>JARFIY010000361.1:757500-1957500 GCA_036346155.1 Sinelater perroti | reverse complement strand
TTAATTTAATGGTTGTTGTATTCTCAACATTTCTCACCGATAACACAGATTGCACAAAATTGCAAGAAGTTAAATCTGGCCTGTAAGTTGCATGTCACAGCTTAATGAATTCCAAATTTCTATTAATAACTACTATAGTTGCCTTAATTCCGCCAACGATCATTATGCTATCGCTGCCTGTTCCAAGCCAGGATAAAGAAAGATGGGGAGGAGTAACAACCTCGTTAAAAACCAGAGTTCAGCTAGCCCGACTCAAAGCATCCTGTAAGGGCTGCTACCCAGGGTTACAGGAAAAGAGTGCCAACGGCTCTGAAGACAAAGAATGGCAAATAAACTCACAACGATGGAAGAGGCGGAAGAGTAGACTTCAATAACGGCGTCTGTAGCCATATTGGGCGGTCGCACACAGCGTCTGACTTCAGAGGAGCGACTGATTAAAAACTCGCCAATCCTCTCGGAAGCGTAACGTGTAAATTCCAAATCACCCCCAAGTAACTCAACACTAAGAAGAATTTTTAAACTCAAATACCCCAGGTGGATAAGGTTAATCGCCCACAATCCTACACCGGCGTTCCGGTCTGCCTAGAGGATTCTGGGGGAGCCAAAAATTCAAAATTAAGAGACAAAACAATAGATCGTCGAGTGAAGATGAACATTGGAACTCTGAATGTAAGATCACTCTATACAGAGGACAGATTAGCACAATTGAAAGAAGAACTGAACCATATTAAGTGAGACATTGTTGGAGTGAGCGAAGTCAAAAAATGAGATGGAGAAATGTTGGTTCTAAAAGCCCAAAAACATATTATATTGTAAAAGAGAAGAAGACGCCAGTATGAATATTGTTGGAATTTTGATAAACAGGAGATGGACTAGAAATATTTGTTCAATGGTGGGAATATTATTAAGAGTTATATACGTAACTGTTAAGATAACTAAGCGGTATTACATAAAAATTATTCAGGCGTAAGCACCAACATCTAAACACACTGATAAAGAGATTGAACAGTTCTATGAAAACAGAGAAGGCAATGAATAAAAACAAAACCTACTATACACTTCTAACCGGAGACTTTAATGTCAAAATTGGGAAATACCAAAGAGGAGAGACATCCATGGGTATGCATGGAGTAAGAACACGTAATGGCAGAGAGAAAGCGTTACTAAACTTTCTTGAAGCGCATGAATACATTTTTTCTAAAAACAAACATCAGAAATGGACGTGGAAAAGGCTTAATGGGATCACAAAAAACGAGATCGATTTCACCATCTCAGACCGTAAGAACATTAAACAAGATGTATCCGTTTTCAATCTAATAAACATCAGCGACCATAGAATGGTAAGAACACGAGTAGAAATAAATACAAGATTTGAAAGAAGAAAATTAATTAAAGGGGGAGCTAGAAACAGACCATATAGAAGTGTGGAACAAAGAGGATCTTTATAATTACATCTTCAATAACATAAAAGAAGCTGGGACCAGCGTAATTAAAAAGATAAATAAAACCAAATGACAAATTAAACTTCAAGGAGAAACAAGAAAACTAATAAACCGAAGAAACAAAGAAAAATAAGCGATAAAAAAATTAACAAGAATATCAAAATGCGAGTAAGATTAAACATTTCAGAATACAACAAAAAAATTATTAGAGAAACTATTAAAAAAAACAAAGGACCAAAAGTATTCAGGAGGAGAATACAAGAAAAAAAATAGTAACATAATAGATGACAAACGGAATGCACTGTGCAATCCCAAAGAGATTAAAAAAAATTTACGAAGACCTATACTCGTCTAACACTCAAGAACCACCAACTAACCCAAACAAAAAGGATCACCATTGACCAAACACTATACAGAGGACATACCCACCATTAGAAAACATGAAATAAAAGAGACACCAAACCAAATGAAAAATAAAGCTGCAGGCCCAAACGAGTAGAAGAGGAAGTTCTTCTACGACATCTAGAAACACTATTTAACCAATGCTGTGCTAATTTATAAGAAAGGAAATAAAAAGGACCTAAGAAATGCATAAACTTTTAACAAAAATAATAGCAACACAAATAATGAAACGTCTAGACGAATTTCAAACCTCAAGCTAGACAGGTTTTAAAGGGGGATATAGCACCTTCGATCACATTAACACCATAAGACAAGCTATGAAAAAAGGCCACACCCTTCACCTAGCCTTCATCGATTTTGAAAAGGCGTTTGACACGGTGGAAACGTGAACGCTAGTCAATGCATTAAAGAGCTGCAGGATTAATTATAAATATATAAATTTAATCAAGAAAACATACGAAAATGCAACAGTGACATTCCAGATATTTGAAAATTAAACAAAGGAATACCATCTTCCCGAAGCTCTTTACTAATTTATTAGAAAATGTCTTTAAAGCTTTGAACTGGAATAAATTAGGATATCAATGAAGAATATGTGTCTTTACAATTTGCTGACGATATCGTTTTATTAGCAAGTGACATGGAAGATTTGACGACGATAATTAAAAACCTGCAAGAAGGAACAAGAAAAATCAGTCTAAAAAGGAACATTACGAAAATACAGATTATGTCAAACAATGGCGATGCAATACCTATTCGTTTCGAGCCTAATAGAAATTGACGAATACATATACTTAGGACAAAAACTTACTTTTAGGACTTCTTATGGAAATCTAAGCAATGTGTTCAAAACAATTAAAAAAACTGAGAACCAGATGGAGAGACGACATCAATAAGGTCGCAAGAGCGCAATGGATGGGGGCGACGGCGGATCGAATGGCATGGCGACAGATGTGATGATGATGATAGTTACCTTTGAAAGACTTTCTTCAACTCCATTATACCTGGGCTGCACGAGATCTATTGCGAAAAATTAACGAAAACAAATTTTGATAACTTTATTATCATTGTTTTCTAAAACATTGTTGCATACGCTGGAACCAGTTTTTATAGTATTTTTCCATAGAGAATCGGGAATCTCGGAACATGGGTTTTGAACGCATCAACCTCTTCTTTCGGCACCGAAAATCGTTGTCCATGCAGTTTGTTCTTCAGGTGTGGGAATAAAAAAAATCGTTAATGGCCAAATCAAGACTATACGGCGGATGACTCATCAATTCGACATTTTGAGGGCTCAAAACGCCAGTTGTTTTGCGTCGATGTATGTGAGCTCACAGTGACATGGTGGAGAATAATTTGGCGTCGTGTGTCGGTTTTTCTCATCTTTCCGAAAACTTCTGACAAATAATGGTTGTGTGCCATTTAGAATTGACCGTTTTGGGGTTATAAAACCATGGTTGCAACATGTCCAGATTCTCCAAAACAACATGCGACCATTTGCTTCAAAGTGCTTTGAGCGCGAACGACTTTTATTGGGTTTGGTTCATATTGGAAGAGCCGTATAGTCGACTTATATGCATAAATCCAAGATTTGTCACCTATGACGATGCTGTAAACGGTTTTTGAATCACCACGATCGTATTTCTTGAGCATTCTTTTCGACCAATGAACACGAGCTTGTTTTTGAGCAATCGTTAACTTATGCGGGATCCAACGCGCACACAAATTTTTCACGATTAAATGTCGAATATATGCTACTCATACTAATGCCTAAGGATGCCTTAATTTCACGATAAGTCACATGACGATCTTGCTTTATCAATTTTCTGTCATAACAGCCAGTTTTGGGTGACCTTTTTAATTTTTCAACTAAAAATGACAAAGGAAATAGCGCCAGTATGACTAAATGTTCCGAGTACGTATACCATCAAAAATGTCAAACTGTATTATGCAAACATCAGATCGCATCTAGAACCTAGCAGAGTTGCCAATTCGCAATAGATATCGTGCAGTACATGTAGTTTCTTTTAGTAAAATTATATTTTTACTATTTTATTATTTTTATTGCAATTGCACTGAATGTTTCTTTAGTAATGGATTTCAATAATAGCCCCACGTTTCAATGACTGTTACAATTTATGGGATTGTGAAAGTCCCAATTGTTAAACTTATTTTCCGGGAAGCTTTTGCTTTATTGTTTATAAATCCTTTTTATGTGTAAGTTATTAATAAAAGATGGTTTGGACTGTATAACGGTAATTGAAAGCACGTTAGACAGCATTTGGTGCAGCTATACGTGTGGCGATTTTCTATTTTTACTGAATATTTAAAAAAGATTTATTCACTTCCAAGATATTTTAGCAAACTGGAAATTTCAGACTTGTTAGACTCGAGCTGGTGCATTTTTCAAAGAAATTCGCGACCTGCTTTGCTGGACCTTTAACTCCAGATCGGCACGGTCGCCCGATTCTCGCAAACTGTTAGACGCATTTTTCCTGCTTCTGCGGTTTGGCAGGATCCGAACTGCCGTTGTCACAGGGTTCATTGTTCGTGGCGAGTGACTTCGATTGCTTTCCATCGATACGCAGACGCGCGATGCATAAAGCGGGCAATTAATTTCCTGCATGCACTCCACATTTCCTGCGGCCGAGGGCTCGCCGAGCTGGCGATGCCGGCAGGACTGGCCAGCGCCGCATTACTGCAGGTGAAGGATCCGCGGCCGCCTTCGGAAGGATTTATTCCGGCACGGTGAATTTGGAGAGATAACCAGCCCAAATTGGACTTTATGTGAAGCCGAAGGAAGTCGTAAAAATCAGGCAGCCTCGGCGCCCAAAGTCGGCGGGCGTAGAACAATGCCAGCATTGAGCAGTAGACGCTTAAACATTAAAGATGGGCGGGGAGCATATAATCTTCAAATAAAACAATAACTCGGACGCTGAAGATTGACCTCTAATGTGATGATTTATCGCCGTTTGTTACGTTACAACACAGCGATCCTGCTGAGATGTTAAAATCTCCAGCTCGCTCGAGCTTGACTCGTTCGCCGCCGAGAATTCAAATAAAATGCACAAAAATTCGAGAGTTATCCCGTATAACCGTGAACATTTAGAGTCCGTTATATAATACTGGCAGAGACCGCCTCATTCACTGTCATACCTATAACATTATTTCACGCATCAGAACCTTTGGAAATGTCGAGGCTTTGTACTACGCCTTGCGGACGACTTCGGGGCGATTTGTTCACTTAGACTGCCTGATCCGACGATACAGGACCTGCAACTCTAAATAAAAGTTTCGGAGACCCTCTGTGCATCAAAACCAGTGAGTGGAAATATAATAAGAAGATCGTCGGATTTATCTGATGGACCCACAAGAATATGGAGATCAGTGCAACACTTGATACTCTCCCATTTATACTCGAGTTGTTCGCCCGTACGTTACATGAAAAGTACCTCAGCATCTCGAGAACGCAATCCTGATGGTAATCTACATGGGCATCCATAGAACATAGAGGAAAGCGTGTCCCGAAGCATTTAATCGTTCCCGATAATCTAAATGGCCTTCGACTTGGACTCCGTGAAGAATGAACGCTATTTCCGAGAACATATCCAGGATATAATTAGTAACATACTTTAAGATTAGAACACGTAATTACAGCAGACCATATGAGAGACAAAATTCTTGCTTTCAATGAAAATAATCATCCATTTTTATATAATTCTAAAGATTTTATAATGATATACATAAGAACCGCTCAATGAATTAAAAAACTGCTATATGCGTATACGACTGTTTTGTCTTTTTTATATGCATATTTATTGAATTTTAATACGTTTTTATTATATTAACTTGTTTTACCTTCACAAAATTTATTATACCCCTTCCTTCTTGACTTTTTTATTACTAGCATCATTCTTAAAATTATTTCCAACTTTTTTTTATAAAATGTATAACTATCAGATTGCCATGTAAGTTTGCTGCTTTTTTCCAATGCCTTGTGAAAAATTTTAATAAGTCAGTCTAAAATATACAGTCTATTCAATAATAAAGTGGCCGCTGTAATCTTGATTTTTTTTTTTTAGTATGAATACTAAACCATTGCACAATTAGCTAATATTTAGTCCATCTCCCGTGTTTTCGACGAAGTCTTCTCCACAATCACTTAGCAAAGATTGCCATATTTTCTTAATTTGAAATGATAGCTGCTTCACTGTGTACACTGGATTTCCTTTCAGCTTTATTTTTATATATCACTACACATTGTCAATGAGATTAATATCTGGGGACAATTGTTGTTTCCACGCTCTGCACAATTTGCTAAAATATTTAAAATCATTGCTTTCTTGCAGCACCCAACTGGTTCTTACAGAACCAAACAACTTTTCAGCAGCCATTTCTAATAGATGGTGCACACCTTCTCGGCGATTAAACTGTCTGTAAACTGAAAGAGGCAATCAAAACGGAGGCATCTCGAAACATGTACTTTGACAGGATGTTTTACTGTGCGCAAAGTATCGAATGACACTTCGTTGACCACAAGATAAAGAAGACTATTCTTAGGAAGAAGACTCGATCGTGACGATAAAATTGTTCCAATCTCAATTCAAATTATCTTTTGCCCACGCCGGTCATTTTTCCATGTTCCTCTTGGAAGTTAATAGAAAAGACGTTTTTTTTTATGCAGGCGACTGAATCGTATTTAGAGAAAGATCTAAATTTCTTTCTTGTAAAGTTTCATTTAAGAACAGCGCAGCAAAAAGCTTAGCTTGTCTTCAAAGAGACGCAAGATCGATTTATAGCTTTTTGTTGTTGTGGCGTGGGCTATATCCCTCTCCAGAAGATTGTCTACATTTTTAACCTCTAAATATCTCTTTATCCACTTTTTAACAAATACCTTCAACTTTCGCATATATTTTGCAGTCGTTTTATACGTCAGTTTTAGCCTTTTCGCATAATTTACTACAAACAATGCCTCGTATCGCTTCAGAACTTTTGCACTCATTACAAAAAATAACACGAAATGCCGATGGCCACCTTTTTGTCACGCAAACTGTATATAACTCTCCTTTGTTGTGCTTAACTTCTTGCCAATATTGCACTTGTTTAACAATAGTTCATCAAGTTGAACAAAACATTTCGTAGAATGATGGAGATCGATCTGGAATGATAATCTAAAGCGGCAGAGCTTGATCCATTGAATTAAAATAACAGGTGATTTGCTGGGCCTGTTTCTTCTTCATTGAATTAAAGAGATTGACCGAAACATATAAAGTCTGTAAGTTTGAAACTTAAAAACTACTTTTATACAGTTTCTATTAGTAATAGCGTTTTGTCCTTATATACTACAGATGCATTAACCAGCTTTGGCAGTTTTAAAACTTTGAATTAAAATATTTTTTTAAAAATGATCATTTTTATTTACTGACACTATCGTCATATAATTAATAATACTGAAAATTAAATCAAACTTTAAAAACGGCAAATGACAATTATAAAGGAATATAATCATATATCACTAGGATGGATTTTTTTTGAATTAATTAAAGGAATGTTGAAGTATATCCAACAATCCTTTACAAAAATAATATTAGCTCTTTCATGTATTTCTATCGTACAATATATATATTCTTCAATTTTACATTATTCGATCAAAGAAGAGCCTATAGAATTGTTATACGCGATTGGCATCACTCCTTCTCTAAGGCATCCTTTAAAAACTATAATAAATATCAGACATAAAATAAAGTTATAGTCAGTTGACCTTAAGTCCCAAATAAACAATAAGAACATCTATAGAGTTCGTACAAAATACAAAAATTGAAGTAGAAGCACTTCAAATTAAGAACAACATAATTCAATATACACGCTACCAAGCGTATGGCTACTCCAAGACCAAAACCAAGAGGCTAAACAACTACCTCAAGTGCGAAAAACCTGCAAAAAGAGTGAGAACATTACCACCACGTGCGTGTTATGCGAATTATAAAGAAAGTTTACAGGGATTTAAAAAATAAAAATAAGCTATAATAGCTAAGTATCAAAATACCCAATAAAATAAATCAATCATCATTCACTTCAACTAATAATCAATTCCCATTTGATCTCTTTCCAACTTTCTAAGCTACTCGCACATTGCAGAAAAAAGATCTAACAACAATTATGAAATCACCGACGAGCTTACTGTCTTCTTGAATGAATTTAAAAATATGCTCTCTCAATTATAAGATCAAAACAACATGGTTTTATCCATGTCCACAACAGTGACTAATATATTAATTCAATAATGACTAACTCAATGCAACCGAACTCAGGAGATCTAAAAAACATATTCATAAAGTGTCCCTGTTTCTAATTGCGACAAAACCGATATATTACTTTTATGCCAAACCCACTTTACATCTAATACAGTAATAAAAATTCCATACTACACTTTATGCTATGCAAACAGGCTCAGCACTTATAATTGGATCAACAATACATTACTACCAATTATCATCTTGCAGACTAACTCCATCCAAGTACGAATACTCTTCCAATTCATACAGCAACATTACCTGAGCTATATGTCAACTAGCCGACGAATTTACCTTAACATCCCAGACCTGCTAGACGTTGCAGTCACCAAATGCATTTCTAAGATATTCAGCAAAATCAAAAACAACTCTCATCTGAGGTCAGATTACTCTTCAATAATGACCTACAAATATTATATGAAAAATTTTACCATTAACAACAATATCAATTCAGCACGCAGCAATCATCTAACAAAATCAACGAAACTGTAGAGCATCTCATAAAGCCCATTCAAGAAACAGCTTGGCAATCTACTTTAATTGATCATAAAAATGAATCCGAAATCCACAATATGTTGTTACATAAGGCAACTAATAACTTAAAAAATGCAAAGCCCGTTCTAAATAGCAAAAACAATAAACCCTTGAGGTAAGAATATGTTATACAATCTAACCAATAGACTTCACAATGCTATTCAAGAAACTAAAAAATTCAACTTTCATCTTTTGACAGAGGACCACTCTATTTATAAAAAGATACCTCTAAAAAAACCAAGGGAAGTTGGGCTTGATCCAATGAAGAAAAAGCAAATATCTTTGGAAAATTCTTTACACCACAGATAGAAGCATATCCAAACTCGGCTGGCCAATATTTTTACCTCTAAAACCTGCAAAAGTATAGAGAAAAATAAAATTAACTAACTTATACAAAGCCCCTAGTTAGGATCTTTTAGTGGACAACATGCTAAAGAATCTCTCTAAAGAAAAATTGCAAAAATATACAATCATATGCTTCCCTCCTCATTGGAAATTTGCACTAATAACCACGATCGTTAAGCCTCAGAAATCTTTGTAAGAAACTAGCTTATACTAACCGATCAATCTATTACTTCTCCTATCCAAGATATTTGAAGGTTTACCAATATACAGAATCAAGTAAATAACACTACCAGTTTAGTATACTGAAAGGATCATAGAATAGTTAGTTGTATCAACGAAAACCTTGAAAAGAAAGAAATATGTACCTCAGTATTTTTAGAAATCTACAAGCATTTGACAAGGTCTAGCACCATGGGTTGCTATATAAAATGAAGGAAAAGCTACCTTGTCAAAATTTTCTCTTTTTAAAATCCTACCTAAGAAAAAGACACTTTTAAGTCCCTTAACTGTGATGTTTTGTAAAGAAGTGACCTCGGACCTTTTTTATACTTTCTCTACACTGAAGTCATTCTAACCAAATAATAACTTTAATTACTCCTCCTGCAGATGACACTGCAATAACGTCGTCCAATATCAACGAATCTAAAAGTTTCAGTCACAACTAAACCTCCGTCTTGGTGAAATATCTAGGTACCTAGATAGTACCTTTCTGGAGTCACGTGTCAAAGAACCAGCGTGTTAAAAAACAACTGAATATAAGAAAACCCAACATTTTGCTTGTGCAGCACCTGAGGGTCTATTGGTTTCTTTCTATAAAAAGGTTAAGTAAACACAGTTTTAGAAGAGCAGTTGCAATTAGGCAAGATACCACTATTTTTGTAAAACCTCTTTATTATTGATTTTATATATGCAGTACATATCTGTACATCTTAATTTTCTCTTTGTTAAGTATAAATTGTAAGAAATTGGTGTACTCTAAGAGAATAAGATTCGTAGAGATCAATTTAAATTTGTTGCAGTTTCAAAAAGAGGAGAAAATGGCAGAAATAATAATATGATAAGAAATGATAAGAAAGTTGCAATAATAAAAGAATATGACAATCAGTTTGTAATCCTAGCATCATGTTTCAACATTGAAGAGAGCAACAGCGAAGGTGATGATGATAATAAAGATGCCATTCGAAAGAAAAATGTTGCTGCATTTTTTCCCTATAAACCTTAGGGAAAAAATACATATCTGAGGTATTAGAAAAGGAAAAACTTCTTTCTTCTTCTCGTGCCTTATCGTTAATTATCATCATTTTACATTTATCCGTGTTAACCTCCATTCCCAGTTTATTTGTCTCTTCAGACCATATTTTCGTTAGTTCTCTCATTTTTCTGTAGGTGTCTGATATTAGGACTATGTCATCCGCGTACATGGGGCAATCGACTCTTACTGGTGCTAATTTGTTATATTCTATCATCGTTTGTTGTTGTGTGGATTTCACTCGGGTGTTTCTTAATAACCTGTCCATCACGACTATGAACAGCAGGGGACTGAGGCTGTCTCCTTGTTTTATTCCTAGTTCCATTTTAAATCTTGTTGATTCCTCTCCATTTATCTTGATCACTCCCTTTACGTCATTATATATACTCTTCATTACTCGTATCAACTTTGCTTGAACTTCTAACTGCTCGAGGCATCTCTAAGTTATCTTTCTGTGTATTGTATCAAAAGCTGCTTTTATGTCTATGAAAGTTACAAACAGTTCTTCTCCGTTTTCTTCTTTTTTTTCTATCAAATTTCTTAGTATGTAAAATGTAACTAAAATTTTTTATTGGTAGAATTTTCTAAGATAAATTTTATAACTGCTAAACAAAAACCGACATCTCATATTGGGAGACTGAAATGCTTACAACGAAATTAATAAAAAAGTAGAACATAAAACAATGGGAGACCAGGGAGTAGAAGAAGAAATAAATGAAAACGGAAAGCCAATGATTGACTTCTGCATCACCAACAAATTACTAATTGAAAATACTTTTTATAAACATAAAACTATACACAAAATGATCCCGAACAATTCGGACACAAGAATGCGTTTGACTAAATAACAATAACCAGAAGCATGAAATATGCGCTGCATGATGTAAAGGTAATTAGAAAAGCAAAGCTTAATACCTATCATAGACTACGGGTAACAAACTCTTCAATCAGAAAACCAAGAAAAGAACAAACAAAAAGTACAACAAAATAAAAATAGAGAAGCTAGAAAACCCAGATACAATAGAAGAATACGAAGAGACACTGAATATTAAATTGATCGCTCTAGAAATAAAAGAAAGGCCTTTAGAGACTCCCTGGAAGGGAAAACCCTAATACAAACAGCCAGTGCAGTATACGAAACAAAACTAGTAAGTCAAAATAAAGAAAAAATAGAACCAAACGGTGGGCCGAAGAAGTAAAAAACAAAATTAATCAGAATAAAGAAGCATGGGACATATTAAAAAAAAGCAAATATAAAAGAAGACAGAGTTAACTGCACCAAGCAAAAGAAACAATAAAACAATCAAAGAAAGCCTCTTGCGGAAAGTTTGAGAAAAAATAGAGGAGAGTTATATAGAAAATCAAAAACAGTTCCGTAATGTGGTAAAAAGATTAAAAGTAAATCAAGTAAAACCGATACAAAACGTAAAGAACCAAGGAGGAGTGCTGAAAAAGGAGTATTAAGGGCTTGAAAAGACTACTACAAAACGAGGAAGACCAAAGTAGAGAACCGGGGAGGGAAGAAGAGAATAAAGAAAACAAAATTGAGTATGATATTGCCGAAGAAAAACACGGAATGGAAAAGCTGCTAGAGATGATAACATTACACCAGAATTACTCAAGAAAGGAGGAGAACTAATCATAAAATAGCTCAAGGCAATATTCCAACAGGCCTGGAGCACAGAGCAGATACCAACGGACTGGAAGATAAATATCATTGTGCTCATATGCAAATAACAAAGAAACAAATGAAAAATTTGCCAAATAATTGATAAGAATAAAATTTAAGGAATAATAGAGAGGTAAAGCGTAAATTAAACAAATTGTTAGAGCTTTCCCAAGTGTTCAATTATAACGTACAAAATAAAAGTTCTTAAAATACTCTGGAACATGCCAGCGCCATATTTAAAAGCGATTCAGTGCAACGCTTGCATTTTTATGGAAACGGCCGTTAATTGTCTTGGTTTTTAAATTTTTGTTCCTTGTTAGTTTTAGTTTTTACCCGTTAAATTACCCTGCGAAAGCATGTCGTCTTCAACGTACACGACTCTGAATTGCGCCGTGGCGCCTCTGCGTTTCCTTTACATTAATGTGTTTGTAGAACTAGATTAAGTGCTTGCAAGTTAACGGCTACAACCTCGTTTTGGAGCAACGCCGGACGTGAGCAGCGGCAAAGGCAAACTATTGTGCGTGGAACCATTTCATGAAATATTGGTTTAAGAATTAAATGCAATACTAATAATAACTACGAGTCCTAAAGCGATTAATTCTATATGTACAACCAAAAAGATATAATAATTAAAGTACAAAAATAAGTCAAACATAATTTTCCGAAAAAAAAACCAACCTTTAGCCTTTTCAAGCTGTCGTAGTAATATTTTTTCTCGACAGCTGCCAAATATTCATTGCTGGCAGTGACTACACTCTCACTAAACAAGAAATTGTTGCCTTTAAGAACATTTTTGATTTGGAAACGAGAACAAGTACTAGAATTTAATTCTAGAAGATAACTTATTTAATTCTGCCATTGCAACAGTGGATTATCTTGGTGGAACAGCACATTTTCGCCGCTGTTTCTAATTCAGTTCGTCTTTTGTAGGTACTCGACCCCTATAAATTTTTAAATGCTGTGGTCATCACTTTCCCAACCGATAAAACTGACTTTGTCTTTTTTGGTGCTTTTGTTGTCTACAATTTACTGTTTTTTCTCTAGTATGTTGTACTAGATCCATGTATTGTCTATGGCAACAAACCTTTGCAAGAAGGCTTTGGAATGCTCTTTATAATTGTGAAATTCGAGTCGCGGCATCTATATATCATATAGTTTTTCGTGTACACTTATTTATGCAGGATATTATGCACTCATTCAGTAAAGAGTACGGTCTTCCATGGCGCTACTATAGACTTTCTTCACTATATCCGCTATGGTAATTTCAACTAAGTGGCAATAACGGGCTTCATCTTTAATGATAGACAAATATAAACCAAGAGTGCAAAGTTCATTTGTTATAAGCACTACGTATGTTTACGCACACGTGTAAAAGATCTAAAAATAAATAAAACAAAAGATACTAATAAAACACTTTTATTTGGCTTTCAAAATAATCGCTATCTTTAAACATACTTTTAGTTCCATATGACTTGTGAAAATGGTTTGCAGAAAGGTTGGGTCATGCATGGCAATGAAATCTCCAAAGATTTCTATCGGCTTTGCTTTTTGCTCGATTATCAGCCTGTATGACACAAACAGAAAACCGAGCTGCCATCAATAGTAAAGTCATTCGTCAATCTCATGTCAGCATCATGCCTGCAGTTTTGCTTGCCGACGGACAACTTGAATGTAATTCATTCATAATAATGTTCTTCCTACCGTGAAAATTGAATCAGGCGTAAACATATTTTTTAGTGATGGCTTTCGCCTAGTACTATTGTACTAACATTTTATACGTCTTTGTTGCCGTTTTCCCCACTTTATGGCCGTTGCGACCCTACTTTTTACAGTAACCTTGTTTGACCACCCATATCAGGGATGGACACGTGCACTTTACCCTAAGTGACGCTTCTCGAAGTGTCTATGGATAGTCGTGTGAATTTGCGCGCACCTTGTCTATGTTACCGTTAAGATATCGGACAATTTACCAAACTTTTTAAATATATATATAAAAAAACAAAGTAATAATGCACAACAAACCATAAAATATAGAATACCAAGAAACAAGACAAATGGAATAGTAATCCCAAGATGATCAAACTGCAAGCTAACAATACTTGAGTCTATACTTCACTATGTTCAATTGACAAACTAATTAAAAATCCAAATAAAACAAATGGTAACACAAATATGATTATTGTTGTTAATAAAAGACTTTAATTCAAAAAAGTTATATAGAATTTTACAAATATAAAATATATTACACAAACCACCAGGATGGTACGACGCGTGGTGGTACAGTAATTATCGTAATAAATAACATCAAACATTATGAACTAGAAAATTACAAAAAATAATATCTACAAGTAACCACTGCAGCGACAAGTGAAAAAGCAACAATTCTAAACATTTCGGCAACTAGGCAACAGATTTATTGCCACGGGTAACTTCAATGCGAAGCATTAAAAGTAGGAATTGAAATTGACAAGGATAAAGAGAAAACGAATGTTAGCAGTAATGCGAAAAAACAATATAAATTACCTATCTACTAGGGAACCTGTTTTGGCCTACGGCCATAGAAAAAAACCAAATTTGGTATGAAATGTAAAATCAAATGTGACTATATGTGATACTTGCAGCACACTATTCAGTAATCCTAGTAACATTATTTCCAAATAATTCCAATGCGAATTTAACCAACACTCTCTGTTATAAAAACTAAAGTTAATAATGACGTTAACTAACAGTACACAAAAAAGACGCAAGCAGCGATCCTAAAATTGAAATCAAAAAGTAGAAAAAAGGCTCCATATTGTGCTTCAAGAGAAAATTGCAAAAAAAATAAGAACAGAAAACGTTGATAAATAACCAGAAGTGATAAAAATAAAAAGGTGTCTAATAAAGATGCAAAAATGATGCTCCAACTAAAAATCAACCAATAAAAGATCATCTAGAAAAATTAACATTTACAAAAATAACAGTACAGTTTATGAATAGCAACCAAGAAACTCAAGAGTCCTTAATTAAACATCCTATTTCTTAGAATCAAAGAAGCAATGTTTGCTGAATATCTACTATATGTTTTGTTATCTCTAAAATAGAAAAAAAACTACCTTGAAGTACTAATTAAAAAAATTAAATGTTAAGAAATACAACAATTAATAATGGGGATGGGAGAATTATGCTGTACAGATAGCAGCTTTTATTGAAACACTCAATCCAAATGTCGTTAACGGGAAGATGTTTTTGCCAAGCGATCCTCTCAGGATACTCAGCTCTGACTTATGGCTCCTTATGTCACATTCTGCGCAATTACATTAACCTGCAGGTCTGATCTAGAACGGACGGCTACCAACAGCGTCTGACCTAGAGTAAAAGGCTGATTCCTCAAGTCTTCTAAGTAAGAAGGTTTTAGTGTTAAGAATTAACAACATAACACATGTACATAAAAGTGGAAAGATGATAAGTTGGAGAAGAACCAAAAGAGAAATAGAACGACATTAAAAATACGAACATGGAACATGCAAAAAAAGAGAGAGCAGTAGTAATGGAAATAGAAAAATGTATCTGGATATAGTAATACAAACAGAAACTAAAAGAAAATATATATATATATATATATATATATATATATATATATATATATATATATATATATATATATATATATATATATATATAAGGGTAGCCAAAGTAAAAGAGCAGCAGAAGAAACAAACAACCCATTGTATAAAATAGAATTGTTAAGACAGGATAATATCAGAAATATATAAATCAGAGAACAATAAAGGGAAATGCAAATTAAATATACGAGCATATAAAACCTAGCACTCATAAGACAGTATGCGAAGCTCTGAGAATAAAAGTAAACCGAAATAATAGAAAAGAAACATTCAGCGAGAAATTAGAAGAAAAAATAAAAAATAAAAAAATGATTTAGAATGGCTGAGGGTAAAAAAGTATCAAAATTCAGATGAAAGTATGAGAAATATAGAATACAAGTGAAATAACAAATTAAACAAAAATAGAATAAACACGGGGACGATGTATGTAAAAACATAAATAGTAAAATAAGATTCAATAAATACATAGAAGTCTGGAGATTAATTCGCAACCTAAGACAAGAAACAAAGAGCAAAATTAAACTAAATCTACCCTTGCAAAAGAAAAAACACAGTATATGACAATTAAGAAGATATTCAGAGGAATCAAGAAGATATAGAAAAAATAAAATTATCAGTACAAGATGTGACAAAGGCATTAAAGAACAGTCAACATAGTAATTCAGCGGAGCTGGTAAACATTAGAATAAAATTAATAGTGTGGTGGACTAATAGAAATAATAACTAAAATGTTTTAAGAAAATGAAAGATATTCACTCCATCAGACAAGTAATCGAGAAGAATCAAGCAAAAAATATTAAAAATAATATAACTTTTGTAGATCTAGAGAAAAACTATAGTTTGCAAAAAAGAAAATTAAAATAAAAAATAAATGGGTCAAAGCACTAGAACCAAACACATAATCCTGAATTAGAATGAGGAATAAACTAACAAAACCAAAAGAAGGATTAAAATAAGACTGCATGATGTCACCTCTTTTCAATACATACGCTAAATAAACATTAAAACAATGGTACAAGGGTAATACCAAAAATAAGGTCTCCAAAGCACCCTAGACGCAGGAAAACTTTTCGCGCCATATTTGCTGCTTTTCCCATTCTGAAGAAAACCATCTTTTAGCCTGCGGGGATACTCAGTTTTGGCTCAACAGCCGTTTGTAACAGAGTTCCTGCTTGATACTACCGCTAGGTGCGAAGTTCACGTAGTTATTCGGTTTTTGAACTCAAAAGGCGTTAAACCAATCGAAATTCATCGCCAATTTACGGAAATGTATGGCGAGCCGTGCATAGATGTCAAAAATGTCCGCAGTGGTGTAGGGAGTTTACAGGTGGTCACATAAAAATTCACGAAGAAGAACAAAGCGAGAGAGCGTCAATTTCCGACGACACAGTCGCAAAGCTTGAATAAATCGTGCTTAAAAGATTGGAGGATCACTCTGGATTTTGGTTTCTAAGGTTTCTCAAAGTACCATTCATAGAACTTTGACTGAAAAGTTGAAATGCGCTTCAGCGACGATGACTAAGTGAAAGAAGCGGTCCAACGCTTCCTCAACCACATAGCGGCGAGCTGGTATGACATAGGCATGCAAAAACTGCCACAACGCCTACAAAAATGCATCAACCGAAATGGCGATTTTGTAGAAAAATAAAAGAATATTCAAGCTTTAAAATAATGTACCAATTATTAAAAATAAACTTTTTTTTCTATTTATAAAAACCAGGAGACAATATTTTTAGGATTACTATAGTATAAAAATGCAAAAGAATGAGAATAATGGTAGGACACAAAACTAATGTTTACTGATGACCAGTTAATGTTGACGCATATATACATATAAAAATTAAAAGAAAAATGCGATAAGTAGAGTCTCAATTGTATAAAGAGCTACAAAAAGGAAATATTTTAGCGCAATCGTAAAAAGTATTACAAAATATGAAAGTGAAATGTAGCTCATCTTGAACAACATAAGGAATAACATTACAAGAAAGCTAGACTATATGAAACGCATTATACAATATCATAAAAAGTTGTGATCTGGTGAGAGATGAACTAAAGATGTCTATTACAAAAATAATTGGGAATAAAACGTAAAGATGGTACGCCCATGTTAAAAATAAGAATGATAAAATAGTGTGCGGATCACAATATTTTTACAATCTTTTCGTACAGACTAATTAATCTGTTGCTTGTCTCGTCAAAAGTTTTGAATTTACACGAATAACATCAATCTTGAAGAAGAAAAATTAATCCCCAACTATTAAATAAATACACCATACTCTATAAATAGTGACCTCCAAAGAAACCAGCATTATTCTGCTCTTTTTTTAGATGTAGTCCAGTTATGGTCTATGATACAACAAGTACTTAACCGTTACATATTTCTTGGCTAAACGTTGGAATATACAGAACTGCAAGTCATTCTGTCGGGAATCCCAAAAGAAAACATGCCGAGACATGTACTATGTCTATTGTATACGGATGACCTCTCAATAACAAGAGTAACTACAAATTAAACATTTGCAGATGACACAATAATTCAGTAGTGATTTTAAGAAACTGGTGGCTATAGACATGAAGAATAAAATTAAATGAAAGCAAGTCTATTCACGTCATCAGTATCACTCAATCTGACAAAAACATATTTACTAATAGGAGGCAACTTGGTCTGAAACTAGAAAAACTATACTGGATGAGAGGTAAGAAATCACGATTGTGATTTACAAAACCATTATAAAACCTTTATGGACATATTAAATCGAGCTCTAGAGAACAGAAGTGACAATTTTAATATAGGAACCTTACAATGGTTCTAAAACACTAAAATATCTGCCCTTATATGTTATGAATATATGACAACAAATAGTTGTCCTTAACTAACTAATGTTTTTTTTAACTTTTGTTGTTAAATTTTTTTATTATAGTTGTACTACATTGTATTATATTGTAGCTTCAATCCTTAATCACAAAAAGTAAACAAATCTTTCTTTGGTAAATTTATAGTACAAAACAAAACAAAATCTAAAGGTCTTGGTGTGGGAGAGAGCGGAAATTTGGGGAAGGAAAAGAAGGGGAGCAACTGTGATTGGGTGGTTTAAAAAAATAAATTGAAAATTTCAAAATTACATTTGATTTTTCTATCTTTATGTGTATGGAAGGGGGGCGAAACCAAGTTTTGATTCTGGTACCAGCTCACTTTTTAGTATTACGTCGTACATATATGTGTCTTTACGAAAATTAGGAAAATACTTGAGAGTAAATTGTGTATCTTTATGTATGTAATTTTAAAATTTTATTTGTTCTGTTATTATAATAAAATTAAATAATTCAATTATTATTATACTTATCACTGAACCGTGTCTTTGCGGTACACTTTTTTCCCAAATTTTAATAAGTAGTCCCCTGATAGAAACGGCTAGCTCTTTCTGCGCAACTGTGAATTCCGAGGAAGTGAATTGCGCAATTTCAGGATATAACGGCGTACATAAAGTAGCACGAGGAACGGCTTCGGCTTCACTTGATGTTCTGGTTTCACTACATCAAAATAATTGCTTTAGTTTCCTTTTATTGTCTACAAGGTACCGTTTGAGCTTTGAATTACCGCCAGAAGAACAAAAGGAAATTCGACCATTACAAGATTTGCCTTGTGCAAACAGCGGATGGAGTCCTATTTTGCTAATAATCTACACAAAATTTAACAACTTTTATAATTGGTCTTGCTCTTAAATAGTAATACGCGGCATTAAGCTTATTCGTATCGACAATAGAGTCAAATTTGCTTCTGTGGTTTCCTGTAGATGTACCATCATTACGTCATAATTGCGGCAGATGACGTAGCCGGTCGTGGCGGCTGAAATCGTGAGCTGTCCGGACACCGTTAGTATTTTAAGGCGATGTCTAAAATAAGCCCATGAGTAAACAAAATCTGAGTGCCTCATGCAAATGCCCTGCTATCTCCGCCAGCTGATCTGAGGGCAGGTTTTTAAAGCGCGCCAATTAATTAAGCTGCTTGGGTAACAAGAAAAAGCGGCGCTATATTTTATAGAGCTGGTATTAATACTGAAAATATGAGCGAATCATGCAAATTCCGCCAGAGTGCCTCCTTAATTGCAAAAGGAAATAAAGCCTAATAGATTAGCTCCGAGTGCTCACACGAATTGATTAAGTGATGTAACGTGCCATTATTTAGACATTTTTGTCGCTGGAAATGAGCCTTTGCATATTCAGTTGCCTGCGGGTAATCAGTTAAGGACGCAGGCACAGAAGGTCTTCTTCAACGCCGTCGCTGTGTTAACTTAGATTGAGGGAGAAGTCTACTGCAGAACAGATTGAGAAAAATTTAATCAAACAGTAAAAACACCTAGACAATTTAATCTAAACATATAATCCTACTTTAAAACAAAATTGTAGTTCACTTTAGGCCACTAATAGCTTAGGAAGAAACTACAGTGTGATCAATAATAGGTATCGGAAAGTATTTACTTATTAAAAAATAATGAGGGAAGAAAGATTAGCGCCACCTATTATACATAATAGTTAGCTAGTTGAAGTTTTGTAACAAACCATTGATCGCGTGATTGTCTAATTGTAAACATGGAATTCTTAACCTTTGAATAAAAGTTGTTTATTTTGGAATTTAGAAACAATTGTCTGACGGCCTTTTAAGAAGTTTCCCTTAGACAAAGATAATAATTTTGAAAGAACGATAAGCAAGTGAGCAAGAGATAATAAAATTTCGGAGTTAAAACGTACGACAGTCGTGAAAATTTTTCTCGCTACTTTTAGGCTGATTCAGAGATTCGAGGCAACTCGCAGTCTGCCCTACATTGAAAAAATTGTAGATTTTATCGAAGATCAGTTCAACAGGTGGGGATCATCTATGAGAGCGTCTAAACTATCCTGACAAAACATTTGAAAAATTTTCCGTACAAGATTTAAGTCGATTTAAGCGGTGCGAGAGAAGATTTCAATTTAGCCAACTGATGATTTAAAAAAGTGAAAGACGGTACGATTGATGTTTCAAAAATTTGATTTAGAGGTGACAGTCATTTTTACTTGCAAGATTTTGTTGATAAGCCACTGGGGTACCAAAAATCCTCACTTTGCCATTGCAAAGTCTGTTCATCCAGTAAAAGTGACCGCCTAGTGTGTAATTTTAGAAAAAAATATTCTCGGATTACATTCCTTTGATGGTAATGTGAATCGCCAGATGCTTCTACGGGGAGCAAAGTCAAAATACTCAACGGCTAGTGGCGCGAGACCTTATCGCACCCTGGAAATTTTTTTCACACTTCTTGATAATTTTGAAAGCCATAGGCTTACACTTCGATAATTTTTTTGATGATGGAACTAACTGGCCACCAAATTCCCCTAACATGAATCCATGTGACTTTCTCTACGAGTATACCTAAAGGATCGGGTCTACAAAGGGTCTCCAAGAACACCCAAAGATCTCAAAATATCCATAAAAAGTTAAGTTTTAGCTTTTTAAGCAGTACATAAGGCTTTTGAAAGTAGGCTAAGCCATCTTCTTGCTAGTCAAGATTCTAAACTTCGACTGTGCTGAATAAAACATTTTTTGAATTTTGAAAATCGGCCAGCTACGTGAGAAACTATAAGCCAATACTTTTCTACACGTATTATTGATCACTCAGTATATAGATAATTTATAAACAAACACTTAAAAGCTATTTTTACATACAACAAACCTTAAAAAAATTTTTTGTGTTGTCCGAGTTTAATTCACTATTTGATTATTAAAGGTAATATTTTATTTTACCCTATAAAGTTCATTCATTAAACATTCAAGCACCCATATTTTTTTTAGTTGCCCCCAGTAGTTGTTGTTAATCGTTTGATCTTATCTTCTATTTAGAGAGCAAGGCGCACATATACATATAAAAGTTGTTATAATACAATATTTTGATAATTAAGATATTAAAATGTTTAACATTTAAAATTAAGTTGATAATACAAAAATGCCACACTAATTGCCTTCTAAGGTTATCCTTGCTGGATAGAGTAAGATGTTTAAAATAACTTTACAAGGTTATAGAAGTATTGTTATGACTGTAGTACGTCAAAAAATATATGATGACAAACTAAGAACTTCCAAATTAGGTTACAACTGAGCAGTTAAAGTTGCTATTTAAAATATCTTAATTTCTGTATCAAGTGTGCAAGCTTTTTGAAAATTCCAAGACATAAGCAATTAGAAATTAAATGATGGCGAGGCTCTAACGCCTCGCGTGGGAGCATAACTTTCAAGCTAAGAGGTTAAGGTCTGCCCGAGCGATATGGTAGGCACCGCGCCTTAGACGAACGCATTATTACCCTTCGTTTGAAATGAACGAAGATACTCAATTATTTTTAGTATCTGAGTAGGCCACCCTTCAACACAGTAGACAATAGTTCTTTTTCAGGAGGAGATTATAAGGTAAAATTTCTTACATGGGGCTCAATAGTTACAACTACAAAAGAAAGAGAACTAGTTAAAACAATAATTGCAAGAAAACTGCAGATATCTGGCGAACCAAAATATTGGCCGTCTAACAGAAATAAAATTTCAGATGGTACAGACTTCTGCATTGCAAAGAAATTTGCTTTATTTAGATTTAGAATTAAAAAACCACTCTCTTTGCATAACAATAAAACTGCTTAGAATAGATTCGGGGGGAAAATAGACAAATCAATCTCGCCAAATCAACCATTAAAAACCAAACTAAACATAGAAACAGCAGTTGAAAACTTAAAAAGAATATACAATAGGCAGTGGGGTTTGCTAACTCTACTTATAAGGCACCTCAAATAAAAAATAAAATATTTTCTTCAGCCAAAACAAAAATTGTAAAAACAATAGCGACAACAAGATAAGACAGAAAAACCAAAAAAATTAAATAGAATAATCAAACAACTAAAAGTGTTGATTCTAAAAAAACAAAATCAGAAATCTCACTAACACAAGCAATGGAAAGCTACCAAACGGTTTAAAAAATCTCAGTAGCATAATTCAGCAATTAGAAAAAAACAATACTTGAGACAGAAATGATAAAGAAAAAGCTGAAGCTTTTCCCAAGCATCTAGAAAATGTATTAAATCCCTTTTCCACTGAGTTATCCAATAAAAGAGAAAACCAGATAACTGACTTTTTGAATGTACCATTTCAAATGGATCTATCTCATGATAAATTTATAATTAAAAACTAAGACAAGCTATAATGAAGAGAATCAAAATAAAAAATACACTTGGATTTAAGCTGATTTCTGGCAAAATCTTATAAGAACTATAAGATAAATGTTACAAACTTATAACCTTTATATTCAGTGCAATACTGTGGGCAAAGTACTTCCCTAGCATCTAACAGGTTGCTCAAATCATGATAATCCTTAAATTCTGGGAAAATCAGAACCTACGGACCTATGTTTACTTCCAATGTTTTCCAGTCGTTCAGAATTTATACCTTAAAAAGTTCAAAATAGAAAGAAACGAAAAAAAAACAATTCTGTACCATCAGTTTGGATTCCACAAGCACGAATATAGAGCAAATACTCAGACTAGTCAACCAAATTTGTTTTTTAGCCTTTCTTAATATATTTTGCGCTTTTGATAAAGTGTAGCACAGCAACCTTCAAATCAAACTAAAGAAGTTTCTCCTCCATCCCCACAATCAACTAATCGAATCGTATATAATAGATAGATACCTCTTGGTGAATGGATCGAATTACATTATATATATTTAAGCGTTCTTAAGCCAATATTATACTTCTTGTATACAGCTGACCTGCTAACGAAAATAACCAGTGCGGTAGCAACATTTGCAAATGACACTGCGGTCTTGGTATCCCACGCTAACTCAGCATTGGCTTTAAGGAACCTGTAAACCAACCTGAACAAAATTCACCATTGGTTAAAAACGTGTCGAATTAAAGCTCATGAAAGAAAATCCAACTAAGTGACAGTTACATTGCGCTGAAAAGCATACCCTCTTGTAAAGATCAACAACTGCCAATTTCTAGAAGAATTTCTCAAAGGAAAACAGAAAGGTCTTTCCAAGCCATCGTCGATGCACCGTGCTACGTTTCCAACGAAGTCATCCAATATGGCATCTAACTAGAATCCGTTAAGAAAGTCAGCCATTGGTTTAGTGTCAAGTACATTTAGAATTGGCTAAATGTGCCTAGAATGAAACGTCTATTACCATCTGACCTGATTATAGGACCCAGATAAGTTTAGATTTTAAGGCAGTGTAACATTTATTTATAAAAATGAACGCTAGAGTTAGATTTAGATTAAATTTTAAATGCCATTCATTATCTGCTCATATCAATCTTTCCCGTTGGACAGTTTGCAAGAATCACTAAAAGTTATTAATAAAAAATAGGCCACCCGCTAGACATCTGATCCCAGATTTGAACACGGGTCCGTCTGCACCGCAACTAGGCGTCTCAACCAACATCTTCAAAATTTAATTATAGATAAAATTAAAATTAAGCAAACATTTTAATAGAAGAGACAGTTCACTTGTAGATGCACAGAAAAATGGATTAGATATAGATAATTGTTAGGTAAAAAGTTCACATAAATGTAAAGAATGCAATCCTGAAACTTTTTGTAGTGCATAGATAAGTTTGTTGTACTCTGTTAGTTCTCGTGTCAGACCTTCAAACCCCCAACAATTCCAAAGCAACTATAAGGATGCTTATGTCATAATAAAATGAAATACTAAAAAAACAGATATACAAATATGGACTTACAATTGAGTGCTTACACACGAAGTGACGTAAATGTTAAATAAAATATTGATTTAGATGTATGGAGGGCACTTACATATATGCAGTCACTGATACCAAATACATTTAGGATTTCACATTGATGGCAAATATGTCTCAATATATAAACACAAAGATAAAGACAAAGGATTTGGTATTGTTGTGATAATCCCCCAGATCTCCCAATATTACGTTTTACAATTTTTTTCTTTTGGGATACAGTAATGATCTGGTTGCGTGCCACCAATGCCAATAGCATTGAATGAACTTCGAGACCGTATTACTGCTCCTTGAAAACCAGAAATTATAATATTACTAACTATTGGTTGGGTAAAGCGACTAAAGTAAGTAGTAAATATGTTAGTTTAGAAAATATAATCATTAAGGTGACAACAAATGCAGAAGAAATTTCATAAAGAACAAGCAGCCAAAACCACTATCGATCTTTGTAGCTGGAGTTACAAATATCCAACCTCTAACATCATTATTGGATAACACTGGGAAAGAAAAATGCATTCTAAAGGCATTTAATGACAATCAAGTAAAAATGCGGCCTTTAGAAGGCGTGATCATGACAATATTATCATAAAATTTTCCCTATTAGTTTAAAAAATATTCATCCATCAACCGACATACGTACTAAAAATTATAGTGAGGAATACCAATGGTTTGTGTCAGCATGCACAGTTCTATCTTTTTTTACAAATTAACGAAATCTGGTAGAAGAAATTTCTAATTTTGTAAGACGTTATGACAAATACATTAATTTTCATAGCGACTATGTCAAAAAATGATGTGCTATAGTAGGTCTCCAATATGAATAATTAACGTTCTGTATCTATACGTGTGTGTTATTGATAAACAAACCAATATTTTAAGACTCTTGGAAATATATTTACAGGTGGCAGGGGTTATAATTCCTAACACGTATTTGATACCAAGGTTACTAACATCTAAAGATCAGGAACCATCTAAAAACACGAAGGCTATTTGACAACAGAACAACCAACATAGTAGCCTACAGAATCCAACAAAATCCCGGATCAACTGGATTTTTGCACTATAAGAGGGGTCAAAACCAAAAAAAAAAACAAACTAAAGTTGAAATTAGTATTGATTTGTTTTCAATCATTCGCTAGTAACATTTGCTATGTGACTGTTTTGCGAAAAATACATGAACTTCTTGATCTTAATGTCTCACTCAAAACAGGAAGGAACAGATAAACCAGTCGACACCTTAACCAAAGTTATCCAAATTATAGCTTGATTAGTCACTCAAATGCATAATATTACTCCATTGTTGTAAAGCAAAAATTACCGAAAAGGGAAAGCTAAGAATCGAATGGCATCTTACAAGATCTGAAGCTGACAAGACGAAAGGAACTTAAACAATTACTACTGCATTTGAGGAACGAAGCCATATAAGAATAACTGAATGGCTTATCAGTCAAGGGAGCAACATATTCTTAGTGAAGAGCAAAACAAATTTAAAAGGCACAGGAAGCACCCTTCATCGCTTAAAAAACATGAAAGTTACCTGGGTCAGAAGTAATAAATAAAAGGTTGCTAAACTCGAGAAAGAAACATTTAAATAGTTTTTGACAGAAACAACTCAAGAAAATAAAAATCAAATAAAGCATCATATTACATAGACATACCCATTAGAAAAAAATTCCACCTAAGTTGAAAGCACTATAAAGAAAAAATAAATATCCAAAAAAAGTGTCAGGTTTTGATTTTATTAGTGGAAAGTATTTTACACGACAGTAAACTCTCAAGAAAATAACGTTATCTGGGTCTTCATTTGGACAAGAAACTTACACGGAAGCACTGTATACTAAAGAAGGGGAAGAAGACTGACTTTCGAATTTAAAAAATGTACTGGGTGTTTCGTAGAAACGTCTTTATCTCGAGAAAACTAGATCCTTCTCTACATGATGAATTAAACTAATCTGGACATATGGCATTGAACTGTGGGCCCATTTTTTAAATTGAATATTAATATCATATAACGTCTACGATCAAAAATACTTAGAATACTCTCAAATTCTCCATAGTATGTTAATAATCTACACTACATACAAATCTCGGAATATTAATAGTTCAAAAAGAGTTCCTGCGTTTACAAGCTTATACAAATATTCTTATGCCCAATTATAAGATTTAAAAAAAATATTTGGCCTATTGGTCTAAAAGGAGGTAGATGCAAGGAACGTAATAATATCGTCAAATAGACTTCCTTCAAGCTATCATTGTCATACAATTAACTCATAGAACATAAATTATTATAATTAGGTCTGATTGTTAATATGCTAGTGACGAAACGCTTCATGTCACTATGGTAATAAATTTATTTTTGATACATACATATAGTGGCTTTATAACTCCCCCCCCCCCCCCTCCACCAAATTAGAAAATTAACGAAGCTTTCTAGATCATTATACGGGTTAGATCAGTACCCATCTACTACATTATTTTCTCACAAATTTCATTCCACTGTCTTTTATCGTTGACTTTACATTACAATCTTTCTTAAGGCTTCTGTTACTTCTTGTATCCATGTTGTTCTTGGTCTCCCCTTTCTCCTCTTAATGCATGGGTTCCATTCTAAGATTAAATAAATTGTTTTGTCTGCACCAGCTCTCCATACATGTACCAACCATCTTACCTTTTATTGCTTTATTTTCTTGACTATGCTTTTATATTCATTTTCTGATATTCTTATCGGCTATAGCATCATTCTCCGTATTTTCCTCTTCGGCGTTCTAAAATCTTTCTGTTTTTTGTTTTGGTAATTTTTTCTGTCCCATATAGCATAGTTGGTCTTATTATTGTTTATTTTTGTGGCTCTTTCGAGTATTTAACTTTTTCAATTGATATTCGTGTACTTTTTCTATTATTTGTTTTACTAGTGAATCGAGTCGGTCGTTAACCTTCCTTTAGTAAAGCTATATTGATATTGTTCTATAAGATTTATTGTGGTGTTCATTAATCTTTTTTATATTATCGATATCATGATATCGTATGCAGTATTTAGTAAGATAAATCCCTTGTAATTTTTAAATATTTGTTAGTCTCCTTTCTTGTATATTGTGATTATTTGTTCAGCTTCCCATTCCGCAGGTATTCCTTCTTCCTATAAGTTTTTTATCAATATGTACATTTTTTATGCAGTTCTTCTCCACCATACTTTATAAGTATAATGTTGTATTTTCCTGCGGCTTTACCGTTACGGCTTTTGGTAACAACGTGGTTCAAATATGACCGGGACCAATTTTTTACAAAAAAAATCAAATTTCCAAACACTTACTTGCACATGCCAGTCTTTAACGTACCCCACTCCAGAATCAACACATTTTTTCCCACATTCTGGAAGCATCCTGGTGCACTTCAAAAAAGAGTTTCAGTTGGCGGCGTATCCACTCCCAAACAGTCTGAATGACGGCGTCGTTGCGTGCCTTGCACATCTGATTTGAGCCTTCCGAACAGGTAAAAATCACTTGGAGCCAATTCGAAACTGTATGTGGCAAAAAATTTCATTTTAATTTTCGGAGAGTTTCTATTGTTGTTTTGACTGTAGAGGGGCGTGTATTATCTTAAAGAAAGGCTACTCGCTTTCCACCTGTTTATTGCTTGGACTGGATCTGTTCCTTTACGTCTGCTGCCAGAAGGTCTGAGTAATAAACTGCATTGATTGTTCTGGCACCCATCAGAAAGTCTACATGGATAACCCTCTGTCAGTCGCAGAAGAACGTTGGCATCACTTTTCCTGACGAACGACTCCTCCGCGGTCTCTTGGATTTGAGAGAACTGGTATGCCGCCACTCACATGATGACTGCTGGGATTTGGGAATGAAGTAGTGCACCTACGTTTCACCGCTGATCACTATAGACTTCAAAGATGCATTACCTTCGTCTTCAAACTGCTCTAGGAGACAATTGGCAGCTTGCATGAGCACCATTTTGTTCACGTCCGTCAAAGCGTGTGGTACCCACCGTGCATTCACCTTGCGATAGTGCACGATGTCTTCTACACTACCAACACTGATGGACAGAATTGCTCCAAGTTTATTGATAGTGCTGCACATATTCTCACAAATTAGCGCGCCTACACGATTAATGTTTAGCTCAGTGACGGATGTTCGCATACTCTTTCCCATATTGTTGTTGAAGTCTGTGGTAAATGTCAGAGGACGGAACGTTTTATCCAGTGAGGAATTTGATCACAACGCATTGTTCTACGCTCTACGGTACCTTCTGTTCGCTTATAACTCTAGCAACTCCCAAACAGAACTGAATAGGGACTAACCCGTGCAGGAGGGAGGGTGAAGGTTGTGTCTCTACTTTATCAAAGTCACACAGCTGCTGCACAGTGCGGCTTGTTTACACTAAAATCAGTGCCGGTTATATTTGAATCACTTTGTATTTCCTCTTTCGTTGGTACTTTGTACGTCATGTCTTGCTCTGGTATTTCCATCTCATCATTCTGTGCTTCAAACATCTCTATGTCTACCAATAAATTCTCTAAATATTTGTTCCACGCCTCCATATATTGGTTATCATGTTCATCTTTCTTTTGTGTACTCTGTTCAGTTCATTTATCCCTTTATAAACATTTTTTTGTATTTATAATGCTTTAGATAAATAATTTTTTTGTTGCTTCGATCGGAAATAATTATTATCTTTGGTATTATCAACTTTTGAAAATATAATATTTTACCAAAGTTTCTTATTTGTTAATAATTAACGTACCTTTTAATTTCTTTGTTAATTCTTCTGTCCATTTCTGACATTTTAATAGTTATATACAAATGTGATTTTCAAAAATGTTCTGATTTAAATCAGTTCTGATTAGCTATAGCAAACCAGTCACACGGGAATTTTGTGCAAATAAAAGTTCGCAAAGGCATAGCTTGGGTTGCCCAAAAATAATTCAAAAATAGTCCTGCGATGTAACCACGTGGCGCGCATCTCCGTTATTATCTCGATTAAAATAAACACAAGAAATAGCGAGATGGCCAAGCCATTAACATTGTTGTGCTCCATTATCGTAAGATCAAATTTATAAAACCGCAGACCACAATCGAACGGGAAGTAGTCGAGTATCCCGTTATAACGCAGCGCGCTCTGGGGCCATCTATGTGAGGCAGGACTCCAGCGGGAGGCCGCTTTTCTGCCAAATCGCCGAAGGCAGGGTGATCGAGATTAGAGCCGATTTGCACCTAGCCGTGCGAATACGCCAGGGCCGAATCTCGAATTAATTCCCACATTACCTTGATGATACCGTTAATGGCGCTTTTGCATCGGCGAGCCTACACGGCTTTTTGCCGCGTTAACGATAATAAAAGCCGTAGAGCATAAAAGATGTCGGTATGCCTTGTTATCGCTGAGAAAATTGAGGAGTGTTTTTCTGCGAACGAACTTCAGAAGCACACGTTCGCGCATCCTTTGTTGAGGTCGTTACGTTGCAGTCTGTGAAGACAATAGATATTTGACAATAGCAATCAAGATAGCATCTCGGCTACTTAAGGCACTATTTTTATGCGCAATTGAATTACGGTCCAAACAAAACCTTCATGCTGATACCTGCACTGTTGAACGCTTAATTATTTATTTATAGAAATAGAAAGTTCATAAAAAAGTAAATGGTTAGAGTAGTAATAACTTTTTAAAGCCGTCATTACTATTCGGCATAATTTGAATTGCCTCGGGCTTACTCGGCCATAATCGATTACACTCGCCCCGGCTCGGTTCAGCTAACTTGTTTTGGTTGAGATAACCATGGAGTATCTGCTATTAAATGCATTTTTAACCTTTTTTTGCAAAAGCCGGTATAATTTAATGTCGTTAACCCGCACAACTAATCATTTATTTGTATCAAATTAATCTAAATCTAATTTTACCATTCAAAAATCTGGTTTCATATTTTATATCCTCGGCCATCATTGCCGCAGACTTTTATTGTGGTCGGTTATCTCAAAGCCGCGTTGTCGTTTCCAGTTTGCATTTTTTTGCAGAACTACTTTTTACAGTATTTCTCTTTTCTTTTTATTTACAATCTGCTATGCTATATATAGCCATCAGTAATTAAATGAATTCATTCTGCAATAGTTAGGATTTAATTGTTATATTAATAAATTTGTAACTACTAATATTCTATACATTATTAATAAAGCTCAATGAAAGCCAAAAGTTTAAATCCATTGTCTGTTTCTAAATCTAATGCGCTGATCTGAAGGCTTAAACCTATTCTTTCATGATTATCATGTAAGAAATCACGATCCGATTTGTTGCGATGGGTATGGAGTTTAACACAGTAGGTAAAACTCACTTTTGTACTTAGGTGACTCAAATATAAAACAAATTTTGTATCTGCCGTAAGATGAACTGAGAGGTATGGCGTCAGAGTGTTACAGGTAGAGATGTCCGCTAAGGATTCTCAACCATCGAGTATCTCGCACTGTCGATTTTTTAGCTATTATCATGATGTCAGTGCAAAAAGTGCGTTTTTGTCAGTTGCACAACTTTTTAATAACAAAAGGCATAAAACCATCCGAAATTTTAAAAATACTTAAGGCACAGCATGAAGACCACGCCTTTAAAAAGACTTAATATACGCGTGTCATACAATTTTTGAGAAAATTAAAAACAGTTGAAAATGACTGAGACAAATATTCAGATTGTTTGCCTCCTTCTCAAAGATGATTGTCGATTGACGATTTTTGAAACTGCTACTGAGGTCAAAATTGGGAATTTCTTCTAGACTACACTAGAATACCTCCTCTAGAGTTCGGACTTATCGCCAGGCTCGGGGAAAAAAATTACAAAGCCCACAAAATATATCCTTATTATATTTTCACGAGTTATTAATATTATACTAAAAATTAAATTTACTTTTTTCAATTAGTTTGGCTCGTGTTTTTAAACAGAGCAGACCTGTTCGCGTTCTGCGTTTTAAGTGACGGAATTTGTCAGCGGACGTCGTCCACGTTGTGAAAACTATAAACAATATTTGCGAGTAGAGATCTACGACTATCCGGCGTGTTGATGGAGACCTGCGTTCATAATTGATATTGCTTGGTTCGTCTGTCCTGCGGCTCCTCACCTCTGCCCCTGCCACTACTCCTGCCGCCATAGTCGCTGTCTTGAGAGTGTGTTATGCACTAGGAAAAGTTTGCATTAAAATTTTGAGAAGTAAGGACCTGTCTGCGGTTACATTTGTACCGTGTGACAAATTAACCACTTTTAGTATCGGCCTAAATGGCTGGCACTAATCAACAATATTCAGTGCTCTACGCATAGCCTTCAATGATGCAATATAACCTGCAATACCCACCACTTCTAGACAATATGATGCAGCTTAAGGTGCAATTACCACAACTTTAATTTACAATAAAATCTCTACCAATTATACTAAATTATATTAAATAATAATAATGCTCTCACAGCAGAACTAAATACTACCGCTAACAAAAAATACACTTTATCAATCATAAGCAGAAGCCAAATAAAAATCATGGAAAAAATTCAGATAACTGTGAAAATAATAAGAAAATAAATAAAATTAATCACTTAATCCACACAAATATTGTAATATAGGCACCACCCCAAAAGAAGAAAATTCCACAATCTAAAATTTGCCAAAGATATAAACACACGAAGATGTTCTCCACGCATCAAATCAGGTGTGTGAAATGTGGAACCAACCACCCAATGTGCATTAAAACAAAAGAAACTGGACACAAATGCGTTTTATGTAACGGTTCGCATCCTGCAAACTATAAAGGGTGCCAAGTATACTAGAAATTAACGAGGAAAAAATTTTCACCAGCACGTCCAAAAGTACTCGCACAACAACCAAGTGTTATCCAGGCACAACTACCAATCAACAACGGAAGAATACTCGCACAAATTGTATCAAATAGACAACAATTTTCCTCTCAAAAAAACATACCGCATACATAAAACATCGAGAAGTTGGAAAAAAATGTTGATAGAACTAGATGAGAATATCAAAATGCTAAACCTTCTCACAGATATCGTCGGTAAACTAAAATAATGGCACAAATACTCAATATTGCAGAATAGAGCGCCAATGCCTTATTAAACGACATCCAAGAACTGAAAACTTTTGTTACCAACTGTGAGTTAGACAAAGTTCTAATTTCTGAAACCTATTTCACAGACGAGCTATCTCACAATACTAAATTTTAATACGTATGACACACAACCCTGACAGAGCGGCACACGGGGGAGCAGCAGTAATTATAAAAAGCTCACTCAAGCATTATTAAACAGATAAATATATCCAAGGGCAAACCCAAGCTATAAGTATGGTTGTAGAAGACTGGATAGTAGTAGAAGTAGAAGTAGAATACTATACCCAGTTTGTTAGAATACTCGGAGTACAATTCATCGCCGGCAAAGACTACAATGTCAAGCACCAAGATTGGGGTGGTAGAGTAACAACCACCAAAGGTCGACAATTATTAAACTCGCCGCAAATAACCTCAATTATCTCACTACTAAACAGCTTACATACTGGTCCACAGATAAAAAAATTCCTGACTTGCAGCACAAAATTTTCTAAGCATTGAACAATGTCTAAACATGTCATCAGATCATTTTCCGATTATAGTCACCCTAAGTTCAAAAATAATCTACAGGTAAAGATCAGTAAGACTCTATAATAAAAAGACTTACTGGGACTTACTAGCCGACGAGAACATTAACTTGGAAATATCTCTTAATGCCGCAAATAAAATCGATGAAGCAATAAAACACCTAAATCATAGCATACAAAGCGCGACGGGGAATCAACTTTTCTATTGCAAACCAGCGATACAAAAAATATGCTACCTGTGGTAATAAAAAGAGCAATAGGTACTACAAAGAGTATATTTATCAGCAGATTATACTGCAATACTACCATCTGACGAAAATCAATGCATCAAGAAACTTACAAATTTCTCTCAACTATGTGCAAGATTAGGTACGAAACTAGGGTATCCAAAGTTAATGAAACTAAGTCTACTCATGTGACATTCATATTCCAAAGAGAGACATGTCCAGCAGTAACTTTCAATAATAGACCACTTCCGCAAGCAGAAGACGTTCGATACCTTGGTATGCAACTTGATCAACGATTAACTTGGAAACAACATATCTTCAATAAGCCTAAGCAGTTAACCCTAAAGTTTTCCAAGCTAAACTGGCTATTAGGGCGCAAATCCAAACCTACCCTGAGCAACAAGGTCCAAATATACAACACAGTATTAAGGACCATAGGAACCTATGATATCAAACTGTGGGAACCCTCGAGCAATTTAAACCTGAAGATAATAGAAAGGTTTGAATAAAATATCTTAAGTATCTTGGTACATAAAAAGCGAAGTCATCCACCGCGACTTTAAAGTGAAAACAGTGAAAGAAGTAGTGAAGTTCGTGAGTGAAAAATATCTTATACGTCTTGAAACCCTCTCTTTAAATCTATTACGTAACAGCAACACAATCAATAGATTTCAAAGACAAACTCCTTGTTAAATATTTAATTTTTATGTGTATGTATATATGTATCTGAATTATTGTTATACTTTTTTAATGTGGAAAATAAGTAACTCTTAAAGGAGCCTTTCACTGAGGCTTTTTTCAAGTTTTACAACTCACATAATAAACTGATTTAAAGTGTTACTCTTACGCTATATTGCATGCCAATGAACAGGCGATGAACATACAAGGTCTGTTAATATAATAAAAAACAGTTTGTACAACAGCAATATAACCCGGCAACTAATAAAAGTATTCTACTGCGCATGCGTATTAGGAAAATTTTCATTAAATTTTGTCTCAAGCAGGAACATTTGTTTGCAGAACCATACAGTAAGTGCAGTATTGATAAAGGCATGGTACAAACAGTGCAGATATGGACGGAAATTTGTTAAAAAAGTTCCATACAGCTCCTCAAACTCGACAAAAAATTGAAAATTTGTTCTTTACAAATTTATTGCCTTGGCATTATGATTTATAAAAATTTGTTTGAACCATTAAAAGAAGCACAAGTTGTTTGGTGTGACTAAGAAAATGCATGCCAAGATATTTGACTGTTTCTAGTTGCCATTTAATATGACCGGAGGACAAGTTCTGCTCTTCAGTGTGAATGTGATAAGAGCGAACTTAGTCATACGCAATTTCTTTAATGAGTGCTGTATTTCTCCGAGATAAAACACTATCGAGTTTGAGAAGTGAATAAAAAAGGACTGTATCATCAGGACACGTTACTACTATAGTTAATGATGTTGTTGGAAAATGAGCTATAAATCAGTCACTGATGGTACCTTGTGGTGCTTTAAAGTTTATTTTATATAGTTTAACCAATTAGTGCATATTGGTAAGATGTAATTCAGTCACCTGGTACAGATTTACAAGAAAAATACTTTTGAGTTTCAAAAGCAAATCAAACCTTATCAAAGTCTTGGTAAGGTTGAGAAATAGTGCAGAACTATATTGTTTAATAATTTGAGTTTTGGAAGCAGACATCTCTCCTACACTTTGAATGAAAGTGAAAGTAACCTTTAGCTGGTTTGCTAGGTTTGTCCATTAGAATTATGCTAGCAACTTTTACTTGGTCAAGAAAATGTCCTAATCTAAATATCTTTGATGCTAATCTTCGATAACTCAAGTGTTTTAGCTGTGGTAAGGTGCTTTATTACATTTTAAATTGCTAATTATTGAAGCTATTTTTGTTTCTCCCTTTAAAGTAACTTCTGAAGGGTAAGGTTCAAAAACCTTAGTTAAATTGTTGGCGAATACGAAACTATTTCTAACTTTGCTGTTATACAAGCCGCTTTAGCTGTTTGGTAGCTTTCAACACAAAGTAGTTCGTTGCTTTTGTGGGAAACAAATTTTCCACATAGTGTATCGATTGATTTTTAAAGAGATTAGGAGGTTATGTTCAGCTGTATTTCAGCTGGTGCACTAGTACTTTGCCATTTTTGTCTTAATCTCCCTTTTCAGTTAGTTTACTTTTGACTAATACAGAGCAGTTATCAAGATTTGTTGTTTAAATATCTCTTAGTCTTAGAGTCACTTTCCAAGAGGCTTTTTGTGCAACTGATTAATGTTCAACTGTGTTCTCTTTAGCTTTAGTGATGGTTTTTCTGTATATGGTACTTAATTTCTAAGAGGTGTATAATCAAAACGCAAGCTTTAATTTGTAAATATGATAAGTTGATTACCAATGAAAATAAAACCCAATTTATTTGAGGTTATGGCTATCGATAGTTCTTTAGCCTCTCTTTTCGTTAATTTGTGGTAATTTTACTATTAAGTGTAATATTTTATGTCTCTTATTATTTTGATCTAGTTTCTACCTACACAAAAGAATGATAGTTATTTTTTGGTAATTAGCTTAGAGGTATTTGTTATTGCGTGTTTATGTTCTATGGCTTTCTTTTCTTTTGGTAGACCAGCTGCAAAATAAATATTTCGAAGAATAATACTAAAACTTTGTTCTTGCTTCCTGTTGTTTGAGAGTGAATCAAACATAACCCGTAATTATTTTTGTAAGTCTATTGAAGCTTTATAAATATAGAAATACGTAAAGTTATTTTTTTACTTAATCTTTTGACCTAGAAAGAGATTTTTTGATTTCGCTGTAGTAAAATGAAAATAATTGTCACATAGTGTTGTTCGTTCTCGAGCTGCTAAGCCATGCTTGGAGTTTGGAAATCTTTAACGTTTCTTCTACAACTGCGGCAGGCATCTTTAGAAAAGAATTTTCTAAAATTAATTGCTGTCCCGTGTGCTATCGCTTTTATAGTTGTAAGCATAGGTTAGGAACAGTGATAGGAAATGCACTACATTCTATACAACGGAAAAATATTGAGGTTTTTAAGAAACTGCGGTAGTGGCGCCATATCACCAACGTGTCATCGACGTATCCTAGCCATATCGCGGATTTTTAATGACGATCTCACAAAAAATTGGCGATTACAGGATTCAATAGGCTTTCCATGGCTCCTCTGCTTTTTTGTTAGTAATATACGTATTGCCAAAAAAACTAGTTGGAGCTAAGGCACTCTCGAAGTAGTTGCAAAATGTCATTAGGAAAAACTTGCTTCGGGTGGTTTAAGACCTCTGAAACAGGCATTTTGGTGAATAGAGACGTTATATAAAAACTGACCATTAGGTCTATCTTTTGTAGCTGCATATCTTGAAAGTGGTTGACAAAGTTTGCGAAGTCCTTGATATAATTGCTGATAAGTCCAATATGTGGTATTAACACTTTGTCCAGTGACAAGTACTTGTGGGGCCACACATGGCACTAACAATGGCTTACAGTGATACACTATCCTTGTAGATGTGGATGGTCTGATCTTGTTACTCTTTTTTAATGTCGCTATCCAAAGAGGAAATTTTTGTCAGTTTGTTCGTGTAGCGTAGTATCCGTGCTGTAAGACTGCGTTTGAGAACGTTTTTGAATCTAGTAGTTCGGTCATCTTCTTTGTGTAATCCTGTGACAGTATAACTGTGGCATTGCCTTTATCCCCTAGTAAGAATATGATGGCGTCGCCATTCTTAAGTTCACAAAGAACATTCAATTCTGTCCTGGATATGTTCTTCTTAGGTGGCTTAACACAGCCGAACTTGCTCTGCTACATCCGTTGAAAATTTTTATGAGTACTTTCACGTTAACTACAATCCCTTCAACCAAAATGTATTTAGATTCTATCGCAAAATTTTTTACTTTGCAGAGAGTACTGGTGGCTTGTTGCTCTCTGTAAACACTCCGTATTTTTTCACCGAATGGAATGTAATTGAGTCTAGGGTATTCCAAGGGTCTTTGCGCAAGAACAGATCGCCATGTAGTGAAAAAGAGAGTAACGTTAGCAAATGCTATAGTGTTACCTGGGACGAGCCGATTTACATCAGCAGCTAACTCAATGATGTCAGCAACGGTTCCCCACAGCTACGAATATAAAAGCGAAAGCGCACGGGACAGTAACTTCGTTTTAGAAGATTTTGTTCTGAATGTGTCCGCCGCAATTATAGATGAAACGTCAAGAGTTTCCAAACTCTAACCACGACCTAACAGCACGAGAACGAACAACAAGATGCATTAGAATACTGACCGTTTGCTTTTTTCAATGGTTGAAATAAATTATAATCACAAGGCGATAAGTCCAGACTGTAGAAAGTGTATTTTAGTGTTTCACCTATCGTTTCTAATCTTCGACGAGACAATGAGGGACATTATGTTAAACCAAATGTCAGCAATGATTGCCTGGGCACTACCATAGCTTATTTAAATCTCGGAAGTGATTTCAGCAACAGTTAATCGTTGGTCATCCTCGAGAAAGCGACGAACAATGCAAATATTCGCCTTAGTTAACTAATTCTTGAGTGGCATCGGCGGCCTTTATTTTCAACTGTGTCTTAAGTCTTCTCCTCAAAATTTCGGACACTCTCTGTCGTAAGAAGTATGATACTATACAGTTGCAAATCCCCTTCAAATACCCCTATCTACAACCTCCAAAAGCTTAGTTTCTCTTGGTTTGGATTGTGACGCAGCATTCCTGATATGCGATGCTTTGGACAGGCGCACAATTACCTCTTGTTCGAATTATTTTTAGTGACTCATTAGACAGTTAGACTTTACAATCGAACTGCTTGATCACAAACTTGCATTAGATGATCGTTATACTTCTTGTTATATAAAATTTGAGGTTTTTAAAATTCCATCGATCACCAAGAGGTCTATATACATCTTATTGAAAATCTGTGGTATGCACAAATACAATTTTTTAAATTTATTTTAATAATCGCTACCCTGTTATTATGACTCGATCAGGGTGTAAAAAATGTTAGTAATGAATTTATCACTGCTACACTTATGAAAACTTTGGTGAACCCGTCAATAACTATTTAAGTCAGCTTTATAAATACTTTTTTGAACTATAAGAATGTATGCATATTTTTATAAACTTTATTATAGGTTGCTTATACTAATTGCCAATCTGTGGCACATCCTGTATTTTACCATATTTATTGTTTCTTTTCATAGTCTGGAAGAACAGTTTTCAGCTTGTAGAAATAAACCATTAAGTACGAAATCAAAGAAAATGTTTGCTCAGCGGAGATTGATCGGCTTTCTGTTCAAAGGAGATGTACGGCCTTATTGACATGGCATGGAGCAAATAATGGAACTCCTTATAACAAACACTTGTGGTCTCCTGCAATCGCCGCAAACTTAATTCTATTATGCATGTACTCCGATGAATTCTACTAGTTCTGATAATGGCGTTGCGTGCACTTGAAAAGCAGGAGATGAATTATTAAAGAAAATGCTCGCCGTAATTGCATATCCCCGGCAAATCGCATTTTAGTAAACAAGCACTTGCAAAATAATGCCAAACAAACAATAAAAATGGGGAGCTGGAAAGGGAGTCCGCTTAGTTAGACATGGCATCTTAATAGGCCTGCCGCGTATTAAAAAGAGCGAAAGGTGCAACAATTAGTAGTTCCCGGTAACTTATGCGATGGGTGGTCCATCTTTTTGCGCTGCGGGATGAGATAGACGGACGTGACAAAATGATAATTGGCGAGTTTCCGGTTAATATGCACAAGATCAAAGATAACCATGGGAGCGGTTTTTTGATCGGCCCGAGATACGCGGGGAATTTGGCCGTCTTTTTGCATATTTCGGGCCGAATTTTATTACGAGTAATTACGCCGCGGTCGTTCGAGATTGTCTTGCGAGATATCACCGCGTTAACGTCCGAAAATGAAATACAAGGGCCGGCCAAACGCGAGTTATTGATAGGCCGCCGCAGAAAAAGGACGCGGCCCGGCCCAGGCATGTAGGCCTGAAACCTGAAGAATTGCGGTAAAACTGCGAACGTGCGCAGATGAATTAGCGTATTTACCACCGAGCCGGTTCCTCATGATGAGAAGACAGTTTGAACCCGAAACCAGATTTGGAATTTCTAACGACCGCTTCAATTAAAAAGTCCCAAAAAAACTTCGCCTGGAATGTTAATTCCTATTTTACAAAGCTTTTTGGGCAACCAAGAAGATACATTAAGCAAACATAATTATAATATCGCATTACTTCAGCGCTTTAGATTGCACTCTTATAACTATAGATTAATCATTCGTCTTGGCGAACCTCGTTAACGATCCAAAGGGTGTTCAATTATTTATGTCAGTTTAGTACAATTGCAGAAATACAAATAGATTATAGGTTAGATTACTACATCAGTCTTCCCCGTGATATATCATTCATTGTGACCACATCTAAAAAAAATATATATGTAAAGTATATAAAACCATGTATGTCTACTTTAAAACGTATCTTTTTCAAAGTAGATACGTGGGCTGCACGATTTCTATTGCGAATTGGCAACTTTGCGTGTGCTAGGTGCGATCTGACGTTTACATCATATGGTTTGACACTTTTGATGGCATACGTACTCAGAATGCTATTTGTTTTGTTTTCATTAAGTTGAAAATGTTCTCTTGGCTATGAATTATCATAATAAAAGTGTGTCGATCAACTCTGTATATCGTTGGTTCAATTAATTTAATCGTAGTCATAGTTCGCTGGAGGATGAATTTAAAGAACGATGTCCAAAATCGGCCGTGGTGTCAGCAAACATCGATGCCGTGCACAAACTGATAAAGCAAGATCGTCATGTGACTTATAGTGAAATTCAGGCATTCTTACACATTAGCATACATTTGATATTGCATGAAGATTTAACGAAAAAGCTATGTGTGCGTTGGATCTCCTATAAGTTAATGATCGCTTAAAAAAAGGCTCCTGTCGATTGGTCGGAAGAAATGCCCAAGACATACAATCGCGGTGTTTCAAAAACTGTTTAACATATTTATGCCTATTTTACGAATTAAAGGGAAACAATTCAGTGGGTATTAATAAGGAAAAACTCCAGATAAAAAAGAAAACAAGTCAAGAAATGGATGTTATAAACGATGTGTTAGAAGACAAAAAAAAATATTGAACAGATAAAGAACAACAAGGAAGAACAAAAGAATAAGTTGGAAGCAATCCTGGAAGAGAACATATAACAGAAAAAATAGTAAGAGAATTGTAACGAAATTTAGTAAAGATGGAAGAAGAAATGGAAATGCTGGAAAAGGAATAAAAATAAGAAAAACTTAATAATAACAACAATTAAACCAATTGCCAAAGAGAATTTGGAGTTAAAATACGACATGGGGGATTTTATAAAACTAGCAATAAACATAGAAACGAAGTGAAGAAAGTTTTTGTAATTAACCAATGTTGATGTTGTCGCGCCTCCTCTTACTAACTACGTCACGTGTTTTTATCAACCCTCTACCTCTTTAAAACGAATCCGAGTTTTTAGCAAATGTTATTTATGACAGACATGGGGGAGTATTTTAAACTAAAAGAGAAGAGAAATATTCAAACTATAATAGTTGTACTTTGAGTGTCTATTAATCCTTATTGGGGCATGGTTGGTTTTAATTTCTTATATATAATTTTTTTAGTACCCAAATACCCATACATATATGAAAATGAAAGCTTGGTGCACTTACGGAATTTTGCCCTTGAAAATTATCTTTAAACCTAGCTGCTCAATAAATGAAAGTTGTTAAAGTTTAACTACATTTAATAACTAAAAACCCTTGAATACACCCTATAATTTTTCTAATCCAAGACTGTTGTGTAAGAAGTGGTTCAAATTGAACTCCAAATTCTACCGCCAGTAGCTCTTCATGTTTTGATAAATGGCCTTGCGATTCTTTCCATTAATAAATATGAAAAAACAGCTAATTGCTATTGCTAAAAAGCAATGAAAATTTTGCGGAGATGACACGAATACTGCGTGGAATTTTTGGTCAAAATAATAGGTTGTCCCAAAAGTTCTGTCGCCGAATCAAAATTCAAACATTTATGCACAAATTTATTCAAAACAACAACAACTATTCTTCAAAGTATAGCCCATCATTGTCCACCACCTTTTGCCACCGTTCGGCAAGCTTCCGGATCTGTTCGAAGTACCATTCAGCGGGCTTAGAATCAAAGAACTCTTGGCATGCTTCCAGTAAACAAAAGTCGGATTTCAAGCTGTGTGATCTCATAACCAGTATCAGACATCTTATTCTAACACAAAAATAGCAAAAAATTGAACAAGGCAGAAAAAATGTTTGAATTTTGATTCGGCGACAGAACTTTTGGGACAACGTAATAGTCGACCAATGTATCAACTATTCGAAGATATATTATTAAATTTGATGAAATAGAATCCGTGGTAGACGCAAGACCTTGTGAGTATCAATGTAAGGTAAGGTCCTCTGCAAATATTACCATAGTTACCTAATGTATTACTACAAATCCAAAACAACAATTGGACGTTTTGAGGAGCTTCTTTCAGCAAATACTCACTAAAGATCTGTATCTTCACGTGTATAACACTCAACTAATGCAAGTCCATACTTCTTCGAAAATGGAATTGATCGAAACTTCTTCTTACGGTGCCAATCCGTTCTATTAAACCACGTTCTCAAGTTCTTTAGGCACGGTATTCTTCTTCTCTCAGGTATTTTCTATCTTTCCATATTTCCCTAAAGAGTCAGTTGAAGGAGCTCATATTGGTGTCTATTTCTCATAATGTGGTATTCCAATTTATGCATTTGTATCTTTAGTAGGAGTTCTTTTTCTTTACCCATTCTTTCAAGAACAGTTTGATTAGTGATATGGTCTCTCCACGAGATTTTTAAAATACTTCACGTTTCTTACAAGCAGCCTCCGTCAAGGTCTAAAACTCTACTCCATATAACAATACCGAAAACACGTACCATCTCAATAGTCTGATTTTGGTTGGTAAAGATAAATCGTAGCGTGTTATGGAAACAATAATAGCATGGCTTGGTAACAATACAACATATGGTTTCTAGTTTAACCATTTGCGTCCTAAAAAGATAATTAAAACACAAATTCCGATAACTAAACTAAGTGTGCCTATTATTAACGGTTTTTTTCCTATAAAATTATAGATTCACCAGTTTATCCAACCTTTTAGTACTCTCAAGAAAAATAAATACAAAAATCTACAGGTGGTTACTGGTCTCTGGTGTTTTCCAATTATTAAAGTTATGCTTGGAGTTTGGAAACTTTATTGTTTGAGATTTCTTTGATGTAGTTTGTGAACAAAACTAAACAATTTAACAACGGCTCTTATAATAATTCCTAGTTAACTTTAGAAGAGTTTTATAATAATTTTAGGATGTTTTTCTTCTAGTTCTAAAAACAGCTAAGGAAGAATATTAGAAGATCTTAAACAATTAATATGCCCTGTTGTAAAATAACCTGTTGATTTCAATAGCCAATTGTGTAAAGCTACCTTTTATTTAAAAAAAAAACAATCGTAAAACTCAATTTTTGATGTCGCTATTAATAAAGAATCTAACAAAATTGCAAGTTATAAAATGTTTACAAAAATATATTGAAGAGTCTTGTATAACATGGTTTTAATTTCTTAGACTACTAAGACACATTTAGTAGAATTTGACAGTGTAATGGCTGCTTGCCTTCCTTAAACAAAACATGATGTAAACTTTTTAATTTGTGTGTAATATAAAGGTTTTGAGTACTTTTATTGGCTGTCTTCTTTTATTTCTTTTTGGCCTTTACTTATCTCAATATTTCTTGTGCTTTGTGTCACTTCAGTTAATTCTCTTATTTTTCTTTTGAATCAATTATACTTCTAATTTCTTCCTTATTTCCTCGTTTTTGACTAATAGTTTCAGACCTGCTGTTCCTTTAACAGTTTTTATTTCACATACCCTTATTCTCCTTTTTTGTATTTTGTCCAAGTCTATATTTTTGAACCATAAGTAAATAATGAAACAAAAAGAAAATATTAAACTCCTAGTTTTGTTTTAGTTGTCATTTATTTTTTATTAATTATTTATATAACAATCTCTTGTTGGGTATCTGTTATAACCACATTTAAATATTTAAACTGTTTACTTGTTTAATTTCTTTCTGTTCTAATTTTATGTACATATTCAGTATTCTTCTTTATTTATGTTTAATCTAAAAATTTTAAGTTCTGTATTCCAAACTCTAAAACTGTGTTGTAGGTTTTTTACTTATTTTGACATCAAAAGTAAATCATCAAGAAATGCTAGATGGCTTATTGTGACTTTTCCATATTATAATATTACCATGCCGCCTTTATTATTTTGTTATTGCATTCTCTTCTATGTCATCCATTACAATTACAAAAAGATAAGGTATAATAAACCGCTTTGTCTTACAACCAATGTAATTTAAAATTTCTGTATTTATGCCCATTGTTCTTATATAGCTGTAATTAGATTCGTAGAGAAATACTATATTTTAGTTTTTTACCTTTGTATGTTACATATATTTCATTTATTGCTTTCTTATAAACACAATTATATTCTTTCTTTCACCGTTGTAAAACTATTCTATCTATAACCTACTTTTTATTTTAAACGTTTTGTCTGTATACTTTTATCAATATTCTCATATATGCTTAGTAAAGCGATTATTCATTTTTCAGATTATTTTGGGTTTTTCTTCTTATTGCTAGTTTTCAATACATTGGCATTTTTCTTCTTTGTAACATTGCTCAAAAGATTTAATATCATCTATTATTTTAATAGTTATCCCACCATGTTTCGGTACTTTCCTAATTTTGGATTACATTAATCTAATGTTTTGTTTGTTATTTTTTCTTTGGTATTTGCTTTTTATGTTAGTTTATTAAATCTTCTTATTTCCGACTTCTAATAATCGTGTAAAATATTCTTCTTATCTTTTCTTATTATTTTTGCAAGCTTTTTCTTTTTTATAGTTTGCTTACTGACTCTAACTACAAAGTTGTTTGTTTTTTATTTATTTGTACAATTGTTGTTTTATAAATTTTTATTATCCTTCCCAGAAGGTTGTTGTAAAATGTATTCTATCATTCTGGTATGCTGTAACTGTTTGTATTATTTTCCTTTATTATCTTTATATTTTTTTGCATTTCTCTTTCCTTTAACTTAAATAGTTTAATTTTGCAATGTGGTTTCCTGTTTTTCATTTGCAATTTTTTTTCTGATTTATCTATATTTTTGTTTCTGCCAAGTAAACCATGTTTGATTCTTGTATCCTTTATTCTTTCATTAGTAATTTTTTCACTATTTTTTAGCTCCCCAGTATATTTAGTAATATTTAATTGATGTTGTATTAGGAACTCTAGGAAATTTTGCTTTTTGTTGATATAAAAAGGATTAAAAATGAGGATCATACAAATGAGATAAGATCAAGATAAAAGCAGAAAATAAAAGAGTTAAAAATAATTAATAACTATAGGAACGACAAAAAAAGATAAAAGCATTGAGACAAGAAACTAGAGTTACTCAAGAACAGCCAAATGAGAATAAAAAAGCAAAAATCATATTACCAGGTTAGGTCTGAATACAAATACAGATGATGCTAGCCAGTCTTAGGGCACTTACGATTATAAATTGTAAGAATGACTTGTTTTGATTACAAATTACATAAAAGGCAAGCCAATCTTAGATATACTTAAGCTCTTGAGTGTAAATTGCTATGCTTTAAATTTATCCCACAAACGCTTTTTAAATTATTTTCTTTTACTTCACCTTTTTGGTGTCTAACAAAAACATTGGCAGACAAAAAAATGATTGACCTTTTTCATAATCCCCTCATCTAACTTTAATCCATCGTGAAATTTGCCAACTATATGAGATAGATTACCATGATAAAATTGCTTTTTTATGACTTCAGCAGCTCGCTAGAATAAAAACTACCTCTGTCAACTCCTTTTACAGGCTCAAATGATATTTGTGAAATTATTATAATAATAGGATAATTTGTTGCGTCTAATGAAGCACGTAGGCCTTGATTAGACAATTTGGGTTCAATTTCCAGAGAATAACAAATCAACGAGTGGTGTATTTGCCTAGTATATCTTGTCAATTTATTTAAAATATACTTTTTACGACTATTAAAGACATATAAAATACAAGGTGCATTTGAAAAGTCACCATTGCTTGCTTATAAGCTACACAAAGGAGAAAATTAGTCGCTAATTGTGTTTTGTAACGTGTAAGATAAATACAGCATAGTAGAGACCCATAAGTTTCTGTACTAAAATTCTTATAGCAGCTAAATTGAAATCTTCTACTTGATTTTGATTGAATCATGTTGGAAATTAGGATTTTTTATATATTAGGGCGAGTAAAATACAGGGCAGACGGCAGCCTTATCTTTCTTTCAGAATTTAAATCTCAAGAACTAAAAATTATTTATCAAAATAAAAATAATTTAATAAAAATGTTAGCACTTAACACAATTAATTATTCTAATTTTTGAAGCAGCGGCAATGGTATAATAATTGATCCATAACATGTCTGATAGTCTTTTTTCATAACTAGTGATCAGAAACATTATTGTTGGGTTAATCAACACCTCTTTCACCTTTTCTCTTTGAATATAGTCAAATTATATGCCATTTAAAGCATTCATAAATTCTTTTAAACATTTCTCGAGTTCTATGTACTGCACCCCCGTCTTGTTGAAACCCACAAATTTTAATTCTTCCCAATCTGTCAGCTCAAGAGCATTGTTTCTGTAAACTTCCCTTGGGATTCTTCGGATCAATCATTTTTTCCGAAGATCGTCTGCCGCAGTGTAAAAATCTTGATATCAAAGACTGACAAGTTTTAATCTTCCACTAATTATACAAACAATTCTCACCATTGCCATTTGACAACAGTTATTAAAAAGTAAAACAACCATAAACGATGCTATGTACTAGAAGTTTCTTTGTAATATTTCTTGTAGTTTTAAAATGGCGGCAGCTTTAAAATAGGGCAAGGCTGCCGCCTCTCCCGAGTATTTATGATAAATCCATGACTAAGCATTAACAAAATATAAAAATAAAAGTAGACTAAAATTGATAATGTTTTAATTTAATTTATTAGAAATTTTATTTTGCAATGGTCTCTCGTATACTTATAAATTTAAGCTTAGTGCATATTCTTAATTTAAGCAAAGCTATAAGTTTTTATTTGTTTGAAAGTATATTGCAGCAGTCTTTAAAATAGCGGGTTCCATCAGGTCCTAAGAAATTTAAGGCAGCTTCTTGAAGTTGCGAGGATTCCTGCTGCTACCGCCTACTGTGCCTGAACTTCGGCTAACTGGACTTGCCATATGATTGAATAAATCTGTTAAAAATACCCAGCTCCTCTGACATGTCCTACATGGGTTTGTGGCTTGTTTTCTTCACAGCTGGCGACTATTTTTAGCGCAGGCTTATCTCGCCTATATCTGCGGTGCAAAAATAATTGACGTAAGTAGATTTAATGTGATACAGTTTTTCAAAGTTTGTCCAGTCTTTACGATTACTTTTAATATAAAAATTTTAATAAATACTGCAAAGAGCGGCTAGAATTTAGGCTCTTTTATCAAGTCCCATTACCACCATTAACCACTTACCGTCTACAGCTAAACAGATCTCTTCTTCAAGATTATATGCAGATTGCATGCAATTTTCTCTTATTCCTTTTTATCATCTAATCTTCTCATTATTTATTACCATATGCACGCTGCCTGAATATTTATTCAAGAATTTTTAACCTGCACATTTTTTAATTTTACTTATTGTGAGGTGGTGATAAATATGTTTATTAAACTTAAATTTAGAAGAACGATTGTTTCAATTGAATAAGTTATTTGAGTACTTATCAATTAATTTTTATAAAAAATTCTAAACCCCTATGTAATATATTTTTAGACTCGATAATGGTGCTATCAATTTGGACTAAAAATAGCTTTATAGCAGCGCATATAAAGAAAAATGTCTTATACATTAAACTAAATATTTAAAGTAATCTTGAAGAGACTGAGTATGTCGCATTTATTTTGAATTCTGTACTGTAAAGGATACGTTTGTGCATAAATGAAAATTGTACTAAAAAGTTTGAATTGTAAACGGCCAGGATTGATTGAGATGCCGTCAGTGCCGGCTAGATCGATGCAGCATGCAGGGCAAACCCCGTTGAAAGTAGTGTGCAGCTGACAGCAATTAAAATGTTTTTCTGCACACAATGCAGTAATGATTTGCAGCTACGTTAGCGATCCAAAGAGCGATTACCCTGACCGTTCAAGGATAGCAAACTCTCATCTGCCGAGTTATTCTTCCATGCGGACTTATTCAAGTTATGATTAATTCTGCTGCAAATTTATTGCTCTCGCAAATACGACTTGCAGCCCAAAAAGTTCCGAGCCGCGACGCGAGCTCTGAGCGCTTACTTTATCATTAATTAGTTGCCAAACTGTAATAAAGGTTTCTGGCTCGTTACTGAAACAATGAGCTACAAGAGAAGATGCACTTCGCGACCTTGTAGAGGGTTTTACCCTTAACACAGGCTCATTACTCGCCGCCATTAGTAGAGGCAACGCCAATTTAATTATTATTTATAGCCTTTATTACAGAAGAACTTAAAAAACATTAAGTAAACCGTAGATTACTTGAAAATGCACTCTGCACGCTGTAGATTACACGTTTCACTATTAACGATCGTCAATTATCTGGTTTATGCAAAGTTACGCGCTCAAGTTTTTTGAATAAGTTAAGATTTTTCTCCAATCGAAAAGCTCCGGACGCGTCGCGGCTATCAAGTGGAGGAAAAACGTCGTTAAGCTGCTATTTACTGCATCCTACATGAAGATCGGCATTGCCAGGTAGGTAATTATTGCTTCAAATACGGCATCCATTGGGAGTCCTTAAAATTATCTCTTCGACGAGCAAATTCCAAGGCCACGTCGATTATCGTGAAGAGCGCTGTTTAGCGTCCTAATAATCCGCACGCTGGCGTTTTTGCTCTATGCCGATTTGAACTACCCGAGCAGGATTCTAGAACGTAATGCATTCGACTCTGCATGAAGCCGCACCATGAGAAAACGCGAATCACTCCCAGTATGGGACTAAACGTGTATGGCATTCATAACTCGCCCGGTAATCTATTAACCTGGCGATATTAAAGCCATAAGTTATGCAATTTAAAAATGCTTCGAGGGGTCGACCGCCAGCCTTAGATTTCATGTTCCGTTTGGAATTGCGATCGAAAGTATGTGGCCCGTCGGCTACCCAACAGGAACTCGTTTTTTGGTTGAGCACTAATTAGAAACGGAGATTTGGCAGAAGCGGTTTAGAATATCTAAATATGATTGATCAAAGTCGTCAGAAAAATTAAAAACAAACTGTCAGTATTTTTGCTTATAATCTTTTGATAGGTTGATTGAACTTACTAATTAAAGGAAAACGAAAAGTGAGCATGTACTTAAAAAATATGTTGGTTATATGTTGTCAAATTTTACAAATAATACGATTTATAACAAGATTTTCGGAATTTCAGTGGTTACAAATCGTTTGACAATGTTTGCTAAAGATCTTACTGTCTTTCACACATAAAAATCTGGATCTTTGTCAAAAAGAATTTATTGAAGTGTATAAAATTGTCTTGTTATTTTTAGATCCCAAAGGTTTATTTAGTTTGTTTGTAGATGTTTGCCACTTATAGTACTATAAGTTCATGTGTGATAGTTATTGTATATATCTGACCCACCCTCCACAACTAATACTCTAACTGGGATCAAAACTAAGAAATCAAGATTAACGAAACAAAATTGATGCAGATAACCTTTTTACTAAAAAAGGGTCTTTGACCTCCAGTTTCTATCAACAACACAACCTCAAATTCAACAAATTATATTGGATACTTAGAAGAAAATCCCAACTGTCCTGATCTACAAGGCAGTTATCTAACGGCATTGGAGTTGTGCAAGTAAGTTCAATATAGCAATCCTCCTAAGATGCCAGACCAAGATTCTTCGTGCAATAGTTAACGCATCTTGATATATATCTAACAAAATGTTTCGCTTTAGTGGTGCCACTAATACAACAACAAAAAAACAGAAGATTAAAAAGATGTTGGCCAGTCGACCTCAGTGGATTTCTCATTGGAAGAGTTCACATCCTGCCAGAAGGATTCATAATGTTTAGATTTTATCACAATAGCTTATAGAATGTAAAATTATAATTGCAGATAAAGTTTATTTAAAAAAAATTTTATATGACAAAGTATTTATAGGCCTACTATGTATGGTCCTATTCCCTTTTTTGTTTTTAATATACTTTAACCGTGTCTTTGTTTAAATAAAAAGCCTTTTAGTTTTTGATACTGAGATGCTATTACACTCATATTATTTAATGAAGAAGTATAAATGTTTTATATTGCTATTGCCAATTACAGCTTAAAAATTCAAAAAGTTCTGTATTTGACAAAAGTTTTATAAACAAAAGAAATAAATGATCAGAAATAGAGATAGAACAGTGTTAGATGGAGAAATTATACCAACATTTTTAAGATTTTCCTTTTCAGATAATCATAAGCGATATATGACAAAATATTTTGAAGGAGTACTTAAATAGTAAACTATATAAGTCTCTTCTGCGAATAAAAAAAGCCCGAGGTATCTGCCTATTATAACAACGATCTGGAGTAAGCTAATAATTAGTCCAAGCAGCTTAAACCTGCCGTATGATCTAGCTGAAAACTTTTCAGACTAACTGCCATATTGTGGCTAAGGACCTACACCTAAAAAACAGCACTGGCTATTAGTTCGATTGCACGCGAGTATATGACAATATCATGTACTGTCTGGTTTATTGTAATAATGTCTCGTAAACAGTTAATTGTTTGGACCAAAAGACCACCTAACAAAATATTTAAATGGTAGAAGATCAAAGCAAGACATATATAGTGGCATAAAAATTAGTCCTTATTTTTTATCCTCTTGAAATGCAGAAAAAGATAAAACAAAATAAAATGCCCACCTCGATGAAACCGAAGGCAAATTTAAATGGAAACCTGTCTCCCCCGACAGTGTAGTGAAAGAGCTAATCTTTCTGGTAATAATCAGCCAGTAGATAAACACCAATACCAGTTCTCATTAAAATCTGAATCAACTGCTGGTGTGCAATATGGAAAAAATAAAGAAATTCACAAATCAAAGCTAGCAGAAATAATTAAAAATTTGGGCTGATTTGAAAAAGATAAGAAAAGAAAGTAACCTTTTTTTGCAAGTTAAAAAAATTGGAAAAGACGGCTCAGTGGCAAAATCTATTAGAGCACCGCAGTAGTCATATAGTTAGTTGGCATTAGCTATAACCTTCTATATCTATGCTGAAAGCAAACTTACCACAAGAATAGACGAAAATAATAATAAAATCCTAATGTACTGTTTGCATCTTGCACATATAAATATATAAAAAAGTGGTTGTTGAAGAAGAAGCCATAAATAGGGATATATACAAATACCAAGCTCCAGATTAGAATAGAAAAGAATAGAAAACCTCTAGAGTAACCTTTAGCAACTTACTGCAAGTTAATGAGCACACCAAATTCCTTCTTCTGCTGAAAACAAAATAAGAACTTGGTTTCAGTTTAATAAAAGAACAAAGCAGTACCCTGGTTTTGGCAATTAATTCACTGAGAAAACTGATTTGGGTAAGACCTTATACAGATTTAACTCAGACAATCTTCAGGACCTCGAAAACATTTGACAAACCAGAAGATGCTAAAGATTGTTCAAGTAAATTTTTAACCTGTTCCTTTGTGTACATACTTGGTTTCCAAGAGCATTGTCCTAGTCACAATTCAATAAGCTTAACAACTTATGCTATAAAACTAATTTTTGTTGCATATATCAATCAGTAATTAAATTAAAAACACAAATGGAAAGAAAATCTGAAGGAAATTGTACTCGTCTCAATATATTCTCCATTTGACTCAATCACCTCCATTGTATGAACTGTAGCCATTATTAAATCACTGTAGATTTACAAACTTGCATCTTATAGCTGGAATTGAAATAAAGACCTTCTTGATTTTATTATTTCTAATAGTTTTGTATATATTAAACAAAAAGAAACAAATTAACATAATTGTGGCGACCTCTATTTTAAGCTCTTAGATTAATATTGACATAAGTCTGAAAAATTTTCAAGACAAAGTTGTTGATATTAAAAATACAATAAAAAATAGTAGGGATATTGAATTAACTTTTGCATAATCGCAATAGCAAACTCTAAATTCGTATTTAACTATTATGTCTTAAGTAAAATGGCTAATAAGAATGATAATTAGTGGAATAGGCACTTTTCAAGAACAACAAAAAACACAAAACAAGTAAAACGAAAGTGTTAGGTAAGTGTTACATCTCCTTTCGTTTATAATAAAAATGTTCATTTGAATATTGAACAATATATGAACATGTTTAGACCAAAAACTCAATGGAACATGTTTATCAAACGGAAATTATGTGAGAGCACCTTTCATTAGTTGTTAAAGAGAATTGAAAACTCTCTAAACCCCCAAAAAACTGCAACTCTTATAGGTCGGTGTTAGCCGTGCTGTGATAGAATTTCTAGCTAGTTAATAAATCAACTCTAAACTGACATGGAAATCTATGCAGAACCTAATAACCTTTCCAAACCACAAACAATTTATTATTATATGAATGATAAAGCATAAGGGTATATAAAAAAATGAAAAACTAGTTCTATTGAAACTAAATTAGTATTTACAAAACCGCAGTTCACAGTTGGGTAGATGGTTGGGTAAGTAAATTACACCAAAACTATTGAAAATTGGAAAAGAACTAAAGCATTGTTAAGATATGCTTAGAAGTCCATATCAAAAAGTCAAAAACAACACATTTTTGATCACATAGTTGGTTTCGTAATTGGACTGATTTTACATCACTGTAACCCGTGCAAACATATGTACACAACAGATGTTTATGGGGAAGAATCAATTTATATTCTTTATCATAAAGAATATGGGTCTTGCACAACTCTCCAAAACTATTGCCTGATTTTTGTACGAAGAACCAGATTCTAGGAGTCTTTAATTGAAGAAGGTTGTCTTTTCCCTGAATAAACAGTTGAGTGATACAACAAGTCTTAAAACAACAGTGCTGATTGTTCTAAATCTCTCCTCGTCATTTTTCCTTGAAAATAAAGCACATTTAGCAATACTACATCAACACTCACACTATCTGCATCTCTTTATTAACTGACGGTACAGTAAGATTACGTCATATGACCTCATTCAGCATATAGTATGGAGCATTTACTGTAGATCTAAGCGTCTTAGCTTGAAAGCAACTCAAAATTTCGATGTTAGAATTGCTTCCAGTACTCTACAACTGTACGCCGTAGGTCTAGATCTGTCTGGTGGTAGTTTTGTAAAGTGACATTTTGTTCTCCAATGGTGGTTGCGATTTCATTCTTGAAAACCAATACATTTTTTATCCAAATATGTTTTTCCACGTTAGTCCCCTATCCACTTAAATTCCCAAATGGCATGTGGAAGCTTGCTGGTTGCTTAGTAAATAAGTAGACATGTATCTCTTCTGCTTGTAAAGATGACTTGTACTGATTTTATTTTGTTAATCCTAATGTGCCACTTTTTAAACTATAGCTGCAATATATTTAGATAAGCTTGGAGATTATGGATGCGATAATGGAGTTAGGATACTAGTGGTTGACAGATTAGTAGCATACAAAAAATACAATATCGACCTCAATACATTCCCCTGTAAAACTTCAAAATTTATATAAAATAATGTTCTTGACGAGGAAGTTTCTGCCGGCAAGGTATAATTTCAAAAGCTGGTAACATTCTGGTTAAAGCTTATTCTTGATTTTAAAAATCAATTCATTGTCAAAAACTTGGATTGCATCTGTAGATATAGCTAAACACTATTTTTGCCTCAAAATCTTTAACAATCTTCTTAACGATTAGATAAATTTGTTCAGTGGTATCATGTTGTCGAAATCCAAGTTGATGATCAGCAATTAAGTTACTGTTCAGTAGTATAAGTGTAAGTCTGTTTAGTAAGCAGCTTCTCAAGTATCTCTCAGTATCGCAATAAATATGTAGGTAATAGATCTGTAACCTTTTCTTGGAGTTTCTTTACAACTTTCCCGGTAATTAGATCATATCCAGACACCTTTCGTAAATTTACGTTCCTACGAATTTGAGTTTTCGTCTCAGATACTGTTAACTGCTTTATTCAAAACTTTATCTGGAAGAGCTCTTCAAGAAGTAATATTTATTTCATTTTCTCCAACTGGATTTCAGATGGGAATGCTTAAATTTCTCAGTTAGATAGTTTGCAAAAAGTACGATTTTTTCTTATGGCAGTCTTTTCAATTTCTTAATTACTTTCAAAAAGCCAGTATTCCGTAGTTTCAGTTGGCGATAAAAAATTCAAATATACAAACTGCAGTGTTCACATCCAAAATTATTTAACCTTTGCCTTTAATTTTTACTAGCTATTTATAATTGATTAATTTCTTATAGTTAATATTAACATGTAAACGCGCTGCCCATTAACAGAACTCTTTCTCGGCTCAACTAGTTCTTTTAATGACTTTAAGTCTAAGATAAAATTATTAATCTTTTCATAATTTTAATTTTTTATATGATTTAATTAAATCTAGCAAGTTTAATGGGTTATGGTAACATTTCTAGATTGCTGTTGCTAGTCTGTACATGTAACCCATAGATCCACACTGGTAACTTTATATAAAAGTGACTGTTAATTGAGAGTTTCTTCCTGTGAGTCAATACTTTTTTGAAACTTTAAACCTTTCCTTTCAAATATTTGTCTTCTAAGTTAGCCTCCTACCCAGACTTATTTTTAAATAGTCCCTGTTGTCTTCTAATGGAAGCTATTTGTTGATCAATTTGTCAGGAAACAGTTTTCGTTTTGTAGCGTAAAGGTCTCGTATACTAACTTGACCTCTTCCGATTTTGAGCTCCAAATTTTTAGCAAGTCTTCTATTTTATTTAAATTTGATTATTGTGACTGATATATTATCTGTTGGTCAACATGTGATGCCACAGTATTATCTGCAAAAGTGTCTACTAGAGTTTTGTAGTTGAAAGTTCTGAGGTATAAAGCAGGTAAAGTGTTGATCTCAAAACGTTACCTTGTGGGACGCCTGGTTGTATTAGGTTAGGAAAGGTAATTTGTGTTAAATATGTATGTTAGTTTCGTTATTTTTTCTGCTGCTTTCTGTTTACCTTGGGTTTTTTCGTCATCAATATAGCCTCTTCTTCAGGACGGGTCAGAAGAACGGTTTTAGGCTTTTTTTAAGTGTTTTGTAAATTCTTCTGGTTTTTCGCTGTTGCTTCTGGCCTAAATTCTATTTTCCAGGCAAATTTGTGGGTCTTTTTGTTTTTTTTTGTGTCTTTCTATATTGAGTAGTTAGTCCAGATTGTTGTTGCCAGCCTGGATAGATAATTTTAAATTCCTGCATTTTTGAAGTTTGGTAAAATTCGTTTATTGCTTATATATTGGAGCAGCTCATGCTAAGCTCATAAAACGCGTTTTATGTGGTGGGTTATTCCACGTTCTTTATATCTATCTAGTCCAGTTTAGTTTGTACTTGTCATTGTTTCCTCTGCTATCTTCCCTCAGTTATCCTCATCGTGGATCTTCTTATTTCACTTTTGCATTCTCAAGCTTATTACATCTTTTATTTTCTGATATTCTCATCTGCTATTTATCCTTCTTTAGTCTGCTAGAACTTTACCTTTACTGTTTTTCGTTCTTTATATGTCCATACAAACCGCATTATTTGAACCTTTCTTACTGATTTTATCTAACATTATATTAAATAAGGTGGTGGACAGTCCACCCCTTTGTATTACACCAAAGTCGATTTTGAACTCTCCTGATACTTCGTCTTTTGTAAGAAGAGCATTTCGACAACATTTATTATAACATTTTGGGTCAAACATCGATATCAATAATTTAAATCTCAATACCACATTCTCAAAACTTGTTAAATATCTGGATTACAATGTGAATTGCATCTATTGAGGATCTATCCTTCCAAAATCCATATTGGTACTCTTTTTTTGTATTCTTTATAATTAATGTGGTCAAAATTTTGTTTTGCGTTTATCACACTAGTTCCTCATTATGTGATAACAGAAATGTTTTCTGGACTATTTGATGTTATTTATTTGAGTTGAGTCTCAATCAGACTATTGTATGGTTATATTATTGTTCTGCTGCATCAAATATATTTTTGTCTTACTTTAATAGAATATTTATTCGCATCCATTTCTCAACTTCCTGAATTGTGTAATAAGACAGACACTATTTTGTTCAAAAAGTGCAGGAAAGTGATTTGAAGTTTGGTCTAAACTAGATTCTTCTTTAAGGTAATTGGTTAAAATTCCTGTTGTAACGCATAAATCTAATAAATCAAGAATTTTGTTGACAGATACTCAAAGTTGACGTCGCTCATGGCTTTGGATAGCTTTCTACTGTGTTTCAGTGTGAATATTAATCCTAACTACCGATTTTTTGAGTTATAGTCTTCTCCCACTATGAACCTAGGCCCCAATGTATTAAAAATGGCTGAAAATGTTGTTTTTTGATGAAATGTTTTGAAGGATAGTAAATTTCCGATATAATTACATTCTGTAAGACAAAGCTACTAAGATACTTGTTATCTGCAGATAGTCTTTTCAATATTGAATTTTATAATACTTCTCGCTATAATTGCTGTTTCTGTGTTGTCGCTTTGTTTAGAAAATTATTTGCATAAATTGAATAATAATTTAATTAGTCTTCTGGTAATGTTGTTTGGGATCATTTGCGTTGCAAACGCAAACGAGCCATTATAATAATTTCAATATTACGTTGCGAGTAAATTAAACAGGATGTCGATTCCTTCTAACAGTTTGATCCGATTCTGCTTAAGTGGTTCCAAATTTGGAATTCCCTGGACGCAAATCGGCGGGAGTTCTATTTTTACCGTGTTTTTATTTGTATTTTGAGCGCCGCTTCCGATATCAAAAGTACTTAATATGCGTTTTAATGTTTTTGTTACACTTAACCAGTTATTCTAGTTTGGGATTGTTGATCAAAACTATTAATTTTTTGTTTTCTAGAATTTTAAAGCTGCCAATCTTGTTCACTTTTGTTTGCGTTGCCTATTTATTTCTTGTCGGCTTAAAGATTGAATCTGGCACGCGGCTTGCGATTGTGGAAGCATTTGTAGTTAATTGTCTAGTCGTTTGAATCTGCATTTGTGATAGCATTTGATACTGCATTGAGATGTTTCGTCTGTACTTTACGTTGGATCGATGAGAGGATCTGGGGTTTGGGACGCCAAATATGGCGGCTACCGATTATATTATTGACAGTAATTTTACATAATTAAACAGCACGATTAATAAATGCTTTTTAAGTTCTACCAAATAATTATTTTATCTAAAAAGAAAGACGCCTTTATATTATTGTATTAAGTTCTTGGTCATTTTTTCTTTAAGCATTGATTCTTAAGTCCCTTTTTTAACGGATCTCTTATTTAGTTTAGATGATTTTCCAGATTGCCATGGTAGTTAATTGTTTTTTGTTCTATAGCGTCTTTCACAAATGGAATGCCTAGGTCTTCAGGAATAGTTTGATTAGATACAAACCATTTGCGTTAGCAATGTTTGTGTGTTTGAATAATAATTTATTATATAAGTAATGTGCGATTATCGTACTATGAGGCAGTTAATGTTTTAGTTTTTAAGTTTATTTTTCTTTTTAGTGACGTGTCTTCACGTCAAGCGTCTGTTAAGATATAATCCCAGGTACCTGACCACGTCTGCTTGGAGAGCTGGCTTATTTTGGAGAATAATTGACGGGCATGTTAATTGTTTTGTGGTGAACCGACTTATCTTCATTAATTTTTATCCTACATTTCTGAAGATATTTTTCATTTAAGTCTGTGCCTTCACAGATGCTAAAATTAGATTTTTTGCAAGCCATAATTGTTACGTTATCAGCACAGTCTTCTATAGCGCTATGATCCATAACAGATAAGCGGTGCGTGTGTAATAAGTGCATGGGCTGCCTCAGAACACTTCCTTGTTGTACTCCTGCTTTAATTGGTCTTATTTCAGAAGTCTAAACTCCAACTATCCTTTAAAAGTAGCGATTTTCCCCGTAAGAGCAAAAAAAGAAGGACTAATAGGAAAGCTGTTGTATTAATTTTTTGTAACAGTCCTCCAGACTTGATCAAAAACCTGACTGAAATTTAAGAACATCACAGAACTGTGCATTTTATCTTCAAGTGTTTTAATTTTGTAAATTTTTGTACTATAGAACATTAATGGGATTCTGTGGGATTCTACTACAATGGAAAACTTGCCAAATTTGAACATAAAGGTAATGGTTAATATGTAAGATGCAGAATTCCGTTAAATAATATTTGGATAAACCAAAAACCTGTTTTAGGCTACTATTTTAATAAAACTGTGATAATAAGATCGCATCTCAGTGATTTCTGGTAGCTTAAAAATCTGAGTACTTTCCGAATTTTATTAATAGTGCATTTACCAATTTAAAGTAATATTTGTAGTAAAGAAAACTCCAACTTCTTCATCAGTTTCTTCTACATTTTTCTTATGATCTTGTAATAGATTGTATGTCTTTTAAAGCATTTAGCAGGTTATATCAACCTTGAGTTGTCATGTGCAGGTTGTAAATTGGTGATGTGAACAGTTTAAAATGTACTTCTAAGTTTGTTGTTTAACTGATTGAATTTTTCTTTACGTTTTGTTTATTTTGTTCTTACTTCTTTTACTAGCTGCATGATTTTATTGGAAATGTTAGGGATACTTATTTTTGTATTTTGTGGTTCTGTTGCATTCTATCCAACTTCCTGTTTGGTAAAAATAAAATCATTTAGTGCACTCTTTGGTTTAATCATCCAGTATATGATTGTGGTGTAACTGAAAAGAGATCGGATGTTATATCATAATTGGATATGATGATGTCTCGATTGTCCAACATGTGGAAGTACCAGTAAAAAAATAATTGTAGTTATTATTATTTATGAGTTTAATTGGTTTCTATTCTTTGGTTACCATTAATCGTGAATCCTCATATGTTTGGTTGGCACATGGAAGAAATCTTTGTTTTAAAAATTCAAAAAAGTCTCGAAAGAAATAAGTGTAGCTGACCTTATGAGCTCAGTAACAACGTAAGTAACACATCCACTCCCTTTAAAGACACAAAGTGAATTCACTTAATCTTAAATGTAACAGACTTTTCTTAATGATAATTACACTTTTAAAGATACTAATATTGTTTTTAACTATAACCAAATAAAGTGCTATTTGGAATTTACTTCGTATTACACATGTTGCTCTTACCGGCAATTTATATTCAAGAGTAAAAACCTGGATCGCCGACTAACGGTTTTCGATCGTTCACAGCAGTAAAGCAGGCATTTTTCGAATGTTTGCATACAAACTCGGCTGCTTGTTTAAAGGCGGCTGCGTCGACACCGCCATGAAAAGTAGAAACCGAAATGATACTTTTCCGCTCAGGATTTATTAAACGGCGAGCGCCTTCTTGCAGGAATTTACATAAGCGCCTCGGGGAGAGCGGATTTTTAGCAAACCATATCTCCGCAATAAATATCTGCTTTAAGAGTAAGGCATTTACAAGTAAACGGCCACGATAGTCCTGCGCCTTTCCGTATCTCCATGCAAATGCGAAATATGCATATTACATCGCGCACAAAGCTTCAAAAATCGAAAGTAACGTCTTCAGAAAGCTCAACGACGCCGTGGAAAACAATAGTGTATAAATAACTGACATTCGCCGTAAACAGCGCGCCACGTCCAGGAATCGCGATCGCATAGTATCACGAGCATTTTGCTCCAGATTTTTCTGGCAGAAAAGTTGAAGAAGCAAAACTAAAAAACAAGAGTAGCGTGAGATGGGTAACGGCAGTGGCCGCGGATCTGCACAGTGCACCTCGCGGCCTTGGTGTGGCTTTACTCTTTTCATAGAGAAATGTGACGCTGTCTGCTCACGATTTGCGGGCCCAATGAAAGCTGATCATGCATTTCATAAAAATGGAGTTGTAACGTGTTCACCATAATTTTTACTAGAAGCCCTTAGCTGTGTTTTAAGTATATAATAGAACCAGAGTGTAGTAATCAAAAAGTGGCTGTTATAATCTGCCATATTACTACTAACATAACAATGATATATTAAATAATGATTAAAAGTAACAAAAAGTAAAGAAAGTTGCTCTAACATTCTCAACAGACAAATAAGATAGAATATAAGAGAGTGAGAGATAGACAATTAAACACAACAAAAAAATTAATAGAATAATAGAATAACACAGAAGATACGACGTTGTAAAAAAGGAATGGCATGAAATTCTGACTTATAAACAAGAAGAAAAGTTAAAATGGAATTTTAGGTTCTGTCAAAAATAAAAGAGAAAAGAAGGTTAGAAAAAATATATAAGCGAGTAAAAACAAAACCAAAAGTAAGAAAACTATAAAAGATCCAACGTGATATAAGAGAAAGTTGTAATCAAAGTATTATAAGAGAAGCTATGAATACGTGGTCTGCCCCAAAGATACGTAGCCTCGGTCTTCTTGGAATCTTTTACACTTTTCCTAGTGTTGTTTCTACTGTTCAAAATTCCCTTATTGTATTGGCGTGAACCTTGCCGGCGATCTTAAATTTCGTCCTTTTTAAATGCAATTTAGGTTTTGGGTTTGACGTTTCATGTCAAGATCTTCATTCAAAAATTTACATGTTTTAGCTTTTTGAATCGTCAGATCATTTTTAGTTCTCGGATTATCACTCAATGATCCTTGTTGATTGTATCCTGTACACATTCAACATTTTCCGATATTCTGTTCATTGCTCACGAATTGTTTATGCTGCGCCTTTACTTTTGCTGCACTCATTCTATCATTCCTGAAAGTTTTCTAAGTCATCTGTCTAGCTTTTCAGACAAATTTTACAGCTTTGCGCCAAATTTGGTTCAGATTTGTCGTTCTACTTGCCGTTATTGTAAATACGACGATTGCATACCACCAGCTTGGTCAGTGAAGTCGTCCTCATTTACGCATGCGCATTACATTTCACTCCTGTCGGCTACCAAATTATATTACCATCACGAAAACCGTTTTCACTATATTGCTGCTATCAGGACAGACCACGTGTTACTTGAAAAAAAATAATATTTCTAAGATTTACTAAGTACAAAATCAGAAGATAAAATTAAATGAAGAACAGGAAAGAAACATGTAGTTAATTAAAGTAAAAAAGTGAAAAAGCTCCGAGCGTTAGTTAATTACGAAAGGAAATGGTTGAATGTATGGAAGAGTTTATTACAGGTTTTAATAGCAAAAAATAAATAAAACTAACGAGGAGTGCTGTAGTAGTTTTAATACATGAAACATGATACGCATTATTTGGAATAACTATGAAGGACTAGTGCTATTATGAATTGGTTATAAGGTACATGGAAAAAGACTGATTTTAAAATCTACCCTTCGAAGATGTACCGGCTGGATCTAGGGTGGGAACGTCTACCTAGGACTGAATATTTCTTATTAGACAAAAGTTATTAGTAATTGATTAAAAAACTCAATTGCTGTGCGACAGAATTAAAGAAGACATTTAATGTTATAAAAAGAGAAAAAATATGGAGGGCAATGAAGGACAGCGGGATCACCAATATAAAAATTAAACATTATTACTATCAATATTACGGTTACGAGACTTATTAGGGAAGCTTCTGTTTATGGTAATACTGGATAGATTAATAAGAGACATTAGCTATGAAGTAATACAAATTTAGTTAGGATTTAGAAAACTATAATGCGTAAGGATAAATAAAATATTAGATACTGTAAACAATTTCACCTAACATTTTTTTCGAAAAAAGAAGTGTAAAAATGGCCAACGTTAAAATGTACCAATCAGGATTACTCATGGGTCTTTTCGAATAGTATGATAATATACTGGAGGCATGCAATTTTTTTTTGAGATGGATTGAGGGGATAGCAAGATTAGAAAGAAAAAGGTGTATTAGAAACAATTGAAATTCAGCAGTTGAGGTGGTTTAGATATATGGTGGAGTTGGCTGAAGATAGAATAGTAATAGTAATATAGGAAATACAAAAAGAGATGAAAAACGAAGAAAAAAAAACAAGAAATGCTTGGAACAGTGTTATAAATACTACGCTAAATAAAACCAAAGAGAAAGTTTATTACCTTTAGTCCAAAGGTAAAGAAAGTTGCTAAATAAGTAATTAAAACGGTAACAGAATAATTTAGTAAACTTCCATTTTTAAGGAAATTTTCAGATTGCCAATTAATAGGTGTATAAATAAGTTCTCAGCTTTTTTCTCCAAAATTAAAGTTTTATTTAAAAACAAACAAAAAAAGCTTAAGTATCAAAGTATTCTCCGTTGGCATCGATGACCTTTTGCCATCTTTCGGGTAGCTTGCGAATTCCCTGGTGATAGAAGCTCACCAGCTTCGAGACGATAAAATTATCGATGCATTTTCGGACTTTTTCTTCTGTTTTGAAGTGCGTATCAGCCAAGTGATGCTGTAACGACCGGAATAAATGATAATCGGAAGGGGCCATGTCTGGGCTATACGCCGCATGTGGGAGAAGTTCCCAGCCTAACGCGTCTGCAGCTCATCCGTGTCAAATGTTTGAGGGCGTCCAGCGCGTGGTTGATCTTCAAGACTAAACTCTCCTCCGCGAAATCTTTGGTACCACTTTTTGCACGTTGAATGACTTACAGCATTCTCACCATATGCAGCACAAATCATTTCGATGGCTTCAGCAGCGTTTGTCTTAAGATGAAACGCGAAGTGGATAGAAAAACGAATATGCTCTTTTGTGATTGCCATTGTGAACACAGCTGATTATTGAGGTTATGTGCATCAAACGCCAAATCGCATGATGTTTCGAAAGACCAAATGCCATTGCTTTAAAACCGCAAGAGGGCGGACTAATACGTTACATGTAAACGGTGATTTGCGTCCTGTAAAATTTAAAGCTGAGAACTTATTTATACACCTATTAGATGGTCAAAACATATCAGTCTTAATTAATAAATATATTGGAGTGAGTGTTAAGGTAATTTTCTTTCTCCTAATTAAACAGTCAACTGTTATAATTTTGTTATTTGCAAATTATACGTAATATCAAAAATACAACCTATCTATAGATACCCAAATATAGTTCTAAAGTTTTAATTACTTATACCAAAAATACATTATCTCCCAGGACCTATATCGACTCCGTTGAAAACCCTTGGTTTAAGTGATGAATAAAAACTAAAGTAAAGGGGTTAAAAGCAAGAATAATTGTCAAACATTTTGATTTTTCTTCTTCTTCTTTGTACTCTCTTTTATCTACGGAAGCTAATTTCTACTTGAGATACTGCAGCTCGGAAAAGAGTTGTAGTTGATTGATTGTACCATTTATTAAGGTTTCTGAGCCAAGATTTTGTCCATCTACTTTGCGTTAAATTATCAATTGCAACAGTTCATATTTTAAGTTTCGCATGGTATGACTGAGATATTCCAATTTTTTATTTTTAACTATGTATAGTAATTCTTGTGTGTTCGTTCGACTCAGTACCTCCTTGTTACGAACTCTGTCTACCCCAGATATACGTAACACACGTAGATATGTCCCCATTTAGAACGTGTTTATTCTTTTACAAGGCTTGTCTGTTATAGTTCAAGCTTCCATGTCGTAGAATACAATTGAAAAGATGTAACATTTAAAAAAAATTCTTAGCGAGATGTTAAAATCCCTATTGCACAGTAAAGGTTTCATTTTGATGAATATTTTTTGGGCTTGTTCTATTCCACTCTTCCTTTCTGTATCTTGTTTCCATTCCTCATTTTGAATAGTCCCCAAGTATTTAGCGCTCTGTCCCCACTCTTATTTTCGTTGGTGCGTGCTGTATTGTTTCTATAATCATACACTTCGCTTTTTAAATTTACTTACAGCTCGTATCTGCTACCAATCACTTGCACAGAGTTAAAAAAAGTTTGGAAGTCTTTTTCTGATTCAACTGTCAGTAAACTGTCGTCAGCATATCTAATGTTATTGACTGGTATTCCATTAATTTTGATATGGTATAAAAATTTTGCATAAAATATTTTAATCAAAATAGAAAAATATTTTCATATTAACTATAGTTTATTACACAAGATCTATGAGACAGAATAAAATAGACTACGACAACATTTTAATAATACTGGTATCCATTAAATCATCTACTTTCTGCCACCATTAACTCAGCTTTGGTGTTAATTTTTTGTGGTATTTTGGCAATATTTGTTAGATAATGTAACAGGTTTTCAATCAGATTCATGCTGGAGACTATCCAGGCTATCACAAATGTTAAATTTGTTGTTCCTATTTCCATGCGGTAGTTGCAAGTGTTCGATAACGAGGCGTGTCATTGTCCAAGAAAGTTGCATTTTTCTTAAAAAGAATTTTTAATATATTTGACAACATTTACAGTGTCATCACATAAAGTTGATCTATCGCCACATCACTATGCTACAGTTGGTAAAGTAATTTATCATCCAATCAAATAGACGAATGCCTCAATATACAGGTTTGGCCATTGTCACTAGTGTAAATGTCGCCTTCTGCCAAAAAAAAATGACAAACCGTCAGATATTATCCGGTCGAAAACGCATCTCTGTTATCCAATTCTGTCGATGCCTTTGTTGGAAAGGTGTTAGCAAGGATTTATTCTTGACGACGTTTGTATATAACTCCATACCATCCAAATGGTTTTGAATAGCACTCCTGATTGTTTCTGACCCTAGAGTCACTCCTGGAAGGCTAGTTCTAGACAGTGCTGATTATTTAGTTCTTCGTTTAAATTAGATAACAACCCGATTCGCTGTCGGCGGGTATTTTTAAATACGCACTTATTTCTCGTTGCGAGCCTAGCTCATGATACGCCGGCTGAAATCATCTAGATCTTGGTATTCAGGTAAGCGTGTCATGATTTAATCAACACTAAGCTGTCCAGATTGTTATTTAACTGCAGAATTTGCTCTACCATTTTAAATTAGCAACTATTTTACTGTGACGCCTTAGTGTTATTTTATATTATTTTCTTTTTAATTTGAAACAATTTAAAAAGCAAAAAAGTCTTTTTTATCAATTTTAAATCTAAGATTATTCTAATAGTTAATGGTAACCGTCGGGTTTATTTTCAGCTCCATTTCTGTTTTGGTTTAACATTCTTTGGCGTTTTTTGGGCTGAAAGTGTGGAGTCAAAAATAATTTAAATCGATGTTTCAGCGCGGCATTATATAACAAATCTATGCAAATGTGTATTTTTTAGCAACTAGAGACCAGTTCAGTCACATTAATCTGGAATTTTAATTAGCTGGAAGGCCTGGACAAAGAAGCGCCGGATTCGCGCCGAGCGAGTGCATGTCAGCCTGTGCTCGTCGAAGTGGTCCTGCAAAATTAAAAATGACATCTAAGCCACAGCAAATCCTGCAAGGAGGTTTTTCACAGTTTCGTATACACGTTAGTAAGTAAACCTGTTATGGCGGCGGTCAAGATCAAGCGAGAGTCCACTGCACCGACCTTTGACGGCCAATGACAGTACTACGAAACTATTTATAGTAATTTAATTAAATCTATCGAGTTTTTATGTTATTAAATGCGTCACGGCGAGACATAGCTGCAAGGCTGTACCCGAGTTTATTATGCAATTACACCTCCCGTGCGCCGAGATGGGCGAGGTTTTGATACCATCGCATTTTTTCCAGCCCATTATTGTCATAAGAACAAGAGCAACCTTAGAGCGATATATCAGCGTCATGGATGCTATCGCTGAAATAAATCATAAATATTGACGTATAGGTATCAATAACTGCAGATTTTTATCGAGACCTGTTGACAAACAATTATCGATAAACATCGTTCGCGTAAGTGCCATTAACTTATTGCATTAGCCAATGCACCGGCCACTCAGATATTGAGAATGTGGAGCGAGACGATGGCATTTTAATTATTTCATTTACTATTCCATTAGCTTGCATTATTTATTACCACTGGCCTGGTTGGATTCATCTCTAATATTATACTGTCGCTTCATATTTATAACGAGTCACTCGAAAAGATTTTTGTAATAACTTCAAAGGTTCTTACCTGTTCAATTGATTAAAAAAGCCTATAAAACACAAAAATGCTTTGAGCTACTCTCATTGAGTAAATATATTTGCAAATAGAAAAATGCCCCAATATTTGAATACAATATGCAGTTTTGTTAAAGGCCGCTCAAAAGTTTTTTAATTTAAAATTTGATAATTATACTTATTATTTATCCAGACACGAAAACGTTTTGATGTGCAAAAATAACAAAAGTGCACATAAATCTCGCGAACGGTTTTGTTCATTCCGAAGCCGAAGCAAGCTAATCAAATTCAAAGAACTATAATAACGTGTCATTATGCATGCGCGATTAGTCACACGTGCAGTTTTAATTAAACCGTGCAGCGTGAGATTCGTGTTTGCACAAAAAAGAAAAATGAGAAACAGAGAATGAGCATAAGGATCCACTAGGTATCATAAATATTGTCTCCGTAAATCAAAACGTTGCCTTCAGAAGTATATGTGCAAGGAATGCGATTTTGATTACAGCAACAAATTTTATTTGGTAGGCATTTAGACGAATTACGTGGGTGGTTTGGTGAGTTAGCGACTCAACAATTGTACATGTGGTCATAAAGTTTTATTCTTATAAATAAATATTCTGCGGTTAAAAATTATTTTGACAATAATCAATTATTTGAGTTGCTAAAAAATAAGCTTCAAAGTGACAGTGCAAAACGAATAATAACAGAATTTTTTTTATGCATTGAAAAATGGTATAGAAAATCTGGTACGGAATTTTGCTTACATTTTTTTGAAACAGTTCAACTTTGGGGAAAGACAAAATCCCCGATATGGTGTTGAGCGACCAATAAGTAAAAAGGTCACAAACATCTCAAACAAACAACTTTGTTTCGTTTTGTTCATTAAATTGTAAATGAACAAAAATGTTGGTCAACGTGGATACCACGTCTGCTCATTGTAGTACAAAGGCTATTCATTTTAAATGTTTAGAAGAAGTCTAACAATTTTCTTGTGGAGTTTTGATCAACACTGAAAACTAAACACCAACCCAACTAGTCAGTAGATTGCATAAAATAAACCCATCTCAAAAAAGAAGAAAAACGCTGAAAAGATAATAGTTATGTTTTTGAGATCCAAAAGATATTTTTCTAATTGACTATCTTGAGAAGATTGACTAATACTACGCGCTACTTTTGGAAAGACTAAAGATAATGACAAAGAAAAACATCCTGGAAATACCAAAGCGATGACTCACATGAGCATCAACTATGTATCGTTGAGCAGAAATTACTTCAATTAAACCTGATATAGTTTCCTCTGTTTACCATGTATTTGTTGAACAAAAGTAAACATCAAATGGAAAGGCAATGTGAACCATAAAAAAGTATTTTCGTGAAGAAATTGCAAGTGAAGTTATATTAAAAAAATAAAATACTTTAGAAAACCTAAAATTGTTATCTCTAATATTAAGCCAAAATACTTCTCGAACCACCCTTGTAATACAAATTTTATTTTATTGCATTTATTTGAAATGTATTATAATCAATATATAGTAACAAATAAGCTAGCATGATGTAAAAGGTCCAGTCCAACAACTTACCTCTGTTGATTACTTATGTAAAGTTCTCTCGCACATTTAATTATTTTGATTATTACATGTTGTTTACGTTTGTAATTTCAATGCATTTCACAATAATACTCTAATATTTTCATTTGGAGTGAAGTATGGAGCGTCTGTGATACTCTAGAGTATTTTGGACTAGACGCGTTCATTGATGTTATGTTAGATTTCGAAACTGTATCCTATGTCATAACACCAAACGGGTTTTATTACTGCTTTATAAACAAGTAATTTGTTCTAAAGAGATAAAACTAACTTATGTCCAAGTAATCAACCACAGTTTTTTAGTTTTGCACCTAACTTATGTGAGTAGGTTATGTAAGTCCTTTATCCAAATGGATTACAAGGTATTTTATATTATTCTCTTATAGAATTGGTTGTTCTTGTTAAAAACTTGAGGAGAGGGTCATAGTCACATTGCAGCAAACAAGCAACTTCTGTCTGATCCGCGTCGGTAGCGATGACTGCTGTATCATCAGCAAACGTTATTATGTCTATACCTAGGTCTATACTGGTAGATCACCTACTCTGATACAGTGTAGTGCAGATAATTCTTGTTAAAATTTTACCTGGAAGAATTTCTTTTTTAGACATGCCTTTATGATAGTATAGAGTGTATGTAATAGAAATATTTTAAATTTTTACAATAAACCCTTATACCAGAACTTGTCAAAGATGAGTGCAAAGCAATAACTTTTACTTCCATATCTAGTACTCATAATGTCAACGATTCTATGGATTTGTTGGATTTTGAAAACTGACATCTAAAACTAAATCAATGATCCGGTATTAGTTTGGTTTGCATGATGGTTTCCATCAACTTTTCTGCTAACATTTTTCATAACTGGGTCATAAAGTGCAACTTCGTGTTTGGGTTTTCCAGGTTTATGTATTAGAACTCTTTGTGAGATTTTCTGTCAAAATGAGAAAGTCTAATCACAATATTAAATCTATATGTAATTATAAGTTGTCCTTTGGTAGTTCTTGTGTTAATGTACCCGTAATGTAGTCGCAGCCCAGAGTCTTATTTGACTTGTGCTTGTAGCCTTTTTTACTTCTCTATGTGTGATTTTCCGCAATAGAAGGTCCATTTAGTATGGCGAGGTAAGAATTTCTTCTATTGTTTCATCTTCTCTTTCTACAAGAAGAGTGGTTCAAACACTTTTTCTAAGTGTTAAACAATAATTTCAACCTTTTCCAGGCCCTTTCTTTTTAATTAAGGTATGAGTTGCCTTGATTGATTCAATCGTCTAGTTGCCTTCTATAGCGAACAGTCTGAGACAGCTGTTGTGCAGAAAAGCTACTAGTCAGCTCTTTTAATTGCTTTGTTGCTTGGTTGAACCTTTGTTTATCTTCTGGATGCTTGGTTTGTCGAAAAGTTTTACGTAGACTTAGCTTTTCAGCAATTTTTTACTTTTTTTTAGTCGGCAGTTCTCTTTACACTTTTTTTGAAAAGATAGTAAATGTTAATTGGGTTGTTGCTTTCCGAATGTGTTCTACTTATGTTTCTAAGCCGTCTAGGTTTGTTAATGATATAATCAGATTTAGTTCTTCATTGATAATGTCCGTTTTGTTGTTGTAAAGTGGCGGAAGTTTTTCATTTACTGGCATATGGTCGGATATTTGGTCAAACGGTGATTTGATGCCAAGGTATCCTTATGCCATTCTCTTTAAGATAAAACAATCTCAGCAGATCTGGAAGTTTGTCATGGTCAATAAATCGGTTCAAAAGTGAAAATAAATCCCAACTGTTGGTTCAGACGGTGAGGGTTTTAAACCCTACAAGGTATTTTAACGTTCAGCTACGAAGCGATTTCCTAGTGAATCAAAGGATTCACTGATAATTGTGTGAGTAACAAATTGCGGTCATAGGCAATCAGTAACTGTGATACTCACTCAATGGAAATAACTGATAGAACTTGAAAAGTTCTGGATGTTTGCTGTCATAAGGTACATATTTAGAAATTAAGAAATTAATCGTTGTATGAAATGAGTTTTGCTAATTAAGAGAAAATCTATTCCATTCTGCTGAATAAATATATTTACTTCATCTTTGTAATTTGCAAGACCGTTTGCGTTTTTTGGGCGTTTATGGTTTGTTGCATTGTCATGGTTGAATAATTTGCATGAGCCAGCTGGACGTAAATTTGATGAGTGATATGGAGGATTTCCCATAAGAGTTTTTGTTTGCATTGGCATGTTCCTGTTGAACGTGGTTGCCGCAACGTTCCATTTTCATTTGGAAAAAAATTTAAACACAGATAAATGCAAAAAATGCGATTTACTAGGGTTTATGTTAATTACATTTATAATGCTTTATGTTTTAGATTCTGCAGAGTCTTTTTTTATATGCTTTACGTCTGCGCTGTAATGTAGTTCTTAATACTACTCGAAATAACTTTTGGTTGTCATTTAGTATTTTAAAATGTTCCATCGATTTTACTCCTAGTTTTGTTTTGTCATAGGTAAGAATTTTATCGAAGAAATGCTTCTTGTTAAGAAGTGCGATTGGTTTAATGTTAGTAGTGGTGTCAGACGATTAAGATGTAGTAAAGAATAAAGGGTGGTACTTTTCCCGAATTAATGTTTTTGGATTTCATTTGTTTCAGTTCTACGCATCTCTTCAAATGATTTAACTAATGACTGAAATCTTTTTTAGTTGTAATTGGGGAAAATTATATTTGATTTGACACTTTCTAGAAAGTTAAAGGGCAGTTTCTTAGCACTTTGAGTTTAGATGTTTTTGTTGTATACCCCTAAATGTCGTTAAGTTTAATAGTTTCAAATTATTCAGTTGTTTGTAAACATTTATGTCTAATTTCTCTAACTAGCAAAAGAAATTTATATTAAAAGTTACATTTTTTAAGGTGGGGCGTGATTGAGGTGAAGGTCGATACCTCAATCACGCCCCACGCGTAACAGTCAAGAGGATTACAGTCACAACTCACTATACAAATTGTTGTATAGATATGGTTAGGTCTTCCTTGCTTTGTGGGTTGGAGCGGAGTCTTGCTGCCACAGGTATCTTTGTCCAGCGACCATTTCCCCTACCCAAAGCTTGACAACTGTCTCCAGCACGTTGATATAGTTGTCGGTCACCTTCAGGCCTTCCTCGAAGAAGTGATATCTCCTTCGCTGCTTATAAGCCCCAGCACCATCGCAGAAGCAGAAAACTTTATACGCATGACGATAGCCACTTCAGAAGCACCTTGGCAAAACCTACTGTCATTTTAATGATTTATCTTCTTTGTTGGAAGTTCTTTTGCCCCAAAAAAAATCTCAGAAACCCAGCGCTGTCGTACTTGTTCAGCAGCACTACCTTGCTTCTCTCAGTTCGTGGTTACGTCATAAACTTGGGTCTTTTTATAGCAATAATTTCTCTTGGCGATTTTCCAGCTCAAAAGGATTCGAGTATAACGGTCGTATTCTCAGATAATGATATCGATAATAATTGGTTGTCAAACCTATACAGGATTGCGCATGCGCATAAGACGGTCTTTCAGCTTTCCCACAATGCAAGAATGTTAGAAGTGTTTACAGAAGTTTTTGTAATTTTTGCTCTTATTACAAGAATATTTTAGTTTACCATAAATATCTTGTAATTATTTAGCTTCCAACCTAGAATAATCGTAAAATTATGGATTGAGGGTTATTCATTCAGATATTGCACTGTACAAAGATTGTTAAAAAACTATTTGGTCAATCCACGTGTAATTATAATTATACAACTTATCTACGTTTATTACCTCAAAAAACTTTACTATTCTAGTTCTTAATTTTTTATTATCTAAATAATAACAAGCTATTGAACTCACATATTTATTAATTTAAACTTTTAAAATTAATTAAAATATTGTTAAGAATATAATATCTACACATACTTTCTTTTTTGTACATTGTTACTATAAAATAAAATATTTTACTGCCTGTTCTGCATTTGACAAATTCCTCCAACTGAATTTGTGTGCATCCGCTTGGATTCAGTTTTCGTGTTTCGTAAGCGCGGTGACGCAAATAGATATCTGATTAAATGGCCGATGTTATGCAAGACCGCCCTACGAATTTCAATTAACTAGAGATTCTGCCAGGTAAAGCAACGGTTGCCTTAATTAAGGAGAGATGCTGGAAACCTCTTAGCGGGATTACAGCACGATGTTCTTATAAAGCAGTAGACGCGGAGCAAATAATTTTGTAATTTAAATGAACTTCGCCCTCAAAGAGCAGCGATCTGTTTGTGGAGAATTAGCATTAATTGCATTTTTGTTATTTGGCGCCAGCCTAGTTGTAGAGGTAATCTGCCAACACCCAACACTGTTGCCAAGGAAAACTCGGCTCGTGCTCGCAGCTGCACGAAATAAATGAAGTGCGCCGCCACTTCAGCATTTATATAATAGTCTATTTTATTTATTAACTCTATTAAGTCTGTTTAATAATAATTAACTGATTAACTGTTCTGAATAAGTTATTTATTTAATTTTCCGTTTATGCCATTTTTGCAGATAGTGTTAGCAATACATGATGACAAATTACACGTATTTATTGTTATAAACGTTTTTGTACGTAAGTTTAAGAGTGTATTTTTTCATGTAATTATACATATAGAAATTTGATAAAATAGAACCTATCCTAACTGTTAAGGTCAAATGTGGGCTGCACGATATCTATTGCAAATTGGCAACCCTGCGTGTGCTAGGTGCGACCTGACGTTTGCATCATACAGTTTGGCATGCGTACTCAGAATGTTTTGTCATACGAACATAATAAAATTAACTCGGAAACATTTCGTGCGATGATTTTTTACGGCGTTCGAAGTGGTTCATCTCAATAACAGTGCGTCGATCAACTCACTTCGATTCGTGGTGACGAAGCCCCACACACAACCACTGTATATTGTTAGTTCAATGAATTTCATCGTGGTCGTAATTCGCTGGCGGATGAATTCAAAGAAGGCTGTGGTGCCAGTAAACATCGGCGTGCGCGAACTGATAAAGCAAAATCGTCATGGACTTCTCGTAGTATTTAGGTATCCTTAGGCATTAGTATGATTAGCATACATTCGATATTGCATGAACACTTAAAATGTGTGCGCGTTGGATCCAAAAACATGCGCGTGTCGACTGGACAAAGGAAATATGATCGCGGTGCTTCAAATACCGTTTATAACATCGTCACAGGTAACTAATCTTGGATTTACGCTTATGAGTCTGAAAGTAAACAGCAGTCTACTGTAGGAATCTTCCAAGATGGACCAGATCCAACAAAAGTGGTTTGCGCTCGAAGCATTTCGAAGCAAATGGTCGCCTGTTCTATTGGGAAGCCTAGACATGTCGCCACCGTAATTTAAGAAGATCGTAAGACATTCAATTCTGAATGGTACACAACATTTGTTTGCTAGAAGTTTTTGGAGAAATAAGGAAAAGTGCGCGATGTCAGATCATTCTTCACCATGGCATCCGCCGTAGAATTTTCATTTGGCCGCTAACAACTTTTTTTGTTCCCACACGTTGAGAACAAATTGCATAGACAACGATTTTCGACGCCGGAAAAGGCATATTTCGAAGATTTGATTTGGTTCCAGCATATGCAACAATGTATTGGTCGTCAAGGAGAACAATAAAAACGTTTCCAACGTTATTTGTTTTTGTTAGTTTTTTGCAATAAACAAGTATTTCCAATAACTTTTAGTGAAGAAAATATGGTATCATCACCCGCTTTATATTAATATTTATAATTATTGTTTTATGACTGACAATATTTCCATCATACAGGAGTGAACCAAAAAATGAAGGCAATTTTAAAATTGCGTGCTAAAAACGGGTAGCTAGTCACGAACATCATTCCATCATTATGATTCCATTTAGTGATTGCACCATCTAGGAACAATGCATCTAGTGAGTCTTCTGTGCATCAACCAACGATCTACAAGTGGAGAGAACGTTTTAATGGGAGAAGAACGAGTGTAAACAATTGTCGCCCATCGACATGACGCATGGACCAAGACTTTCAGAGGGTTTGATTACCATTTAAAGGGGACACTGCGCGGTCACATGTTTAGCTCAGATGCTGAAGTTTAACAAGCGGTGCAAAAACTTGGCTTTCTAAGAACTATGTCGTAAAGTGACATATGGGGAAGACTCTACTAAACATTTTCTCTAATATTCCTAACTGATATTATTGATATCAACTATACCTTTATTTACTAAAACTAACATTATTTTCTACGAATCAACTCTCTAGGGCAATCCTGGAAGTTTAAATAATTTTAAACATATTAATTCGTTAGATGTATCCATAATCTTATCGATTAGCTAATTCTGGTACATTTTCACTCTGTTCTTATGCCTAACACTTGTTTTAATTTCTTCTTGGACTGAAGGACCAACTCATCCCCCTATATAGGTACCTATATAAATATTTTGCACGTTCTTCTTCCATTCAATTGTTAGCCGTTTAATGTTACTATAGCAAAGATTTTTTAATGCAAAAATTACTTGTATTGGTTTATTTTTATTTGTTTTCTTTGTTTATTTTCTTAGCCATGTTCCTTTAACAATTGCAAGATAAAGGTAAGAAGACAGAAGATCTATATCGTCTCCAAATGTTAATCTAGAGTTTGATAGATCTGCTTCCTTGAGAATGTAGATCGGTTAAAACTTTTTGTTGTACTAGGAAATGTCTTTTAGTTAAATATGATCTCAATAGTTCATATAATGGTGATGATAAGTTATTCTTAACTTTGTAAGATAACCAAATCAAACGCTTGACTTACGCCAAACAAGACACCAGAGCGCAGTATCACTTTCTTTCAATGCTATAAATTATCTTAACTATATTTAACACTATTTTACCCCCTTCAATATTATTTTCTCGAAGACCTTTAAAGGTATTGGAAATAGACATGATGTTACTCCATTAATATTTGTACCAGACTTGTGCACTATAATTATTTGAGTCATCTTCCAGGATAATACCTTAGACTTTTTTATTAACAGTTAATCACCTCAACAACTTACAGTGTCATACATGATTGGGTTGTAATTACCTATAAGTTTTGTGTGAATGAATTGACGATCCCTCGGCGCTACGTAGACACCTTCACCAGGGTTGTTGAGTTTATAATTTTGACACTCACTACCGTTGTCTTCCGAGCCTAATGTTAGGTCTTAAAGTAATTTTTTTAAGACGAGTATGTATGTTCTTAAAAGATAAAATTGTTATTCGGGTTTTTTAAGTCAGAACTTTTTTGTAAGTCGCTTGATAAACTGCCTTATGCTGTTGATACTTAGTTCATTGTATATCTGTTTGTTGCGAATACACCAAGGAGCATTAACAGACATTTTAAAAATCTTATTTTGGAAAACTTAAAGCTCGTTGATGTTTCTTCATTGATAGTGCTTTCAATTTCGTTATGATCGTCTGTCAAAAATGGTTTAAACACTTCTTTTAATTGTTTTGTAAACTTATTGATCTTTTATTCATTTCTTCTGGTCTATTTACCATCCTATCCTCTAACTGATGGATTAAAAACAAATAATCTGTTGCTTTCGTGACTAATAAGCCGCTCGTGTATTCATTACATGACTTTCTTCTTTAAGTGCAATAATATTTTTTTGAGTTGTTTTCTTTGTTTTCGCTTTTCACTGAAGTATTTTTTAGTTTTCTGGATAATCAGAAGACCGATCAAAACTAGATTCAACTTTAGTTTTTCTATTTTTGAATTCTTTTATGAGTCAAAACTCCTGCAGATCCGGCATTTTGTTGGGATCTGTATATCAACATTTTGGCTGTGCTGTTGATAAATAACTTAAAATATTTTCCTTTAATCGTTTCCGACCTTTAGTTGTTGTCAACCTTAATCCCCAACAAGTGTTTTTGGAATTGTAGCCCCTATCAACGATAAATCTGTTTCCAAGAGTTTTAAATAATTGCCCACAATTATATCTTTTATTTCTATGTTGTGGTGGGCAGTATACTGCTGATAACTTTAAAATATTGATTTGTTCTATCATTTCTATTGTGATAACTTGAGTGTTCTAAAGTATATTTACTATGCTCGTGAAGTTTAATGTTATTTCTGATTATAATAGCAGTTTCATCAGGATCATTTGCATTGTAAATTGTATAATCATAAATTTTGATACAATTATGTTTAGTAATATGTCTTTCTAAAATTAGCATTACATAGATTTCGTTAATTTGTAAAAAGGGCTGAACTTTCTGTGTTTGTTGAAACAGACCATTGCCGTTCTAAAAAAAAAATTGACACTAGTAACCAGAGTGGAAATAAGGTTCACAATTGTCCTCATCTGAGTCATTAGGTTTTCATCATGATCTTTAATCTAGTCAAAAATTGTAATTAGTTGTCGTTATTAGTGTGCTGTACCTGTTGTATATTTAAACTTAACGCTTGTTATATATTATTTATTACTTTTCTTCTTTTAAATTGGAATAATTAGGGGGTTTGTCTTCAAGACAGTTCACATTCTTAGTATTTCTTTGGTATCTTTGGTAAATTGTTTTTGAAACATTTTACACAGTACGTCTTTTAGTAAAAATTTTTGGTATGCCCCACATTCTGTTATGTACAATGTTTTTCATGAATAATTTGATTTTATATATTTTTTGTATCAGATATACAAAGGATATTGGTAATTCCTTTTTTGATTAACTTTGCTTTAAGACGCATACCACGCAAAGATCTAACAGTCTTCTTCCGTTGTTATTTCGTACTTCTTCTCCAAATTTGCCTATCACTTTGTATGTGTCATCTCTTTTTCCTACTTTGGAATTTAGGTCTCCAGCTATCACAATTTTTCTCTTTACTGCTTCTACCATTAAATTTAATTTCTCCCAAAATGTATCTTTATATTGTACTCTTGTACAGCTATTATAGTTTTTTCTTTTGTTGAATTTTTTAATTTAGTTGTTAATATTCTGCCAGATACTGCTTTCCATTTATTTACCTTACTTCTAATGTCTTTGTGCAGGATGCAGCCGATTCCTGATTGTGCTCTTTTCTTTATATCTACTCCACTCCATATTAGTAGATGTCCCTTTTCTAATTCTGCCATTCCACTCCATTTCTTTTTAGTCTCTGGTGCTATTAGGATTTTGATCCAGATTCTTTCAAATTCATTAATCAGTTCTATTTCTTTTCCGCTCAGACCCCTAATGTCTCTTGTTCCTATTTTTTTATGATTTTCTATATCCTTGTATATTGTCTCTGTCGTTTCCTTTATTTCCATTAACTATTTTTTCTTACTTGTTCTTGTTATTTTGCATAACTGTGGTACTAGGGGTTTTTCTTTTGGTGATTTATTGCTAACTATTGACAAAAGTTGTTTTATACGTTTTTCATCTTCTATTCCCTATACTTCGTTATTTATTATTAATTTATTATATTTTAACTGCGCCTTTTGTCCTTTTTGGTTTGCTTTGTTCATCAATCGAATTAAGTGTTATTCTTTGGTGTAGTCATCTATGTTTTTGTGCCCTTTAACTACTTTGCCTTCTTAATTATTTTTATTTTTTTACTAAATTTTCCAAGTTTAATCAATATTGGTCTTGTTCCCCTTTCTTTATGCGTCTCTATTCTTTGAAAGTTTTCTAGATCTTCCTTTTTGTCAACTTTGGCCCCTATGTTATTCAAAACCGTTATTTTTTCCAGTGTAACATTCCCTTCTTCCTCTTTTTCGTCTACTACTCCTGTTACCAGAAAGTTTCTCTTTCTAGCAATTGAATCCGATTTCCTTGTTTTCAAATTTTTCTTTCAGCTGCGCATTTTCTTATTTCATTCCAGATGTGTTAGTAGTTATTTGGCCCAGATTTATATCGATTCCATCTAGCCTGTTTTTAATTGGCTTACATATCCTTCAGAATTGTCCATATTGATTTATTGTCTGTGAATATGTCACTATATACTCTCCTACATCGAATCGTATTCGATCCTAATGTCAAACATTTTTTATTTAATTATTCTGCTATATTCTTGCGTTTTAGTTGGCTCGATGTGGCCCAAATTGGACTTTTACATAGGAGCTCACAAACACATATACACTTAGTATGACAATTAGCAACTCTCCACTTCATTTCATATGTGTTGTAAATTTGGTTTTACAGCTTTTATGTCTGTTGACAAACAAAAGTTTTTTAAAACTACACTGAAAGATTTGTTTTCTTTAGATTTGTATTTCTGGTATTGTGTATTTCTATCATTTAAAGGTTTTATGATGATAATATTAAATTACGTCTTCTATAGGCTGTGCTTTGATTTGCTGGTTGTTTAATGCGTATTTTTCCTTAATATTATCCATCAGTGTTGTTAATGGTGGGCTATTTTTAACTGCCACTGCAAAAATTGGTGGTGTTTTTTGCTCTGCTTATGTTTGTCATTTTTATTATTTTTATTTTCTAAACGGACATATCTATAACTTACAGCAACATTACTGAATCAATAGTCAATAATTTTATTTGATATGTTTGGACTTCATAGTACATCGAGTTGGACTGATCTGGTTGTAGTTCAAAGTAATTACTATCAGAAGTATTGGTCCTGTCGGCCAAACTCTTTAAATTGAGACTTTGATTTTACTATTCCCTGAAGAGCAATTCCATATAATATGAAAATAACATTAACTGGTTGTGACAACGACACTTGTACTTCGAAACTGAAGCAAATACTCTCTTTTCTGTTATCTGGTAGAAACAAACATATTTAAATTAACTTAAAGTAGCACATAAAATACTTTCCGTAAAACAAGACCCGTAGTTTTTTTACGCTGTTCCCACTTAAAGTGAAGAAACCACTTTTTAAACTTAGAGTCATGTACTAGACGCGATCTCTTAATTTTGCCCATAAATCACATTGTCCGACCATTTGTAATAATAATTAAGCTGTACTTCTAAGATGTAAGACCCACTCTAAAACATAAGCAAGACCTTGTTTTTGTACGTCATTTTGCCAATTTGAATGCTAAAAATTTCCGTCAGTATGTAAGTCGTCTCAACAAATACTCTTTGTCATGCCATGTAAAGATTTTTAAAAAAATATTTGGAAAAATAGTTTGCAGTTACACTACGTATTTAGTAATGCGATTTGGACTTACTAGATACCGCTAGATTACTGTGTATAAAATATCTTCTCAATGTAACTGTTTGATAGACACTATATTATTGGATAGTTACACCATTACGTGTTTTCCGTTCCGTGATGAATTATTCAAGGCGTCCTCTACTCGCGCAAAAACCTGCAATTTACATAAATTATCAATTCTTAGTGCACCTATAACTGTTCCGGTGCGGCCGCCGAAATCCAAACGAGCCTAGGCGCAGGTAACAGCCTAGGTGGGGGCGGCGCGGCATTAATTAACACGCTCGCGTTCCGCCGCCGCCTGTTGCGTTCAGAATGTGGAGCGGTCAATTAACTCAAAATCCGGGACCTTTGAATCCACCCGCGATCGATCCAGTGCCCTAGGTCAGGCCGCGCCGCCATAAATTAAAGCCATTCGCAACAAGAGGTGCTCAAGATATTAGCAACATTAACAACGTGCGTGGACCGCGGCGTCCTTTTGTAATAGCAGATAAATTATCTAAATACAGTTATATTTTAGGATCGATGCGACTATAAACTTCAACGTTATTCATTACTGCGGAGACTATTCCATTGGACAACCGCAAAAATTTGCTCAAACGTTTACATATTATGTGCAAGTAATAATAATAAATTTTCTACACACCTTTGCAGCAGCTATTGCTTACTGTTGGGTTTAGCACTTTGTTTGTTTACTGCACTTGTCTCTTACGTCAATAATTTCTGTTCCAAGCGAATACCACTTTAGCTGATCTACGAGGGTTTAAATTGTCCTTCGGGAATGGAAAGTGCTTTTGTGTTGCTAATATATGACAGTAGTATAGTAAAGCCATTTATGATTATTGTATGAAACAAAATTTATAATTTGATTTAAATATTTATTATTAAAAAGTATTAAGGTGTATAAGTTTTTTCATTTTTAAATATAAAAATCATTTATTTGTTCTTTCAGAAGCAAATCCTGTATTGTTGCCTCCACTGTTTTTTATCTTGTGTTTGGTTTCGTGTACCCTCCTATTTGGTTCTCTTTTTCTCTGCTTCTCCTTTGATTCTGTCTAACCATTTTGTTCTTGGACGTCCTTTCTTGTTTTTCCCTGCACTCGCGTTTTAAGCACTTTTTGTGAGTCTTTCATCCGGCATTCGACAAACATATCCAAACCATCTGAGTTGTCCTTCTATAATCTTTTCATTAATTGGCTTTATTTATAGATTTCGTCTGAACGTTTGGTTTCTTATTTTGTCTCTCTTGTTCTTATTTTTTATTCTTTTCAGGAATCACATTTCCATTGCGTTGATTCTCGATTTTTGCCTTTCTCTTAACGTCCATGTCTCACTGCTGTATATAATTATTGGCCTAATTATTTTTTTAACGACTTTTGTTTTTATCGTTTTCGGTACTTCCTTTTAACCAAGAATGTCGTCTTCATTGTATTAAATATATTTTTGGCTTTTCCCAATCTCTCATTTATTTCCTTGTCCACCTTCCCGTTTTCTTCTATTATTGCTCCTAAATATTTGAAGTATTCAACTTGCTCTATTTGTTTTCCGTCCAGCCTTATTTCGTGGGTTTTCTTTGTGTTAGATATTATCATAGTTTTTGTTTTTTCAGTATTAATTTTTATGTTTATCTTCTTAATTCTTCGTCTATTTCTTTGAGACTATGTTATAAATTTTCTTCAGTATCTGATGTCATGGCAATGTCATTTGCGAACAGCAGTTCTGTCAGTTGTGTTTGTCTCAGTTGCCATTGTCCTAATGTTAATTTTTTCATCTTTTCCTTGGCCTTCTTTATTGCCTTGTCTAGTACTACTGAAAATAAGAGCGGGCTATTGAGCCCTGTTTGACTCCTTGTTTAGTTTCAAATTCCCTGGATTCTTCGTCGTTTGTTCTTATTATGTTCGTATTTCCTTTATTACTTCTATAGTGTTTCTATTTACTCCGTTTTTCTGCAACACTTTTCATATAAAGCATATGTGTATGTCTTTATTCTTATTAACTAATTTTTTGTTTATTTGTCTAATTATGAATATAAGATCTAGAGTACTTCTACTTTTCCTGAATTCACATTGTCCATATTATTTTTGCAAGTAGTTTTCCTGGGACACTTGATAACATTATTCCTATGTAATTATTACAGTTTCTCTGGTCCCCTTTCTTATATATGGGTAAGATAATGTCCGTTTTTTATCATTTCTGAGGTGATGTTGTCTTTACCAGCTAATTTACCTACTTTTAGCGTCTTTATTGATTCTTCTATTTTTTAATTTTATCTATTAATTTCCGTCTTGTTCTTCATTTCACTCCCCTTGAGTTCATGTGTCCGTGTGTGTTAGCTCATCGAAATACTCTCTCCATCTAACAATCTTCTTTAGTTATTATGTGTCCTTCTTTAGCTTCTTTTGGCATGTTGTGCTTCTTTTTCTTCCTAAGTTGTTTTATTGCACCATAAAACGATTTTTGATTCTCTATAGTTTTCTAATTATAATTTCTCCCACGATTTTTTCTTAGCCTCTTTAATTGCTAATATAACTTCTTCTCTTTTTTCTTTATATTCTTCATAATCTTACATTTTTCTTGTGTTTAGGTATTTTTTCCATTTGTCTTTCTTGTTCTTTATTTTTGGTCGTATTTCATCTGTCTACCAATTGGTTTTCTCATTTTATTATTACATATATTTGTTTTTCCATAGTTCTCTTCTGCTGCAGTCATTATTCTGTGCTTAAGGCGTTTCCATTTTTCCTCTATGCTTTCGTTTTCCTCTTTATCTTTTAGTTTGCCTTTAATATCTCTTGATATTCTTTTCGGTAGTTTTCTTCACTTAGTTTAAAGCTTTTTATTTTTTAACCTTTCGTGCCGCTAATATATGACAATAATGTAATAGTCATTTACGATTATTGTATAAAACAAAATTTATAATTTAATTTAAATATTTATTATTAAAATATGACAAGTAATAAGAAGTATTAAAAAGGTGTATAGGTTTCTTCCTCTTTAAATATAAAAATTATTTGTTACTCTTTCAGATGCAAGCTTGAAATGGACAAAGCAATTGAACAAGCAAAGATAAAAATACTTCAAAAACTGTTTAAAAGACACAACTAAACAAAATAGGGTAAAAGCATTAATAAAGTATGTCAAACACTGTTTAAATAAATATTAAGTCATAAGTCTAATAGTTCCAAAATACAAGTACAACATGCAGAGAATACATCCAGTGATACATCGCTTCTGTAATTAGTCTACACAGAGACTATATTTGACGTTGTATATTATTATTCTAGACATTTAGCACTATCTCACTTAAACTGTTGGAGATTTTGTTTCAAACTATTAACTACATATAGTTTTCCATGAGGTTTTTAGCAAATACATTCGGACGCACTTTATTTTGTCTTTATATTTTCTTATACACTTATGGATATCCTCTTTAACATCTTGATGTATCGCCTCGTTGATACCCTCCAGTATCATTTTTAGTATTTTAGATTAAAACTTTTGTATTATTTCTATATTTGAGTTTGTGGTTGTTTCCCTTAATTCTAGACCATACGCTCGTATTGTTTTTAGGATAGTTTTGTATGTCAATAGCTTGTTTTCAACAATTAATTCTGATGCTTTGCTTATTAGCCAGTAGAATTTCCTCAACTTGTAGCCAAGTTGTTTTCTTTTCGTAAATATATATTTTCTACAGTTCAGCTTCCTACGTCGGTTCATGCCCAGATATTTAACTTTTTTGCTTTTTGTGTTTTGCTTGTCATTCAGTTTCACAGAAGGGCAGGTTTCTTTATGAGCAGTGAATGTTAGAGGTAGCGATTCGTCCTCATTTATTTTAATTCTAGGTTATCTTATAGAACTTCTGAGGCTATTTTCAGATTTTTATTTGATGTCAAAATTGCTATATCATTATCAAAAGTTATTAGGGTGATATTAGTAAATCAACAACATATAGGAGATATAAAACATATCCTAAAACGCCCCTTTGGGGTACACCAGCATGCATAAATGCATAGTCCTATCCTCTTAATACCCTAGGGTGTCAAGGTTGAAAACTTCCTCCATTCTTTTCTATCTCTATCAATAATTTACTTTCTTCTCCAGTACCTTCTCAATGTCGCTGTTCTATTATTGCTTCGGTTTCCCTCTTTTGTTTTTCCTTATAGGCTTCGCTTTCCAAATTTTCTTTACTTGTCTTTCTTCTTTCATCCTTACTAGATGCCCGAAGCATCCTAGTTTGATCTCTTCCAGTACTTGCTTTGTCGATTTTACTGCTAATTCTTTTCTTATGTCTACTCTTAGTACTCTTTTATGGTATTTCATTTCTATTGCCTGCAATCTTCGCTTTTGTTTCTCTGTTAATACCCTACCCTCCCCCGTATAAGAGTACTGGTAGACAGATTTTATTATAAACAGCTGTTTTTGTTTTTCTAAATATTTATTTATGTCCGATGAATTTCTTTTGGAGAACATGGTAAACCGTTTTAGCGGCCTGAATCCTTTCATTTAACCCATTGCTTATGTTTCCCTTACTGTTGACTGTACATCTTAAATATTTGTATTTGTCAACTTGTTCTATATTTTTTCCTGCTATTGTTACGCTTATTTTTCGTTCTTGGTTGCGTATAATTATCTATGTCTAATTTAATGTTTAGCTTTTCTAGGGATATTTCCCAGCCGCTAAGGTTTTTTCTAGATTCGTTTCAGTATTGGCTACTATTAGGATATCATCTGCAAAGGCACACGCCTCTATATGGATAGGCTGTAGGTTCGTGTAACCTACTACTAGCTGCTCTATGTTTTGTTGCATTGCACATATAAATAATAATAGGCTTAGCACACTGCCTTGTCTCACTCCCTCAGTTGTGTAGAAACTTTTCGATAATCTATTATTTGTTCTTACGCTGTTTTCAGTCCTATCATACAAACTTTCGATAGCTTGTATTAGCTGTTCATTTACGTTTTACTTTTCTAGGCTATTCCATATTTTCCTTCTGCTTATTGTATCAAAAGCCTTCTTCATATCTATAAAACCCACGTATATATCTTTGTCTTTTATTAGTTTCTTTTCTGTAGAAGAATCGAATTATAAAATCAGTTCTACACAACCAAGAAAATTGCCATTTCTAACAAAGTCTAATATTTCACTATTGTCATGAATTGGCAATCTACGCGCAGCTAAAAACTTTACAACTTCAATCATTTCGCCAATGTAAAGCTTCTTCCATGTATTTGTGCTATTCTGCTATTTTCCATCCACCCTTTTTTGTGAAACTTGACCTTTACTAATAAATTTTGAAATACACTCTTTGTAATGTGCGGACATACATCAAGCACAAGCTTCGAAGAAGAAAAGTGTTTACAATGAAGTAGTTAACATGAGAAATTTGTTGCATTTGGGAATCCTTGCCGGATGAATACGCCATCAATTTGGTCGAAAGAATATCTCAAAGATGCCATACAATTATCAAAGCCGGTGATGACTAAACATATTATTGATACAATAGAATCTTTGTTCTGATGGAGTACAGCGTACCTGTGTATTTAAAAATGTTTTTAAATAAATTTTTCTCCACAGGAACTCAAACACGGTCTTACTTAACTGACTGTATTTGTTTTTACAATCTTCAAACCCCTTGGTTGCTAAGAATATCGTTTCTTCATAGAGTTTCCATAGCGCACAAAATTTATTTTGAATAAACCAACCAATTTCGCTTAATGCGTTCTTCATTAATTAATTTTTACAATACAACTGACTGTTTTATCATTTATACAGCACGATGCTAGGTCATCCAATGGTATAATCGGATCTACCTCTTTAAGAGTATTTCTAGAGCCTTGTGAACTCAAAGCCTCTTGCAGCAGTACATTTCATGCACTACAATTTGGATTTGAATTCAATGAAGTTGGTGGCGACAATTGTGATTGTTACACTCTACATGAGAGAAAAGTGTCTGATTTTGGTATTTTTTTGATCACAACATCCTGGCATTCGAAAAGTTTTTTGGAATGTTCTCTGAATTATGCTTTCTTTAAACGAATCTCGACCATATTTTCCACTCATTGTTCAGCCTTTGGGGCAAATTAAATGTGAATTAAATTACGATTTATTTCAAAACTCACAAGAGCTACACTGTACCTTATATTCAAACCTACAGTTCTAGCATAAATTATAAAGTTCTGGAATTTGCAATTAAGTGGCCCGCTGAAAGGTTCCTGAATAATATTTTTGTAATGTGTTGTTTTTAAAATTCATTATTCGTAGATTGATAAATATACGATTTCAAAGTTTTATAATTATAGCCATAATCTATTCAGAGTTTCTGTGATTGAACTCACGTTTTCGTTTACTCGACACATTTCATTTGGGACATCCTTAGTAATGAAAGATTTAAAAATATAGAACTAATAGAAGAAAATAAAACTTTAACAGAAATACTAAGAAAATTGTTTATAAATAAGAAGGGAGTTACTTATACCAATATAAAAAAGGTGATCTACCTAATTATAATAATTATAAAGGAACAGCATTGCTGCATACAACATATTAGCAATATTAATAAAAACAAGGATAAAAAAATAGTAAAAAAATTACTTCTCAAGCTAGCAGTGGGGTTTTAGAAATAATAGTTCAATTATAGAGCATATTTTTGCAGTAAAATAAATACAATATAGCAGAAAGTGGGGTGGAGAGATATGAGAAAGTTTTAAATTATAAGAACCAATCCCTATCATATGGGGCTGTCATAGTGACTATGATGAGAGTTAAAGGAAATAGATAGATTATACAGTTAATTATGCCGCTGAAGACCATCAAAGAAAATGGTACTTGAACATAGCCTGTTAACTAAGAGATTAAAACTTCTAAAGGCTTTTCTTTACTAGTCCTTTTATTGCTCATTATCTGTGCTACAGAGCGATGAGGTAAGCACTTTAAACGACCGCCATTATTACCCCTTGTTCGAGTGAACGCAGATACTCGATTATTTTTAGTGGTGGAGTAGGCCATCCGTCAGGCCCAGAATCGAACTCAGGTCTACCCATACTGCACCCAAACGCCTTCACTATTCGTAATCTAAAAAATCATATGCTCATTTTTAATTTGTTTTACTAGTGTAGAATCAGTGTATATATTTTTTGAATTTACGTTACGCGTGTGAAGGTTAAAGAGTACAGACGATTAGAAAATAAAAATATAAAATATAGGAGAGGGGTGCAGTCCCCTATGCAAACGGGGTAGCTGCTTGTGGTGCAAATGCCGCCGCAACAACGCCATTAGCACTACATAATTGCAATTTAACTTTGCGGCCAGCTCGAGCCTGCTTTGCATTTACAATATCTGAGAATTAGTTGCATTGTTGCGATCTTTATTGGCTTATTAAACTGAGCAGAACTCGCGCAGGCAGGGCGACGCAGGGCCGAGCGCGAAGCCTAACGGCAATTAACGGGATGGGAATTATGCAGAACCGGCGGTCGCGTTGCTTTGTTTTGCCAGACGCTATTGAAATGCGCCAGGGGGTAACATTGCTCTGTAAGTTATAGCCCGCCGCCGCTATAAACAACTTTCTTTTTCAATCCCCGGCTCAAACGCATCAGCGGCAACAGATTAACAAATAGCAGAAATTACGGCATAGTGAATTACAACTGGACTACCTACTTGAGCGAAAGCTGAAGGCGGGTGGTAGTTTCGCTGTGTGAGTGAGTGGTTTCTTTCGGTACTGCTGGTTTGCCGATTATGTGGATACATGGTCCATGTAAGGAGTTTTTTATTATATTTGCATTGTCGTCCAATCCAAAAAGCTCCTTTCCCACTCCTAAAATAAGGTGTTAAGATTTGAGCTATGGCTTTAGTATCATCAATAATGAGAAAATATATTAAGTGGAGGGAGAAAGAGACAATGGAGAGTTATACACATTAGATTATCAAAAGAAGCTTTAACCCTAAAGTTTATATATTTTACGATCTTTCAGATCACACCTTACCTTTAAAATTTAAAAAATAATTGTCGTAATTTTTGTTTAAAATGTTTTCTGTTTTTTATTTCTCTAATCCTTTCCACCCCTTCTTTGTAATTTCACACATCTTTTATGTTTTAACACATCAAACTGTGAGAACCGGATATAATCTAAAATTAATTAAACCAAAATTTTGGTCTGTAATGTTATATTTCACCTGGAATTTTAGAAAAAATTGAAAATTCGATTATGCATGCAGTTTCGTGACTTCTCATGTACTTTATGTAGAGAATTTTGTTGATTTTTTTATTCAAAAAGATATTTTTTTGTTCTGTTGGGCTTTAATGTACTTAACTTTTACCCATTTAACTTTTTGCAACTTTACATCAAATTTGTAACCCGGCGATTAACATCTTTACAGCACAGCTTTTTATTTGTTTACTTTATACATTATCAAGTTGTAAAAATATCTAAAATTACAAGATTTTAATTTATAACGTTGCAATTTAAAATTTAGAAGGAAAATGGAGTTATTTATACATCAGGTGTGATTGTTCACTTTTGATAGCCGCTTGATAAGAGTGGGTGAAATTGTTTTTAGCTGGCATTATACAATTATACTCAAGGTGAATCATCTTTACAATCCTTGGGTAGCCAACCAAATCTCCAGGTTTAAACTGTTTTGTTTGTTGTAGTTTACTTTTCTAATGAATATACAAGCGTAAGAGTAGGCGGTGACCTCTAGACAAATATGAGTTTGTTAGTAAAATATTTTTTGTATAAAGATGGTTGCAATAATAAAAAGAGAAATTTATTTTTTATTGCATTCTGTTAAGAAACTACTACAATTAAAGTAACAATTATTTAATGTAAACGTACAGTCTGGTCCATAATCAGCAGCTTATTGAACTTTGGTAGTCACACAAGCCATAAACTTTTCTTAAGTGTGTAGACTAAAGTTGACGTAGTTTTTTGCTTGATTCCTTTGTTGTTTTCGCTTCCCAGTTAACGTCATAAAATTTTGGCGTTTAATTAGCTTCAACCGTGGTACCTTAGCCATATTTTCTACTTGTAGAATAAAGTATGTGCATAACGTTTGGTCATAAAATATAATTTTTATTATTATGTATAAGTCTTTTGTAGACACTGAGGGCAAGAAAGAGAGCAGCTCGCTCTTCACTGCTTACTGCTAGCCAAACCAAAACCTTCTTGGAAGTCTTGGCGCGTCTTTTATGAATTACTTTAGAAATGATTTGTACGCCTTCTTTGTTGTAGTGACTACTACTGTAAGCAATATCAGTTCCATCTAACGTGAAGTAGAACTCATCATCACTGCAAAAGTTTAATGGTATGGCATTATATGCCCTTTGCACAGCTTACACGATAAACATTTTCGGCTCTGTTTCTTCTTTTAATATTTTCTTCTTTCCCATTGAAAATTCTCTTTACGATTTCTCTACTTTCGTCGGCTCGAATAATATTTTTCTATTTTTTGTAAAACTTGAATTTTTTAGTACGTTTTGGCTTGCTTCATAAAACTCGACAGTCCACTTTCTACGACCACTAACGGTATAAAAACATAAAAAACAACCAGAACTTTTTTCTCTAAGCTAGTGATGGTGTCATAAAGATTTTCCAAATTTTGGCTGAGAACCTTGGAAAGATTTCCGCTTTTAGGTCGGAGGGTTGAACCACGTCCATTTTTGAAAATACTTGAACTTATCACTTTGATACCGTTATCAAGAGAAATTGTAATTCATTCTTTATTCACGATTTCAATCTGCCTATTTCCTAAGGAAAACTAGGAGTCAAAGAAAAAGGCTGTTCTTTTGAGTGCTCTACTGCGCTATTTATTGAACCAGCAGTGAAAGTTGGGCTGGAAAATATTTTGGCGGGTTGGAAAAAGTTTGTTTATTTGGACGAATTATATAATTGATGATGTGTTTTCAAATAATGGCTAAACTTTGGCCATCGTCTGGCGTGTTCGGAGACATTGAGGATATTTTTCTGTTTCAGTTGCCTCAAAAATAATTCTGCTGGTGGGATAAAAGAGAGTGCTTTTGATTTTTGACCTATTTCTCTACAGCTTGATATTTGTCTGATTATTTTGTCTTTTTCTCTTTTGCATTCACCAGAAGATGTTCTACAAACTCCTTGGGATTCGTTTAAGTAATGGTCTTTAGCGAATGAAGCTATTTTGTATATTTTATTTTGTCAGTGACACCTCTATTGTAAGATAAAAATGCTTTTGTTTGGTCGGAAGGTTTGTGGGTTTTAGACTTTATATTTTTGTAAACATTCTTAATAAAATGAATAAATAATTTTTGAAATATCCGTTTTGCTTGAGAGAACTAATAAGAGATTTTCCAACAGAGTGGATGTGAATAGGATGATAATGAAATTTAGCATTTAAATAACGTTTGGTATAAACAGCTTTTCTAAAAATAGTGTGATAGAAACTGTTGTTCAAAGAATTTCTTGTTATTAAAGTGTCCAATAAGGGGGGAGGGGGTGCTTTGTCCGATTTACAACGCAAACTGGATATTAGTGTAAAGTTTGTTTAGGTGGAAAACGTGTCTTGTCAATTAAGGCAAATGATAAAAGTATCGTCACTGTACCATATCCAAATTTTTGAAATATTTTCTCGGGGTAAAGGAAGTTTCTTTGGTATCGGACTATAGGTTTGATTTGATAATGAGAATCTTGGTTTTATTTTCAAGATAGGTTTTTTATCGATGTTTGTCGGTAAGATTAAAGAGTTTTGTCTTGTCTTGGTGTTTTGAGGGCTTGTAATTCCAAAATTTTAACATTTTTATAGGGCTATTTTTATTATTGGCTGCATTTTCAGCGACATTGCCGTAGAAAATTTTATCTGGGAAGCGAGGACACGATTTGGAGTGACAACAAAGTAAAAACCTTGGATTAGATTAGTTGAAAAAACTATTCACAGTGATGTTAGATAATGTCGAATGGGTAACGAATAAATAATTTTGACACAGTTTAGAAAACTTTTTTAGATTTTGAGTTTCCTTCTGATAAATATGATGCTTTATCATGTTCCTTAGTCAAGGAGTTGCAAATGATATGATAAATACAGGAGGAGCTAAAATTATACAAAATGACATCTAATTTAGGATTGGTTTAATCAATTTTTTTCGTGTAGAATGAATAGTGTTTAAGCAAAAATTATTTTGCCTTTTTAAAAAAGAATTTTTGATAGTGTATCAGTTTTAATCCTACAGGAATAACTTATTTGCCTCTACAGCATTTAAATATAGGTTAGTGAGGCTCCAACGCCTTGTTGGCGTACAAAATATTCGGAAAAAGGTTAGGCATTGTCACCTAATATTTTCAGGATTATTATAAATGGAAAAGATTTATTTTTTTTATATGGCATCACCATATATGTCAGTAAGTTGTTAATTGTTACGGTTAAAGCTCTCTTCAAAGAAGTCATAATCTTCCTAAGCAATTTATGTCCCCCAAAGCTGCCCATGGGGTATAATTTAAAAGATTACTTTTTTAAAAAAAGAACTGGCTTGGTTTGGCTCAGTGAACTTGCTGAAAAGGTCTAAGACTCGCCTGGAAAAAAACGTTTTAGTAGTTTTACCACAACTTTCATTGTTTTGGGACATCTCAAAGTGTTACAAAGACTGTATGGTGGCCTCTGGACTTTTTGGACTAACTGCAATACTTATTTGAGTGCTTTAGAATTTTGTTTGTTGAGGATTTTCTCTATTGTAAACATTGTTTTATCCCTTAAACAGAATGGGGCTATTAAGAAAGCACTGATTCAATAATCCCTCTTAAAGTTTTCTACCTCTCTCTGTCCCATATTCTAGGTTTCGTTTAATAATGCGAGAAATACGAGTTTTAGAAATTTACATTTTTTGCTAAAAAAGGATTTCATTAAATTCAAGCACAATTTTTATTTTCTAGATCTTTGACGGCCCTTCATATTTGCACTCTTATTAAACAATTTTGTAGTCCGATACACAAGTATACGGCTAATGTCATAAAGTTGCAGTCTTGCAAACGACATTTTTTTAATCTCATATAACGCCACTAGAGCAATTGGGTTTTATTTATTTACCCATTTCGTAATTAAACAACAAAAATATTTTGATAAAAATAAAATGGTACCTTCAACTTTAATGTATGGCAATCGCAAACATTTTAAAGTCATAGATATCTGATTTTGTAGCCACATTTAAATAAATAGCATCTGTTGTGTTTACAGCACCGTTATAGTTATTATAAGCAAAATTTAGTTTGGTTGAATGGTTACAACTCAAACATCGGCGTTTTATTAAATCACGTAATTAATTCGGTGCGCTTCAGTATTACTTTCTATATAACGCAGATTGTTATTTTAAATTATTTTTAGATTCCTAAAATAAAACTAAAAGCGATTTCACGCCAAATTGCTGATTTACCGTTTCTGCGCGTAGAATAGGTAAACGTCCGAAAAATGCAAGGTTTAAATTCAATCTACAATTGCAATGGAACCAGTTGTTATACCCAAAAAAGCTTTTCTCTTCATTGCGGACCTACTAATTGGCCGCCAACAGCTCGGTGCAAATTTAGCCAGTCATTTTGGCGTGTAATCGGCTGGCTGCCTTTTATAGTCGGGTCCTGTTATATTTTATTTAATTTCTCATTTAATTACCGCTAAATTGTGCACAAAATCGGTTTAGATGAATCTGGAAAAGTACAGTTACTGAGCTTAGCTTTTTGAAATGCATCGCCTTGTTTTGACAGGACTAATTAGGAGTGTTTTGCAGGGAGGCCACATTATTTTAATTTTATCACCCCGCTGAATTTCCAGCCGATCACATTTTTAATTTCCAGCGCACATCCAGAGCTGAACCAGAGCGGCACGAGTTAAATATTACGCCGAGGATGCAACCAACAAATAGCCGATTGTATTCTGATCGATCATTGAAGTCTTCGCATGTCGCGCGCTGAGAAATGGCTTTACAATGCGGCCGTTCGCGGAAAATAAGAGGGCAAAAAGCGGGCGTTCGAACCTGCAAGTCACAATGCACACAATATATCACTGAAAGCTTAAGATAGCCACTGTAAAAGTCGATATGGCAGAATGCAATATGCAGTCAGTTGAGGCAGGTCGGAGCATTTATCATGAATACTACAGGTGTATTACCTGCCGGTTTAAACAAAGTCAAGGGCGCCCGCCGAGTAACAACTGGGGGCCCAGGGATGGCTCTCCGTCGTCTTTTTAAGTCGAACGTCGCGGGGCATTGTTTATTGTTATTTTAACATGAACATAGCAATTAAACGTAGGCTTTATACGACATCCTTTCTGTACGGCAATAGAAAACTGACGAGCCTGACAGGTCTTACGATTGTTTATTGAAATAAAAATTTTAGTGCCGCTAACGAGGGTATTTGAGCTTTGCAAGTTAGGTAAACTTTTCCGGGTGTAGAGAAAGCTTTACTTATTTACATATTTTTTAATTTGGTTTGGCCAATGCACCCAGCCACATATACAGATTAGCTACTCAATTGTTGTGCAGAATGCCGGCGAACTGCGACACTAAAGTAAACAGTAGGTGGAACGCCGTTACCTCGACCATACAAATGCTAAGCAGGAAGAATTTTCGAGGAGCTGCAGCCGTTTCTGTAAAACTCAAGTATGTAGATATGTAGGTTAGGTGTACCCACTACTGAAGCGAAATATGCGAAACTAGCGCTTGAAAACTGCTCAGACTATCGTCTAAGTCTAGTTTAATTGTATGTTTGTTACAAGGAAACTAAACTGGTAAAGTAATTAGTTTTAACAAAACCATATACGGAATGTGCGCGAGTTGCATGCGCCTTTTTTATTTACTTATTCGGCGAGTGATCTTTACCGGTTAGGAAAGCGATGTCGCAATTTATTGGGGTACAAAGGTATATTACAGTGCCAAGCTTAAGTGCTCGAATTTCTGCGGGGCGGCGTTATACTCGTCAGACAAAAACATCAACAGTGTTTTGCTATTATGCCTTGGAGGTGAAATACTCGACTTTTTAAGTTTTCCGACTCGACGTATCTAGTGGTTAGTTGCTACCAATTTCATTGCCATGTCATTAACTTTATCCTTCTGCAACGTTTCTGATAAGTATGTATTCAAATTTTCCATTTAAGGCTCAAAATTTGATAGCCCCTTAATCGATGCGGGTTTTAGTTGGCCTCGCGTTGCTTATTTAACCAGCATAACCCGGTGTTTTTAAACTCGCAAGTCCTAAGGTTATGCTAACAATTTGGACAATTGTGCGCGCCGGCGTCGCTGCAACGAAATTACTGCCTCAGACATAAAAGAATAAGCCCGTGTTGTGAGGAAACCCGAAATTAATGCAGGGTCACATCTCCGAGAATTCACTTTCTCGGCCTTAGGAAGTGGCGTTTAGGATGTCGTAAAATAACAAACGACCGCCGAGGGCACAGAACTATGTGGAGATACCATCTAGATGGTACTAAAAATTTTTTATATGCAAGTTCAATAATAGTTTTTGATTCGCCTCGGAGTTACGCAATACAAAGCCTTGAAAAATATTTGTATCAAGGCTTTTTACGCTGCAGCTTTTTATCGAGTTTCAATAATTGTGTTTTGAAATTTTGTGCACTCCGATCGGCGCGGCCATTTAAAATCCATCAGGCGCTATCTCCCTCGGCTGATAGCTACCTCTTCTTGGCGGGTTAATTACGAAATGTAAATTACCGGCCGGACCACATTTGTTGGTAAATAATTCGGAAAAAATACTGACCTGCCTTAGGTTTCTGCTGTACGGAGATGCCTGATAGAAGCTGCTGGACGTCAAGGCGGCCCGATACTTCGAATGGGGGCCCGAGGTGCAAAACGTCTCCATGTCGGGTGCTAGATATCCATAACAAACGGCACAGTCTCAAAGTAACATTTCAGTCAGCGGCGCAATTACTGAAGCACTTCGAATTCGAGCTGCAGGCCCATGTTCACAATTTCTTCCCCACGAGCCCTTCGCGGTCCTGCGGCGGCCGTCAGTGCAAGTGACAGTTAATCGCGGCGGTGTCACAAGTCATCACCGTCACCAGAGTGGCATCAACACAGGTGCTCATCCGTCCGAAGAACACGATGCCGGCAGCGTGTCTGAACGCCAGTAAATCTAAGAAGCCCCCACGCTGTTCTTGCTACACCTGTAACTTTGCAGGTCCCGCTCCTCATCCGCTGTTTCCACCGACTTCCTCTCTTAAATCGCAGTATCCGTTCGGGCCCCACTCCGCACTCGTCAGAACTAATCTTCAAAAAGATCGTGCCGCAGGGGGTTGTATTAGGACCAGTACTATTCGTAATCCCATTTTTGTCATTCGATCCGGTGGAGTTTTAGCGGCGAATGTGAAAATATAAATATTTGTTTACGATGCTTAAAATTACTGTACAAATTGAAATTTTTATTATAAACGTCCTAATTTTATTTATTATAAACTTAATCCTTTAGACAAAACATTAATTATTAGAAGATTAACTTTCTATTAAACAACCAGAAGAAAATAATGTTATATTAGCCATTTGTGTTTTTCTAAAAAGAAATACCACTTTCCAAGATAGGCAACAAAATTGTTTCAATTACCAAATATTTAAAAAAACAATAATGATATTAAAAAAGGAATTAAAGCATTTAAAAAGTATAGTTTTAATTTGGTTGTATAATAGCCTTATTACTCTTAGATATAAGGGGAGTTCAACTAAAATTGGAATTTTTATGTGTAAGAAAGACGAGTACAAATCTTTAAGAATAAAACTGCTATTTATTTAACCCTCAAATCGTGTAAAAATTCCTCTGCGCTGCTCCTCAACTCAGTGTTCACCGTCCCCACCAAAAATTTCTTGTGCAGTTTCAAAAAGGGTTATGTATTGATTTTCAGAATTAAACATTCCATACTCTAGATGTTTACAAGAATGACTGCTGTAGGCTGAAAGCCACCACGTTCGAGGTCGTTGGTTCGTGACCTTCTTTATGACGTTTTCACCATCCCAATCTGTTAGTGCGGCCGAGCCGCATAAAGTTCTTGGTTGCAGCCTTTTGTAAACTTCCATAGGTTTTACATCTTCTTTTATGAGACTAAATCTACCTTTCAAACAGTAAATCTATTGTCCGTCATTCTGATTATCTACTAAATAACTAACAAGGGTACACTTGTTACTGTGCCACCACGCTAATATTCCTTTCTTCACCCCAAAATAAAGAGTCTCCAGGATCTGATTAAAGTTTTTGATGCCCAAGTCTGACAATTTTTCACCCGCTTTTCCTCAAATTGTTCCATGTATGGGACGTTACAAATATATTGATTTTTTAAACAAAACATTTATTTGGTTTTTTACATCTGGTTACATACTTACACTTCAATACAATGTTTACATATATCTACACATCAATGAGAAATAATAAAAGCACTGTCCATTTCATCCAAAAACTTTTATATCAAAACATTTCTTTTCCTGGATTTAGAATTAGGAAACCTCTAAACTGTCATCAAAAGAGAGACTCTGTTGAAACTCACTCTCAATAAGTCCAGTTTGTCTATCTTTTTCTGTCTTTCGCTATTGTTCTCATTTCATCTATCGGCACTCCTCATTCTAATCCTATTTATTTAATTTTATACATCCATTCTCTTCTAGGTCTGCCTCTTTGCTTTTTGGTTGGTTTTCCTGCTTCCATTATGTTTCGTGTGATTCTGTTGGGTTTCATTCTCACTATATGTACCAGTTTATTTGCTTCTTTTTTATTTTTTCCATCCTTAGTTCTTGTTTGATTATTTCTCCTTCTTCATTTTTAGCTCGTTTCGCTTATTTTTTCTTGTTAGTTTCTTGGTGTGTTTTATTTCTATTGCTTTAATTTTCAATTAGTCTTTTTTTCTAAGTGTCCAGTTTTCGCAGACGTATGTTATGACTGGTATTGTTATCATATTATATTTTTTATTTTTTACCGCTATGTCGCTGTCTTTAAGTTCTAATATTGTTTTGTTTATGATATAATAAAGTCTTGTTAATTTGTTTGCTCTATTTACTATTTTTCCATCTTTCGTTAATATACTCCATAGAAATTCATAACCCGATACTCTTTCCAATGTCTTGTTTTTAAATTTTATTTCCTTGTTGTATTGATCTTCTTTTTGTTTTTTATTCACATTTTTTGTTTTACTAATATTCACATCCATTTTCATATTTTCTATTTTTTAGTCCATGCGTTTATTAACTTTTGCATTTTGTTCTTAGTATTCGATAGTAATATCAGGTCATCTGTTTATAGGAGGCTACTTACTTTTATTGCTTTTTAATTATTGTACCTATATATGTAATGTATATGTTATTATTTGTTTGTCTGTTTGTCTCTTAATCTTTTTTCTAAAATTTTTGTGTGTATTGTGTAGCTGTAGTTTTCACAATGTGTCCGGATTCGTATCTCGTGAATTGGTATTGATAGGTTATTTGTGAAGTCTCTGGGAATTTTTTGTTGCACATGCTTGTCTACAAATATTTTATAACCAATCTATTCATTTTTGGCCCACTTATTTAATCATCTCTGGAGCTATGCCGTCTTTCCCACAAGCTTTACCTATTTTTATTTTTAGAATTACATCCTCAACTTCTTACCTGTTAATTGCTTATTCATGTTCTATTTGCTCTCGAGTTATATTGTCTTCCGATGGTGATGTCGTGTGGTAAGTATTCTTTCCATGTTTCATTTCATTTGTATCTATTTTTATTTATCCCTGGTGATTTTTTATTGCTTTTATCATATTCCTTTTATCACCTCTTAATCGCCAGAACATTCAGGTGTCTATTTTATGTATCTCTGTAATCTCTTCCCCAAACTTTTTCCAGGATTTCTTTTTGGCTTTCTCTTTCTATTGTAATCATTTTTGTACTCCATTTGTTTTGTTTGAATATATCGTTTTCATGCTAATTTCTTTTTCTTTGCCAGTCTTTTTACATCGTTGTTCCACTAATTTGTTATTTTCTGTTGCCTTCAGCATTGTTCCTTGAAAACCCTCCATCTTTCTTCACATTGTAGATTTATCATTCTTTGGAATTCTTTGTTTGTATCTTTGTGGTGTTTTTCTTTGTTGTCTATATTTTTGAGCTTACGTATTGCCAATCTGCTATATTGTCTTATTTTTTAGTTATTGTTTAATCTAGCTTGGTATTTTATTATTACTAGTCTGTGCTATTTTCAAATTTCAGCTTTTTTCTTTATTCCGATTATTTGTGTTTTCTCTGTTAATTATTTTGTATGTTATGTAATCTACTATGGTTTTGGCGTTGTGTTCTTCTGCAATAAATGTATATCTATTTTATAAGGGTTGATCCCACAGCGTATTTCCTATTAATATATCGTTTTTTTGGGTTTATTTTTTATAACGTTGGTATCAAAAGTTTTTTGCTTTCTTAAGAGCTGAAAACGATGGTTTTTCAGTGCAGTATTGGAAAAAGTAGACTCTACACCCCATAACTATAATAATCCTAAGAATCTTTGTGGTTCTAATTGTGTTTTTAGTTTTGTATTCTTATATTCTTTGTCAAAACTTTTATTAACTTTTAAAAATACTACTAAATGTATATTCTGGCATTTTTAAAGAAATGTTTTATCTAAAGCAGCAGCATACCTTTCCAATAATTGATTTTTCCTCTGTCTTATTCTGTCATTTCGTATTTGAGTGATTTCTCGTTGAAATCCGACATCTTTATGTATTTCTGCATATATTGTTCCTTTTCGTATTAGTTAACCCTCAAAGAATCAATTGCAGCATAATCTGCTTCTACCACGAAGGTTTGTCGTTCACAAAGCTCATAATTTCTATATTTGTCTTCACCGAGAGGTACTTTTGTTATCCTCTTTCTTGTAATGCCCGTTTTGTAAACGTCAGTTTCACACATCAGCTATGCTTTGCTTTCTAGGCATAAAACTTAACTTTTGGCTTTTTCCAAACCCAGTTGTTAAAGTGCATCAATTAATTTCACAACATTACGAACAATTTTGTTTGGAACTGTAAGATACATATAATGTTTTAATTGTTTCTTTCAGGTTATCGATTGTTGGTGTTCTAGAGTAAACCTTAGCTCTAAGGTATTCTGACAAAAATAAATCCTTACATTTTGATAATTATAGAAGGATGCCTCATCTTAATGAAAACGTAATCTTTCCGTCACCAAATAAGTTTCTTATACATGGACTGATAGATTTCTTTATGTTCCACAGTACCATATAGTGCGCATTGCTGAAGGGAGTTTCTCGACATGTCAAATTCTTCATTCACAATGTTCCATAATATATAAAATTTTTAAGTATTTCTTATACCTTTTAATTGATTTTTTTAAATTGTCTTTGTCACTTTCCTTCATAAAACTACTTTTAATGTTATTGTGGACCTTTTGAGAATTGAGGCAGTATTTCCATTATTTTACAGTTTACGCTTTGCTTCTTTTATAATTCCTACACTTTTTATTTTATTTTGTTTTATTGAATTAAGTAGTATGGAGTATATATTTAAATCTCTAGCAAATTTTTCTATTGTATTTATTTTTTAAAACGTTGAAGGCTCAAGTATCACTTTATTAAAAAAGAAAATTTGCACCTTTATCCAAGCTACTCATTGTTAGATCAGAATTAATTTTTTGTAAGGAATGCAGCCAAAAAAGAATGCTTAAAAAGAGACGTCCAGAATTCAGAAAAAGACACCGAGGCGATGGACTGGATGACAGCGCTGCAACAAGCCACGGGCGCTCGAAGCCCGTAGCGCAAAAATGCCATAAAAAACTAATAGCTCCTCCATCAGTTTGCGATCAAATGATTTCGCTTGAAATTTTATTTACGCATTCCGCGCTAATTTACTTTGTGAAAAGAATTCAATAAATTGTTATCTGTTGCCTTGTGAAATAAGCCGTTTTTTCCGTCATCAACAGGTTACGTGCTGCGATACCGCAGTGTGCTGCTGGCATTTTTTCGTTGTATTTCAAATTACATAACCGGTTAAGCACAGATACCGTAAAACAAGTAAAGAGAACGGTGCTCTCAAAATTTTATATCTCACACCAGGAAAGCTAATAAAAAAATGCGGGGCTAGTTTTTGGGCTACTTTTTAAACACTTAGGTAAGTGTTATTGTTATTATGTGTTAAGGCAGATATTTAAATAATAATTACATTAGTTAATTAATTGGTTAGTTAAGTTAACCTTAAAAATAAACTTCAAGCACACGTAAATGTAAAATTGTTGAAAATTTAATGAAAACTAAATTAATTAATGTATATGCACAATTATATCAAGATAAGGGTATTACTAAAAATATGGTAATTAATGCACCTTGAAAGATTTAAAATAGGAAAAGAAAACCAGTTTTACAGTATATTTAAAAATTACCTACGCTAAAAATGTCTAAGTGGTCATATATCACATATGACGCAATAGTGACTCCAAAAGACAATAAAATTAGTTGTTTTAAATTGTAATTTTGGGGTAAGAACAACTAACTTATACTGGATGTTTCAAAATATTTATCGCAAGCTCTTAAATCTCGTAGAAGGGGTAGCTAGAGTCAGGAATAGGAAACTATACCCAAGTAGTACGCCAAAAAGTCGTTAAACCCACAACTTAGAAAATGACGTACACTAATAAAGTAAAACGATCAAGAATAAATAAACCATTGCATGTGATTTACACTACAGCCTTGCTATTCCCATAAGGTAATAGATTTTCTATCACGTATTGACTTCTCTACGTGGCTTCTTCGCAGTAGTTCGAGTCGAATTCAACAACACTAATTCTACCTCACTTTTTTTCATGTTTCTTCTTTATTTGGATTAATAGAACCACAAAATAAAACAAAAATTTGACCAAAGGATCTAGTCTCCATTCTTTATTTTGGACAAAAAGGTAAAACTTTAAAAACTTACCATTACTGATATTTTTGTGGGTTGTAAATTGAGGAGGAGACTAACAATCATCTGCAAAAAATGTTATTCTTGGGTGAAAGTTCAATTTTTATTCCCATAGAGGGAATAAAAGAGTCTGAGGTCACCACCAGGAGAGTGACAGAACAGAATACTTCTATGCATGCTCCTCAAGATAGTTTTTTAAAGTTTTATTATGCGATTCTTTAAACACTAAACCTTTTAACATAAATAACTAAAACGCCACGGATTATAATTTTAGGAACTGGAAAATAATTGGATAACACTCGTACTTTCTTACATGTTTTTCTTCGTTTTTTTCGCCATAGCTCATAGATATATACACAGTTTTCAATCACCTCTTAGTCAATGCCGGTGATTACTTAGGAAGAATGCGATTTCCAAAAAACCTGTGAGGTGTTTCCATCTTTTAAAGTTTTCTTTCTTTCTTGTGTTGGCTGGTTGACTATGAAGTGAATTTGTTCAAGAAATGCTCTCTGTACTTTACTTTTTTATGCTTTTTTTGCTCTTCACTAATTGCTTGTTTACATTCTGGTTCTTATTTTACTTACATTATTCATATTTTTTGTAACTCGGCACATACAGTATCTTTGACTAGATCTCGTAACACTTAGAAAGTTTTTTCGATTATAGTAAGTGTGAAATTATATTTGCTAACTAAAACTGTTAACACTATTACTTAATTTGTTACTTTCTCTAGCTGTCAATGATGTAGATTTTTCCATACAAAAATTTTAATTTCCTTCTCATTTTCAACCAGTGATACCATTAAAGTCTTCTCCAACTATTACCCGTTTATATTACAAACATCAGATATTGTTATAGTAACTCCAATGTAAAATTCTTCATATAGTCATCATTTTTTTGTAGGTATGTCAAACTCTTGCAAGGTAACACTGTTTTTGACTTATGGCATTTTATCAGATGGTGCTGCTTTTTGATTTGGCCCGCTTTCAACAGATTTTCCAATTTTATTTTAGAATAAGTATTCTTGGCATTTTCTTCGCCCCTAATTAAAAAGCTACCATCTCACCCATTTACTTTGTCTAGTAATAGCTTTGCAGAGTTTTTATGGTACGTCAGGAAATGCAGACATCATTTGCTGTAAGCTCTGTGGTCTCTTTTTTTGTTCTTTTTCTGGTGCTCTTCATATTTCTGAACAGTTTTTTATATCTTTTTTGTTTTCCTACAGTTAAACAAAGAGTCGATGACAAAATGCAGTTAAACATAAACTTCATTAATAAATTCATACAAAAAATGTGGGGATACCTCAGATATGCTTAATATATATGTACTCGCTTTTTTCGGCGCTCATTTAATTTTATAAAAAGAAATAAATTTCATTGATATTTATTCCAGCTTTTGTTTAATCTATCAGAACCGTTGAGTGTTCTTTTTGCATATCCTGTAGTTTCTCGATTTTTTTATCATTCCTAAGAAACACGTTACTACAAAATTCTCAGAGAGGTATTCTGAATGGTCGATTGATCGTATTGCACTTTCTTCCACTCTGCCTAACGTACTTAATCTTTCTGTACAAACCATTGGATAATAGATATTCCCTACAATATTCTGCAACGATTGTGGTTTCAACACGATGGCGCATCCGCGTAGTTTGCATTTTCTGTTTGAGATTCGCTTAATCAAAGTTGAATAGGCGTCTACGATTGCCAGAGTTAACTTCACTCCTATAAAGTCGCATAGAGGCGTATTTACAAAACCCTTGTAGAGTCAGAAAAAGATCTGTTCACATCAATTTTGACCACCATATAAATGATTTAAATTGTTTTAACATGTTTTTACGTGGTTATCGCTGCTGTAGTAGACCAAAATGAAATACAACAAACAACTAGAACAGCAATACAAAAGTGGTATCTGTTGCATGATCTTACAAACCATGACATTGGATAAGACACCATTTCCGTTCAGGAAAAATAAAAACGAGTTTTTACTGAAACTAAATTTGATAATGCTTAAATAAATGGCCTGAGACATAATGAAAAACACTTTTTACCTATTCTAAGTATCCTTACCAATAAAAAAATAGAAATAAAAAAGAAAATGTAAAAAATCTAAAATATTTAAAAATAAAGCGGTGCTGAGAGTTTAAAAAAATAAAGAATAATTAAAAATCCATACACAAAAACTATAATCTGCTATTGAATTAATTTAAAGCGGTAAATAATAGCCGTTTGTGTGTGTAGATTAAAGGAAGGCCCGTGAGAAACAATACTAATTAAAATGAAGGTAAAACACAAAGTTGCCCAATTAGCAGATGATTTTAATTGGAAGATGATTACACAGATCGTAAATTACAAAGTACGACCTTAGTGAAGTCTACAAAGGTAGAATATTATCATACTAAGCTATGTAGCAAATCTGTTTATACCAGGAAGATTCAAATAAAAAAATTTTAAATGTTACTTATTAATCATTTTTTCATCTTTATATTTAACTTTTAATATTATTCATTCGTTGTTTTTAAAATAAAGTTTTAAAAATACATATTTCTTTTGCTGTATTGTTTAAATACTTAAGTACTATAATAAATAGTTAAACATAAAAGAAATATACATACACATAGATTTTGTTTAAATATAAATTTGGTGCCTTTAATATTTATTTAGAAAGTTTTATTTTTATTAAGCCCCAAAATCTATTATTATTAAACAGTGCAAATATTTAGTTTTGATAGATTTTGGTGAGGTATTTTACCTGTCAAAAGTTTTGATTTCAAAAAATAGCACCTTTTTTGTTTAGTCTTCGATATAAATTGACCGTAACCTCATTATTTTACGGGCACACCTCGTATACATAGTACAAAACGTATGTTTCTTAATGTGCACTTTCGACTTTAGTCGGATTTAATTCGCCTGGTGAACAAAATGCAGTATTAATTCAGAAATTTTGTTGTTTCATATTTTCAATTAAATAAACCGAGCAACAATGATTACGGCGACCAGGTTTTAAAGAAAGTCCGACGGAGCGTCACCGCCCGGCTGTATGGCAGTGAAAACCTCTAATTTGCTGCTGCATTCCTTCCAGTTTCGTTATCACGGGCAGCAAATAAACAAATGGTCGTTTAAAAAAAGTTATGCAACTATCTTCTAAGCGGCAAGGTCAAGGCTGATTGGTTCATCTCAATGTTTACGTCCTACGAGAAAGCAACGAATTTTCATATAAAGTACTTCATGTATTACGAGAGGCGATGAGAAAATTGCGCAACAGACACTAAAGGTATATTAGTTACAGGCGTAATACTTTTATATGATTTGTGTAAATACTTTAATTTTGATCATTAGTAGTAATTAATTGAGAAGAGTTTAAAAACTTCCATATTTTTTATCATTTAGAGATGAATTCTAAAATCATACAGAGCTAGTCTGAAAGTTTCTGTAATTATTGTTTACTACATCACATATTCGCTTTTCGAAGATTATCCGTTAGATTTGATATTCTACACCGGTGTTCAAAATACATCGTTTGAATCTCCGAATAATTTTTAAAGTAGACAACTTCTACAAAACTTGCATATAAAAATAATTATAACGAAGAAACGTTATAAATTTAACTGCAAAAACTTCTTGTTAATTTCTAACATGCTAATGAAAAGGAATAAAACGTCTAATATAAAAAAGAGTTAATAATAATGGCAAGAAATGAGTCAACAAAAAAGTAATAAAAAATTAAGAGAAAAGTAGAGAAAAGCAACGACAAAATAAAATGAAAAATATTATGGGAGGAACACTATTACATTGGAAAAAGTAAATATTACAACAAGAAATATCAGGAGATTGAACAAATTAGAAAAAATCTAAAAAATAAATAATCAATATAAGGGAATTACTGAAATAAAAACGAATGAGTAAGATACAAGCAAATTTATAATGAAATAGAATAGAACAAAACTCAAATTTAACAGCACGAGCTCAGTGTAGTAAAAAAAAAGAAGAAATGAGATTGGTAATGGTTATGATACAGTTTGAGGTAATCATAAAAAATGTAAAATGATATTAATGGGTGAGCTTAACTGAAGAGATTATCAAAATTTGAATATAGAAAGAATATAATCACAAAATGGAAATGGAAAGGGGATAATATAAATATGTAAAAATAACTAATTATAACAAACACCAAAATTGCCACAAAAGCATTCACAATACAATTAGAATAAAAATTAATTACAGATTACATTCCGATCAGTAAACAATTATTATTAAACATGATAGTAGAAAATATAAGAGTATATAAAGGACAAGAAGTAATCACTGCTTATTAAAAACTACATTAGTCATATATGTAGTAAATTTAAATCATGTTTCCAATCGGTTTTACGCGTCCCGGAACACCCGCAATAATAAATAATCCAAATACTCTAATAAACACGGGCCTTACCTATAATACAGTTCCTCAGCAATACCAATACGCATCGAATCAAACCCAATTTAACTCACAACTCAATATGCGCCCCAAATCAACACATACTTTCCCCACCTCGGTTAATACACCTTCAAACAACCCTGCCTCACCAGGCTAAGCAGCTCAATTATAATAAGCATTCTAGGAGATCTATAAACAGTATCAATCGAGACGATATACAAATAAATGAGGATTTTGAAATTTAACAGACATGGATCACAAAAGTTCCTGTGACCTTACTAATGAAAATAAAAACAGATGGCAAACCATCAAAAAAAAAAGGAAAAAAACGATACACAACCTGCTCCTAGCACATCTAAAGTCAGTCAAACAAGCACATTCAACAGGTATGAAATCCTATCCCAAACGGAAAATATTAAGCAAGAACAAGAACAAATATCCAACAATCAACAACCAAAAATTCCAAAGCCTCCACCGGTGTACATATACGGTGTTAATAACTACAATAAAATGGTAGAAAATATTTCCAATGTCTTAGAAAAAGAGCAATTTTACACTAAGACAATGGCCGGTGACACAATTAAAATTAACACTTTAACTTCAGATTCGTATAGGAAGCTAACTAGACACCTCAAAGATGAAGCGATTGTATTCCATACATATCAACTCAAAGAAGATCGATCATACAGAGTTTTCATTCGAAATGTCCATAATTCCACACCAACAGACGACATTAAAGAAGAGCTCGTCAATCTGGGGCATACAATAAGAAACATCCTTAACGTACGCCATAGGGTAACCAAACAACATCTGCCATTGTTCATGGTAGATCTAGAGCCCAAATCAAATAATAAAACAATATACAACGTTAATTATTTGGGAAACCAAAAGGTTTCGATTGAACCTCCTAGAAAGAAAAATATCGTACCACAATGCATCCGTTGTCAGCAATATGAACACACAAAAACATATTGCAACAGACCTTTTCAATGTGTCAAATGAGATGAAGGACATACCACCCTTTGTAAAAAAAACCCGCCAAATAAACCTGCCAAGTGTGTTCGTTGTGTCGGGAACCACTCGGCTAACTATAAAGGCTGTGTAGTTTATAAAGACCTGCAAAAAGCCAAAAACGGACCATATAAAGGCGCAACCAAAACAATAATAACAAAAACACCTGAGCAACAAATCAACTTAAATGCAAACGACTATCCTCCACTCCCACAGCAAACAACTACCTCCAGTAATGGAACTGCAGGTCTACTACGGAACAAGCCAACGTATTCTCAAGTGGTTACAGAAAGACACAATGTCACATCTAACGAGCAACATTTGAACATCAACGAACAGCTGTCTAACTTCCTCGTGGAGTTCAAAACAATGTTTACGCAGCTCATGAACCAGAATAGCATGATTCTGCTCTCTTCGGTCATCAATAAATTGGCTTAAAAATAGCTTTATCATTAAGAATCGCACTGTGAAACGCGAATGGTATTGCCAACCACGTTCAGGAGATAATAACATTCCTACAATTAGAAAAAATATATATCTTACTTGTATCAAAATCCCACGCAACATCAAAAACCGCAATTAAAAGACCACACTACTCTGTATACTTTGGTAATCACCCAAATGGCACTGCTGTCATCGTGAAAACTCAGTTGCACACTATGAGCTCCAATCTTATCGAACAGATAAAATCAACAGCGCCAGCATAAAGTACAAACTCAGCTTTGTCCATTTGTAATTGCAGCGGTATACAGCCCACCAAGATATTCCATTACCACTGAAGAATACGAAGACTTCTTGCGATCCCTCGGGAACAAATTTATAGTAGGGGGAGACTGGAACGCGAAACACACAGTATGGGGATCAAGATTAATCACTCCTAAAGGTCGCAACCTCAGGAACGCAATGCTTCGCAGCAACCTTGACTATCTCTCTACAGGAATGCCCACTTACTGGCCAAGTGACCAAAACAGACTACCAGACTTACTCGACTTTGCAGTTGTCAGCGGTATTACACGTACGTACCTCATGGCAGAGCCCAGTTTCGAACTATCTTCTGACCAGTAGTCATCACTGTGAGCACAACTATTATCCATAAAGATGCTCCTCCAAGACTTTGCTCCAAATATACGGATTGGAACTATTTTCAAACTCAATTAGAGCAAACGATTAATCTTGCTATTCGAATTAAAACCAAGCATAATCTGGATGAAACAGTTCATTACTTTACAACTTTGATACAGAATATTGCATGGAAGACTACACCAACTCCAGCTCCGGCTTCACCCCAAAATTAGCAGTATACCATTGCACATACGAGAACTTGTTATTGCAAAACGTCGAGCTAGAAAAACATGGCAAAGAACCAGAAACGCAGAAGACAAAACTATGTATGATCGTCTTCCTCATCGGTTACATACAACACTACGCGACGTGCGTAACTAAACCTTTACGCAATACATCACTAAGCTTTCTCCTACTGACCACTATGTGTGGAAAGCAACAAAAAAATTAAAACGACCAACCACAGCAATTCCCAATTCCGGATGGTAATTGGGCTAGATCGGATAAAGAAAAAGCAAATATATTCACTACGTACCTTGAAAACGTTTTTACAACTACACCATCCCAACCCAATAATGATGACCTCGATATTGTAGCTTTCCTCGACGCGCCGTGCCAACTCTCACTTCCACTGAAACCGTTTTCACCAACTGAAGTCTGGAACCAGATACAACTAATTAATAATTGTAAATCCCCAGGCTATTACCTTATAGCTGGAGACATACTTAAATGTCTTCCCAGAAAAGCAGTGGTTTTTCTAACTACCATATATAACAGCATCTTGCGATTATGCTACTTTCCCCTGCAATGGAAATTCGCCCAGATCATTATGCTAGCTAAGCCTGGGGAGCCTCCCTCACAAAGCTCATCTTATAGACCAATAAGCCTTCTTTCTCTGCTATCCAAAATCTTTGAGAAACTACTCCTTAAGGGAATTCATGAAACAGTTGACGCAAACAACATTCTTCCTCACTTTCAATTTGGTTTTCGAGAAGGCCATTCAACAGTTCAATAAAGCCATCGGATAGTTACCAAAATCATAGAAAGTTTTGAGACGAAAAGAGTTTGTGCAGAGGCGTTTTTGGACATACAGCAGGCCTTCGATAAGATATGGCATACGGGCCTTCTTTATAAAATAAAGCAACACTTAGTCAACTCTACTTAACCGTAAAGTCATACCTCAGTGAACGATTTTTCCAAAACTGGATGAATCTGTATCAAAATATTGTCAAATAAACTCAGGAGTGCCACAGGGCAGTGTGTTGGGTCAACTCCTACACTTCATCTATACAGCAGACGCTCCAAATACACCGAATACATTAATAGCAACATTCGCTGACGACACAGCTGTCTTGACATTCAATAATAACGCAGATGTAGCAGCGTACCAGTTAGAGAGACACCTTGATCTACTAGGGGACTGGTTCAGGAAGTGGAGAATTACTCAAGTAACTTTTACTAACAAACGCACAGCCTGCCAGCCAACAACAATCAACAACACCCATTACCAGTAAGGACCGAAGTCAAATACCTTGGGCTGCATCTCAACCATCGACTTACCTAGAAAACACATATTACGGACAAACGCAAACAACTTGACCTTAAAACCAAACAAATGGACTGGTTAATCGGCAGACATTTCCAACTTTCATTATCTAACAAGCTGCTCCTGTACAAGGTGATACTCAAACCCATCTGGACCTACGGGATTCAGCTTCGCACACCAAGATACTTCAGAGGTTCCAATCTAAAACTTTACGAAATCTAACAAACGCTCCTTGGTATGTAACCAATGACATACTCCACACAGACCTAAACATACCTTACGTTGCTGAAGAAATACAGAGACTCTCAAGTGCATACCATCAAAAACTAGCTGACCATCACAATGAATTAGTACAACAGTTCGCCAACGTTCCAGCGACCAGAAGACTTAAGCGCCATTGACCACACAATCTTATTTAGTGTAATTATCTGGCATACCACTACTGGCTGGCCCCCACTCATGTTATAATATCAAATCATTAAATTAAAAAAAAACTGGTTATTTTACCGTCGTCTAAAATAATACTCCTTAGATATTCAAAAATAGTAACATCTTCTAGAATCTGTTGATTGTATGTTATCTCTATGTTTTTGGTTTGTTGCTTGTTTATCACTTTTATTTTTGTTTTAGCCGTGTTGATTTGCATTTTCATTTTGCTTATTTCTTCCTCACATATGTTTATTAGATTTTGCATTTTGAAGTAACTATCTGACAATCAGTACCACATCATTCACATACATTAGGTAGTCTATATAAGGGTTAGGTTTCTGTGTCCTACCCGTGTTGCTAATTTAGAGGTTTTTTCTCTTACTCTGTCCATTATTATTATAAATAGTAATGGGCTAAGACTGTCTTCCTGCTTTATGCATTTCTTCAAATATACCCCTTCCAACTTTTCTCCGTTTATCTGTATTCGTATTCTCAGATTTCGATAAATGCTGTTTACTACTGTTATTATCTTTTGAGATCTTTCTAAACTTTCTATTGCGCTTTGTATAATTTTCTTCTGAACTGTATCAAAAGCTGCTTTAAAGTTTAAGATTGATTGTTCCCCTGTTTGTTTGTATCTTTCTATTACGCTTCTCATAATATATATATTGTCGGTTATTTGTCTATATTTTCTAAATCCATGTCCTTCTAATTAATTATCTATCTGGATCCTTCTTCTTTCTTCCATTATTCTTTACATATCACCGGTACCAGGCATATCGTTGGATAGTTCTCACATTCTGGTTAAAGAATTTAAGAAGCTGGTTTAACTGTACGACGGCCCAATTATTTTGATCAGCCGTTTCAAAAATACGTGTAGCTACGATGATTGCCAACCTTCGGAACAAAAACGGCACCTGAAGAAAAAGTGTATGTTAGTAGGCACAATAAAGCCTTGAGGCTGCATTGCCGGTAAGTTTTCCCCAACGAAAAAAGGTGCTTTTTATTTTTTGTCATTATTCGCAAAAACAAAAATATAGCTACATAGAACCCGAATTATGATTTAAATATCGTTTATATTTCTTTTTAACTTAAAACCCACAAATAAGTTTTTTCAAAATTGAATCTTTATACCAAATGCCACTTGGTTTGTTCGCTTAAGCATTATACTTGCATTAAATAAATTCTCGGTTCAAATCTCTAGATAGCTGCAAATCATTTTATTTTTTAAACTTCTTTTGATTCTAATGAATATCATGGTACTGGTATTCAATTATTTGGTTTTTAGAATGTAAAACAAAGAACCAAGACTATGGCTGAAAAACGAGTGAAATTTGACAGATGGGTGATATAACTGACAGGAGTCTGGTATATACCGGCTAGAATATTCCTGAAACCCCCATAACGACGCAGATATATCACCCAGCAGAAAAACTTGTACTGTTTATACACGTATGACTGGTTCGGGACGTGATGGAATTATTGTAGTTTCGCGGCTTTATGTGGGGTTTTACGTTTTTAATCAACTTTAGGCTTTTTAGATTAATTAGCTCAGAGAGCGCAGTTCCCAGAGCACTTTTCTTCTCACGGAATCGCCCAGGACGGAGTTTCATCGCAATAACGGGATATTCGGCTGGTCCGCTTTGTGCAGGCATTTGTCAAAGCGTGCACCGCAACGAGCTGTGCGTTACATGGCTTTCGGGTAAACCTGTTCCGCACAAAGTTATCCACGAAGGCGTGTTAAGCCTTAAAAAGCGGCGCGATCCCCGGGATCGCAATTTATTATTATTAATGTATAAACGGTTATAAAATTAGCCGTAAAATGCCGATGCCTGCATCGGAGACATCACGACTCGAATGTCGTGCAAGTAACAAGTCCGACGACACGTATTCTTTGGTCTTGGAATGCTGGGGCAAAAACGTCGTCTGCACTTCTTCTCGTTAGATGCATGTAATCGTCCGCTAATTAGCCTACAATGAAATACGCCGCGTTATTACATTAGTAATTAAACAGACGATGTCGCGATAGCAACGACAAACTACCAGAAATATGTGGTTTGTAATACATTAACTCCAATCCTTGCATGATTGTATATATTGCTACTGTACTTTGTTAAAACCAGGCCCACATAGCAGTTTAATAATAATTTCAATAGTCATAAAATAAAACTTTTACTGTAAATAAGAATAACAATTTTAAATTATCCACCAAACACTTCATATTCCAAACAGAATCCTCCATTTCCGCTCTTTCTGAAAACGTGGCCAAATTCAAATATTAAAGTCTTCAAATTACATGCCTTAAAAGCTCTAAAACAAAATAGTAATAAAAGTAACGCCACGGTGATCCTAAATACGCCAGGCTATATCAGTAAGTTACAAAATTTACTAGAATCATCCGATTATTGTTATGTATCTAACAATCTCACCACTTACCCTAAAGAGAAAACCAAAACTCTCATTACTAACTAAAACCTACCATCCGATACAAAGAAACTCCTTATGCTTAGATAAGAATCCTCTAGAATTCTAAAATTATATAACCTCCCAAAATTCTATAAAAAAACATTCTTTTACGTTCTATAGTTAGTACATTTGGTTCTCTTACCCCTAACCTAGCTCTTACAGAACAAACCTCATTCTAGATCTGAATCTACCATTTCTTAGAAGTACTCAAAATTTATTCTATACGAAAAGATGATATTATGATTGGCTTTGATGTCGTTTCTTTCTTTACCAATATCCGAATTTCTGAGTCCTTGCACTTATTGAAATCAATTAATAATATAAAAAAAGATATCCACTCTTTAATTAACCATTGACTACCCAATACCTACTTTATCTTTCAATTTATGGGTTTTCCACTTTCACCTGTTATAGTAAAGCTTTTTATGACCGATTCCCAAACAAAGGCCCTCAAATCCTTTCATCTTAAACCTACCTATTGCATACTATATGTCGATGATACTTTTATTAGCTAACCTCACAAGAGAGATGCGCTTCCCGAATTCTATTTCCACCTAAACCAAATCCACACCAACATTGAATTTACCATGAAAGACAAAAAAAAACAATTTCCTCCCTTTCCTAAACACTTTAATAAAAAATTCTTTGAAAAACAACTTTCATTACAGTGTTGTAAAATCCCTCATCACCAAATCCATTACGCTTTCTGACAGAAAAATAACAGACAGATACAATTCAAAACTATTACGCCACTCTACTGCAAAACCGGCCAAAGATAACTGTCCCAATTAATCCGAAGGACTTTACGAAAGACCTTGTAGAGATTTCCAAAGAACCTACAAAAATCAAAGAAACCGTAAATATTCAGACCAATATATGAACACTCCCTGGCCGTACGGAAAGGCCAAATAAAGAAGCAGGTCGCAAAATTAACTTCCCTCAGGAAAAAACCGTTGCTCTCATTTTCCATCCCATCAGCAAAATTATTCATGAGACAATTGAAATAGGAAAACTCCCTCAATCTTTAAATACAACAGATTTTAGACCAACGCTTATCTGCCATATACAACACCCTTTCAAAAAAAAAACATTTCCGTCAACTTTCACCTTTAACCTTAATAATAGTAAAGCAGGACACATGAAAGAGCAGTCTTAGCCAAAGAGTCGTAGCTCTAATCGGGGAGCAACCAGATTGAAGCCCTGAGCAAAGAGCTAAATTCTTTTGAAAATAGCATCAAAGTAGATAGCAAAACATCGAAATTTATGTGAAACACAATATGGTTTAACCTATGAAGTAGGCCGTTTAAATATAATTAACCGTGAAAAAGTAAAACCGCATCTGGTCAACTAAATTTTGATTCATATACTCGGCGACTTCAGTAAAGCAACTTCTTTTTTTAGGAAGATGAATAGAATTTGACTTTTTCTAGATTAAGAAAAACATTATTGCTATAGAATAGACTAATTCAGTATTTACTTACCACTTTGTTCAAAATAATATATATTTTTTAGTTTGACAATAATGGATAAGATTCATTGAAAATGTCTTTAAGTTTATATATAATAGAGATGTCATTACCACGTTCCTCTATTAGTTGACGCACCCCGTTGACAACTTCCTTCGCCTATTTTTTTTTTGTCATAGAGGTTTATGTAGCAATCTCATCAACAACATTATTATATTTTCTCTTTTTTTATTCTTTAAACCAGTGCTGCTGCTGCTTCTTCTTCATCATCTTCTAACAGCACTAATTCCCCAATGTCGCTGTCTATTATAACACTACTGGTCTGTACGTTATCGCCCAACTTTAATCAAGCTTCTCTCTCTTCGTCAGTAGTCTTTGTTTGTTGTTCTTTATGCAGCTTTTATTTACCTTTTCATAAATATTTAAATGTTAAATGTAGTGCGTCGAGGGCAGAGATCTTTTTGGCCACTTCAAAAGTTTGGCGAGAATTCTTGTTTATAGTATATAGTGTTATCTAACTTTTGACGATCCCTTGATCTAGTGATTGATTGAGGGAAGTCATGTTTGGTGGAAAAAACACCAATTTAATGTTGAACAACTTGATGTGGGAATCTGCGGGATAGTTGTCTAATACCATAGCGATCTTCTTTTTCTCTTTTTGCAAATCCGCATCACAGTTACAAAAATACTTTTAAAACATTGCTTCTGCCATCTATGTTGCTTTTGTTTTTCACTAAACAATTCACTTATTTAAAACATGTCGAAGCCTTGTTCTTTTCCGTTGTCAATGGTGTCTTCTCGTTTTTAAGTTTTTCTCCTGCTGACTCCTGGTCTTTGAAAAATCATAGCATGATTTGGAGTAGCACTGAAATATAGTAGGGTTTAATCTGTGTTGTAAAATTCTCCAAAAAGTAAGCCTCCATCAAAAAAGGCCAACTTTTTGTACACTATTCCATGACGCTCCTTCCACCTCGTCAGCTATCCATCTGTTGATTTAAAATTCTCTTCTACTACTTTACTGACCAAATTCTCTGTGTTCTGAAGAAGGATTCCTCTACTTGCATACCAGTGTGCTAAGCATACTCGCATGCTAAAAAAGTACCTCTTCCACCGTCTTCTTTTTATTGGAGCACCATTTAAATTAGAAATATACTTTAGTTGGTCTCGACGCTTAACTCATCTCATTATCATGACTCTTTTAACAGCCAGTCTTTTTGTAACCTCATGCTGAAGTAGTCTTTCTAGATTTTTGTCGGCGCATATTTTTTTAAGTTTTAACTTGTTAGGCGCAGAGCTATCCTCTTTGCTGGCAAGCATTTCTCCTGTATCTTAATTTTAAACCGAGATGATACATTATTTAATTTAAAAGATCCTCTGAATAAGCATAACTAACAAATATGGATCAAGTTGAATAAGTTTCCAGTCTAATTCGAATATGTATGCATATGTAATCGGGATAACTAAGACTCTCCTATTTAACAAATAACGGTCTAGTGGGGTTTGTGAAGAACTGTTTACGAACTGGGAGAGGAGCAAGATAGGAGCAAAAACAGCAAGCAACGAAGACGGGGGGACATGCGTAGATATTCTGCAAAGTTCCTTAACCAACACAACGTCCAGCTTATTATTGGACATGGTAACCTCCGGTCTTACCTCATGATAATGCAGAAGCTGATGGGGAACCATAAACGTCCTGTTTATCTGCAACGCAAAGGAAGAAGCCAGGGCTGAAACTGAGAGAATCCTTATCACGAACGCAGGAGGAGATCGAAGAACTTACAGGAGTGCGCGAGTGGTGGACGGCTCTTGCGGTATTTGTGGAACGGTACTCTAGTTTATGTGTAAGGGGCGTTCGTGGGTTGGGCAAATTAGTGCTGGTGTCAGATGCAAACTCGGGGACTTTAAAAAGTATACAGAAACTTCGATGTAAATTAGTTTTTTGCTTAGAATTATAAATGAGGAGAGAACTCGGAACGATCAGCAGTATCGAGTCGCCTGTCCTGACTCGGATTGTTGTGCCCTACACTAAAGAGAATACCGAGACGTAAATTTGCGGCCACGGTAGATTAAGGAAAAGAGCATTGTGAATTTCAAGCGCACAGACTAATATGAAAAAACATTGCCTGTAATGTTGTTGCATATATTTGATTAATAAATTGGATGTCTAACAAATAGTTTCCTTTAAGTGGTTGCTTAAACTGGGGTATTGTTGTAGATAACAGTTTGTCGTGATTATTAATTTTTCTTTAACAGCTCATAATATGCAACACCTCTTTGGTTGTTGTTCTTGTTCTTCTTCTTGTGCCTTGTTTCATAACGAACGTTCGCTATGATATTGGTTATAATAACTTTGTCAATGATGACAGTCTTGCAGATTTTGTAGCCAAAACATCTGTCTTCGGCTTGGGCCTCTTTTTCAAATTATCTTACCTTTCATGACAAGATGTAAGATATATTCCAGATTTCAAATTTCTGTTATTTTAGTTATCTCCGACTCTCTATTCACCCAATGTAATACGTTTTCGTTACTGACTCTATCCGCCCGAGTTTAATATATATATATTTCTTCCACAGAGTACTTTGAACTAGTTAGTCATGTACCAATTTTCGTTGATTTGGCATTCCAGATATGTTTTCTCAAGCGGTATGCCATAAGCCATTAGCACTAGAGCATTTACTGGTGTTCTGCTGAACATGAATTTGGTCTTCGTGATATTGAACTTTAAGCCCTATTCATCACAAACTTTTGTGAGACTGTCAACAAGAAATTGGAGTTCTTCCAGGCTAGTAGTTAATTTATTAATTTTTATATCTTTCATGTTGATACATTTATTGTATCCAATACTTCTCTGAGTATATATTACATATCAGAAGTGTAAGAATTCACCCCTGTCTTACTCCACGGCGTATTTCTATTTCTTCATGGAAGTTTTGAACAATTTTTATGTTCGTTTCGAAGAATTTCAATAATTTTATGACTCGATTAAATGGTTTTTAGAAGTCAACAAAGCACATGTATACTGGATGGTCAACGTCTTTTCACCTTTGTACTAGAATTTGGATGCTAAAGAACGCTTCTCTAGTTTCAAAATTGTTATGGAGGCCAAATTGCGTATCACTCATATTATTTTCTATTGGATTGTGGATTCTGGAGTGACTAACTCGGAGAAATACCTTCAGAACGTGGCTTTTTAGACTAATAGTTCGATGTTTACTGCATTTCCTTGAGTTTACGTTTTTCGGGATTGCTACAAATGTAGATTCCAGCCATTCTATTGGAGTATCTCCTATCTCATAGATTTTGTTGAACAAAATGAAGCAAATGTTTGGCCTTTCTCTCTAGAATTTTGAGGATTTCTGTTGGTATATTACCTGGATTGATCGCTTTTCTTAGTTTAGTTATTTTTGATTCCATTAGATATAAAATATTTTTTTACATAGATGTTATGGTATCTACAATGTTTTGCTCAGAATTATCACAGCAAATTTACGTTTTATCGTGGATCTCAATTTGGTACAAAAGTTTCTGTTACCTAAGCTTGTAAAGAATATATTTCCTTGCTTCTAAATATGTTCTCCACTAATGTAAGTGTTGGAAAATTACTTTATAAATCGTATCAACCGCACGGTGAATTATTTTCGGTGACATCTGTAGCTCATACGTTTCAAGTTGAAAGATCGGCCAAACAAATTGATTTTGCTTGATCTTTGGTACTGCTTTATCAAGTTATATAATAACTACACTTTTTCCTATAAGTAGTACTATTCAGTTTGATAACTTTTTGCTAGGTTTTCTTAGGATAAAACGTTAGATATATAGAACACTGAATATGAAATGTTTGTTCACAATCACTGGAAGCGTTACTAACATGATACATTTTAATATTTTTAATTATTAGGTTATCTCTAGTAAGAAACAAATTAGCAATGTTTGTTGCGTCGTAATCAGTAGATTAGAGTGCCTAATCGAAAAGTAATCCAAACACACCTTCAAATGAGAACAAACAAGACAAGTAGTTTTATATTTAAACCAATTTCTAACGGAGTCGAAGATCACCTACCGACAAGCAGAAATCAAATACCAGATCTTACTATTGTCAAATGAAAACTCAAATAAATAACCACCTGCTAACATTACTTCCAGATAATGAAATAAATAAAAAATATTTATTTAACACTGATAACCTTATAGCAGAAAATATATGTTGTACATTGTAAACCAATGTAAGCCACTTCTTACAATCAAACGGAGAAGCAGCCTCATATCTCACACATGTTTAACCAAACTTACTACCAAAACATTAAGAAGAATATTAAAAATATAACAAATCAAGGTTGTACTACGACAAACAGGCATCAATGCATTAGTGATTACAGAAATCTTACTAAGTTTTATATTGATCGCAAGGCTAGCAACTACACTTTTCTGAACCCTGAGGATATAAGCATCTCAGCAATAATACGAAATGTTCCAGTCTCTCTGACCAAGAAAGATATCCAAGATGCTTTAGTTCATTTAAAATATTCCTTACTAAAACCACCAGACTATTAAATAATCAAAAAGCCAATACCCCTTGTTGCCATTAAACTAAAAAAAAACTATACAAACTAAGAAAATTGTCAACCTGAATATATTATTATATTACTTAGTAACTGTTGAACTGCGACACAATACACTAATTTGTCAATTTAAAAGACTCGCAAAATATTATTGTCACCTACTTCCACATTGCGTGAAATTCATAGAGAACTACCACTATACAGACTGTAAGAAACTCAAAGTTTAAGAGAAACCCCAATTTGTAAACCATAGAGATGAACACCCAACAAATTACCAGATTGATTTAAAATTCCATCCTGTTTTTATTTTTTACTTGTGACTTCTTAACATATGCAATATCATTCGAAAGCCCGCGATCTCCCTAGAACTTTGATATATAACACTTAAACATTTATTATTAAAAATAGAGTTCATTGGCCTCAACACATTTCAAACCAACGATCAACTAACTGTTCAATGCCTCTTCGATAAGTCTCGATCTTTTGAAACAAAAAACTCCTCGAGCTCGCGTACATTTTTGAATCGATGTCCACGCAAATGAGCCGTCGAACAGAACAAAAGCATTTAGAGAAAAATAGAGAATGTACGGAGGATGCGACAGCACTTCGACTCCTTCAAGCTCTTCAATCATCCTTTGGCAACTCGAGAGGTGTGAACAGGTACAAGGATCTGATTTCGACGGATCGAGTTTGGGTAACGCCATTAAAAGCACGACCACCCGGAACCAGTTCCCAGTGCAACACACCTTCAAAATTTTACCAAACCGATAACATCGCCTTCTTCTCAAATTGGCCTTGGCGAAGAACGGAAGTTTCCCTCTATCTTGGTCAAAACCATTGATTGTCCTTATCTGGATTTCTCAGGAGAGACTATTTCTTGTCTGAAGTGACAATTCAGAGCCAAAAAGTTAAGTCTGAGGATTTTGAAGAAGTTAGCGGAAACTTTGTTTTGCTTATTCGTGTTTATAATTATATTAAATTATATATTTTACAATCCTAAAATTTATATTACCTATAGACTTATTATGTATAGGCTAATCGAGAAAAATCCGAAATTTGTTGTACTACGGCAAAACTGAAAGGCCGTCTTATACGCATGCGCAATTTCCCATTGGATAACAACAAATTAGCTTCACATAATCAGCAACTTACAACAGTCAACAAAATCAGCCGAAAATTCAAGCAAAGAGCTACTATACTCCAATTCCTTTATATCGGAAAATCGCCGACAGAAATTACGGCGTTGTTTGCCTACAAAAAGACCCAAGTTTACGACGTAAGTCGTACAGAAAATCTGGCTACAAGAAGATAACCGCTGACAACAGAACTCAAAAGAATCGATCTGTTCACTAAAGATGTAATAAATTTGTCCGCGATTTGAAAAAGAAGATTAATCAGGATTCTGGGGGAGAATGACTGACTTGACAAAATAAATAGGCGTGGAGGGGTCAACGGTCAGCACCAGGACCTGCACTACAAGATGGGATAGAAGTTAAATGCCCGAGCATTGCTAAACGACATCAGGTACGATAGCGCTGGAGTTCTAAAATTCTCTTCGGGCGAAAAGAAATTTATCCTGGACAGGAAGGTGAATCGTCAAAATAACCATTGAATCTGACCAGATGTCTCTGAAGTGCCTACTTACTTTTTTGGGGATGGCCTGGAGGTAACGCGCTGAAGACAGTTGTCAAGGCCTAGATAAAGGAGGTGGTCTCATGTTCCAGCAAGACTCCGTTTCAGCCCATAAAGCAACTAAGAGCCAAGCATGTGTATAACTGATTCCCCGACTTGTAAACACCCTCCAACACCGACTGCAATCCCTTTAACTACTACGTGAGGACGTGGTTGGAGCGAAGGCCAATGAGAGTCGCCGTAACACCAAGGACAACTTTAAGGTCTCCAGTATGAAAGTAATGACACAGCGACAAGAAGTAAGTTGTATTGGCCTGTCTCTGATAGGGGCTACATTAAATAATATGTTTTTAATACTATTTACTTTAATTGTGCTAAGTTTCATGTAAACATATTAAATTGTTGTTGAATTCTAACGTCATTTAAATTGTGTATTTATTTTTCGAATTTACTTAACGACCCTGTATATGTGTTTACTTCCACCTTGAACATTTATTCCGAGAAAATTAAATAGATTTCCAATTAACGCCCATAAAGTCAAATATCTAAACAGTTTAATTATATGTACTTTTAATTAAGCTTCATTACAAACCAAACATCAATTTATTGCGGAGTTACCCTACATCAGCAATTTTTGCTTCCGTAATTGCATTTGCAGTGAATGTTTTCGAGTACGCGTTGATAATTGCTCATTAGCTCGCTGTTCATTTTGTAACTACAGAATGCAATGCAAACGCAGTGCTTTCCACGATGCCCAGCTTTTGTACTCGCTTTAATTAATTTTAGTTACGAGTTTATTTGACTTTATCATTTTTAAAATTTTTACAACTAACTTTATTTTATTGTTATTAGTTTGGTAAATATTTATCTTTGAATTTAATACACATAATCAAACCTGTTGTAGAAATACAAAGTTAAATTTGGTAATTAAAATAGTATCCAGACTTAAAGCTCTGGCAATTCCGAGCTAATTAAAACACAATAGCGGTTTTGTTTTAAACAAATCAATCACTTAAGTGATGCTTGAAAATGAAATGCCTCATGCGACAACGAAAGTTTAATCTTAGCTTAATCAAGCAATCTGCAATAAAACAGTGCACAATGACACGTCATGATTTTAGAGTATTTTAACCAAATTAACTTTAGTGTCTTTATTTTTCTAAATTTTGAATATTGTAAATAATTTTTCTAACAATGCATCATGTGGTTGGTTCTCGGGTTATAAGTCCGTGGTCGAAGTTCAGAAACTCTAGACGTTTCGTCCACAACTGCGGCGGATATCTTCAGAAAAAAAATTTTAGATCTAACAACCCGAAAACCAACCACACGATGCACCTTAACATCGACCGTAAGCCTTCGCATTTATTTAATTAAAAATAAACAAAGTGAGAATGTGGAACAATGTTCCACAGATATCCCGGGCTTTTATACATATACATTTTTAACTAGATCGGCTTTTCTCTTGATCGTAGAACATTGTAAACCATTTATAAAAAATTGTAAATATTAAAAAAGTTACTAATTAATTAAAATCTGTATTTCATTATTTTTTTCGTTTACTTTTAATGCAACCTATATATCGCAAATTTGCCACACACTGTAATTCATTTTGACTAATTTTTTAATTTAAAAACTATAACTGTGACAAGAAAAACAATTTTCACTTCGCATAGGTTAACCTGACAGATGTCATTTTCAGTACCAACCACACATAATTATGCCTTAAAGAATTACTTACTAATTAAAATTTTTATTTAATTCTTTTTTCCGTCTAATTTACTGCAAATTTAAAAGGTGTAATTCGAGCAATAGATTGCAGAAAAAAGGAATAATACTGTAATCTAAGTATTACGGTGAAATGTTAACAACAAAGCAATCAATCAAAAAGTTTATGAAAAAGCAGCTAAAAATAGATGTAGATATTAAATTGGTTATGAAACTAAACAAACTAATGTACGTTGCAAAATATACTAACAAAAAGTAATAAGTTATAAAAACGAAACTAAATTAAGGAGTTATAGAGAAGAAAATTTGTACGTTAATGATATGTCACTAAAAGAAAAATATATATAAGAAATAAACAGGAAAACCAGCAAAGAAAATAAAAGAAGGAAAATAAAATAAAAATAGGATTTCAAACAGTGTTTATTAATGATCGAAAATGGAAATAGGGAAAGTATTATTAAATAGGACAAAAGATAAAACTCCAAAAACTATTAATAGATACAAAAAGAAGGAAAATATGGCAACGACACGGCATGAAAACGATTTACAAAATATAAAATTTGGCATCATAGAATATTAGAAAACTAAATAGAAAAGAAGAGAAAGATATAAATATCCTAGTAATTACAGAAATAAAAATAAAGAAAATAAGACCACAGAACTTGAGAAAGCCCGTATGATGATATTAATCAGGGTCACAAATAAGCAAACAGTAAAAAGAGGAGTCGGATTTATAATAAAAAAAATATATAATAAATTGCCTAAATAAATGTGAATATATATTTTATTAAAAATAATGGAAATTGAAATACAAATAGGAGAAATAGTAAGTTACCTATAATAATGTTGTATAGTGTAAATGACAATGATGCAGCAACAACTAAAGACAAGTTCTGGTAAGAAGCATCAGAAACAGTGAAAAATTGCAAAAAAAGACTTGTGGTGATACGAAATTTAAAACGCAAAATTGACATAAAAGATGTCAGAATTAGAAATAAAATAGGAAAGTATAGAGAGATAACGAAAAATAACAATGGGCAAAAAATTATTGATTTTTTGTACAAAATAATCTTTTAGTGGCGATCATATAGATACACCATAGACCATGTGCTAATTGGCAAAAGTCATATCCAGGAGATAAGGTATGTCCGAGTTATAAAAGGATTAAAAAATATATCAACCATTACCCCTTAAAAGCGAAAACGACAATAGGTTACCGGGAAGCGGGTAATAATAATAATAATAATAAACCAAAATAACAAAAAAAATTAGCAAGAAAACAATAAAGACTTGATATTGAAGAGAAGAAACTGATAATAATTGAGAAAATAACAAAAATCATAGTTAGCGGGAGAAAAATGTACAAGAGTTAACATCGAGCTAAATGGAAATATAATAGATCAAGTTGACACTTTTCAAATACTTGGGAGTATAACAGAATAAGGGAGATCATGAAATAAAAATCAATAACAGAATAAAGGGTGCATCAAAGGTGTATCACAGTCTCAGTTTTCTGAGAAAGAGAGAAGTGTTTGTAAAAGAAAAAATTAGTATATACAAAGCTGCATTTGTAGCTATACCAGCATTCAATAGAAAAACTTGAGTGCTAATGAACAGACTAAAAACAAGATGCAAAATATGAAAATAAAATATTTGAGACAAGTTTTAATAGTCACAAGAAGAGGTTCTATAAGAATTGCACTTTCAAAGGACAGCTACAGGTACAACCAGTAATAAAAACGGTTTTAGGACTGCCAACTAAGACAGTACAGACACTTTAAACAAATAAATAAAACCAGATGATCAGTTAAGAGAGTGAGGAAAGTTAAAAGTCAAAGCAAAAAGAAAATAAAGAAATGATGGAAAAGTATATTTATAAAAAATATATATGTATATATAATCACTAGCGTGGACCGGTGGTTGAGGCGAGGGCTGCGATACGGACGGACCCGGGTTCCATTCCCGGAACTCTCTGATGTCTGGCGGGTGACCTACTCAGTCACTAAAAATAAATGATTATATGCGTTCATTCGAACAAGGGGTAAACCCAAGGGCAAACAAAGTTACGAATTATATATATAATTTTTATTATCTATTCTCTCATAAAACTAGAAAAGGCATTTGATAAAGTCACAAAAAAACATGTACGGACGTGGAACTCCGGTTTCACAAATGTCCGGAGCTTCTATACATAAATAAGAATTTGCGGTCACTTCCGGTCAAACCGATCTCGAGATTTTTCGATCAGGCTGATTTTTGGCGTCTGGGCTTGATTTATGGTCCTCAGTTGAGACTGAAAACTTTATTTCTCTATCTTTCACAGATCAAAAATTATAAGGCGTGACAGATGTCAGAAATATAAGCTGGCCTCTAGCTTGGAAGCTGCCTCGATCAAAAGTTATAAGGAATTACATATTGGAAGCTGGGTGCACTAAAAGCCCTTATTTCATTGTTGTAGGACGTCCCACCTATGCCAACTCGAGGATGTGAACTCGGTAGGCCATGGGCTTTCGAATGAAAACCCCCTTATGTCTTTAGGAACAGTAGTTCTCGCGTTAAATGTCGCAATAGACGGACAGACGAACGGACGGACAGACAGACGTCCGCACCGATTTCATAAGGCTTTCCTTTTAGGTACAGAAGCCTGAAACTATCAAATATTGTAAAGGTAAGAGGAATTAAAATTAAATTATAAATATAATTCAACTAATCTACGAAAATAATGAAATTATCTACAAGAACATCAACTTAGAAATATTTATTACAAAATATAACTTAAGACAAGGGGGGTCGAGTCCATTGTTATTTATAATTTTTAGATCAAATTATTAAGGAATGCTCAAAACAAATAAAAAATAAACATAGGTTACAACAATTTATAGAGGATCTTTTGCAGACGATATAGTAAAAATGACAAGAAATGAAAAGAGATAGCAAAAAAAATAGAAATTTGGAAAAAATTTTTGAAGAAAATAGGATGAAGCTAAATAAAAAGTAAATGATAGTGGGAAAAAAGCAAGAAAAGTTGAACATTACGATAGATGGAGTCAAAATAGAACAAGTAGTTTTTTCGATATCTAAGAGTGGAAATAGAAAACAATCGAAGACAGCCAAAAGGAATTAACAAAATAGTGGGAAAAACATTGAAGTTATATTATGCAATGAACAACAAGTTTATAATTAAGGGGGAAATTTTAAGGAAGATAAAGATATATAGACCAGCACTAACGTTTGGGTGCGAATCCTGGATATTTACTGAAACATAGAAGAGGAAAATACAGACTGTTGAAATAAAATACCAAAGAGTGAAAAAAATTACAAAAAGAGATAGAGTAACAAACGCAGAAATACAGAGTATAAGAGAGCTAGATACACTGGATTTTATTGAAAAAAGTTGGTGGGGAGAGTTAATAGGTGTATAAATAAGTTCTCAGCTTTAAATTTCACCGGACGCAAATCACCGTTTACATGTAACGTATTAGTCCGCTCTCTTGCGGTTTTAAAGCAATGACATTTGGTCTTTCGAAACATCATGCGATTTGGCGTTTGACGCACAGAAACTCAATAATCAGCTGTGTTCACGATGGCAATCACAAAAGAGCATATTCGATTTTCTATCCACTTCGCGTTTCATCTTAAGAAAAACGCTGCTGAAGCCACCGAAATGATTTGTGCTGCATATGGTGAGAATGCTGTAAGTCGTGCAACGTGCAAAAAGTGATACCAAAGATTTCGCGGAGGAGAGTTTAGTCTTGAAGATCAAATATTTGACACGCATGAGCTGCAGACGCGTTAGGCTGGGAACTTCTCCCACATGCGGCGTATAGCCCAGATGTGGCCCCTTCTGATTATCATTTATTCCGGTCAGCATCACTTGGCTGATACAGACTTCAAAACAGAAGAATTCCGAAAATGCATCGATAACTTTATTGTCTCGAAGCTGGTGAGCTTCTATCACTATGGAATTCGCAAGCTGCCCGAAAGATGGCAAAAGGTCATCGATGCCAACGGAGAATACTTTGATACTTAAGCTTTTTTTGTTTGTTTTTAAATAAAACTTATTTATACACCTATTGCATAGATTAGAAAGAAGAAAATGGATTGAGCAGGCATGGGAAGTAAATATTCAAAAAAGAAAGAAGAAAGGCAGATCTGGACAAACCTTCATAAGATGATGAAAAAAATCCTGAATAAGAATATGGATGGGTAAGGGACAGAAAGGAGAACAGCTTTGTATATAGTTAATAGGTAATGTTTGTATGTTTATATTTATAAATCTCATTATACATCTAGACTACATGGACTGCATATCTATTGCAAAAAAAACTAACAAAAACAAATGTTTAATGTTAGAATTTTAAAACATTTTTCCTGACGCCCAATACATTATTGCATACGCTGGAACCAATTTTCATAGCAAATTATACCCGATTTCTCCCAAACATGGGCTTCTAAATCCATCAACCGCTTCTTCCGGCGTCTAAAATTGTTGTCCACATAGTTTGTTCTTCACGTATAGCAACAATAAAGAAATTTTTAGGGGCCAAGTCAGGACTATATGGCGAACAACCTATCAACTCGACGTTTTGAATGCTCAAAAAGCCAGTTGTTTGCATCGATGTGTGCGCTTGCATTGCCATGGTGGAGAATGATCCGAATTTTCATTGAATTTTGCAATGCCTATTAGCAATATCAATTAACTGTTCTTTTGTATAGCGTTTTATATTTACTAATCAAAAGAATCGTAAAGATATTTGTCAAAATATCAGAGTTGACGATAGTAGAATTCGGGGTTTAATTTGGACTACCTTTTACATAACAATATTAGATTAGGACAATTATAGGGTATATTTAAGGGTATTTAATTATTATGTATAGTTGAACTTTAATATCTTTTATTTATTGGCCAGATAGGTTTAAAGATAATTTCCAATATCAAAATTCCGTAGGTGTACCAAACTATATCTATGGATATTTGGGTACTCAACAAGGCATAAAAAACTCATCGATAAAGTTGCATTGTTTTCTGTTAGTGTAGTTTTTGTCGTTTACTTGTGTTGTCAAAAAGAAATTTCTCCCTCCACCCCTCTCCGAGGTCGTCAGTCTAACAACTGGTTTGTTGCAGCTTTCCGTTTTTGCCGTTATAAAGCCTTATTTTTCATTTCTACGTAACTGCCACTGCCCGAGACTGTTAATTGATTGTTAATTGCTTAACATATTGTAGGCGTAGTCTCTTTCTTTATTTCTTTCAAGATATTTTTCCTTCTATTATAATTTTCTTCTCATTATATGGGCTGTCGTTTACATTCGTCAGTTCTTTATTCTCTTTTTTCTTGAATTGTTTTTAGTACTTCTCGTCTGTTGTTCTTTGTATCTATAAGATCTTCAGTATTTTTTGAAGCATCACATCCCAAAGGGTTTTAGTTTCTTTTGGTCTGGTTTTCCTATAATCCATGATTTGCAGTCATATAGTGCTAGGCTCCATATGTACGTTTTTGTAAATTGTTTTCTAATTTCTATTGTTAGGCTGTTAGGTGTAAGTAGTTGTTTCTTCTCCTGTAATATGTTGAACATCGAAGGTCTTTTCTGCATCGCCGAAAGCTGTGTATACTTCTTTATATTTGCTTCGCATTTTTCTATTAATACTCTTAAGACCAGTACGGCTTTTTTAGTGTCTGTATTTATTTTAAAGCTAAATTGGTCTTTGGACATATTTTTACTAGTATTTTTGATGCGTGTGATAGTAAGCTTATTGTTCTATGTTCTTCGCATTTGTCTGTTGACGCCTTCTTTTGGGATGCGTAATTATCTTTGTTGTTGTGAAACTGGTTGGAATTTGTTCTGTATTGTAAATGTCTTTGATTATTTTGAAAATTTATCTGGTGTCTCCGTATCTGGGTTTTTGGTGATCTCTCCAATCATTGCCTGGGGTTTTGTTGTTTTTAAGGTCTTTCACTGCTTTATCAAATTTTATTCTTAGGATATATAGATATTTATCTTCTATATTTTACGTGCTCAGTAGCTCAGATAATCCTCTGTCGTTTTTATTGTATAAATCTTCCAGATATTACTTCCACCGTTTAACTATTTCTTTGTTTTCAGTTCTTATCTTGTATTCCATGGATCTTTATTTTATTATTCTTAAATTTGTTTTTGACTTGTCTGTATGCATCATCAAGTTTATTATCACTTATTTCTTATTGTATCTTTTCACAGTTGTTCTTTATATATTGTTCTTTGGCTTTTTTGCATTCCTATTGAATCTTATTTCTTAATTCTTCAAATGTATTTCGCCCTTGTTCTGTGTCAATTTGTTTATATTATTGACATTCTTCTAACGGTTTTATGTTATTTGTGATCCACTGTTTCATATGTTGCATTTTCTTTAATCCTAAAACGTTTTTTGCATTATCTATTATACTTTGTTCTATTTTATTCCAACTACTTTCTATGTTATCTTCTTCGATGTTTTCTTGTAAAGTCTTGTGTTGTTCCATTTTTTAAGTTTTCTGAGTTTTACGATGTATTTATTCTACTTTTTAATTTCTTTATGTTGATCCTTGATTTAATTATGACTATATTATGATGTATATGTCAATATCTAGTCCTACGAAGCTTTTTGCATCTTTTGTTATGGTAGCGGTTAGTATTTCCTGACATCTTCTTCTGTGGTGTTTGAATAATGTGTTTGTAATTATCAGTCTATGTTTAGCACAGAATTCAATTAGGCATCCATTTTTCCCTAATGCGTATCGTCCCATTATATTTTGCATTTCTTCCTCCCCATACGTCATTCCAGTCACCCATTATTATTAGATTTTTGTCTCTTTTTGTATGTTTAATGGGCTTTTCAATATATTCATACATCATTTATATTTCGTCTTCATCATAGGTTGATGTTGGCATGTATACTTGGATTATTGTTGTGTTTTTGGGCTAGGTTTTTAAGCATACCTTCATCACTCTTTCATGGTATTGTGTGTATTCTGTTACTCGTTTTCCTAGGTCTCTATTCCATCTTGTAACGATTTGCCTAAAAGTCTTGTTGTTGCAACCATCTCATTCTACTGACACATATAAGCCAAGAAGGCTTAACAGACATTTAGGGTATAACTCTTACAGTTGGAATATTTTTCTTCTCTTGTAGTTCAAAATATTTACCTCCTGAAAACATTTTTGTGGATTTAATAAATACCATTTTCTAAAAAACTAAAACAGTGGAGACCTTTCATAAAAACCGGAGGGATGATCGAAACATGTGACGTAGTTACTGCCAGTAGGCGCGACAAAATCAATCTTCGTTAATTACAAAAACTTTCTTAACTTTGTTTCTGTATATATTGCTAGTTTTATAAACTCCTCCATGTAGCATTTTAGCTACAAATTCTCCTTATCAACTGGTTTTATTACTGTTATTATTAGGTTATTCTTCTTCTTATACTTTTTCCAAAATTTCTATTTTATCTTCCATCTTGACTCATTTTTTCCAGGATCGCTTCCATCTTAATCCTTTGTTATTCCTTAATGTTCTTTGCCTGTTTAATATTTTTGCTTGTATTCTGTAACGTATCTTTTATAACATCTATTTCTTGACTTGTTTTTTATTCTTATCTGGAGTTCTTTTTGTTAATTTACACTTAGGAAAAATTGTATTATCTCTTTATTAACGCTAACTTCACTTAATTTTTTTACTTTAATTCGCCTATTTTAACTTGCGATGCCTAAGGAGGCATAAACCCAAAATTCGTCACCTATGTCGATATTATAAGCGATTGTTGAATTACCCCGATAGTATTTCTTGAACATTCTTTTGACTAATCGAAACGAGCTTGTTTTTGAGCGATCGTTAACTTGTATGGAGTCCAATGCGCACCCAGCTTTTTCATGGTTAAATGTTCATTCAATATCGAATATATGCTAGTTATACTAATGCCTCAGGATGCTTGAATTTGGTAATAAGTTATGGCGATCTTGCTTTCTTGATTTTGGACGGCCTTCTTCAAACTCATCCGCCAGCGTACTACGACCACGATTAGATTCATTGAACCAACGATATACAGTGGCTCTGTGTGGGGCTTCATTATCAAAAATCGAAGTGAGTTGATCGACGCACCGTTGTTGAGATAATCCAAGTGAAAAGTCGTAAAAAATCATCGCACAAAAATGTTCACGAGTTATTCCATTTTTGGCCGATAGGAAATTTTCAAATTAATGAAAACAAAACAAAACGCATCTGTATGACAAAACGTGTACCGTCAAAAATGTCAAACTGTATAATGCATATGCGATGCCAATTCGCAATAGATATCGTGCAACCTACGTATCAATTCGTTCGGAAATATAATAATTACTATTTTTAATTTTTCTTCGCTTTTGAAACGTTGCTCTTTAAATACATCTTCCAGTTTAATGAAATATAGTAATTATTATCTAGCCCAAAACTTGCTAGTATCTTGAAGACTTTCTTAAAAATTTACAATAGACTTAAACACTTCTCAGCAATTCTTCGCAATAATTTAAAAGGTTTAAACATTTTCTTTCCATAACTTGATGCAACTGAGAAATGTTTTCATAAAATGGATAGACCTTATCGATATTTTATTACGATCTGATTGGAACGTTAATAGACTCACGTTTAATAGTAGTTCCATTTGATAATCGGTTGATCGTTCAATCTAAACATTAAGATACAATCAAAAATTCAAAATTATTTATCCAACGCCATTTGCTACGCCCACATGGCCAAGATGCGATTTATGCGTTATAAATTCCGCGGCAGAAAATGCCGCGTTTACAGTTTTTGTGCATCTGCGGCTAGCCTTACTTTCCAAGGGATACCTCATGAATCATCCGAACATGGAGTTTTTAACGGCGTTTCGCTTGCGCCGCACAAGCGCGGATCTATGTCCTCCTCGTCGTTGCGGAGCAATAAATCGAGCTTTTCAACAAATTATGTTATGTCACTGTAAAGTCTCCAGTGTTACTACATTGTATTCCGATCATAAACATGTCACTAATATTATGTTATTTTAAAGGCGTACGTGCATGCTCTTGTAAAGCGACTTAACAAACCGCACAATATCTGCGATGCTGGAGAGCCAATCAAAGGCACAATGAGTTTTTCATAGCAAGGGAACAATGCGGGCTTAAAATCTGATGATGTTTTATGTGTACATTTCATTTTAGAAGCAAAAAAACATATATCAGTTGCGATTACTTTTAATTTGAACTCATGTTCAGGTAAGCGCTATGTTAATTGTGCAACAAATATTAGACGAACAGAGTAACTATTACATGTACGCATTAGAAAGATAAACGATTACATGCACCTCTAAATCTCACTAATTTATTTAAACTTATTCCCAGAGAAGTGGATGGAAGATCTGAGACTCGCTGGTATGGTAGAGGAAGTGGCATAGAGTGGGTTCAATGGCACCGACTGCACTGGTTAAACGCGCGCCGTCTCTCCAGCGCGGTTCTATATTTTGGTTATAATTAGGATTACCTAGATGGAAACGGGAATTAAGCAGCGCAGTGCTGAATTGTAGGAGAAGCACGTAGTCCTGATTGCTTACCATTTTTGATTTATTGCTCCTCAGCGCGCCTTGGAACGCAAAGCTGAAAAGCTTCAGTCATGCTTTCCCACGCATAAATTGTTCAGCTGACTGTGAGATTAAGTAAACATACCTTGCAAATAGCGTCTTCAGAAAAATCTTCATTTCCAAATCAGAAGTTCGATCATAATTTCTAAAAAAACAAATTATATACCCACCCTTAGAATTGTTGGTGCAAAGCCTTTACGTTAAGTTTCATAGCTGTGCTGGAATGGAAGTACAGCCAGCCCCGTGCTTTCCTCATACGTCTGCAGCTATTACTTAGTCGGTCTTGAAGTGCGCCTACCCATACCTGCCTATTAACTTCCAAAAGAGGTTGCATTACTGCTTAATACCGGCGCAAAAACCCTTATAAAAGCCTTAATTGAAAGCTCGGAACAACGTGCGAAGCGGCGACGTTCGCGATTGCAAGGCACGCGGGCATAATTTCGGGGCAGATCTAACGGCACAGCCGACTGTTTTTGGGACGGTGATTTCAGAAATGTGGAATTGCAAAATCCATCCGCATTCGAGGCGAGTCCGCGAAAATGCGCTAAAAAGTGTTACAAATTGCGGTATTGTCGGTCAATGTTACGGAATCAGCACGATGGCGCAACACGTTGTAACGACCAACGGGAGATGTAAATCACAGAAAAATATGAGCGCATCAGTTATTTAACTTATCGCGGCCTTTATGCAGGATGACATCTTACTTTATAATCTTCTGCTGCTATAACTATTAGAAACAGTTATTTGATATCCCGTTAGCCACATCTGAAACAACAGGTACATACCAGGGGTGATACATAATTAATTAAGTATAAATAGACAATAGAAAACAATAGCTTATACGTAATAGGCAGCATGTTCACCAGTTTTCTTGCCCTCATTTGAATGTTTTACTGGATAGGGGTGATGCTACATTCAATGATGCGTTAATTATGTTTATTTTAATTGTTTTAGGTAGCTTTCTAATTTTTATTAAGATTGATTACCAATATGATTTTAGAAGCAAGAATTAAATTTGTGTGAGATGATTTTTTTGTAACTCATTACTGCGTGATGTAGCTGCTACGATTTCCAAGCGTCGTTGGTATTTTTGCCTTCTTGTACCATGCGTCATCTTAGGTAAATTAGAATAAAGCCTCTGCTTTTGTACAAGGTGGTTCAAATATAGCCGGGATTGATTTTTTTTATAAAAAACGTACTCCCCTCCGGAGTCAACACATTTTTTCCATCGTTCTGGAAGCACCCTGGTGTCCTTTTTAAAAAAGCTTTTGGTTGGCGGCGTATCCACTCCCGAACAATCTGGATGACACCGTTGTCCGCAAACCGCATGCCTTGGAAGACTGACTTGAACATTGCGAACAAGTAGAAATCACATTTCAATTCCCGGAAGATGTCCATTGTTGTATTAGCTGTATGGAGGCCTGCAGTGTCTTGAAAGAAGGCTACTCGCTTATCACCCATCTTGCGCTTGGACCGGATCTTTTCCTCCATGTCTGTTGCCAGGGGGTCTGACTAATAGCATCCGTTAGAAAGTCTATATGGATAACCCCCTGGCAGTCCCATAAAAACGTAGCCATCACTTTTCCTACCGAACGGTTTCTCTGTGCTCCCTTAGGTTTGGACGAACTTGTATGCCACCACTCGCGTGATGACTGCTAGGACTCGGGAATAAAATAGTGCACCCACGTTTCATCGGTGGTCACTATAGACTTCAAAAATGCATAACCTTCGTCTTCAAACTGCTATAGGAGACGGCTGGCAGCTTGCATGCGCACGTTCTTAACCAGCATTGCTCCAAGTTTCCTTGATAGTGCTGCGCCTATTGTCACAAATAAGCGCGTCTGCACGATCAATATTTGGCTCGGTGGCGGATGTTCGCGGCCGACGATTATGCGGTTCATTCTCCAAGCGCTCTCTGTTATCTTAAAGCACTTACACCGCTCAAACATGCGGATCCGTGAGAGATACTCTTTCCTACACTGTTGTTGTAGTCTGTGGTGAATTACAGCAGACGGGACGTTTTCTCCAACAAGAAATTTGATCACAATGCGTTGTTCTACGCTCCGTGGTATCTTCTGTTCGCTCATCACTCTAGCAACTCTCAAACAGAATCGTAAAAATTACAATTTCTTTTTGTTATCTGTAGATTTAAAATAAGCAAAACATATAACATAATATATTTGATGTGAACACAATGACATAAAACATTTACAACATAGTTCTACCTAAAGACTACTATGTAGTACATATTTAATTTATAAAACAAGTATGCAAATTTATAAGATATATACTAAAATCTATATGATTTATAATACACGAGAATGTTTCATTATATTTAGTGATCACATTTTTGACTGAGCTCACTCTTAGATCACTTAGTATGTCCATATTCTTCACGAACTATAGCGCATCACATAGTGCAGGTAAAGTTTTAGATACTACATGATTATATAGACCTAAATACTGCGTTGTAAGCAAGTAATTTGCTGATAAGAGGTAGTTTAGATAGTTTTTAGATTTTTCTCTCAGTAGTTTTTAAATTTTTATCTAAATTATATTCTTCTTCCTCTTTTATTGCCGTCTGCTAGCGAAGGTCGTCTATCATTATAACTGTTTTGACTTTATCCGAGGCTGATCTAAAAAATCCCAGTGAGCTACAGTTGAATCGCTTTCTTAAATTTCTCAACCAGAATATTCTTCTTTTCCCAACGCTTCTCTTTAATTTTTGTTTGTGTTATTAACCTCAGTACTAAATATTGTAATTTCCTGATTTTTATCGTTTTTATATTTTTATATTCTTTTTCCATTTCTAACAATATTTGTTATTCTGTAAATATATGGTACTTTTAAGATTCTTCTATAACTCCACATTTTAAAACTTTCTAATTTTTTGATGGAATTTTTCTTGAACGTCCAACTTTCCATTTTTATATTATCCTCTTTTAGATTTGTCATATCAAATTATCTTCTTTTTATTTTCTGATTAATTTTCTTCAGTCCTATTTCCATATTTGCTAGCACTGGTCTGACCCTATTTAACAGCGGGATATGTGTTTGCAGATTTTATAGCGTTTCTAAATCTTCGTTTTATAAAGATGCAGTTTATTTGATTTTGGACTATTTTATCTTCTTTGTGTTCTGTCGTATTGTATTAATTATGAACTATTGTCAATATTGATATGAATTTGTGGTGACATTATACTTGAGTATGTTTTAGCAGGGTATCTTAGTGCTGTGCCAATTTGATTTTGGTGTTGAAATTTCTGATTTGTAGTGAGAGTTTTATTAGTTGAGCAGCCTTTGTAGTTAAGCGCCTCTACATAAGGCACATTGTGTTAGTGTTTCTGGATTTAAAGCACGTTTTTGAGTCGTGACTTTTACCACATTTTACGCAGTTATAGGGTCTGGTACAGCATGCTTTTGGATATTCGTATGATTGGCACTTTGTGCACTGTGAAATGTCTTCTTTAATTTAAATGCTCAATTTGTGTTTTCGTATAAAATAAAAACTGAAATTTGTATACCTTTTTATTGTTTATACTTAATTTTAAGTACACGAAGAAAAGAGTGAGTGGCTGTTTAGTTAATTTGATTATCCTTTTTTTAACAATTTTTTAGGCAGAAATATTGTATGTTGTTTCGTGAATAAAGATATAAAAGAAACAATTTGAAGTTGTTAGAAAATAAGATTAATTTTGTGTTATTGTTGGACTTGGATGAATTATTTGTTGATTAATATTTATTATTTGTTTAGGTTGATAGTGTAACCAGTGTTGGTTATTTATAAACTTATACACACAACCATAGAAAGTGTTAAAGTTGCATGAATGTATATGGAGAACATTTCTTAATCACTAATTTGTCTGTAGTAGATATAAATATAACTTTTTAGTATCTGCGGTTTAATATAAAAAAATTGTTAGGATCACGGCAAAATCTGGAGTAAAGAAAAAAAAGTTCTAGTAAGTGTACAGATCCATTCGCTTTCACAGTCGCAAAACAATTCAACTAAAGAAATTAAAATGGAAAATCTTTTAGCATCCAGCGCAGTCTCTATAACCTTACATTTTCAATGTTATCTGTTCTGGTCTTTACAAAATATTTTGCATGGCAAGAAGTTTGCTTCCGTGGAAACTATTGAAAATTATTCTATGGTCTTTCTACACACCTGTTTGGCTTTATTGAAATAATATTGTAAGAATATGATAGAGACTCGTAATATTGTAAAATCATCCAATACTATATCTAAATGTGAAAGATATTACATAAAAATTTTTAGCTTCTACGCACGCCTTAACATATTTTTCTAATCTCTTGCACCTCATCAAGGGTTTTCGACTTAAACTTTATTTTTTGTTGTTTGTTGTTTTGTTGTTGAAAACAAAAAAGTTTGAAAAGAGGACAACAATAAGTTATGTTCGCAGAAGCTGAACAAGTTGTTCCATTTTCAGCAGACAAAATCTAAATTTTGCCGGAATCTTACAAAGTTTATTAATAAGTTAAAAAAAATTTGCAATTAAAAAAGTTATTTGTTATTAAAGTCTATAATTCTTTAAAAAGAAGAAATTTTAGTATACGTCTATCACTATATGGCCAGGTGAGATTTGTATTATTAAAAAAGTTTTAACATTTTTGCGATAGTAATACATATATTGTAAAATGTAACTAATTTAATTTTTAGGAGAAAATTTATTATATAAACTAACAGTTTTAAGTTTGTTTTAGAAGCATTTTTTCATGTTTTGCTTTATTAGTTTTGAAAGGAAAAAGACTTTGTAAAGCTCATAAAAAATTATGTATTTTACATGATAGAGAGACCTTAAAACCTACGGCAGTATTATAATTGACTTGCTAGATTTGGGTTTGGTGATTGTAAGGGTAAAGATGCACCACACTTAAAAAGACCAGTCAAAATTAATAATAAAATATCTAATGGTTTAACATATCAAAATCCAATGTTGTAAACATTTAGATACGTTAAAAACATGTTTGACTACCATATCCGTTCAAAAAAAACTATCTCACGAAGTTCCTTGACATCTACATTTTTAAATATACGAGGTCTGGCAGCGGCCCCCCGGAGAGCTTGTCCAACTCCGACATGCTTGAGCCCCTTCGCATAGTAGTTTTTAAAAATAAAAACACGATTAAAAAGCTCTGTTTGACATAATTGGTGTACGCCGTTGCCATGACAACGCATTTACGTATAGCCAGTTAGAGTTGAACTTTGACCTTTGACCTTTGACCTGTGTGACAGCACTCATAATTTTATACTTTATATATTACTTTATAAATTACTTTATTACCCGCTCTCAAACGAAAATTTTCTATCGCTTGCGGTTCCGGAAATATATTACCTCGGTGGCGCCTGTCGCCGGGCCGAAATTTGTCCTTCGGAGGCGCTCGGGTCGGCACGGAAAGGCACGAACGATTTGACCTTTGACCTGTGTGACAGCAGCAGCAGCAGCAGGAGCACTCATAATTTTTTTTATATATAATTATAAAAGACAATGGTGAATAGAAAAAAAGGTTATGATGTCAGTCGAGTCGGTTTTCAGAAGTATATACTATGAGTTATTTTTTAATTGTTTAGAAGGAATCAAACTATTAATTGTGATTTGTAAACTGCTTAAATTGAATAATGTTATCAAATAATGCTATAATACCAAACCAAATACAAATTTAATAGCTCATAAAACATTGTTGCAACTTGGAAAGAGTGTATTACCACGCCCACTATATTTTCCAAAACTGTCACTATCATATTATCAACTATTTCTTTTTTTTCAAAATCCAAATACTTTAAATGGTGATATCTTCTCTGTTGATAAAGATATAAAATAGCCCTTGTAACAAATTTTTGCCCAAAAAAAATATTTCTGTCGATAGATGTTATATCAAGTTTTGACAGTTTTGTATAGTGTGCGACAGTTTTTCCTCAATTTTATTTAATTACTCATTGTTTTTACGTGTCAAAAGTTGGAAGTTCTAAAGTGCACGTTCGACATTCGTTACTTTTTATGTTTTATTTGAAAAAATTGGCTGCTGAAGCCCATTAAATATTTGTAGGAGTGTATGATAAAAACTCTACCATATTCCACTAGCAAATCTGGGTTTCAGGTTTTAAAAATGGTACGTTCAGGTTTACCAAAAAAGTTCGGAAATGCTCAATTGCAGGAATTATTAGATAAAAACCCAACTCAAACACTCGGGTACTTGCAGTGGCATTATATGTATGTTGGTAGATCGATCATTTTTAATCGTTATATGCAATGGAAAAGATCTCGAAGGAAGGAAAATGGATGCCACATGAATTGTCGGAAGATGCCATTGCAAACAGCTTGAACATCACAGTTTCTTTACTTACTAAGCAGCTTAAAAAGAGACCTGACCTTAAGAGATTACCGTATTTTTTCATCAATGCAACACGCATTAGCAGACTCGCAGTTCCGTAATTTCGAACAAGTAAAAAAGTCAATGAATGTATAGGCTTAAAAGACCATTGGTTTTTTCTCCAGAAGACGGGAAAAGCTCATAACTAATAATAACAAATATTTTGATTAAATTGTTAATTAATTTGCTGTAATAAATAAAGAATTTGTAAACAAAAATATTGATCATAACTAATCGGTGTACTTCATATATTGGCTTGACCAAAAAATGACTACGGTTTTTATATAAATAGAAAGCAAATTTTTCATAACAAATTGAAGCCCTACCAAATATACTATTTATTTGATTTGATCACCTTTCGCCATCTTTTAGAAAATTTTATGATTCCATGCTCACATTAGTACTAACTATTAGCTTCTAATTATTTACGATAGATGGCACTGATTAGAACTAACCGGAACACATATTAAAATAACCGAACTAATTTATCACAAAACTTAAAATTTGGATTTTGTTAAAACATGTTTATGTTCAATTGAATCCATTGTTTAAAATATTTGGAAGTAAAAAAAAATAACCCAAACGATTAAAGCACCAGCTATGTTCACGTAGATAATTAATGATTGAAAGAAGTGATGGAATTGTTAGAGCAATTGTAAAGATAAAAAATACCGCTAAAGAAACAGTTAAAACAACAAGACAGATACGAACTTTTTTTGTTAAACTAATTTATATTAATCAGAAAATAAGATCTGGGAGATTTAACTCTGCAACAGTTACAAATCTGTATCTAATACATGTTTGATCAGCACATGTATATGAAGAATTAATTGTTGTTATAGAATAAAAATAAAAAAATAAAAATATAGATATAATCATAGCGAGCATAATAAATATCAATCATGTTAAAATGTAACCTATCAGTTATATTACTTACAAGGTGCGTTCAAGTTTTAAGGTCTCCAAATTTTTTTCTCAGCTGTAAGAGTAAGTAGAAAAATGCGGTTAATTTTAAAAACCGCGGGAAATATTTCAGAATTTGTAATACAGATGTCAGCGTCCTATAATGTACACAGGTCGAATTGCCGCCACTGCAGTGAGTATTGTTTTGTATATTTAAAATGGTGACGTCTAGTGTTCAAGAACAACGCTTTCTCATCTTGCGTGGTGAAATGGCCATCGAAATTAATCGCAATTGAGTGAGACATGCGGTGAAGATGTTATGGATGTTAAAAATGTGCGTTCGTGGGTGCGGAAGTTTAAAGAAGGTTGTGTAGAGAGTTGTGTAACAATGAACCGAAGCAGCCTTGGCCACAAACCAGCCGGACCGAAACCATGATTGCGCGAGTGGAGCAAGTTGTTATGGAAGACTGTCGATTAGGTATGCGTGATATCGCCTCTAAATATGGCATTTGGGTAGGATCCTATTGCATGATGACCTGAAAATGTGGAAAGTTTTTTAAGGTAGATCCCACGAGTGCTGATTAATGAATACAAGGCTGCACGTGTGCCAATGTCTCAGGGCATGTTGACACGTGATTATGCCATGAATTTGCAACCACGAAAGACACTCTCTGTGACCGCTCATTTTCTAATCGAGCCGCTGTTGCAGCAATGATTTTCTAGTGGGCAAAACACACCCCTAAAGAAGTATTCTTAGCAGCCATAGAATCATGGCGACGACGTTGTAGAAAATGTGTACGTCTAGACGGAAATTATCTTAAGAAGTAGCAGAAGTTTAAACTTAAATTTTTTTAAAATTTAAACTATTATGATTTTTAAGACTATATTGAATTATTTATTAAACTTGTTCAAAAATGTGTTACTGTTTTAATAAATGTTTATCATATATGCATGTGTTATATTTTAATGGTACGTTAGATAAAAAACATAATTTTATATTTTCAGCATACCGTTGTTTTAAACAATTAACAGTATTTTTTTATAATTCTAAAACAATGGTAATAATAAAAAGTTAGAACTTACTCCATAAAATTATAGACCAACCCATGTATTGGAAAGTTACCTAGCAATGCAATTGATTCTCAATAAAATAAGTTGTTCTTTTATAGCTATTTTACGTGGTATCATAAAACATGACAGAAACCTCAGTGTTACGTATGCAGAATTAAATAAGTTGTACTATTGATCCAAAAGCGTGTTACGCCCAGCGATACTTTATATGCATTATAACCGGAAAGTTTGCTAGAGCTTGTATTCAAAGTTTGTATTTGTGTCACTCCTATAAACTACTTTGCGGTAGTAAATTTAATGCAAACCGTCTTCGTTACACATACCCCATTCCATATTTCTACGTTTGTAGGTGTAATTTGTTTTAGCAATCAAAACTGTATCGTTCTATTTATAATGTACAATTTCTGGGAGTACGAAGCTCCTTGATTATTATTTTATATTCTAAATGTGATTACGGTCAATCATTTTTATCAGAAAAAAAACAATGGGATTTGTTACATACAAGTGTAAGCAAATAATTAAAGCAGCAATAAATGTAATATACTAATACATGAAGATTAAAAATTTACTAATAGGCTTTTTTCGTATTTGTATTGGTTGCTAGTGACTATACAATGTAAAAACTTCAAGATATGCCTACTAATACCCGATAAAAGAGTAGGAAATTTAAATAATCGTGTCTGACTGCCAGAAAATCCTATAGTTACGACTTTTAAGACTTCTATTACATAGTTCTTGAGTACATAAGGTACAATAGGCTTAAATTTGTGTACCAAATGAGGTAGGGCACATAATGAATTCTACAGTTAATTAACTGCAACAGAGTTTCGGGTAACTTCGAAAGTGAAGTTTCTGATCCTCCAAGTCTGTAAGTTTTGCATCAAGTTGATACCCTAACCATGTAAAAAAATTATCATTAGAAGATCTACTAGGTTGGGACCAGAGACTGAAGCAACAAATATGGTGATAACAAAAGGCAACAAAAGACAACATTTTAAATATTCATATTAAAACAAAAAAATAAGAACTTAACTAATATACTACGTCATATGAGGTGAACTTTTATTATTAACAAAACTACTAAAGAATACTACTATATCACAGTAGAAGTATAATATAGCAGAAGGCAGGGAAAATAATATTTCATAAAATATTGTTAGTAATGAATTAATGGTACGAATAATCAAAACTTATGGCAAAGAGCCAATTAATAGAACAATTTATCTTACAACTCCCTAAAAATAATGAAACTCTTTTTGCAAATAACAAGTAATAGACACACATATATCCAGAAGATCGATCATCTCTTGGCGTATCCAAAATAAATTTATAAAAGAAATGCAATTGAAGGGATCAAAAACACCAAAGAAAAATGTATAAGGTGATCAATAATACGTGTCGGAAAGTATTTGCTTATAACTTTTCAAGTAGACGACTGATTTTCAAAGTTCTAAAAATATTTTGTTCGGCATAGTTTAAAGTTTAGTCTAACAAGTTTTTAAAATGTGAACCTTAACTGGCAACAAGATGGCGCAGCCTACTTTAAAAAACTTCATTTACTGCTTGAAGGGTGTCTCTTCCAACAGCCGAAACTTTATTTTTATGGCTATTTTGAGATCATCAAGCGTCTTTGGAGACCCTTGTAGGCACGATTCTTTAGGTATACCCATAGAAAAGAGTTACATAGATTTATGCCACATATCGAAGTCTATGCCTATGAGACGTGTTTCAATATTTTCCAGAAGTTTAAAAAAACTTCAGAGTGCGATGAGACTTGCACCGTTGAGCATTTTGATTCTCTTTGTTCCCCGTAGAAACTCCTCGTCAAACATTTGGCGGCAACTTTGAGAGTTCAAATAGTCAAAGAGAAATATGGTCCGAGAATTGTTTCCCTAAAATTGCACACTATGTTTCACACCAATTTTTTAAATTTAAGTAGCCCTCCATACAGAGTATTCCGTAAAGAGCGCCGAATTTCAATCTAGCGGCATTTTTAATTTTTAAGTTGGCAGATTTCATTTTATCATTTTTGTTGTCTATGGTCACTCCGATTAATTTAGCGTTTATTGTTTTTCTAGTACATCGGTTTATTTTGGTTCGTTTTCGTCATATCAACGTGTTCTTATTGTAAAGTAATGTTCAATCGGTTATGACCTACCTTAGAAAATATGGAGATTGACGATCTCTGGTTTTAGCGAAGTGGAGCGACTTTGCACGGTGACCATGAATGACCGGTAAGGTCATCTCACACCATGTGATTTCTTCTTCTGGGGATTTATAAAATCACATGGGTATGCTAACAAACCACGCGCAATTTTGGAATTGAAAGCAAAAATATTGTATGTGATTTGAAGCATATGGTCCGACATCTGCGAGAGAGTTATCGGTACTTTTGAGGAAGATATAAATGCATGTAGACTCAGTGCGGGTGGACATATATTCGACATCATGTTTTATACGTAAATGAGGAATTTTTTAAGTTACATTCTATTTTGTTTGTTGAATCAACAGAACATCATTCCATTTTCTATAATGAGAATAAATTACTATCGTGTTTGTATCTTACTTAAAATCTATGACATCTGGGCCTACACTACAAATCACCAAATCAGTCAAACTACAGAACTAGCGGCTTTATACCCGGACAAGAAAAGTGGGGGAGCTTCAGTAAGTTATAATAACATCTATGTCTAATGATTATAAAAATCTAACAACAGTGTTCTGAATTTCAAGCTAAAAAACTAATTCTGTGACAAATGGCTTCTCTTATTCTTCAATAATGACATTCTTAACGTATTTCTATGGAAAAAATCTTGTTTTCGTTAATGCTAGATCATCAATTCTCAAAACTTCTTTATAACCTTTGTCACTGTCATAAAAATTGGTTTCCAAATGGGACGTGTGGTTGAAAAATTATATTAGATTGAATGTTAAAAATTCTAATTCAAAAATCACTTACTCATAAATCAATCCAAAATGAATTTGCTATCAGAAAATAACATATATGTACAGTACATTTTATTTGTGCCATAGGCTGCTCAAAGCGATTTGAATTTTTCAAAATTAATTTAGATTAAAATTTGAAACTGTTCCTTAATAAGATATAGTTGCATCTATGGTATTCTTGTATGCCTTTAAAATGCGACTTATTTATATACCACGAGAAACAAATTATCAAGTTATTATTTTAATAATGTTTAAGCATTTTTTGATCACTTACAATCAATGTAAAAACTGAACAAAATTTCCATTGAACATAGTTATCATTGCTTCTAATAGCTTTTCTCGATCAGATCAAAGTTTGTCCACAATTTGGGTAACAGTTGTAACTTATATTTCCATTAACGTACGATTTCTCCTCATTAGCAAAACTGAAAATAATAAAAATGAACGACACTGTATAAATAAAATATTTAAAACGACAATATTTTATAAAAATTTATGGTTTCATTTTGATGTAAGTCTAGAAGGAATGAAACACCTTTACAAGCAATTAAATACGATTCAATTAGCAAACACGATCGAGGTAAACCAAAGAAAAATAAATTGAAAAACATGATTTATAGCTTAATCTGACAGAAAAAATGAAAATCTTCTTCAAATATTATTTGTATATGGCGTAGAAAATATTTCTAACGAATATGTAGATACCTCATCTTAATCCGAGCACCTCTGTCTTCAACGTAAAATCAGTCGTCAAAAATAGAAATAAAATATGAAAAGTTATAGATATATCGATAATGAAACGCAGGTTCAAAAAATAAAAACTTACAAAAACTTTTGAAAACACGCAGTATATAGACATTTAGATCAAACCACGTTTAACACGGTTTAGAAAATAACGTCATTTGTATTTGGAACGACTTTTTTTCAAGTAGTACGATCTTGTTTATTTCTCATAAATTATTCTCTGTGATTACATAAAAGCGAATCGTTTGGCAAAAATATTAAACCAAACTGCTCATACATAATACAAACAGATCAGTGTCATCCACTCTATTCGTGTTTCCCATTTTTATTGTGCTTTAGTTAACATTGTCAAATGTTATTGCTGTTGCATAAAAATAGTAGCCCAAAAGTTAAACTAAAAATTTTATTCTGTGACTACAGAAAATGTATTTTGATTTTTTTGGTCTTATTTTTCTGTAGTTAAATTTATAAGTGTTGTTCTACACCAACGTATAAAAAATAAAAATAAAATAATGTTACGTTCTTATTAAAGGTGGAATATCCTGTGTTAGGAGGGTCATTAAATTATTATCCCTATTGACATGCACGTTAAGCAACTTTTTTATCCCGTTGGAGAAGCCATTCATTTACTCCCAGTACTAGTGATTTATAGCCGCTTTAATCTTCTCATGATTAGTGTAGTTGCTTCAGATTTTCCCCCAGTTTTAAAAAGAAGAAAAACTGCAATGTAATTTTGCCTTTATTTGCCAACTGCAGTTATAACGAGCATTGCTTATTAAAGCATTACTTTGGTGTCAAGCCTAAATCATTACAGAGTTTTTCCAAAGTGTTTCCATAAGCGGGTATTTCCTTTTATATTTCTAGCCCAACATGATGACATTCACACAACTATTGCCATAAATTTATTTGTCGATAAATGTCAATAGACGCACAACCGTCAGTCATTCGAAATTCTATAGCAGTGTGCCGCTTTAACCCAATATTTGTTACTTATTACCAGATTAATCGTTTAGGCAGAAAGAAAGAAAGTATAATTGCATCAAATAACATATTTTTATTTTACACGATTAATCATTCTGAGTGCTTTTGACTGGCAGCGCTGTATGAGATGATGTCAGATCTACAAAAACGGCCCCAAACTTCTATACCATACGTCCAAATTAGCTTGATTATTAATTTATAAAGAACTTCCTCTCAAACGACCAGTATTTTTTTAATTTATGTCTATTTTTGTTTTTTCTTTTAACATATTTTTAATTTAAGATTTACTTCGTAGATATGACTCTGCCTATGCAAGCCCTAATTCTTTTCCCTCTCCCATATTACAAGGAATATCATGGAGTTGTTCTGCTCCGATCGTTATCAAATTTGGTATACAGTATGATATGACTGAGGGAAGAATACATGTTATTGCTTTTTGCTGTGTGACCCAAGACAGACGAGATAAGAAAGGTCAAAAGACAACTTTCTGCTTCTTTTTTTCAACAAAACTGTTCAAGGATGACGAAATGATCTAGTCTGTCAAGCCTGCCAACACCATTTTTGTCAAGAAAGTCATTTCTCCAAAGGCAACCGGGTTGATTCAACCTGTGGATCTTTTTTTCAATCGCCAATTCAAGCATTTTGTGAGGAAGTTTCAAGATCGCATTCAAGTTGAACGTGTTGGTATTCGTCTCTAGAAAAGGGACAACTTATTGAAGCTCTACTCGTTGACAATGCATCAATTTCAAGCAGAATGTTTTGTAGACATGATCAAATATTCCTTCTTTAAGGCAGGATACATACTAGAGAGACCTCCCCGATTTGAAACTCCTGCCACTGTTTGTTTCCCAAGAACCTTCGAAAATTGTCAGAAGGACATCGAGGGCGAGCGATGCAATGCATTATTCTTCATCAGATGTGCTCGTTGTCAAATGTATCTTTGTGTTCAACACTTTTTTGCAGTTAACACTAATGATATCTCTCATATGCATTATTGTTAAGCGGTAAACTTTCATACTTCATATCTCTAAAGTTTTGAGTCACACAGCAAAAAGCAATAACATGTATTCATCCCTCAGTCATATCATACTGTATACCAAATTTGATAACGATCGGAGCAGAACAACTCCATGACATTCCTTGTTAGTTTAACTGTGATTAAAAGTCACGTGGGTTGAAAAATTATATATGCAATAATTTTTGTACCAAAAAGGATAGTAGGAAAGATAACTGCTTAGTTAGAACGATAGTGCTTCGAAAAATCTCATAGTACAAAACTTTAGGTAATATAAGAATAAAATATACACTTAAGAGCAAAACAATCGACTCAGGAACATGCTCGAGTTTTGAGAGAATATATATCCACTCCGATACCACTCCAAGTAAAGTTCAGTGTATTGTTTGACAAGACTGTGTAACACAAAAGAGTTAAAAGGTGATTATGAAAGGAAAAAAATGAAATCCTCAGTTAAAATTAATTTAATGATTTTTTCAATACACGGTGTTGTCACCTTTACTCCTAATTGCACTTTCCAAGCAATTACGCATAGATCAGATGACTTTTCCTATGCTATTTTGAGGGATTGCTTTCCGCTCTCACAATCAGTTCCATCACGCTTCTTGGTGCAAGATTTCTGTCCCGGACAAACATGCTCAATTGGATTCAAGTCTGGGCTACACGGAGGACAGTCCATTTTCGGTATGCCGACGTCAAACAGATAGGTAGTGCATTAGCATAAAGTCCTCACCAACAAATCTCGCAAACGAAACATGTTCCTCCAGAATGTCACTGATGTAGCGGTCCACTATTAAACCTCCTCCGCGTCCTCCACTAGGCACGAAAACTAACTCAGATTTTCCGTGTATGGAAATGCCTGCCCAAAACATGCAAGAGCCACCTCCATGTACGACAGTTTCTTAAATACAGCAATGAGCAAATCGCTCCCCTGGATTTCTGTAGACCCGACGTCTCATGTTGTTGCCATGCAGGCACATCTTGAACTCGAGGTTCCACTCGAGATATTTGCGAACTTTGCTTTTGTACTGCAGTCAGCTTGAAAGCCGTAGCTGCCTTTTTTGGGGTCAGGTTGGCTGTTTTTAGTCTTCTCCTCAATGCCCAAGCGCTGGCTCTTGGCACTTAGTTCTTGGTTGAGGTCAACGCTAGTCATATGTCGATTTCTGGGGGGTATTGGGACGAGAAATCAATCGTCCCTCTCCGTTGTCACGCGTCTACGACCGCCTGCTTGTCGGCGGATGTAGCCACCGGTTTCCCGGTACCGACGCCACGCTCTGGACACAGCTGATTGACTCAAATTTAGTCAATTTACCATGCCCCTCTGACTGAGACCCTCTCTCAACAATGGAACTGCTTGGGCTGCCTCGACGGCTGTGGTATTTATTTACTTGCGAATCACTCGAACACTTACGTCACTTACTTACGTCAACTTCGGATAAAAGCATGAGATGAATTACAGGATAGCAAGCGTACTGTAGGCCTATCATAGTCGTCGCACACGTGCTTTCCAATTAGCAAGATTTGTAAAACCCCGTTTGTGATGCATATTTTTTTAAATACGTCATCCTATTAATGAAGTAGCAACAGTTTTTTAAAGCTCAATAATAGAGATGCTTTTTGCACGTTAATGTTTTTATTTTCACTTTCCTTATACTGAAACAGGAAACTAAAATGCGCATACAGCTAGAGAGTCGCTTGTTTTGCTCTCGAGTGTAGAAGTTCACACTAAACTGTCCGAACTGCAATAAAAATTTAATTTTTTTGGAGGTAGATTCATTAATATTAAATAAAATATTTTTTGTATGCCCTGAAGTAGGCGAGAAAAGATACCCAAAGGGAATTCCTACTGTAAGGTTTTTTTTATTATTGGCATACTTACCGGCACTGCAGCTACAGTAGCTTATTGTGCCTACTAACATGCACTTATTATTAGGACATCACATACACCCACGGGTTGAGCAAGACTCGAACTCTTCCGCGCCGGCTCGACGACAGAGAAACGATGATCTTGACCACCGTAGCAGTGTCCTCATCCATTGCGCAACGGATCATTATTAAATTTTTCATGGCAGAAAACGTAAAACTGTCCGAAATTTTGAAACGAATTAAGGTTCAATTTAAGAACAGCGCTCTTAAGAAGATTAAAATGCGTGCGTGTCATAAACAATTTTTATAAAAACAAAAAGCATTTGAATGAAGGTCATGGACATTGCACAAGAATCAGCGTTTTAAGTTTGACAGTGCTCAGTAAACCAGACAACAATTTCCGGGTCAATACAACTCCCAAACAAAAAAATTAGTTTTTTTTTAGGCAACACCTAAATACCTTCCTTATATTTTAGATATGACAATTATGTTGCTGTCAAAACATTTGTAAACAACTAACTGGTGTCACAATCACCCCTATTATACGATAACAATATCAACCGTTAAAGAAAATGTTTTTCTAAGCTAAGATACAATAACTTTATAAAATAATTTCAGTTTATATTTTATTTATTAATCGCCAGCGTGGTCCCGTGGACTTGGGTTCACTCCCGGAGCTCTCTGATGCCTGGCGGGTGGCCTACTCAGTACTAAAAATAATTGAGTACTTGCGTTCACCTCGAACAAGGGATAAGGGCAGAGAAAACGAACATATGAGGGTCTTAACTTCTTAGTTAGCAACCGGTGCTCCCACGCGGGGCGTTAGAACCTTATCACCTTATCATCATTTTATTTACCCATTTGTATTACGAAAATTTTAACTATCACTCTGTAACTTGGGAAAATTAAACGACTCATTGTCAGTTATAATAAGTTATTAGCAACAGCACATATTTCTATAAGTTCTTTTTGAAACCATGAAAGCCATATAAATTCTATCTTTGTAGCACAGGTAAAATGTAAATTGTTTAAAACAGATTTGAGTTATTTAATGGATTATGACAATGAGGAATAGATAATGTCAGCTTCTTTATTATATCAAATTGATAAGTGACTGCTTTCTTATAAATTGCCTATTATTATATGTCTACATCTTTATGTAGCTGGGCTTGCTTCTAACAGGTGTTTTTCTTTTTGCTTCACCTACTCCTCAACATTGTCCGTATTTTTCTGAATAGATAATGTTCTTGTTGAATCTTTCACTTTTTCAGATCTACCTTTACTTAAGAAACTGTTTAATCTTTTTTATGAACAACTTTGTTCTCCATTATTTAGAACATCTTTAGAGCACCTCAATACAGAATTAAAGAAACATAGATTTTAGGCAAGTGGATTGATTCTTAGATTAAATATTCTTCTGTCATGTGGATTATTTGATGTAACATCTTGTAGATGAGTTTCTCTATACAGGTGGCTTTATCTTTGAATCAAATATTCCTCTATGCTACGAAAACCACCTTGTCTATTTTGTATGAATAAGTGCCGTTCTTCTCGTATGAAATACTTCTTCAAAATCCGATAATCATTCCTTTACACAAAGTGGTAGTTTTCTTCTTAAGAGGTAAGTCTGTGGCATGTAAGTGTTTACTCCTACAAGCTTACAAAGTTCCTAAAACTGCTGTCTTTCTCTTTGGATTAAGTGCTTCTGTATGTAACCAAGACAATTTAACCTATCTTCTTCTGGTCAGGTAACTTCAAAGCTAAATTACTATCCTTTCTTTGGTACTAAAACCATCTAGTTTAGCTTGTTATTGGCAGGTAACATGCTTTGTTCTTGCATTCAACAAGTTCGAACTGATCTTACACATGTGTTTTTTGGTTTGAGTCAACTTATTCCGACTGTTAAGACTCGGTTTAATTTTAAATAATACATCTGACGTTAAACAATTTGAATTATGAAGTATTTTAAAATAAAATAATTTGGGTTTATTCGAAACACAACTATAAGGTAATGAAATATTAATATTCAGTTGAACATTAAAACCGACATTTTGATTTCACTTGACAAGTTTTTTGCCCTAGTTCGTCTAAAAAAACAAATTTTTTATTCAACACTTTTATAGATCATATGTATAAGAAGTTATCTGGGCAATGTTTCTCTAGGATCAAGAGACTTATCATCGCCTTTATATGGTAGACTAAAAAGATACAAACAATAGTCTTCAAAAGTGAATTCAATCAGGTGTACTGAAAAAATTAAGAAGTTTTTCTTGTAGCTAAATACATCATGCAAACAGTTTAGTATTTGCAGCTTGATTGATTGATTTCTAATACAAAAATAACACAAAAGTATTACTTATAAGTCGCCTATGATTTTTAAAAATTAGGTAATAACGGTATACACGGGTAATTCTAATAACTATACTAGAACTTATCAAAATACAGTTTAATTTAATTTTTTTTATATTAATATCAATATTTTTATATCTATAGGTTTTACAATACTTACGTTTTGATCATGATCAGACACTCTTCCAATTTAGAGATATTAGTTCGGAAATGAATAATGTTATCATGGTACTTGTAGCAAAAGCTATCACAGTTCAACCAGGTCGTGAAAAGCATTGAGGAATTGGACATAATGTGTTCTGTATTAGATGAAGTTTATTTGTATTATAATTTATTAACTTTAATGACATTTAGATACGATACCACGTGTTCTTCATTTTCCAAATATTCAATTTTGCTATCCGAGTTTTAATGGTAAGTTTTTATGAATGTTAAAAAAACATAGCTAATATTTGTTTCTTTTTTACTTGTTATACATAATTTTTTGCATACATAAAAACTACAAATAACACTCCATAAAATTATAGCCCAAGATTTAAAAAAATACGAATATCTCTTACGCCCAGATTTTCTGATGATTTTACATTTAGGATAAACACAATAAAATGTTTAATTTTGGCATTTTTATCAGAATCTAATAAAATAAAATAAATTTAGCTAACAATAAAGAGTATTAAAAATATTAATATTTTGTGTTGCATTAGAAAAAATTGTTCTTCATAAAAGCAAAACTATATAATTATAGACAATTGAAGTGAATATTACATCGCTAAAATATACAAACCATAACATTTGCATATAAATACTAATAATTAAGATAGCAATCTAACTTAAGAGCCACGTGAATTGGCAATCTTAGTGCAAATTAACCACTTTATTAGTTGCTGTAATGCAGATTTTATTGTTTATTTTACAGTTAATTATGTATTTTAAGAGACGGTAAAATGGACCGTTATGGGAAATTTTCAAACAATAAGGTTCCAAAATAATACCAGCTAAACACATTCAATTAACGACGTGAGTAAGTTAAGGCTGCTTCCTAGCTACTTTAATTATCAAACAATTATTTGTATTTCAAATTGTGTGTAACACAATGCATTCTTGGAACAGTAACAAATTTATCTGAATTTTCACATACAAGATGCCTCTAATATTTTTTGTTATATTATTTGAAGTTTTTGTAACATAATAAAAAAATTATGCTAATATTAATTATAAATTTAGCAAAAAATACATGATGATTAGAATAAAACTGACATTAATTTATGTAATAACTCGAAGGCTTGTACGATTTAATTTTTTTTTGTATTACAGAATTTATATAGTAACTAGCCGGATAAACTAAAAGTAAATTAACATTATTTGACTTCAGCAATCGACAAAAAATCGTTATGCTTACCATAAGCACTGAAACATAAAAGATGCTGGAAAAAGGCAACAGTTTATCTTAAAGTACTATAAATAACCCTATGAAAATTCAAAACTGTCAAAATGACATTTGTATATTGTTGTAATATGTAATTTAAATACACATATCGTTAATCTATTAATTTTTGATATTACATGTACACTACGGTCCAAAAGTATTTTATCTCCACTAACAAAAAAAATTAGTTACACTTTTCTTTCATAAAAAAGACCTTGCATTCCAGGATTGTTGAACGATATTTCACATATCATCTTTTGATTTTGGACAACTGTTTCCTACATTTCGGCCCGGATCTTCCGAGATAAGCTACATCGGGTTGATCTGAGGAGCTTGGGCTGGCCTTTTCATATTTTTTAGTAAACCAATTTCTTTCATCTCTTCAAGTAATTTCTGAGCAGGTTGAAAACATGTTTTTGGTCATTCTCTTGTTGCATGATGGAGTCTCTATCCTTTAAACGCACTCTAGACGGTATTGCGTAACTTTGTCTATTTTTAATAAATTTCCTACTCAATTTACGAAAAACCCTATGTTTAGGAAAAGGTACCACACAATTCCAAATAATTTTTTTCTTGAAGTGTTCCACATATAAATACTTGTACCAAATAGTTCGAATTTGGACTGGTCGGTCCAAAATACTGTTTTCCTTGCAAATTGTCCATGATTCAGGTAACCGAGCCCATTTCAAACGTTTTTCCTTGTTAGCTGTCTTTAACACTATTTTTTTGACAGCAAGTCATTTCAGTTTGTCTCAGAAAACCTTTTCACAGTTGTCATTGACTTTCTAGAACTGAAAGTGAATTGAAATCGTTCCCCTTAGATATCAATAAAATGTGGTGGTCTTCACCTTTTGATGTGCATTTGAGTCTTGCGAATCTTCTTTTATTGTGAAGGTTTTCTGCGTCACGCATTCGGGCAATAGTTGTGTGTACACCATTATTAGATGCTTTTAAATGTTGGGTTAGTTTACGTTTGGAATAACTTTTATTATAAAGTGTGACAATAGCACTTTGAGTTTCGAGGCTTAATTCCTTGCTTTTCGGTGTTTTATGCCATCATTTGTTAAAACGAGCTTAAACGTGTGCACTAACAAATAATAACTATTTTTTTGTGTTTTAAATTTAATAATAGCCGCTTACAAATAATGCATTTACGTAAGCGCAATTCATAAACTAAATTTAACAATAAATGGCATTCAACAATGCTTTACTTTTTCACTTATTTATCGCAGAATTTTCGGTAATAATAGATAGTTTAATTGCAATAAATTAATTTCTATATATAAAAATAAAAGCAACAGACTAACCATACGATAATCTCACATTATGGAAGTTGTCCCACACTTTTGCACATGTCAATATGTATATAATTATGCAATTAAATTCAAGTCATGTGAACACAGGAAATTATTAAAACTTGCACAAGTCCAGACAATACGGGCAATTATAGCGACCAAGGAAGTTCCACGAAACACGAATAAAAAATGAAATACAAACTAATTAAGTTCCAACACAACCAAACACATCCAATAGATACAAAATTCTCTAGCAACGAAGAAGTAATAACGACGATGACAGCCAACTAACTAAAATTTGGAAATCCACTTATCTACGTTTATGGTATCACTAAATATGAGGAAATAATAGAATATTTCACTCCACATCAATCCATAATAGCCTGCTATTACCTATTATCCAGTAATATATAATAATAATAATACACAAACTTAGAAAACCAGCACATGATGTAGTATTAACCGACCTATCAGCTTACTTCCAACTATAACCAAAATATTTAAGAATATTCTGCTGAAAAAGCTTACAAAGTCACTTAATCTGGATAAAATAGTACCATCTCACTAGTTTGACCTTTGAGCAACTTGTTCAACAAACCAACAAACCCATAGAATAAACGAAACAAAAAAGTTTTAAAGAGAAGAAATTATGTACTACCGCTTTCTTTGACATAAAACAAGCCTTTCAGCGTGTATGGTATAATGGATTACTATTTAAATTAAAGCTTACTACCTTCTATTCAAGTTCTATTTAAGTATCCGCTACTTTCAAACTAAATACGAACTGAAAACATTCACTTGCTTGGGGAGTTTTCCAAGATAGTATGCTGAAGCTATTTCATCATTCTGATTTTTACTGTTGGTATCCCAACAATAGGCAACACCAAAATTGCCACCTTTGCAGACGATGCCGCATAAATTGTTAGTAATGGTAAATGGTTTCTAATAATCTCCAGTACGACCTTAATCTCCTTGCCACCTGGCTGAATAAGTGGAGAATCCCCATCAATCAACACAAGCCTGCGCATGTCATATTTACAACTCAAAAGGTTGAATGTTTCGAAGTAACAATAAACGGCATTTGTCCATTTGGTCTTATGGGGTGCAGCTCTAGGGTTGTGCTAAATCTCCTAACATCAAGATCATAAAAAGTATACAAACACGATAGCATTAAACTCGCAATACAATAGATAAAAAAACATGTAATAGACTAACAAACAACTTAAAACGTACACTTGCAATGATCAAACAAAAAATATATCAATAATACTTGAGTAACTTATCCAGGGCGGATCACACTATTTGGAAAGCAAATAAAAAAGACAACCAACCCCAAGCAATAATCCACGTATAAATAAATTACCTACTGAATGGGCTAGATCAGACAATGAAAAAATAGAAGTATTCGCCCGACATTTATAACTATATTTACCCCTCATTGAAATGTTTTGGATGTTAATATAGAAAACTTCTTAGAAACATCTCTACATGTGTCACCGCCGATAAAAAACGTCACTACAACTGAAATCAGGAATGAAATTAAAAGGCTGGACAAAAAAAGTTTCTTGGATATGATCTGATTAATGGTAACGTGCTCTCTGAACTCCCAATACAGGAATCCATTTTATAAGACTTTAATTCAAGATGGTACTCCGATTGAACCATTGCCCTCTGCAACTTAAATTTGCTCAGCTAATTGTAGTCCCAAAACCAGTTAAACCCCCACCTAAACCTGATTCATATCGTTCAATCTGTCTACTGGCGCAAATATCCAAACTCCTGGAAAAATTACTAATAAAAGAAATCTATGTAAGCGACATCTTAGAAGACATCCTTTCTAACCACCAATTCGGCTTCCGTAGATACCGTTTTAAAATACAAAAATGTCATCGAGTGATTACCATAATAAATCAAATACTTGACTAAAAAAAATACTGTCTAACAATATTCCTGAACATACAATGTGCACTCGATAAAGTCTGGTAGCAAGAAATTATACAAGCTCAAACTACTATTGCCAAGTGAATACTACTTGTTGCTGAAATCTTACCTGTCTGAGAGGTACTTTCAAATTTATCAAGGACAGACATATTTCGACATACCAACTACTTCAGAAATCCATATTAGCACGTTCGAGACGACACTGTAATAATAGCTACATATCCTGATCCACTGCATTCCACCACGCACCTATAAGAACATTTAAACATCATTCAAATATGATTACACAAACGGAGAACAAAAGTCAACGAAGCAAAAAGATTCTATGTAACATATATACTTAGACAAATAAATGTCCTCATACTACTTAATTAGCATACAAATTCCCAGAACCTAGGCAGCAAAATACCTTGGACTGTATATGGATAACAGACTGACATGAAAAGTACACATCTTGAAAAAGAGAAAAGAAACGGATTTTAAGATCAAGAAAATGAACTGGTTTTTAGGTGAACACTACTGCCTCTCTCTAGATAACAAGCTACTACTCTATAAAGCAATTATAAAACCAATATAGATGTATAACATTGAACTTTGGAGATGCTCTAGTACCTCAAATATTAACATTATTAAACGTTTTCAATCCAAAACGCTTTGAATGCTCACAAATGGTCCATGGTATTTTTCAAATCATATCCTACATACATACGGACCTTAATATACTAACAATAGAAGAAGAACGCCACTTCCAAAGCCTTCAAGCTCATCCTAATAAACTAGCTTCCACCTTGCACAACGTTCAGAATATGGCCAAGTGACTTAATAGACTAAACCCTAAGTCGGAATAACTTCATTGGAAGGCTTTCCTCTCATGACTGTACCACCTCAAAATATATATATATATATATATATATATATATATATATATATATATATATATATATATATATATATATATAGGAATATATCTATAAATAGCAATAAGTAACTGTTTTACAAGAACTATGCTCATTCAGCAAGAAACGATTGCATTTACCTTCTTTACTTGGTTTAATTCCTTGCTGGAAAGCTTTTTCGTAAATACCTAATAAAGTAGTCGGGCGATTAGTGGGCCTCATCTCTGAAGCTTCACACCGGCAGTAACTAACAATGTGTCATTTTTATAGAAACGGTACTTAGCATTTAATACCGCGGTCTATTACCAACTAATGAGCCGACTGCTGCAATGCGGTTAGTGTTTATGCACTCCTTAATTAGAACTCCTACAAAGATTTACCATCATTATTTCTTAACATCCGTTAACAAATTGGTTCGGTATTGCTCTCAATAATAGCGCCTTTAGTAAACATTTTAGCTTTATCGTCTTTCCGTTTTCAATGCCTAATTAAATATAATTAAGCAATAACCAGCTAACTAAAGAATAAATAATGTTTGATATTCAAGCCAGAAAGGTTAGGGAAAAACGTAAATTAATTTTCAAAGAACGTTAATAATATGGAATAAAATTAATAAAACAGGAATATGTTATAAGTATAATTACAGCTGCATTTAAAATAGCAGAATCAGACATAACTGAATACGTACATATGTGATATTGGTTACAATTTCTATTTTAATTTAAATATATAATCAACAGAGTCTCACTAATACACAACTAAATTTAATAAAATACATCGATATTTATAGTTCTAAGTTATCATCAAAAATATGTGGTAAAATACGTCTTTTATTTAACGACAGGATGTTCCAAAAATGTATCCACTTTGTAAATGAACAACAAACGGAGCAACGTGTTCTTATTGTTAAAACATTTTATCAAAGCAGTAAAAGTGTCACACAGACAGTGCGAAAATTTTGTACGATTCTCGGAAAAAGTGAAGCACTCAACGATTCTACAGTTAGAAGACTAATGAGGAAGTTTGAGACGCTTAGTTCAGTGGGAACGGTGAAATTCCTGGGCGGAATCGGTCTCGTCGGACAGAGCAACAAATCCCTGTTGTGCAAAACAGTGTCACTATGAGTCTTGGAAAATCGATTCACCTAGCTTCGCAGCAGTTGGACACTCCAACAACTTTATTACATTTAATTTTCCATACAAATCTCCATATGCTCCATATGATTATGGAAAACGGAGGCGATTTCGTAAAAAATAGTTCCTAGTGACGAAGCTCACTTTTACTTCAGTGAGTTCGTCAGTAAATAGAACTGCCGGATTTGGAAAAATAAAAATCCTCAAGCAATCCAGGAGCGTAAAATTCATCCACCAAGAAAGACTGCGTGATGTGGTTTTTCGGCAAGTGGGGTGATGGGCCGTTTTTCTTTGAAGATGATGACGGGATTGCAGTTACCGTCAATAAAGAATGTTACCATAACATGATATCCAGTTGGTTGTGGCCTACCTTTGAAGATATTGACGAGCTCTAGTTTCAGCAGGATGGAGCCACCCTTACTCAATGAAAATTCCCGCAACGAGTGATTTCTCTGCACAGTGACCAGGAATAGCCGGAAAGGTCCTGCAATCTTACTCTTTGAGAAATGTAAATTGAGAATGTTTAGTTCAAATATATTTTATGAGACGTTCCATTAATCTAAGTTTTCCCCGTACTTTTAATTTCAAAGTTGTGAAACCTGACGGTAAAGGCTGCTTTCATCTATCAGTTAAACAATCCGAACCATTAAAGAGTGGTTAAGAAAATGTTTTCTAACAGAAAGAAATTCAAAGAACTCAAGAATAAATTGGCAAATTTTCTTTTTTGGTTGTTTCTGGATATTGATTATATATTATAATTTCTTTATTTTAAATATTCATAAATTCAAAAAATATCGTTATATTTATAAGAAAAACAGATGAATGAAGAAATTTAACGATGACGTGCTTACAGTTGTACGTTAAGTATAGAGGAGAAAAAACCTTATATCATGCGAAAAGAAATTGATGCTGCTATCAAACAATTAAAGACAGAGAAAGCAACTACCAACAATGGAATTAGTGATTAAACCTATGAGCGACCTGGAACTTGATGTAATACATATGCTATGCCAAGCCATCTGGAACACGAGGATCTGGCCAAAATAATGGTGCAACTCAGTCTTTATACCCATACAAAAAAGGACCAAAAGGTAAATGTGACAACTACTGATACCGCATATCAGCAATATCTTACTACATATAATAAATAAAAGATTAAAAGCGTATCTAGAACAGCCGATCGCAAGAGAACAGACTGGTCTCGTAAAAGGCAAAGGCACCCGAGAACGCATCTTTAACCTTAGACAAATAATAGAGAAGGGAATACAACCTAAATCTGTTTGTTGTCATAACACTTTTGATAGAGTAAACTGGGAGAAGCTATAGCACATTCTCAAAGAAATGAAGGTACCACAGCATATTATCACATTGATCCAAGAGTTATATAACAATAGACATAGTGTAATAAAAATTGACAACCAACAGTCAAAGGGATTTAACATAAGAAATGATGTTTGACAGGGGTGCATCCTGTCTCCGCAACTACTTAATATATACGGCGAATAAATAATGAGAGAAGTACTATAAATCACCATTGGAGAATTCAAGATCAATGATGAAACGATAACCAACTTCCGATATGCCAATGACACTACTATTCTTGCTACCACCGAGGATGAGATAGTGGAACTCCTTTTAAAATTGCAACGCAACAGTGCAAAATATGGCTTAAACTTAAATAAAACAAAACAAAAGTTCTCATAGTCCATAGAACAAACAATAACAAGCCTAATTAAAAAAATTGGCGGTTTTGAAGTTATCAATCATTACATATACTTGGAAACACTCATCAATAACATGGGAGACTGTTCAGCGGAAATAATCAGACGAATCCAAATAAGCAAAAATTCCATGACTATGTTACAAAAATTATGAAAAGATCGACAAATAACAAGCAACACAAAATTATTACTGCTAAGAACTCTGGTCTTTCCCATATTATTAGATGGAGCCGAATCGTGGACAGTAAAAGAAAAAGAACGCAAAAGAATTGACGCTTTTGAGATGCGATGTTGGAGATGTATGCTGAGGATACTCCGCACAGCAAGGAGGACAAATTTGTCTCTACTACAAGAACTCAATATAAATGATCGCCTCTCTACTATAGTGTACAGACAAATCCTAAAATACTACGGCCACATATCAAGACGTGACAACAACAACCTTGAAAAGTTAGTGGTGGACGGACGCACTAAAGGCACCAGACCACAAGGAAGATCGCCAAAGAGATGGCTAGATCAAGTCAAAACGGCAATAGAGAAGCCAATACAACAAATTAACCACGAGGCCCAGAACCGACGAAGATGGAAAAACATCGTCAAAAATATAATAAATAATAGACCATGATGATCACAATTCTAATAAGAAAGAAGAAGAAGATAAGAAAAATATATTTTTTCTTAACATACACAAATCTTTGATATTAGTTTCACCCTGATATATAATAGTTACAGAACAAAAGTTGATATATTTTTATTACCTAGTGTAGCTTTACATTTTAATGTGTGGCAAGCATCGCGCCTTAGACGACCGCTACTATTACTCCTTGTTCGAAGTGAACGCAGGTACTCAATTATTTTAGTGGCTGAGTAGGCCACACGCCAGACATTAGAGAGCTCCGGGAATGGAAACCGGGTCCGCACCGCATCGCAGCCTACCTCTCAATCCCGGGACTACGTGATCCTAATAACATAAATATAGCAAATTAGAGTTAGGCTTTTTCGGTAATACAGTAAATTTTTATAACGTGCCACCATAATTTATTTGGTGATATAACTCTTCAAACTCTTCAAACAAAAACAGATTAAACTTAAGTCAACGCTTTGATTTAATTTCACATACGTTTAAAGAGTGAACAAAAAATTGAAAAGAAACAATAATCATGTAGTGACAAAACAGATTTATTTAAAAAATAAAAGCTGTACAACTTAAAATAAAAATGGACGAAGTAAATGCATTACCTTTGGAAACTCTATTTTGGGATAAATCAATTTAAACGTAGCCAAACATGCATCAAAGGTGAAGCTCGCACTGAAGACTCGGTTGAAGACACCGCAAGGGATGTAGTTAAGAAAGTACGTAAGATTACTGATATGGTAAGCTTCTCAGTTGTACGAATAAGAAAATTGTACACAAACAAACTTTGTGCGAGGTTTTGTGACTCTTAATCTTTAGTCATGTTTAATTAAAAGATTTTCTTGATTTTCTACCATAAACAAAACATGAATTTATCACTACGTACCATAGACGAAACGAAAGTGAAAATAGTGAAGAAGCAGTGAACGTAGAAGGTAAAGATAGTTTGACAATTTAAAAGACGAACTAAATTAAAAACGCTAAAGACAGGATTTATTAAAAGTTGCTGAAATTTTTTTTTTATTATTTGGTTTCCATTTTACTTTTTTCGGTCAAAACGCTAAAAAACGTTTGTAAAATTTTTAAAATGGTTTTTTGAATCTTACAACAGATGATTTTTACCATTATAGGGAAAGCAAAAGCATTTATACAATTCAACATACAAAAAAATATTTTGTATGCAGTACCTTGAGAACATGTCATTAATATTCAACTTTTAAATTACGTAATCAACAAATGATTATCAATTGAACTTAGTCTAAATTATCATGTAATATAAAAGTAGCTGTTCTTTCAGGGACGCGATGGCTCAGATGGTTCAACCAGTTGGCTCTGTCCTCTAGCTGGTGTGCGCGAGTTCGTCTCGCTCAACCCATGGGTGTGTGTGAACGTCGTAGCATTTAAGTGCATGTTAGTTGGCACAATAAGCCCTTGAGGCTGTAGTGCCTGTAAGTGCGCCAAAAAAAGCTGTTCTTATATAAAGAAATTATTTTTAAAGTTTCTACTAAAAACTATGAGCTACGTGTGGAAACCAATAAAAATGATTTTCTTGGGCCAATCAGAAGAGCTGGGGGGCGGAGCCTTTGAGCCTGGAGGTTGGTAAGTGATGTCGGGTAAATGGTTCGACCCAACTCATTCGCCTTCGAGCCTTTAGGTTACTTCACATTGGTAGACAAATCGCGTAACTGTCTATAGCCGAGAACTTTATGTATAGACTATTGGAAACAAGTTGCAAAACAATTATTAGACTTGGTATACACGCCTTGAGTTAGTATTTGAAAATTCTGAGTCATGATCAGCGACTCAGAAAAAAAAGACGTTGGAGGACACAACAGATTTTATCAAGAGGACCTGCACTCGGTAATAATCTCTTGGATGAATGGAGATTGGAAGATGCCATGGGACTCCAAAATTTTACGCAGTTAATTCCCAACAATTTTGACTTTTATAAGGCGATGAAACTTTCTAGAAAAGAATGAATATTTTCACTTGCACATTCGCCATTCAAAGATTTGTATGTAGGGTTTGAGCACGTTATAAAATTACTGTCAGAAGTGTTTGACGTCCAAGGGCTGGGGAAATTTGAAAGGTACCGTAAAGGAAGAATTTGTGGAAACTTTGAAATCGGATTTCCATTATACGTACCCATTTTTAAACGCAGAAGAATTTTATGGATGTAGTGCTAAGTTAATGATATTTCTTGCTAAAACTGAGTCCTTAAATTGTGGATTTTTTATCCACGTGGGCGATCGGTAAGTTAAGTTTTTCGGTGATGTTATTCAATGTCACTTTTCTGTGTCTCTGTTTTTATAGTCGGTCCCATCCCATAGACACATCGTATTATGGAAAGATTCAATTCAATTTAAAGTTTTCTACATTAACCACATTTTTGAAAAAAATTAACCAGTTTTTAATAAAAAAAAAGAAAGAAGCACTAAGAACAAAGACAATACTTTGTGGCGGGTGGCGAGGCAAGACTGAGACAAAATTTCTGTCCAAACAACACGTCCATACTACGAAATATTGCCCAAGAAATCGCAGGTTTTACATTCGAGATTTCGAAATTATTCCCGACTGTTTATCGACAATCGCAAAACTTTGTTTAAATTCGAAAAATGCGCAACCGAGATGCTTTCTATGATACAAAAAGCCTACGGGAAGGATGTTTTATTGTTTAAGTGGCACAAAGCGTTAAAAAATGGAAGAGACAAATAAGCAAGGCGCCCGTGAGCGTCTCATAAATGGAACAATGTAAAATTGGTTTAAGACTGACTGTCGTTTAAGTGTTAGATTGGTAGCAGGAGAAGTGAGACTTGCAAAATCTATTGTGGATGAGATCGTTACGACAGACTTGCAGATGCAGGAAGTTTCTAAGGTTTTGACCGACAAACGGAAGGAAAACAGTACATCAATTTCTCGTGAGCTTTTGGGCCGTGTAAAAAGCGAGCGCATTCATTGATAACTGGTGATAAAATATATATAAAAAAGCACAATATTTGTAAGTAAAGATTTTGCAATATCACCTTGTCATATTGTATATTATACGGTTTAAATGTTAATCAGTGTTTGAAGTAGATGGTTTATGTGCTGAAAGTTGATTAGCTTTATAGTACAACCATGTTCAAGTTGTATCAGGAGTTCTAAATAGGAAATTTTCTGATCCTTAAAAAAGAATGGTGGCCGTTTTCTTTACTATCAGGAGTATTATGAAGCACAGGGTGCTAGACATACAGAAAACGATTACCATAAAGTAATATATGGAGGAAAGCCTTTCCAGAGTTGCTTAAGCTACCAAAAGCATTCGTCCAAGCTTTTTCTTTTCTACTACTACAACTCTCCTGTCTACTACTCCAAAGTTTACATTGAGAATATGGCAAGTACTGGGCTGAAGATACTTGAGTGTTCGCCCTACAGCCCAAGCCTTGTTCTATGTGACTTTCCACTGTTTCCTTACCTGGAAAAAATATTAAAGAGTCGACTGGTTTGGAAGGCTTCAGAAGTGCACAGAGTATGGCGGAAAGTATTTTCCAGACTATGAAAATTAAAAGTGTAGTACATAATGTGTAATAATTTGTTTTTCCATGCGACTAAATTGCGTAGATAATTATGTTAGTTTACATTACCAAATAGTTTAAAACGTGTTACTTTCAAAAAACAAAAATCTAGTAAATTCCATTTCCAAAATCCTTCACACAATTTGTAACAATTAAAAATCAAATGATTATGGATAATTGGTAATATTAACATGCCCTTGAACACTGTTGGTTATGAAATTTAATTTAGTTTTTTTAGAGCTTGTTGTGCCTCCAAAAAAGTATATAATGATCTTGAAGGTTTGATAATTCTTTTATTACAGTATTATACTTAAAAACTGTTTTATAACAAAAGATCTTTTCTTTTCGCATAAGGAGACGAGAAGCTTAAATAATGTTTTCTCCACTATCAGTTGATTATTAATAATACTTCTTTGTATTGCTTATGCACAAACAATTAATAGGTGTTGTATCACATACATTGTTTTACAGCTAAATTAATTTCATTGTTCTGATCACTACCCACCATTTATGAAACATTTGATAATAACCCCCACACAGGCCGCTGCAAATTGCTTACCATGTGCACAATGCATTTCTTGAACACAATGCCATGTAGATTATCGGAAATTGTATGGACTTGATACAGCGAAGGGCATGTTAAGATAATTAGCCATAGTTAAACCCTAACTGCATAAATTATTAATAACCTGTTGGATGCAGATGCATGCCTTGCCTGCTGCCATTAAATGCCACCCACACTAAGAAAGTGTCGATTTAATAGGAAGATCGCTTACATTATAGTAATTTTATGTCCAATGTGTTGCATTTGGTATAATTAAATGATGAAAGTGTTGAAATATTGATTAAAAAATATTACAGTGCATCGCTTGATGTGTTGAACATTTATATCTACTTTTGCATGGTAAAAAATTCACTTATGTACTAATCCTTCTTCCTCCGGAAAGACCAACACTATAAATAATATAAGACGCTTTAACTGTTAACAAATGTTCATTACTAAAATATTTATAAAAAAACACTTGCTAACAGAACTCCCTAATGTTTTTAGTACAATCTAAAAGTGAACACTGGATTCATTGGATCTCAAAAAAATGAATAGAGAATCAAAATTGAAACTACTAATTAATTTTTATATCTTGTAAGTTACTGATATTTATCGCATATTTGAATGTTTAATACTATTTAGAAATTTCGAAGGTCCTTTCTAGACATGTGATGATAAATTTAAAATTGTAGCCAAACGACTCGTAAGGCGCTTAACACGATAGCACGCTATCTATTAAGCAATTTCAGTAATACATCGAATATGATTGTAATATCTGCTATGTTTAAAGATCTATTATTTTTTATTTAATCAACAACTAGAATTTACATACTATAGGCTAATTTTGTCTCATTATATGATTAAGCACTGCTTATTTTACTTAAAGTCTCACAAATAATTTATTTTGTTTGTAAATTACAAAACAACGCAATCGAAATCTATTGGCCATATAAAAGGTATATGCAATCAAGACTAAACCTCTGTACATCCTCCACCGAACTTTTTTGGCTAGCTGCACTTCATATTTGCTTAAATTCCTGGATTGTTTCAGTTTCTCGGGCATGTTTTCTTAAGTATCTCTACAATAGCTCAGTGACGTTCAATAGGACGAAGCTCAGGGCAGTTTGGCGGATTGTCCTCTTTTTCATAAAATTAATATTTTTAGAACCCAGAAGCTGAAGCTTCTCACTAGAGGAGTGGGCAGATGTCTGGCCAAAATAATGGGAAAATATTATGCTTACGACATAGAGAAAGTAACCGTTTTTGTGCACATTTTTATTTCGTCATCCATAAGAACATAATGAGTTTGGTTTTGAATCGCCGTACAATCTTCCACAACATTTCGTTGAACTAAGTTGTTACTTCTCGTTTCTCTTCGACATTTGCTGCTTTTTATAAGTATTGTTGTTCTTTTTTTGCTATTTTGAATAGCACCTACCCCAACTTCTGCCTATTTGGCTATTTCACATACAGACATATATTTTTTCGACTTTAATAGTTTCAAAACCATCTTCTCAGCTCTTGCATTTCCCGGGCCACTTTGATGTTTCGATTTAGGCAAATCGTCAAACTTATAATAATTTGGAAAACTGTTGTTAACACTTTGTAATTTTGGGGAGTTTTTGGCAAAGACTACCACTTCTGCAAAGGTTAGCTTTCTAATCTCAATACTGATTCGCCCTATCGTGTCTTAATTGACAGCTGTCATTAAACATTAGTAACATTTATACGCCAACAGTCATTCGATACGATCAATGCACACTACTTAAAAATAGTTGAAATTTAAAGTTCTATTAAGTAAAATGGTTAATTTTTACATATACATTTACAATAGAATATATAATACATAGTAATCATATCGCATGATGAGAATAATACTCACTGGTATTGTTAATCGATTATAATGTTTACTACTTCTCTCATCAATAAGATTTAAAGTGTAATATATTTTAAGACCACTGTTAGTGATCTAAAAACTTTTTGATGATAACTATGTTAAACATACTGATCTGTCCCCAAAGCTTAACTACTATCTTAACACTAACTATCCCGAACGTCTCCCAAACACACTTGATTGCATAAAATTTTATTTAGAACGTTGTATTTGCTGGCACAGGTCATTGACGCGTGTTTCTGGTACAATCTAAATAATAAATTTTGTTTTTCCCATTTTTTGCTTATTTCATTTGTAAAAAACAGTTGTTCAAATGTATAAACTGGGGGGGTAATACCAATAGAGATTTCTGGATTAGTGAATCGGGAAGTGGTAGTGAACCTAAAGATGATTTATTGAAATTTGCGGATGACGATCCTCATTCTAAGAATAAAAATTCCAGGCCATTTAGAGAATTTGTTGAAGTAAATTTGGATAGCCCTCCTCCAAAATTTCCGTTCACCAATGCATCTGGTGTACATTTGCCGATTGGACAGGATAAAGAGTTAGGTATTTTATATTGCTTTGAATATTTTTGGAATTCTGAAATAATAAATTTGATTACAACGGAAACTAACAAATATGCAGAGCAATCAAGACCTGGAATTGTGAAAATTGTTTCACGCTGGAAGACTGGAGACCAACAGTGCAAAAATATTTATTATTTTGCTCTCCATATTCTTCATGTAATCATAGCTAAGTCAATATATGAGTGGTATTACTCGAAGAAAGCCTTTTTTCGCTAAGGTATATAAACGTTTCGCTTTATTAGAACGATACACTAATTTTGTAAATGATTTTTACTTTTAACGCTAGTAACTATTCAAATCCTATACTAAATAAAATATAGTTAATTGTTGAACATCTTACTAAAAAGAGAGATATTACAATCAACGAGGGATATAAAGGTTGATTAGGATGGATTCAGTTTATACCACTAAAAAGAACTAGATTTGGTCTCAAATCTTGGTTTGTAAATCCAAATCTGGATATATTTAGTCTTTCACTATTTACACTGGCAAGGGCACAGCGCTTCAAATCAACAATGAAGCTCGTTGCCTAGGTACACACATAATTATGACACTGATAAAACCACCTTTGGACATGGGGCATTGCTTGACTACAGACAATTACTATACTTTTCCCAAACCTTACAAGAGAAAACAGACACGTTTGGAATCTTGATACTGAATAGAAAGGAAGTTCCAAAAGATCTACAAAAAAAAAACTAAAAAAGAGAGAAATACTTGCATATCAGCGAGGAAAAGTCTACGTAATGAAGTGGAAAGACACAAAAGATGTTTCCTAATTGTCAACAATTGATAATTCAGAAATGATAGACGTTCAAAGAAGGAACGCAACAACAAAGATTCCAAAACTGGTCAAAGATTATAATAAGTCTATGAGTGGTATTGACCGAGTTGATCAGCATCTAACAAGTTATCTCGTAATCAAAAAACAGGGGGGAAATATTATTACAAAATATTTATGCACCTCCTGGGCCAGACAGAACAAATAATAGAAAAATACGGTATAGTGCAACACCAACCAAGACGTCCCTCATCGTCTTCACCATTATGTTTAGTGGGTAGACATTTTATTGAAGTGATACCATCTACGGGGAAAAAGGAAAGGCCAACAAGACAGTATAAAATGTGTTCGAAGACCGACGACAATGCTAAAAGAATACTCAGAAAAGTTATTAAGTAAATTTGATAAAATGTCATCATGTATTTTGTAATATTATCTTTCAAAATTTGACAAAAAAATATGCAATTTTGGGCACATAAAAAATTGGTCCATTAAGCGGTTAATTCACTAGACAATATAGGCGTTACTATTGCCTTGTAAATGAGCAATTTATTTTACAGCAAAAATGTTGATTTTCTTCTTAATAACCAATTTAATTGTCGCACTTTAAGATCTATTTGTTTATGATTTTAGTGATACGTCTCTTTCAGGTCTAAAATTAATTTAAGTTATTTGACTTCGTCAATGTTTGCAATTTTTCCTTCATGAATTTGGAAAAACAGACAATGTCCTTTATACGTCATCGTTAAAGCTAACTCAAAGTAATTTCATATTAATCAAGACTCTATTTGCATTTAAAAACAAAAAAGTTAGATTTTAAATTTACTGTCCTACAACCTAATCAAGCGGTAAAATATTTCCTGAACTATGAAAATATTTTACAATAAAAAATTTACATTGTAAACTGGATTACTTTATTAACCAACTTGGTACATAGAACTACAAATTTACAAAAAATTGTGACAGATTAAAGAAAATATTAATTTTAATTTTAATTAATGAAAAGGACCATAAGAAATGATTTGCTGTCATAAAATAAATAAATAAATAAAGTTAAATACTAATGATAAAAAATTGGTATCATAAATTTAGATGTTCTAGTACAAACTTCTTGCCTTTAGTGATAAAGTACATATTTACAATTATTAAAAAAATTTTTACGTGCACTTTATTACATAGAGAAGTAAGAACAAATCTTTGGATTTCAACGTAATCACGGGTAGCGTCAATCAGTTTTCTCAAAAGGCTGGTGATGGAATGTACACCCTTATAAAAAAAGTCGTTTGAGAAACCACTAAAAAACTCTTGAATCCGTGCCTCCAAGACCTCCAGTATATGAGCCTCTGATCTGTAAGTTTCTTCCTTCTTGTAGCCCTACAAGTAAAAATCGCATGGATTGAGATCTGGACTTATTAGAGGCTATTTATAAAGTACGCGTCGTCTCAACCAACGTCCTGGAAAATGTTAATCTAACCACGTACAATGGATGGTGCACCTGTATAAAAATAGGGTAGCCAGGGTCATCCCAATCAGATACTTCAAGCATCCGCAAACTGGGACGTAGATGGGCAGCTACTTCTTGTATGTAGCTTTGCATGATATGTTTTATTGTGTCCATACTTCATGTTGCATTTCTCCCTTTCACCGTATGCTACTATCTTTGCACAAGTTTAATAAAATTCTATAATTCATAGCGTGTTGCGTTTTTAGCTAGCTCCTGAACAGTTTAGCGATCGGCCGTTTTTGTTTGCGTTGCGTGTGCTACCTCTAGCAACCCAAACATGTACCATAAAATCTTATTTATTACAATCTAATTAAAAACTGCCTTTATTATGACTTTAGTAATACTATATGTTCTATAGACAATTTAATGCCTAGTTACTTTTCACACATACGGTAAATATTGCATCAACCTACACTACAGTTAAGGAGACAGATGAGAGAGGCCAATTTGACCGATTTTGTTAATGTGCTTAGTCAATAACTTGTTCACAAAATACTTCATATAAAGTAAGCAAAGATCAGTATTGATTTAAAATGTTTTACAAAGCGTGACACACGTTATTATCAGACTCCTAATATGACTACATGATTTCACATCTCTTCATATATCAAGTGGCAACCTTTGATCTGAATTTGACAGTAACTCTTTTTAGAAAATACCACAGTGATTATCTTTGGTACTACCACAGTTCCACTAAACAACTTCCACTAAAACTAGTTCCACTGAAGCCACTTCCACGAATTACCACATCTACTAAAAAGCATTTTCACTAAAACCGCTTCCACTAACAGTCATTTCCACTGAAGCCACTTCCACTAAAAAACCATTTCCACTAAAAAATAAAATATAATGAAACAAATTCCCACGAAGGGATATTTTTAAAAAATTTATTTGAAAATGCGCAAATTAAAAAGTAAAAAGTTGAAAAATTAAGAAAATTAAGAAAAACTAAGAGGAATGGTGCTTGATTGGTAAGTGTTTTAGAAATTAATGATAAAAAATGTTGGAAGGAATCTTAAGAAGGTGTTCATAAATATTATTCTTAATCAATTTATTCCCAGCAGCACGAGAAATTACCACCGGTAGTTGCTCATTTGCAGTCGCATAGCGATGATGTGGAGTATTTTTAAGAGATCCGACTCCATTAGAAATGATGCGACCTCGAATGATACCTTATTCCTTGCGAAGTCCTTCCATGAAAATGTGGAAAGTCGGATGAGATGCCCCCGTACGATCGAGAAATTGATGATGCCAACCTTCCACCGAGTCTATTGTTCATCGCTGAATATTGATTCTAAATATCAATATACATAGTTCTTTTGCGTCTTCCAATACAAGTTTGTTCAAAATCTAATCGTGATAGAAAGGAAAACCGACTTGAATGCCTTGTGTTCAGTTTGTTAAAATCCACACATACGCTTAAAGGGGCTGCCGTCGGAATCATTTTCTTCACTTGTTCCAATACTTCAGTATAAGTTCTCTTAGATTTGTTAAAAAGGAGAGCATAAACAAAAGGGATACATACACCTTCAAGTACAATCTTTGTCAGATATTTAGTTAGCAAATAAAAGGGAGTGTGGGGGCGAAGCTCGCTGCAAATATTAATGTGAGGGGGAGCGAGCGAGCGTAGCGAGCTCCACGGACACTCGCGCGCGGGTGTTTCAAACGGGGCGCAGTCCCTTTTGAGGTTGGAATGAAGTTTTATATGTAGAAAAAAAAGTAAAAACAAATGTTTGGAAAGAGAAAAAAGATATTTAGCAAATTCTTACCTAAGTCAGTCATGGCATGAATTGTCCGTAATTGTTTGAAGATATTGCGAACAAGCTTGAATGTTCCATCAGAAAGTCAGTGAGGAGATGCGTGGAGTTGACGAAGATTTTGCTCCGTAGAAAAAACAAGAATTCGATCCTTGCGTTGATTGTCGTAAAGAAGGAAATTCTCCTCCTTGCCACCAAGATTAATCACCTTATCGGATTTCGAGACGATGAGTTCACCGGCTAATTGTGGATTGATTGGATTTCCGGCGGCTTGTTTGTGTTGGAAAAGCCGCAACGATAGTTTCCTCGGGTTTTGAGGTGTAAGTTGAGGCGATGGATAGAGGAGTGTCCTTGCTTTCTTTAGCTTTCATCTTGATTTCAGCCATTGCATTTTCATAAGCGGGCTTTTCGGACACCATAGTGCATATGTGTTTATCTGAAAATATGGAAAAATTTGCATTTTGCATTCGTATTAAATAAATTATTACTTTTAGTACGAAGAAGAAGAAATCCTTTATCAGATCCAATATCTGTAGTTGGACGGTGACAACAGTTCGTAGTGTTGTAGTCTACACATCTCCAATAGCGGATAGGTGTTCTATCCACCCAGATATAAGACCCTGCAAAAATCAACAAATTGTAGCAATTATATTTAATAGAAATAAATTTACTTACCATTTTTCTCATATGTGTATCTTTCGTGAACCAGTTGAGTTTGCCCCTTGGAACTCTTGCAAGTCTGGAGATAGATTCCGGAAGTGGCCATAGTAAAAAGTTGAAGTAAAATTTATGAAGAAAGCTGACGCAAAGTAGTTAGTCAAATGAAAAAGTTTTGAAACTAACTGACTAATAACTAAGATGGTGTGCTTGTTATATACCCCGAGAGAAAGGTATTGGGTTAGTCGGGAGTTCTCACAGGGAAATTCAACCAAAATTTCTTTCAAATAGATGCGAAGGCTTTCACGGCTGGTGTTATGGTGCATCGTGTGGTTGGTTTTCGGGTTATAAGGCCGTGATCGGAGTTCAGAAACTCTTGACGTTTCGTCCACAACTGCGGCAGACATCTTCAGAAGAAAATCTTCTAAAAATTAAGTGAGTGTCCCGTGCGTTTTCGCTTTTATACTCGTGCGAGTATGGTAGGGACGGTGTTGGGAGGCGTGGTTGACGTCACCAGGATGGTAGATGACGTGGACGGGCTAGCTGCTGACGTCAATCGGGTCGTTGCAGGTAATATTTCTAACGTCACCGCTCTTTCGCCATATCGCGGTCTGCCCCTTGAGTGCGGTAAACCAAGTCCTAGGTAGATTGAATCCATCGTCCCTGTTAAAATTATTTTTATATTTATAAATTTCCACTGCCTCTCTGTATAATCTCGGGTAGTAATTTCTACAGTTGGATTTATCTATAATGATCTGTTTTTTCTTTTATACGTATCAAACCGGAAAGTATAGGCAATTAGATATAATAACTTTATATCCACTGATGAAGAACAAATGCACATGACACTTTTTGACATAGTCCCCCTGCACAATGATTCACTTTTAGCATCTATTAACAAGCTTTTTTATCCTTTCAAAAAAAAACCTTTTCGGTTGCTCACGAAGCCACGCTGCACTGCTTGCTAAACCCCACCATCCGAACTAAACTCTTTGAGGAGCCAAAGATGTGGTAATCACACATGTGGTGTTGCGCATCAGCGCCATTTTATTTATTTTTTATCGCGCAAATATAAAATTGCCTTTACTTTCTAACTCATTTTAGCACATTACGATGAATGTAGTTTATTATATAATTACTCCCCTAACATTATTCGCCCTTTCGAACTTTCAATTCCCGATCTTTATTTCTGCTACACAAATCGTGAAAATAAAAAACAAACTATAAATAATAATGGATATGTACTACATTACATTTCGATAAAATGTAGCATTATGATAATTATAAATAAATAGTAATACCAAACTAACAAAGATTCAACAAAAATTATTGTATATGCGGATTTTTAAAATTGGTTAAAATACATGTTGACTTTAGTTCAATGGGCTCTTGGGATGGAGGTAACTAATAATTCTATTTCTTAATAATGTTTCTAATATTTTCCTTCCTTTATTATTTTACAATAACTTTATTTTACCAAATCATTGAAAAAACTATATATCTAAACACCAATTGTAGACAATAGTTAAGAATCTTATATACAAGTGGTGCACTCAACTAGATATAACATCTTACTGCCTTTTCTTTTGGCAATTTCTTTATGATCCTATTTATTATAAAGCTCCATACTTCTTCTGAGAATGCTTTATTATTTTGAGTAATAAAGTCTTGTTCTAGTTTTGTTCTTTCATATAGGATATGTTTCAAACAAATCATTAGGAACTGCAACACGGTGTTTCTTCTTTTTGGTAACTGTAGCCGTTAGATTATTGTACTTTTACCTTTTGAAATTACTTGTTGATTATAGTCCATGCACCTTTAACATGTTTTGGTGTTCTACCTGTTGATGATCTTTCAGAACGTAGATCACTATCAACAGAAAACGCTAGATTAGTTATTTTATCGTAATATATTTTGCATCCACTTAAACAATTAAAGTGTTTTTCTTCAACAATCTTTTCAAATCCTATTGTTTAGAATGCCAAAAATACTTGTCTGGGGACTTTTGATTTGGTGTGTTACCGTTATCTTGTTCAGCATCTTTTTCGTTTCTTTTAGTTACCACATTTTTAAAGATACTTTCTTTCTCCGATAAACTATAAGATTTTTAACTTCTTTTTCTTTTAATTCCTCTAATTTTAGAATGACAGTCAAAATAGTTTTGGATTGGGGTTGGAAAAATATTATCTTTCCATGCCTTATCAATTTTCGGATTACAGTCCCAAAGGAAAATCAAATTGTTTCATAACTGATTCTCTTCTATTGCCGGATAGCAAACATTGGTGTATTTTATTACTCCCTGCCCTATTAATTGCAGCTTTGATGTCGCATTTGGTCAAAAGAAAACTAATTTTATATTTTGTAGTTTAGCTTCCTTCTATTGTAAATCAGCTGAAAAATATTAAAAAAGAAAATAATATTGCGTTTTTGCTGAAACTTATTTTATCCAACTTGAGCAAAAAAAACTCAAAAATTGAGTTGATCATCCAAGATTTTTTATTAAAGTCAACCTCTAAAAATTTGGTCTCTTAGAAACATTTCTTATGATCAGAAGCTTTCCATGTTTGCTCCTAACGTGACGATCACTTGTTGCTGTTTATTATTTTTGAAGGTTAATATTTTATCTATCAGACATTTAAAAACAATTCACTCTCGTCAGCATTAAAAATATACTTAGGTTTTTTCTAAATTACTAGAATATAAGTTTAGTCTTCTAAAATCGTTAAAAGCTACTTGGAGGGATACCATATTTTCACGCCATGTTTTTTTTTACGGCCGCTATCGATTTCGTTTAAAATTTGCATATTTTATAGCACACTTACACAATTTTACTTTCGCTTGTTTTCTGAAATGCTTGCTAGATTTTGAAATATGCTTGTTTGTTGAACAAAATTTTAGTATATAAAATTATTCCAGTGGCAGAAGTTAAAATTTTCAATTGAATAAAAATAATATTAAAGTGCAAAAAATTAAATTTATTTATATTATATAACACTTTATATTATATAACACTTTAGCTCTCATCAGCTGCCACTGCCTTCTAGAGTCGGGATCTAAACCTGCTACAGGCCAAGAAAATTTTCTCCTTGTCTATATGTGCCATACTGAAGGCCCTTTGGTATTATGATTGATATTATATTCATTGCTATTCGCTTCGACCACGCCCCACACGTAGTAGTGAAAGACATTGGAATCGGGGTTGAAGAGTGGCCACAAGTCGGGGGACTAGTGGTAACACAAATTATTGTATAACCATGCCTGGATCTTTCTTGCCTTGTAGACTAAAATGAAGTCTTACTGTAACTCGTACTCCAGCCCAGCGGCCATGTCCCCCCCCACGTTAATACACCTATCGGCGCCATAATATTCCTCCCAAATTTTTGTATGCATGGCAATAGTTGCTTCAAAGATATCTTAGCAGATCCAAAAATCATTTTGGCGATTTACCTTCCTGTCCTAGATGAAGTTCTTTTCGTCCGAAAATAATTTCAGGAAACCAGCGCTGTCGTGCTGTTCATCTTGTTTATCTCAGGCAACAGTTGACGGTTCCTCAGGACAAAAGACTTGTGCTCTGGTGCACTGCTCAACTGACCTTCAACCTCGACACCCCCATTTCCTTTGCCAGATCAGTCATGCTCCGCCCAGAATCCTGATCCATCTTCTCTTTTAATTTGCGGACAAACTCATCACTTGTCTTGCGATGAGATCGTTTGCTGTAAGGTTTTTTGCCAACATTGATCTTTTGGTGGTCAGATTTCTTGTACTTCTTAGATAGGTAGCAAATTTAGATATTTTGTAACCAAACCATGAAATAATTTCTGTCGGCGATTTTCCGGTACGGAGGGATTGGAGTATGGTAGCTCTGCGATTGTGTTCTTGGCCCATTTTGTTGACAATTGTAGGTTGTTGATTATGTGAAGCTAATTGTTGTGTTATCCAGTAAGAGATTATGCATGCGCATAAGATGTCTTTTAGGTTTTCCCACAACACAGTCTAAAAACCACGGTTGAACCGCGTCCATTATTAAATGTTTAGATATCCACTTTAATATCATTATTCATAGTTTGAAATTAGCTTTTTGGTTGAGATTTCAATCTACGTACTCCATAAACAGAACTATAAATCTTTAAAATAAACTGGCTTTTTATAGGACTTATTTAGTTATAGTTCAGTATTATATAGTGGAATTTAGCACAAATTAAAAAATTCGGCTTTGTGGGTATTATTGACTCTTCAGATATATATATATATATATATATATATATATATATATATATATATATATATATATATATATATATATGCTTTGTCATATATATTATAATTTGGTCTTACCTAGATTTGTTAAGAATGGGCGAATGAAATTTGTAAGTACAAATAGCTCTACCTTCTTAAAGATATAGCAGATGGTAAATAATTGTTAGTAGCGTTTTAGTCGTAATCTAACGAGGATTATTTAGTGTTCTATGCAAAAGTTTCATTTTTTATAAAACTATAAATACAACTTTGAAAGTTTCTTCCTTGTAAAGGTATATAAAATATTCAGATAGATTTTTGCAGTTAATTATGTATTTTAGCGTGAAACGGTGTTCTCTATTTTTATCTGACCGAGGTGAAGTATTAGATTGACTTTCAAAATCCATTGTGTATATCGTCACGACAAAATTGTAGATGCGGAAAGTTTATAGTAAATTGGTTTTCAAGATTTTTACTAACTAATAAAAGAAATAATGTGTATAGATTTCTCATACGCTCAAATCCAGCTTAAAAGGACTGTGAAAATGTGTACTTTAAAAGATATTACGGTTCAAGACTTTCAGGGGAGCTAAGACGCATGATAAAACCACTGGTTTCGGTGTATTGATGCTCAAGGACATTATTTTAAAGAATATTAAGTATATATAAACATATCTTCAATTAAACGAATTTTTTGAAGTCAATCTCAATACTTTTTGGGCGTACCTTATATGTGTGTATATGGATAACACTGTATTTTTATATATTTTATGTATATGACTCAAGTAATTTTTTGTCTTGTTTTGGTTACAAATTTTCTTTTATCTAAAACTTGTAGTTTTCTCATATTGAGAACTTGCAAACAAAAAAATTTAAATTGCATAAAGCCGATGTTTCAAAACATTTTATTATATAGTGGGATATTTAATTGAAGCATTTTTTAGTACTGACGATTATTATTTGATATTTTACTTAATCTTAGCTCCTGTAATTTTCGAAGGCTGCCGGCCATTGTTTTTTAGCTAACACATTTTTCAGTAAACCATGAAATACGAATTTTTACGACTTAATGACCTTTTAAGGCACTATTAGGTGCAATTAAACAGATTCCAATTACCAAAATGTTATCACAAAAAAATGATAGATATCTTCTGTATTTGTTTCATGGCAGCATGATATCATCGCTAACCTTCCATTGTTAAAAGTCCTTTACATATATCCCATTATTAATGAAGCTGCTGATTTGTGCTTTAATACGTCGATGTGGTGTTCGCGCAAATCAGTAGTGGTTAATTTTTATTTAAATAAAGAAACTAATCCATATAAGCTGCAAATTATTATTTATTCGACATTTGTATTTTTAACGATAAAATTATTATGTTATTGGATGTTTCTTTTGAAATAATTTAATTTTATTTATAAATTTTACAACTTTCATTACTTTTTTTCATCATCGTTTTAGTGCTTTTTAGTAAATAATTGTTTATAAAGACTCTTCAATTTTATTTCTTCATTTTCAAAGTTAATAAAAAGGTCCAGTCTATTTTATTGTCAGTAATGACGATATTTTCGAAGGCAAGTATCAACCAGTTTTTCAGAATATTCTTCAGATAAGTTTGACCAGATACATGTCGAAGTTGATGTTAACATAAGAGTTGTGAGGCTTTGTGTTGGCATGATGAGGCAATTCTCCACCCCTTTAGTCCTCTTTTGGATTGGGTGGCTAGTATCTTCTGAGTCTTCTACTGAGATGAGCTTTTATTAGTGGCTGAAGTGTAGTATTTGGATGATCTAGTTTATTGTGGTGCTGGATGCTCTTTTTTTAATAACTTCTATTATGTAAGGCACATTCAGATTTGATTTACTTGCACATACCCAAAGATCAATTTTATAAACCCAATTAGATTTAATTATTGACTTGTAAAAAAGGATTTTGATTCCAACGACAGACTGGAACTTTTTTCAATTACCCAATCTTTTATTTTTAGGTCCATTTGTTTGCGTTCTTTGACTACGTAGTATTCCTATAAATACTGTTAGAAAATCATACCCATCTTTGCTTTACTCGGCATATAGATATCTATGACTTTGAGATACGGTTGTAAGTGACATGGTGTTTTTTGCCAAGTTTGGTTATTTATGTTAGCAATGGAGAAACCTGAATTGCTGTAATAGCATTACATAAGTGTGGAACTGGAAAAATATATTCTTTAAGACTCTGCATCCTCTCGGCGTTACCCGTATGCTTGTATATCGGGATATAAAATTTCTCAGTGAAATTGAAATTGTCGAGGATCGTCCAAGATCCAGAAGGCCACCTTCACTTCAACCTGTTTAGTTATTCAAAATTTAAATTGCCTAAATTAAATTAAATCTTCTTCGTAAGCAGAAGATTGTCTCAGTATATCCAAAACGTTGATATTTTGTATTATTAAGCAAGACCTAGGACTAGCTGCTTAGAAAAGAGGTTTTAAAGAAAAATAAAAGACGAAAATCAAAGAGGTTGTTGGCTAAGTACGCGCATGATAGCCAAAGAAAATTAAAAAAATATTACAGTGAAGGAATCTTTCAACAAACAAGTTTGTTCAAAGAAGCATCTGAGCTAGTGCCAAGGGAGCAGAAAGGCCGTCATCCAGCAGCTCTAAATCACATATTTTTTTGAGGTGTGCAAAACTCCGCACCCGCCCACAAGGACGGTCAGCTCAAACTTAGCCAAGCAACAATGTGCCCAAATCTCAATCAGATTACAAAATTATGGGCAGTTTTAGAAAGCATAGTTTGCTTAAAAAGACACCCAATATTGATTCTTTGAAGCAAGCCTTGACAAATATATTTTTAATTTTCCAATGGATGTATTGCACGCTACCATAGACGAGTGACCCAGGCATGTATAGTGGTTAAGTGTGGCATTTTGAATAAATTTGTTGTAATTATATTTGCTAATAACCATTTCCTGAAAATATTATGCTGTTAATCGTTTAAGCATTATTTATGGGTCCACTATGGTCTTTCTAAGTGAACCTACTAATCAGACTAAGGTATATTTGCGTTATTTAAATTAACTTGGTGACAATACTCTCTTCTAAATTTGAAGTTTACTTGGTCAGATTTAGTCTTACTAATCTAAATTTTCTATTTATAAAGCCATTGTTGTATTTGGTTTAAGTTATTTTGTAGTGTTCTCCTAGCCATTGCTGGATCTTCATGTGTCATCTGCGAAGTTTTCAGTCGATAAGTAGGTCTCCCGTACAGGATAAATATAGTAGAGGTCTAATGACGCTGCTTTGAGGTACCCCAGGTTTTATTGGAAAGTTGCGTTGATCTTAACTCTTAAATCTTAACTGAATTTTCTGTTACCTAGATAGGACTTTATCAGATTAAAGTAAGTGATTGGAAAGAACTACTCAATTTTAAATAATAATTCTTTATACTAAACTTTGTTAAAGACTTGGCTAACATCTAAGAATACTTAAATTCAGTTCAAATGCTTCATACAACATAGCATATTCTATGAGTTTGTCGCACTGTTGGATGGTGTTTAGGAAAACTAAACTAGTGAAGTGGTATCCGTTCTTCGATGTTAGAGTCGGTTTTTATTCTTTAAACCAGGAGTTTTTTAATCAGCTTAGCAAAGACAGAAAATAAACTTTTTTGACGGTATAATTCTACTTTATATAGATCTTCACCTGGTTTGAGTATTAGGATTAGATTAAATATATAAGTAATTGACAATACACCTTCCGCAGTAATTTCTTCACCATTTTTGGCATAACTTTGTTTATACCCAGAGCTTTTCAAAGGTTCAGACAGTTAATTTATTTTCTTAATTTAATTTCTGACATATTTAAAGAAATTCTTGCAGCTGTTCTTATACTTCGTTATCTATTTCATTGTTGATTGGTGTAAACACTTTAGCAAAATTTTCGGCAAATACCACTGTCTTTATAACTTCTGACCCATTGTGAGATGGGTGCTATTTAGACGCGTATAGGAGATCCTTGCTGGTTAGATTTCCTTTTGTATTTAATTGGCTTTCAAATTAAATTGTCAATTCTGTTTAAATTGGCTATGTAATTATGGAGCGATCAGTCGCGTTCTTCTTTATTTTTACCTTTAATTTATTAGTTGTTCTACTTAAATCTTTGACTACTATAAGTTTTTTGATCTTGATTGGAATATTATTAGAAGTTTGATTTTGTTACTGTAATGTAGGAGTGTGAAAGTGTCATTTAGGCTTGTTAACATCTTGTCCATTTTATTTGGGTTTTCAAGACTTATAATTAGGTTTGTTCTCTTTTATTTCAATGCGGCATTTCGTCATTTCAATGAAAGTTTGCCACATTTGAAGAACATACATAAAAATTACAGCAAAGTCAAAATGATGTTAACCGTCTTTTTTATTGGAAGGCGTTGTCTATCATAAGAACGCTTATCTATGCCAAACAATTACTAAAAAATACTATTTCAATGGTGCGTGACATAATATGGCGAAAGTGGAAGCACCTCTGAACAATTGATGATTGGATGCTTCACGATAACAGGCCCACCCATTCATTACATTTTGTGTAGATTTTCTGTTGAAACAAAATCGCATATATGGCTCAGCCTACTTAAATCCAGATCATCGACAAGATTCAAGCCAATACAACGAGATGGCTGTTGGCGATTCATACACAGAACTTTGCATGTTTTAACAATAAAAACGTGTGAGATTCCAAGATGCTTTTTCACCACGTTATCCAGCAAAATTTATTTTTTTATTAATTGCAGCTCATAAATTTTAAGAGGGGCATATTGCTTAAAGGTTATATACAGAATACATTATTGTTTATTAAAATTGCAGAACCATTAGAAACAAATTAAATAATATTTAAACTTTTATATTAAATTAAGCGTAAAATAGACGTAGAAGTGTTCTCAGACATTCAGATTTGCCTCAGAATGCCTCGTTGTAGACAGAGGGTACATTATAAACAAGTTATCAAGTCTAAAAGAGGACCGATTGATGGCTTACATGAAGGGGGTGCTCCGTGACCAGTAGGCCAAAGTATTGATAGCCATAGCACTACTGTGACGTAAATATGGAACCACTACGTCGAAGAAAGCACTCACTTGCGAAGACCGAGGTCTGGAGCAGTACGCAAGACAATCAACCGGGACACAAAACATAGCGTATCTTTAAGTGCCGTAGCGCAACAGTTGTGGACTATTATAAGGTATCAATTATCTACTTTCTCTGTTAGATGTCAACCATCCATAATGGAGCTAACAGCATGACATCCTTCCTTAAGACTACCACTGATGTTTTTGTACTAGCAACTAAGTTTACAATAGGCAAAAGTACAGGCGTCTATGGACACACGAGTAGTATAGAATCACCATTTCTGATCAATGCAGATTCTGTTTAAACGGAAAGGCCGATCGGATATTCATATTTTATAGATTCGGAGAGGCGTTTGATACCAACTATGGATATTATAGTATGAGAAGCTCTCGGTTATGATAGCCCGTCTTACAGTCCGTGGTGCTTCCCTTCCTTTAGAGGGTGCCCCAAACACTCTTCCAATAAGATAGCGCCCTGCCATTTGTGGCACATAACACATTAAACTTCCTTCAACAAAAAAGAAACTATCTATGGTTGAAGGCTACAGCGGTATTTATGGCCTCTAAGTTGAATTATGGGAGCTTGTGAATAATGAGATAAAGGGAGTCACAAGAGCCTAAGGTGATACCATACATTTTTGGTTAAACGTAAATGTTTACAGACAAATGTTTTGTAAATTTAATCATTTATTTGTTTTATACTATTAAATAAACTTGCAAAGTTTGAGTTGTTAATTTGCATTTTTTGAATACCAATAACTGTGGTTATTAACTTAACATTATCTTCCATAAAACACATCTTTGTCAACGTAGTTTCCATCTAAAACAAAACTAAATTTATTATCACTGTAAAAGTACATAAAACACATACGAGGACAAACTAAAAATTTTTCGAATCTATTGCTACTTAGTGGCGATTTTCAAGTATTTTCATAAAGTTATGTTGCCTGTGTCATTACATAAATCAAAAATTGAAATCCTAACTGACAAACGTGAAAATCAAATCTAGCTATAATGATAGTCCCATATAAACATATATAAATAAGGCTGAACTATTTATTTTATAAAAAAAACTGTGTATTACATCACATTTTTACATAATTTAAACTTTTAAATAAATTGTGTTATTCATGCAGCATATTTGGATCAAGTTAAATTCGAATTTTTTTGGGCCACCGTATTAATTTGTTTTGTTTTTTATAGCTCTCAGCTACTTTTCTCAAAAATTAATTTTTTTACTGAATATAATGTTTCGGTCAAGTAAAGAGTCTATTCAGATTATATACGACTATTTTGAAAACTGGAGTAACACTAGTTTAAGTAAATTAAAAAGTAAAATATATCTTGTATCAAGAATTCTGATTTTATTGTTATTATGAAAAATTTTTAATTTATCCTCGTTGACTAACCTTATAATACATTCCAGTTGCGTCCCTTATTAAGGACATTTATTGATGAACTTGATTGAGGTGCGTCAAAAATGTTCCAATTGATGCATAGAACACTTAAGTGACCTAAAAGTATTATACAAAGTATGGTTTAAAAATCAAATTATATTTTAACAACAATAATCAAGATTTGAGTGTAAAAACAGAATTTTATTTAAAAACATTGTAGCGAACCATACACATTCAGTCTAAGGGTACTAGATCTTCGAAAACTCAGCAGTTAAACAAAATTTACACAAACAACTTGAAGTTACAGACTAAGACGTTTTATTCTTGCATTCAACGAGCTTCGTGGACTCGACAAGTGTTAGGTAAATTACGTGGAACGACAGTATTAACCATCTACCATACCTTATTTAGCCTCCTTTGACTACTGCGCGTGCAGTCTAATGAAAATCAGACTTTATTCCCGCGAAAAAATTAATATAACTCTACCACTAAGCGACTAAATGTAAACTCTATTACTCTATATCAGAAACCTTCATGTATCAATTAATTCAGTATGCAACAGATAGAAATTTAGTTAGTCAGCTGACGTAAGCTTTAATAAATTCTTGTTCTTCTTTGTTTTACAGTTTCATTTTGTATTATAATATTGTTTTGTATGTTTAGTTCAGCAAACATTAATTGACTAAGTCGCTAAATTACTCACTAATCTGTACAAGAACATTAAAGTTAATGCTAGCCTCTCATTGCGTGGTTTCTTCTCGAATTCAGATCTCTTTATGTTGGGCATATACCAAACAATAAAAAGATCTTACAACAAGAATTGCATAAATAAAACCACAATGAAAATAAATTCTATGAATATTTCTTGGCGGAAACAGCATCCATTATCCTTTGGAAGGTCTGGGCGTTCAGTCCCAACCAACTATCGCTGGAATCGGACCTTCCGCTATCTGATCTTCCAAAAAAGTCGTAATAGTAATCGTAATCTGTGGTGATCACGTTGAATTTCGCGTAATACACCGCTGCCAGCGCCGAGTAAATTAAGAGAGCAGCTGTTACCAACTGGAAACAAAAAGATGCATTAGAGTTAATTATGTGCCGCAAAACAAGCCTTTACGAAGTCATCGTGACTCTATCCTAGTTGCTTTGCAGCCGCCGCAGTCTCTATTCAAAGAAAATCATTTTTACCATAACAGTAATTATCTGAATAAACAAGAAATGAAATTAATTAACCTGACAGATTGCTAATGCTGTTCATGAATTCCTTCTATTTCAGCCGAGCTCACGCGAGGCTGAATACCGTCATCACTCCTTTTTACAACTTTTTCAATCGCAATCAACGGAACGACCGGCAGTGATCGTGCTAGCAAAATTTCAGATTTTGGTTTTTAAATTTGCTCCAGCAAACAACCGAGAGTTTCAGTTTGGAAACCGGACTACCTGTAATGAACAAGACAGATGCTTAGCGATTCATTTAATTTGAAAGGGATGCTAAAGAGTGGATCTCTTAATTAAATTGCGCAAGTATTAAATCTGCAAGTCGTGCCAGTAACTCCACCGCCGAAGCTCCTTACACGATTAAACCCGCATGCATCCACACCTGCAGAAAATGCGCGGCGCAAATAAAAATGCGTACAAATAAATAACACCCCCTTTATCTGGGCGAATCGCGACGTGGGTCCGTTGTCGTGGAACAGCCGCGCAGCCGAAGGCTAAATCATTTAAAAAGCGAGTTAATTACAGACACCTCTTATCTCCCATCTCCGGCTGAAAATTACACTGTGCGTTCTAAAAATCCATATCCCGGTGATTCATCCCAGTTTATGACAATTCCATTATGTTCTTCGTCTTATTTGCAAACAATGAATGTCGCTCACGCCGCATGCCTCTGTGCCAAGTCCTGGAGGCCAATATTTTAATTTAGACTCAGCCGCCGCAGCAACCTGAAGGTAGACTTGAAAGAGAAGTTTTACGGCGTTTGCATTTTTAACGCTAATAACGATGTATAACAATGCAAAGTAACGTACCATATTTTATGTGATGTATAATTTCTTTGTGCGTCAACTTCGTCATCTATATATGTATAGAGAACTACACCAGTGTGTGAAAAAGAGCAACTTATTAAAATACAAAAAATAGTCCAAACTAAATTATTTGTTGGCTTAGAATTCATTTAACACTGAATTCATTAATGTCCTAATGAGCTTTTCTCCAGTGCTCAAACCTCTTCAGATCTATTGGTCAGCATTGTTTTAATTTTTGCTGTAGTCCTGAAGATGTAGTTATAGGAGAGGATTTCTATGAACTTCAAATCTACCGCAATGACTGTTACCTCTCTTAAATTACACCCGTGATGAACGGTATGTCTAAGTCTTAAAGCAGCATTTGATTACTTACATACCATGGAGCATCAACTAGGGCTCTAAAAAATTTCGATTATAATCGTTAAATCGTTAACTAGACCTTTCGTAATCCAATTAGAACTTGTCAGTGGTTATCAAAAAAAAAAGGAATTAACAAAGCCTTAAATTTTTTACTGATTATCAATATAAACCGCTTATTAACAAAAATAAAAAACCGTTACCAATATGTGCAGTCGAACTAACAAATGACGACAAATATTCAACCTTTAACATTTGTACCATTTCATTGTTTCAGTGGAATTGAGAAAAAAGGTCACAAACTTAACTTAATGCCGCCGAGGTCAGAAATACAGACATACTAAGAATTATTGCATTTTCCTCAAAAATGTTTCAAATACGCAGGAACTCAAAACCCCATGCAATAAAAAAGCTAATGAAAAACCAACATGTGCAAACTGCGGCGAAAACTGCGCAGCTAATTATCTGTCAAACATATAGCAATCACAAAAATAACATCACATAAACCATTTGAACCCAACCTTTCTAATAACCTCATCACAATCCTAATCGACCTGATAACCCTCTACGTTTCTCGATTTCTAAATGTACCTTAACCTGCAACGAACAATCGAGAACTCAAAAATCATTAACTAGAATACCAATAGCATAGCTACTCAACAATTAACGTTTATAGCCTTCTTGGTCAGGCACAGAGTTGACATAATCAAATTCACGAAAACTCATCTAATTGAAGGTGAAACTTCCAAATCCCAGAATATTGAGTATACCGTCCAAAACATTATTCAACACATGTGAACCAATATTGATGGTAGGAAACCTAAACAGTAAGCTCGCAACAGGAGATTGCAGTGCAACTAATTCTGCAGGCATCAGACTTAATCACACTCAACAGCACACGGATTTCAAGCTTTAACACCAGATGAATACACCTACTTTCCATATAGAGCCGGTCATCAAACGAACATGTTGGATATTGTCTTTCAAAAAAAATTTATCTAACCAAAAGTACAAAGAAAAATCTTCGAATTATTATCTGTCCATATGTTCTATTTATCTCCTTTTTTGGTTTCCCCAAACCAAAACCACTCCCTGTCCGACTAACCAATGGACCATTTAATTGAGATCTCTTCCAAGAAACTTTAAACCGAAACTTTGCAGAGACGAGAGTTGTCAGGAACATCACTACATTAAACAAACCCAAACACAACAACCCCAACTGCATCTCTTCTCTCGCTCCATAATTAATCTGATCAAGCGTCTGAGTCAAATTAGAAGACTATGGTAACAAACGAAAAGCTTTGAAACTAGAATATTCTTGAATAACTTCACGAATCAATTAAAACAAGTACTGGAGGACTATTTAATCCAATTTTACCGCTGATACATCGCTAACGTCAGTTCTAACGACCCAAGAATCTAAAAAACCACAACAAAATCTTAAAACTCTCCCAAGAAATACCAACACTTAAATCAGACAATAATACCTTCTACCCAACAGCAAAAAAAGTGAAGTATTCACTCTCGAGACATAATTATCTGCTTACGAAAAGAATTTCGTTTAATTCGGGTACTTACGGTTTAACTGCCTGAACAGACCTAACTGAACGAGGTCTTCCAGATCTTAAATTCTCCTCAACAATTTTCTCAGTTCTACACTATTACAGAAATGCGGTTTTCTTTGCCTCCCCAGTCCATTGACCAAACTTGACAAGAAACACTATGTAACTTACAACTTTAAGATTTGACAATTGCACCATATATTTGCTTTACAGATTCCTTGGGGCTGTGTAAAGCAAGAGTAGGTTTGATTTGTAAGAATATTTATCGGAATACACTTCTTTTAACGCCATTTCCAGTGTTTAAAATTTACTGAGAAGTCCTTTATTGAAATCTCCTCTTTTCATTTGGCACGAATTTTATAGCAGTTTCAATCAAGTCATTAGTAACTGCAGCACGATGTTCTTTTTGTTCTGGCAAGCATAACCACAAAACAAATTTTTCCGCATCACGTTTTATGCCAAAACTTTTCGTCAAAATTTTACACATTCTAATTTTTGGATTTTATAGCTCGTCCTCTAGTTCTAGAACAGTCAGTTGTTGATCCTTATTGAGTGTAGGGTATATGTTTGACATTTTTCATTATTTTGCTAGTTGCTGGTGTTCCAGAACATGGATCACTTCCAACTGATTTTTGGCTATCTCTCTGGATCGCTTGTACCATGCCTTTATTTAAGCTTCAGTCATTACATCGTTCCCCAAAAATTTTTGAATTATCTCAATAGGTTATATGAACAAATCACCTAGGTTTGAATAAAATTTAATGCAGATTTGCTGCTCTATTCGCTTATTCATTACAAATGCGACTATCACAGATAGTGCTCATTCACTAAAATATAACTTCTAAGTGATCCAATTACTGAAGTCGTCCTCATTTACGCGTGCGCATTATAATATTCTTTTATCAATTACCAAGTTATATCGCGGGCGTTCAAACTTTTTTTATTATACTGGGTATGAGAAAACGCCCTTCCTAAACTCAATGAAAAGGTTGGGGAAGTTATTAGACTCAAGTAGTCAGAAAGTTTTACGAAGTGGAGCCTTTAGTAGCCAACATGTCGTGGACAGACAGCTGGTACAGTGTGGTTGTTTCTCAGGTTGTTACGCCATGGTCGGAATTCAGAAACTTGACGTTTAGTCCACAACTGCGGCGGACATCATCAGAAAAAATCTAAAAAACGTCAAGAGTTTCCACGACCTAATAACCCAAGAACCAACCACACGATGCACTATAACACCGGCCATGAAAGCTTTCGCATCTATTTGAATGAAAATTTGGATTCTAAACAATGACTACTGTAGCCACACAACGTGTTTTTAACCTCTATCCCTTAACTAAAATCACTTTTATTGCAGATAAATATCTTTAAAACATGGAAAAACATCGATGCAATAAAATGTTCCTGCTCTTCACTTGTCTGCTCATACTGTACGGCAATTTTTGCAGGAAAATCTTTGTTTTTATCCACACAACTTTCCAAACGTGATTGAAAAAATTGCCTATAAATAGGGAGAATCTTGAAAAACTATCACCTAGATATTTGTTTTATCAACAAAGTGTATTTCCATTTACAGGATGCGTTAGTGAACAAAACTTTCGTTATTGGAGTGATAATAACCTACGAGATAACCGTTAAATGCCTGTGCATAGCAAACATATCGCTGTTTAGTATGTGATAAGTAAAGTGAAAGTCATTAGCCCTTACTTTTTGAGGAAATACTTTTCGTTTTGTGGTTTCATCCTAAAAAATAAATTTTGTATACCGCTTATAGTTTTCTCTTTATTCAATCTAAAAAAGAGGAGGAAAAATATTTTGTCCCGTCAGTGTCAACTTATCGAAATATTCCTTTCTTTATCTTTTATTTCTATATAATAAAAAGTTAAAAAAATAACGCTGATTACTAATTTTTAAGTTCAAAATGTATTACATCGGATATTTAGTTTCTTGTTATTGGGTTTTGCCTGCTCAAGAATTTATACTATTATACAAGGCACGAAATAAGATGAGTATGTCCGCAAGAAGGTTTTTGATTGTTAATTAGATGTGTTTTACTATGAGAGCACTGGGTGTGTTGAAACTGATCACTTCATTGTCATCACTGTTGTCACTGAGGAATAAATCTTGTGCTAGCTTGCGTTTTAGCCGAACACGGATGCATCGTTGACTTAGTGTGTAGTAGGTTGCCCCGCTGCAGTTGATAAGATTGGCTTGGAACTTTTCAGTAAGTGTCGTTATATGTTGTCCGATTGTGGGGATGCTCAATTCGTAGTGCAGCTGCTGATTTGTGATGAACCACGGAGCACTGACTGCGATTCTGAGGATTTTATTCCAGAGCACTGGGATTCTCTGGAGATTTGTTTTGGATGTGTTGCCCCAGACTTCACACCCGTAGAGGACTAGTGGTCGTATGAGTCACTTATATAGGGTAAGGGTGAGCAAGCTGGACTTATGGTTTATAAGTGGATATAACTATATTAATCTCCTGTGTCCTCCGTTTAGATTTTTAAGGACATGGTGTTTCTGGGTGAGCTTGATGTCGAGAAAAATAGCTAAGTATTTAACGGGCTCATCTTTAGCGTTCCGCTGAATAAAGTGGCTGTTAATTGAGATTTCAGGTAGGTTATTAGTTCCTCTCAGTGTAAAGATTTTTATAACACATTTGGCTTAGTTGATTGCTAGATTCCATTTCTTGAACCATCTGTTAAGTATAGTATTGGCATCTTGTAGTCTAGGCATTCGTTTTTGGTTAGTGTAACCGTATCGTCTGTGTACATTGCGAGGTCAGCGTTGATAGTGGGAAAGTCTCGCATAAAGATGTTAAAGAAAATTTAACTTAAAATGCTGCCTTGGGATAGAAAAGTGTAAATTTTGACTGAAAAGATGAGATTGTCTAGGAAGGAGAATAGACTGGATTTGATATATCTGGGTATCGGTAGAAGTGATATTTTGTATCTGAAGCCGATCGAAGGCTTCGAAGGTTATTGATGGCAAGTGGAATGGGCTTCTCTAAAACCCAATTGAAAGGATGGCAGAATATCCAGTCTTTGAACTTCGTCGTTTAGTTGGAAATGACTAACTTTTTCTATGTTTCAAAATAGTCAAGAGCAGACTGATTGATCTGTAGCTGTTAATGGTTTTTTATCCTTTTCCGGTTTGGAAAACATAAGTATAGTTGCACGTTACCATGCATTTGGAAAATATCCTAATTTTAGACGTGCATTAAAAACTGTTAAGTACTCGTGCGCTTTTTCAGTGAGTTTCTTCAATATGATATTGAATATTGCATCATAGCTCGGCAATTTATTTATTAATAGGGTTTTTACTATAGAGGCAATTTTCTTAGGTAAAATTGGTTTAAAGTTGACTTCTGGAGTTGACTAGTGTGTTGCAACATGGTTTGTCACTATATTTTTGAGAACCGGGTTGCTGTCGTTGTGAGATGTGAACGTTTCCTCGAGATATTCCGGGAAATTTCGCCTTTTTCTTCTTCGGAGTTGAGTGTTTGAGCACCTGTGCTAATTGGTAGTTTCTCATGTGGTTGGCGTAGTATTCATTTGGTTGTTCTCCATAGCCCCGAATCTCCTGGTTCGAAACTACTATGTTTTTGATAGGAGTAAATTCGATATGCCTCGAGTTCATGTTTAATATGGTGAGCAAGGTTCTTTACGATATTTTTTGTTGTGGGATTTTCGATTCTGTCATTCTCTTCTCAGTGAGATATTTTGCTTGAATAGGTCGAGTATATGTTTGGGTAATGCATTATCGTTTGTGCGTTTTCTATTAACTTTCTGTTTGGTAGCTCTGTGGATGCTGTCAGTGGTGGTTTTTATTAAATATATTATTGTTTTATCTATGTGGGTCGGAGATTGTAGTTTGTTAGAGTACTTAAGTTGTTGGTCAAAACAGGCGCTGAAGAGTTTCTATTTGATCATCCCATTAATTAATCGGAGCTCTGGGTGATGTTTGCAAATGATATTATAAATGAGATGATGACTGCCAAGTGATCCAAGTTTAAATCAGGGAGCACTTGTTGGAGTGTTTGCTTATTAAGGTTTTTGCGGGCTAAAATATACAATATATCGGGTTGATGGTCGTTTCCGTAAGGGTAGTAAGTGGGATCATCGGGGGCTTCTATTTGAAAAGCATATGTTGGTGTTAGGGCGTCGAGTTGGAGGTTTGTTGCTCTACATCCCCAAATGGTGTTTTTGGAGTTTAAGTCTCCGATAATGGTTAACATTCACAATGAATAATTTTTTGCTTGATAATGACAAGGTTTTCGATGCTGGGGTGTTTGTTTTAGTTTGCTATAGTGAGTTGATCTGGAACTGCATGGGAGGTAAGGGAAGTTTTTCCTGTTATTGTCGGATACGTGGATGTTCTGCGTTCTTGATGTTTCGTGAGATTATTTTTAAGGTCTGTCTTAATTCCTAGTTTCAGTGAAACATTTACATTCTATGAAGTTAGCCGGGTGATTTTCCTCGCAGTTAATACACGTCAGGGGCTTGTAAAGTCATTTGTTACAATTTGCATATAAGTGATTTCCATGACATTTTACGCCTCTTGGTTTCATATTGCAGTAATTTTTAGTATATTCAATACATTGGCATCTATGACATTGAGGGGTTTTACTATTGTTTTTTCGTGGTCCGCTTTATCGGTAGGCTATGCTTAGCAAGTTCTTGTATATCACATTTGGTTAAAGAAATTGGAATGTTTTTTATAATTACCGAAAAAGGTCTGCTATTGGGATTTTGGTATGTAAGAAATTCTATTTTATTGTCTAAACATGTTTAGCTAGTGTCCTGGACTTATTAGCGTAATTTATAATGTAATTGAGTTGAATGATGTAAATTCTTCCTTAGCAAGGTTTTTTTATGCCGTTGATTACCTCTTTATTATTTATCGGGCCGTGCAAGATAATAGGTGGTACTTTCATTTTGGGTGGCTTTTAGTTGTCTCGGTTTCATTCACAGCAATAGGTTCAAAGTAGCCAGGTAGATAATATCTGTTTTTTTCAATTAAAGATTTGAGTTTTCAGAGATATCTTTGTAGATCGGTGATCAGTGGAAATAAGTGTTCCGAGTTTCTTTTTAATAGACATTTTGATTGTGTTTATTTGCCTTCTAATTGGGGGCGAAGAATGTACTTGGAGTTAATACTTAATAAATTAAATAAAATTGCCAGAGATAAAATGAAGGAGAATGTTGTTTGCGTTAAGCGGTTATCACTGAAGACAAACGTTGATAAGTCGCATTTTCACTTCCGAGCAGCGATAGGAGCGTGTACGCGTCTTAGCTCTTCGAAAGTAAAGCGAGAACTCCCAAATATTTAGTAACTACATTAAAACACTTTGAATATTAAATTTTCATGTAGCACTAAAACACATTACTATAATTTTTATAATAAATTTTCGCTCAGTTTAAACAAAGTATCCTGCTTGGCAATAATGAATGATTCATCGTGTATCATTGTCTATTTTTCAAGAAAAAGCGTTAAAAAATCTCAGTGTTGCAAAAATGAAAAAAATTCCAAAATACATCATTAATGCAACATTTACACGTGCGCCTAACAAATTATTCGAGCTGCTGTTATCCAGCACAGCTTGGAAGCGTTTAGGTGTGCTTTTAACAGGCATCCGTATAACTGCACACCAGATGGCAAATATCTAGCGGCACTACTATTTTACAATAAACATAGGTTTACTCCTAGTCTTTTCTTTGTGAATACATAAATTCATTGGATTTACTTCTTAGAAATACAATTAGAAGGACAATTCAGATTTAAGATCTAATGTAGGAATAACATTTTTATGTTGTCCCGAACGAACGTCATCTATTCAAATATTGGGTGTCCCAATTAACACGAGATTTAAATTGCGTGTCATTTTTTTCTGCAAGGTTGGTAGCATTCTGCTTGGTGACGTTTTGTAATAAACACATTGCGGTTAGTAAATACGAAACGTTACTCGAAAAAGGAGTGAGTGACGACTGTTAAAATTCAGTACAAGCACGAAGAATGTTTTGCAAACTGCGTGGAATTTTCGGAAGCAGAAATGCATCAAATCAAACAAATGTGAAAACATTAATTAAAAAATTTGAACGAACATGTTCGGTTGCAGACAAAAATATAAACCGACCTCGTACCGGCTGTTCAGCTGAAAACGTTGCCGCTACGAACTATAGTGTAACTAGGCGTCCAGAAACTACATTTCAAAAAACATCATGCAGCAGATTTTAACAAAAAATTTGCATCTACTCATTCAAGGTTCATCTAACACAGGAACTAAATCCAAGTGATCATTTGAATCTTATTTAACGAGGAGGTGCTTTTCCACCTTGGTGGGTATAAAAATAATCAGAATTGTTGCATTTGTGGTACAGAAAATCATCGGATCATTGAAAACCGGCCTATGTATAATCAAAGAGTATCAGTTTGGCGTGGATTTTATTTGAAAATGAGGCCGAAAACGCACTGACTATCAATGGTGAGATGATACTGGATTTTTTTGACCTCATTTAGATGACACAGATTTGGATAGCATGTGGTTTCAGTAGTATAGCGTCGCCTATCATGCGACGCATTAAACAATCCATATTTGTTTGAGCAAAAACTAAATGGGTGACTTATCTTCCAAAAGAGCAAAGTTTGTGGTACAAAAATAAGAAAAAATTTAAAGAGCTATCGGCGAAATTAAGCCACATTTATGCAAAAAAAATGATTGAGAATTTTGTCGGAAAAATTCAAAAGCATCAAATGAGTCGTAGGAGTCATTTGTCGAATGTGCTATTCCACATTTAATGGCGATGTTTACTCTTTAAAATAATGTCATAACATTGCTAACTAATAAATAGATAAAATACTTTTTTCTAAAATTAAATCCTGTCTTTTGGAGTATCCGTTAGTTTAGAGGTGCTATACAAATAATATTCACCTTTTACTTCGTCTTTTTAAAAGAACATCAACATATAGGGTGATCGAGACTGAACTTTGGGATTCAAGTTCATAATAAAAACAGGCGATTAATTACGATTACGCCAAAGAAAATTCGACCGTTATTTGGGCGCAATAATATACCAAATGAGAGTGTAATTCGTTATCTAGTGCAAAAGTTTGAAACTTGGTATGCTTATTCACAAATCAAGGATTCGCTATCAACGTAACGATTGTTCAGGTGACAATATTACTCGAGTAAGTGACAGTGTGCATGAAAAAACCAAGCACGTCAATTCATTGCCGTTCACAACAATCTTTCATGCACAACGCATTTTAATAAGGGATTTGCATTTACAAGCGTACAATATTCCATTGGTTTAAAAAATGTCGCAAATTTTGTAAACTGTATTTTAGAGAATATCAATGCTATTTTTGCAAAAAAAATTTACTTTTGGGGTGGTGGAAATTTATGTGCTCTTCACGATAAATCAATGCATTTACAAAAACGCACTGTTTGACGTGCATTGTGGACTGAGGAAGTTACTAGCCCATGCTTTTTTTGAGGGCGAAGCTGGCAACGCTATTATTGTCAATGGTGTACACTATTGGAAGATACTAAATAACTTTGTCTTTAATAAAACTAACTATTTGAACTTAAATCACGTGCATACAATCACATTTATGCAAAAGTATCATAGAAAACTTCGAATGTCAACGAATTCGTAAAGGACATATTTCATACGTAACTACTATGTCTGTACTTTACAGTGATACCAATAAAATGCTAGTTTTAATATTTTGTTTTATTTGGAAGAAACATTCTAAAGTTTAATTTCGATCACTCTTTATTTGCACCTCTAGTGTCCTTACAATTGTTGCTCATTAATAGAAGATAAATCGATTCAAAAATAATGTTTTTAAATGTATATTATAATTAAAATATTTTTAAATATACGAGTGCTAGTCATTAATAAATGGGACTAAGGTTTTACAGTATTACATTTGCTATACAACAAAATTCTTTTTTTTTGTAATCAAAAACTTGTTTTAGATGGAATTTACATATAAACAATAGTTTATGTTAGAGTCTTTAGATATATTAAAGTGTTTAAATACATCTTATTGCTGAACTCAGTGGATCTAAAATTTCTATATTATGACAGAAATCAAGTGGGAATAAAAGAAAAAAAATAATCTCGATATACAGCAAAGAATTTGATAAGGTAATGACTTTGCAGCTAGATACAAGATACAAGCTTCTTCAGAACCTCCCCACCTACTTTATATATAATAAATAAATATATATATAATAAAAAAAAAATAAATATATAATAAATAATCGGACCCCTAACGAAGTTTGTTAGAACTTAAGTAACTTGCCACAGTACTGATATAATAGGTGTATAAATAAGTTCTCAGCTTTTTTCTGAAAAATTAAAGTTTTATTTAAAAACAAACAAAAAAAGCTTAAGTATCAAAGTATTCTCCGTTGGCATCGATGACCTTTTGCCATCTTTCGGGTAGCTTGCGAATTCCCTGGTGATAGAAGCTCACCGGCTTCGAGACAATAAAGTTATTGATGCATCTTCGGACTTTTTCTTCTGTTTTGAAGTGCGTATCAGCCAAGTGATACTGTAACGACCGAAATAAATGATAATCGGAAGGAGCCATGTCTGGGCTATACGAAGCATATGGGAGAAGTTCCCAGCCTAACGTGTCTGCAGCTCATCCGTGTCAAATGATTGAGGGCGTCCAGCGTGTGGTTGATCTTCAAGACTAAACTCTCCTCCGCGAAATATTTGGTACCACTTTTTGCACGTTGCATGACTTACACAATTCTCACCATATACAGCACAAATCATTTCTGTGGCTTCAGCGGCGTTTTTCTTAAGATGAAACGCGAAGTGGATAGAAAATCGAATATGCTCTTTTGTGATTGCCATCGTGAACACAGTTGATTATTGAGGTTATGTGCATCAAACGCCAAATCGCATGATGTTTCGAAAGACCAAATGTCATTGCTTTAAAACCGCAAGAGGGCGGACTAATGCGTTACATGTAAACGGTGGTTTGCGTCCTGTGAAATCTAAAGCTGAGAACTTATTTATACACCTATTATATTCTACCAAGTAAATTAAAAATTCAAAAAAGACAAAGAGAAAATTTAAAAAATTACAGTGAAAAAAAGCTTAACAGAAAAATTAAAGATAGGCGTAAAAAAGCATTCTAGATCTTCAAGAAGAAAACAGACATTATACCACTAAAATTTTGTGAACAAAATCTCAAACAGAATCTCAATGTACGATTATTACAAAAAGTTTTCTAACTTTGAAAGAAAAAGTAATAAAAATTGTATAAGAAGGATCAATAGAAAGTGCTGAAGCCGTAAATGGGAAACGGAATTAAACACAGCAAAGAATGCAGCAACAGGTGACTGCGCTATAAAATCAATTGCCGGATTTTAATTCTAAACCATTTATTGTAGAATAATTTATATCAACAAAAGTTATTTTCTATAAAAAAATGCTCTAATTTATGTATCATAAACAATTTAAAGTTGCCATACTCAAAAGCCAATAAAAGGATTGCTCACTAACATCATTTGTTATTCTAGAAGCTAGCCATACTGATAATTATTTATAGATTCAACGGCAACCTCAACAACAGCCGCAATGTTCAGCCCATCTATAATATTTTGCCAGAATGCTAATACATTCTCTGGAGTAACAAAATAACTATTATCATTTAAAAAATGGGGAACCGGTAAATAGAAGTAGAACACTTGTTGAGACGGGTATTACATGAAAGCAAGCCAAAAAAACAAAGACCACGTTATTAGGATTATACCAAATTGAGCTATTTGCGACATAATTATAGACTCATTAATCTAGACGAAGTTTGACCATGCTATTACTTGGAGGTAATACAAAACGACATTTAAATATCTTCAACAATAGTATGAATTCAACGACTACAGACAATTTAACTGCACGTAAGGGTATATCAACTAAAGATTCGGAAAACCTTTATCATATGGTTACGTATAGAAAATGGAAAAAGGTTGGATCAGATCTAAGAAAATGAAGCAAATAAATACCCTAGAAGAAAAGAAAACTGCCTGTACAAGAAGCAGTGGGAAAATGTAAGATAAGTTACTAATTAAATATAGAAAACTACTAAAATACAGATACGATAAAATACAATACAATAAAAATACACTTGAAGTACCACTCAAAACCAAAAACAATGTTTTAAACTCTTGAACACTTAACTATAACCATCCAAAAAATGCGTAGCAAGCACCCCCAACTTGATAATTGGAAGCTCTCCTTATATTACTAAAATAAAAAATTGCTGAGAAGCTGAGAATATAACAGAATTCAAGAACACCAAACCATAAAAATATACCAAATGCAGCAAGTAAAAACTTGAAAACTCTCTTACGTAACATGAAAAAGCAAGAAATCCAAAGCTACTTAAGCGCTTTGTTTTCCACTGAGGATTATTTGCAAAAAATAGACTAAAGCAACTACAGTATATTCCTTCTGTTCAAGCTATCAAAAAAGAAACTTGAAAAAGGCGATATGTGGTTGAAGTTGCCCTAGAAAAGAACTATATCCATAAACGCTATAATAAGCTCTTTTAGGTAGCATTATCTGTTAATAAAGTACAGGTAATAGAGAAAAAACTATATTCACCGAATTGGACATTAAAAAGTCATTCGAATATGATCTAACAACTGAAATGATCTTAACCACCAGGAACTTGCGTGAATCTGATCACATACATATTCAATGCAATATTAATAACAGGATTCTTTCCTGGCCAATTATTTCTAGGGTCTTCTACTTACCTTGTCAAAAGTGTCCAAAGTATCAAAAGTTCTTCTATAATATTTAACACCAGAACACCAATTTGAATTTAAATAGCAACATATTACTATCGAGCAGGTCCAGAGAGTAATCGGCCTAATCCACATTGATTAAGAAAACAAATTACGAAGTCTTTAACTTTTGTACAAAATTAAATCTAATCTGCCTTACTCCTGCTACAGAGTCTTACAGTCATATTTCACAAACAGTGTCTTTTAAAACTTAAAAAAAACAATGCCCGTTACTATTTCTATCAATTTAGGAGCGTCTCAGAGAAGCGTATTGGGATCAACGCTGTATCTTCTATACATTTCTGATCTGTTTTGTTGATGATACCACTATTATCGCATCTGACAACAACTCAGATGTAGCATCGGATTACTTACAACACCATCTAAATAAAATCCAAACCTAGCTCAATAAATGGCGCATTAGAGCGAATGAGACCAAATCAAGGCATGTAATTTTTACTTTATGTAAGAAAACTTGTTTTCCAATTTTCCTGAAAAACCAAAAAATTCACTTTGACCAACAACTTACTTACAAAAAGATATCTAAAACAAGAGAAAACAACTGGATATTAAGTTTGGCAGGATGTACTGGATAATGGATTGTCGTTTCCAAGTATCTTTAGAGGGTAAAGTACTTCTACATAAAACAATATTAAACTTAGTGTGAACCTATGGGCTACAGTTATATAGATCTGTTAATAGACCCAACCTAGCAGTACTTCAATGATTCTAGTCAAAAGTACCAAACGAATTCATCTATCGAGATTTGCTTATACCTACCATTACCAAGAAAATTACTAAGCTTAGCATATGATATCGAGATAAGTTATTCTTTCACTCTAATACAATAGCCGAGGACCTTCTATATAAGAAAGAAGAAACATGTAAACTAAAGAGGTTTATAACCATAGAATTACCAAACAGATTCAATCAGATCTAGTTCAAGCTTGTCTCACTTTATTGCAATTACAACTTATTTACTTATTATATTACTAAAAACGGTTATACCACTGGGTACTACTATACAGGTTTATGTTAATTTTTTTGATATATCTTATTACTAAATGTCTAATTACTTAATACAGATTGTGCATAGTAGTAGGAGTTAATAAAGAAACAACGCGAGTACACAAAAACTACAAAACCCCAATATGGCAGGGAAACTCAATTTCTGTTACTGTATAGAACAAAAAGTTAAATCTTCAACAAATACATTATCAATAAGGTGAGCGTCAACGAATGGACTATGAAACGTACAATAGTTAAAGACAGAAAAGGCTATTTATGGTTGCGTAGTGTATCCAAAGTGGACGATAATGTACAACAAATGACAAAACAGAAATGGAAATGAGCAGGCCGTGTAGAAAATGAACAAATTTTTTATTAATTGGAGACTATGAATACATAAATGACCCCAAACGTAATGTGCTGATAATGTAAAATATACTTTGAAATTACAAGAACTAGCACAAAACAAATCTAGGTAAAATCAAGTTAAGGAGGCTTATATCCACAGAAAGGCAGAATAAGATTGAGAAAAACAAGAAAAAAGCTATTTGGACATCATATTAATGTACAGGGTACCAACGAACAAATTATTTTGTTAATGTTGCCAGTGACAAAATTATTAATTTTATAACGTAAATACTACAAATAGTTAGATGTATTTTGGTATATCCAGATTTTTAATAGTACTTTTTGTTACAAGGACTACTTTCTTTTGTTAATGAAACTAATTGTTTTTTTATATATTAGATGTGTCAAGAATGTACTCTCTTTCTCTCTTTAGGTAAAAATAAATGCAGAGTTTGTTAATCTAGAGATAATAATTCAATGGTTTAAAGTAACAATCTTAAATAAAATTAAATGCATGTTTAAAAATATTCAAATTGACGACCACCGCTTTCCAAACACCTCATTATCGGGGACCGATAGATTTGACAAGTCCATTTGGGACTGTGAGACATTGTCTTTCACATTCTTTTTTCAACTTAACGACTGTTGATGATTTCGTACAGTAAACCTTATTTTTATGGTGTGCCCATAAAAACAGATCTATTAGAATAAGGTTTGGAGATGCCACAAGGAATTTAACACTACCCTTTCCTTCAATTCATTTAGATTCATTTTTGAACAGATGCGGTGGATCCAAAAGAAGAACAGAGGCTGCAAAAACTTATTTATGATGTGAGTACTACCAAAATTAAAGTTTCTGAACCTGAATTAGAACCATTTGGTGCAGATGAAGATCACAATGATTGGATATATACTGATGAAAATTAATACAGTAGTTATAAATCATGTGACTATATCATACGAAAGAAGTAATGAAAACGATATTGTAAACTTGGATGATATCGGTTTCGATGAATCGAATAGCGACGAATGGAAATACAGTGGAAAATCGAACATTTAAATTTGATAATAGTCAATAAGAAGTTCAGCTCTATTTTAAAAATAGTGCTGTTCAATGCTTTGAATAGTTTTGGGACAATAAAATAGTGAACATAATACTTACATCCATAAATACGTATGCAGGAGGTTTACAAATCATACAATAACCGCATAGTTTTTCTATAACAACTGTAACAATGACTAAATTTAAACATTTTCTAGCCTTATCCACTCTTCGGAGACAATAGAAATTTCCTTAAATTAGTATGGACGCTTTTTTCTATTGCTCCTTGTTCCAACACATCATGTCTAGAAGACAATACGAAGAATTGTTGAGATGTTTCAGTTGCACTCCTGGCGAAATTACAAATTCTAGAGATAAATTTTAAAAAATTAAACCTTTATTGAAGAAGTTACATTTCAATTTCAAATTATCACTTGATGAATCGCTTCTGATTTTTTATGGACTCCTAAGTTTTAGCCAATACAATAAGAGCAAGCGAGTCAGATATAAAATTAAATTTTATCCTTGTGTGCAACAGATGTCTGTTTTAAATTTACAAATTTATTCAGACAAAAGTGAAGAAACTAAGAGACTGACTATAGAATAGTACAAGAAGATTATATTTTATTTTTTAGGCGTAGCGCTTGGAATTATTTTTATATAAATAGCGAATTCCAAAAAGAAGACTGGCTTTTCTTTAGTATCATGAACAGTTGATCAAAGAATTACTCAATATATCCAAACACTGAATAATGGCAGAAAATTAGTAATACCAAGACCAAGACGTGTAGACAAACGTTTGAGAATTGAACAAGATGAAAAAATTGCTTAAATTTCTCTTAGAAAACGCATTTCCAGATAAAAGCCATCACATAAGATACAAAGAGTGTGCGAAGAATGGCCGACGCAAAATACAAGATACTTGTGTAAGACTTGCCCCGTAAAGCCGCCATTATGTATCGAGCCGTGGTTCGAGAAATATCACAAGAAAAATGAATAAACAACTTTCTCCAAATTCAATTTCCATTTTTGTTCAGAATTTTTTTCTTCTCAATGAATAGGTTTTGTAGTTTAATTTTATTTTTCTTTGTTTCAACAAATTGTTTTGTTGCATTATTTTATTGCTTTTATTATATTTCCTTATAAATATTTTACCATATTGCAGTGATTTTTACTTGACGGCAATTTCCGCTTAATATTTTTACCAGAAAAAGAATCAGTAATGCCAAATATACTTCACACTTGGCTATATTTATACTAAATTGTATCTATTTTTCGAAAAAAGTTTATGCGTTTTTTGAGTCTGAATTCTTCGTACTGTCCACGATCGTGTTAAACTATTGTTTGTAAGTTAATATATACTGCAGTTATCGTTTAAAGAGTGTGTTTTTAGAATACCTTAGTTTTGGATATTACCAAAAATTTGGAAATTATATATATTCTATCTTAACATTTAAGAAAAAAGATGACTGATCTTTTTTTAGGCTTTTATACATATAAAACGTCTATTTTTAATAATTAAAAATTGATGAAATAGGCGTTGAAAATAAACAAACACAATTTTGTGTATTCTCTTTTCAAAATTAATCTTTTCTTTTAAAGAGCAACATATGTTTATATTTCATTAAAGCAATCAACTATTATTTTACTTTTAGTAAAAGTTATAAAAAATTTTGCCATATGTCAAACGTCCAGATAGATCGGTTCATTATTTTTAGTAGATATAAAAACCTTAAAAGGTAATTTATTTAAAATTTTATTATTTTTACTTGATATAAGTAATTCATTAAAAACAAATAAAGTTTGTGTTTAAAATAGACATTACACGTAGTTCAATTAAATCCCGAGCCAAGTGTCTCTATAGAAGTACAACAAATTTATCAACAACCTAATTTACGATTTAACCATTTAATGAATAATTTCCCCAAGGACAACATATGCTCATTAATTACATCCAGCTAACAACTCAACAAGCATCACCACTATTACAACAAGCAATCCCATTATCACAGCAAGCTGAGTTATCTAGTACCTATCTAAATAGAAAAATTCCTGGACAACAAATAAGACGGATGTAATCTACGAACGATAAAGAATTTGATTCTCAAACATGCAAAAAATACAATTGGTAAGTAATCATATAAACCACTCCATTAAATTTATAAACCGAAACCTCAACCAAAAATACACCAACAACAGTTAAAACATCAAAACGTTCTCCTATATTTATGCACAGTGTAACAAATTATAAGAAAATGGTAAAGCAAATTGATCAGACTTTAGAAGAACAATACCATGTTAAAGCACTTGCAAACAATATAATTAAAATAAATTGTTAGTCACTCTCCTCCTATAGAAAATTAACCTAAGATTTAAAAGAGCAAACTATTTATTACCACACGTACCAGTTAAAAGAAGAACAAGAATTCAATATAGTCACAAAATACTCACACCATACCACAAGATTAAAAGACATAGAGCAAAAGTAACCTGAAGACGGATACCAAGCAAAAAACATCATAAACGCGCGCCATAGAATCTCCAAAGAACCATTGAACATATTCTTTACTAATCTAGAACTAACCGAGATCAATAAAGATCAGTTCAAAATAACTGGTCTCCAGAACAGAATAATCCAAATAGAAATTTCGGAAATATGCCAACAATACGGCCACTTTAAATCCTACTATACATGAGTCAAATGTGAAGAGTCCCACATTCCAGATCGCAAAAAGACAAAAGAAACATCTGCCAAGTGCGCTTTAGGCCACCCCATAACTATAAAGACTGTGGCTATTACCGCAGCCCAGCCAAAGGCAATACCCACTTCATGCACCTCTCAAACCCAAGCTATTCTATCAACTAATGCAACAAAACAACATCATTCTCAACATGCTCACTATACTAACAAACAAAATAAATTTAAAATGGCTAACTTCCTGAAAGTAGCTTAATGGAACGCATGTGGGTTTCCAAAGCACAAAAAAGAGTTCAAACTATTTTCACACCACAATTACATAGACGTATTACTTATTAGTGAAACGCATTTCACGAATAGAATCTATTTTAATATTCCAAACTATAACTTGTACTATACGAACCACCCGAACGGGACTGCCCATGGAGGTTTGATAATTCTAATAAAAGTCACAATTCAGCATCACAAACTACTCAAATATGAAGAAGAACATATTTAAGACACGTTATTTAAAGTTAAAATTTTCCCATTCGAACTTACTATCACAGAATAACATATTAGCCCAATGACTCAAATAAGACTCCGGATTTGTTAGACTTCTTTATCACCAACGGCATCTCCCCGGCATGCATAGACATCTCTTTGAGTTACGATCTAACATAAAACCATAGTCCCATAATAGCAACTATAAACACAACTGTCATCACCAAAAAGGGGGTTTCTAAATTATATACAGATGACACTAACCTACGAGTTCGACGGTAACCATCAGAAAATATAGAACTCGAGACAAATAACACAATCAATCTTCAACAAACTGCAAGAAATCAGGAACAACTCGTTCAAAACATACGTTACCAACTTACAAAGACAAGATAGCCCCTTATGAAAAATGATAACAAACATAAAACAACCGTCCCTTAAGTACGTAGATACTTAACTCCACCAAAGAGCAAAAAGGCAAAATAAAAAGCAAATCTATTTGCAGAATACATTTTGGAAGTCTACACCACACGAATTGTAACCTGATTATGCTCATGATCAAGAAGTGGAACAAGACCTCCAATAAACTTTAACCACGTGTTCTGGTACAATATGACACTGCCAAATATCTAAACTTGCATTTAAACTTAAAAATAAACTGGAAGCATCACATAAAAAAAGAAAATGCAACAAGTAGATTTCAAAGTCAAACACTCAGCTGGCTCATTGATAGAAAGTCACATCTCTTAATAGAAAACAAATTACTCATTTAAAAAACTGTAATTACATCGATATGAACTTATGGTATTAAATTATGGGGATGTGCCAGCAAGTTAAACACCGCCACACTTTGAAGGTGCTAATCTAAAACACTCAGAATCATAGCCAACGCACCCTGGTACGTTTTAAATTATACACTCAATAAAAACATCAAAGTCATCCATGAAAGAGCCATTAAAATCGCGCAAAACTAAATGTTTACCTCAATTTATTGATTATGCTTCTTTTGCAACCTGAAACCAACAGAAGATTAAGAAGACTATAGGCTGAGAGGCCTTTAAACAGAGGACGTCTCTAGATGGACTTCTCATTACGTCATTAATAATAATGGGGCTTGAAATTAATTTTAAAGGCTTCACAATAGATGGCATTATTAGTATCTTTGCTATCAATACATACCACAATCAACTTTATGGGAAATCATCATCATCAGTCTTTAATTTTGAATGTGAGTAATTTTGTCAAGTGTAAACCATATCATGTTTTTGAACTTTGAATATGTCAAGTTTCGTGCCAACAAAACGCAATTTGCTGGAAGCGTTACTTTTCCAAATCGTTTCCAAATCGACAACTGGGAGTCTTCGTTTGCTGTCCGAAGCTTATAGTGAACAATCTCCATCGATTTCAACTTGTGAATATTGGCGAGTATTTGGACACAGAAGGCATGGAGCGTCCGAACTAGCCGAAAAAATTTGAAGATGCAGAACTGGAGGCATTACTCGGAAGATTCATGTCAAACAGTTGAAAAATTGATAGATTTCTTGAATGTTGATTTATCAACCGTCGACAAACGTTTTTGAAGGCAATGGGAATTATTCAAACGCAAGGAAGTTGAGTGACACACGAATTGAAGGAGAAAGATGTCAAAAAACATTTTTCCAGCTGTAACAGCTGCTTTAAAAGTACAAAAAGAAGGTTTTTTTATCGTATCGTGACTGATGATAAAAAATGCATTTATTACGAGAACACAAACACAAAAAGTCAGATGATGCCCGACCAAGCGTTACCATCGACCTCAACATCGACACTAAAGCGAAACATCCATGGTTCGAAGGTAATGTTCTGTATTTGATGGGATCAGAAGGGCGTGGTGTTTAATGAACTGCTGAAGCAAAGGGATCACTACCCACAACGACTGACCAGATTAAATCGAGCGTCAAGAGAAATACGACCGAAATACGCCGAAAGGCACCATAAAATAATTTTACAGCACGACATCGCTGGGTCACATGTTGCAAAACAAGTCAAAAACTATTTGGAAACACCTCGATGGGATGTTCTATCTCACCCTCCGTATTCACCGGACAGACACCGCCCCTTCTGATTTCATTTGTTTCGATTGATGACGCATGCCCTGTCTGAGCAGAGCTTCAACTCTTTTGAAGATATCAAAAAACGGGTCGATTCATGGATTGCATCACAGGACGACGAATTCTTTCGCCGGGGGATCCGCCTGTTGCCAGGAAGATGAGAAAAAGTTGTAGCGAACGATGGACAGTACTTTGAATAAATTATGCTTTATAATTTGTTTCAAAATAAACATTTAATCTCGCAAAACAATTCTTTAAAATTAATTTTAATCCTCGATACATTAACTTTCAAATGTATTAATTAGCACATTAGCTTATAGATAATATGTAACTGATTGCTAATAATGTGGAAAAAAATTCCGGAAACGTCCACCAAATGCATCAAATGATGCAACAGGCTTGTAATCATAATTCTCCGTTTTGATCGTGAGTACTAACAACTACTTGAAGAAGCTCGTAAAAAATACCAATGATGAACATAAATCTCCACCAAAAGCCTTGTAAAAGAGGGAACATTTATCAAAATTAATACAAAGCGCTTATTGAGTGAAAATAGAACTTGTACAGCCAAATATTAAATCCATCGCATTTTAACTGAATACTTGGGTTTATGAAAGATAAACACCAAGTTTGTTTTACATACAAACGAGCAAGGTATTAACCGACCATTTCAACCAATTTTTGATCAAAATTTAAGTTTATTTAATGGTTGCGTATGATTATGTTCTATTTCTACAACTTTATTTGGTAATAGAAAAACAATAATTTGAATAAAAAAATATCAGTTTTCTAGTTTTGCGTAACTTAAAAGTTCCTGAAACTTTTGAGACAGCAATTGTCATTCACAAAGTGAATGATAACAAATTACAAATTATTCTATCGTGAAAACCTTCAGGATAAACTGAATATTATTGAAATATTGTCACGCAAATGCCAAACTTTTAAACCAAGGCGAAATAAAAAAACATGTTTCGTCATAATCCAGTTTGTGCAATTAAACTAGTAATTGACAGTGACCCAGACGACTTCCTGCTGCGCCAATTTGACAATTCGCTTTATTCGGATTCCACCTAGCAACATTACAAAGCACTTCCTAATTTGCAAGCTGGGGCACGTTATGATTAAGCTCGTCGTTGGCTTTTTGCGCGCGCGAATGAACCCATCAGCCTGGTTTGCCGGAATGCTAATGACTCCTAGTTTTTGCAAAAGCGAACCGGGCGAACAAAGCGCAAATCGGAAAGCTCCGGAGGTACCTGAAAGACTGCCCAAAATTTGAAGGAGCCCTCGTTAATTATGAAATCGTAGTAGCCAGCCCACGCGTCGTTGGCGACTGCCTTCTGCTCGGCCATGTCTTTCTGCATCTCCTTCATTTCGTGGTCATGATCGTGGTCGTGGTCGTGCTCATAATGTTCGTCGTCCATCATCATGCCTCTGCCTTGCCGAGCTTGCATTTCGTCGTAGTCTTCCAGGCCTAGCTCGTACCTGCAGAATCACAAGTTCATTGCTGCGTCCCAGTTATTTACGGCGGTTACCTTGATAAAGGCGGATCTGTCGACGGCGCCACAGTGGTCGCGAGGGGGTAGTAACTGGTTGTGAAACTCCGCGCTGATATCATCTCGAACAGGCAAAGCACTCCGAAAATTTTGCAGCAAAAGCGCAAACCCTCGCGCATTTTCATCAGTAGGGCTAGTAAAAACTCGACGTAAAGTTTACCCGAAGGTTAGGAGTAAGTTCGGGTATCAATAACTTTCCAGTCAACATGGATTTTTCAGCTGTCTGCAACAAACCATGAAAGTCAGATAAATAATTAATATATTAGTTCATTAAGAGTACAACACAATTACCATTACAATTTTTATAAGAAAAGAATATTAAAAAAAAGTATCTTTTAATATTTGAAAGTACATTGTATAACACAGTAAATTATTTTTAAATTAATGATTTTAATATTTGTTTGGTTAGTTTTTTATTCCGATACATATCAGAATAAACATTTAGATAATTAGTTATTTTGATAAAAAAAAATTATTGAAACTAGAAATAATATATCTGTATTTAATGTTTTAAAGTAATTAGTATTATCTATTGCGCTTCTTAAATATAGATAATAACTTCTATATGAATTAATATCTACATTAGTATCTATTGTAATATTGATTTTATATAAAATGAATTTAAAAAAATAAAATATCTAATTATAAATTGATATAACCCGGTATTTATTAAATAAAAAATGTTTTAGATGAATTAATTTTTGTTGCAAAAAAGATTTACTCACTTTTCCGTCTATTAATAATATAACGATGCTCCACTACAATCAGGGCGAAAAAGACAAAATGCGAAGAACCTAACCAACTGCTGCTCCTTGTAAAAACTGCCAAAAACGTGTATTTACCCCTTGGCTAGGAAACAATTTCAGAGGGTACAGAAGTAAAAGTGCAACGATCGTTTTACTTTTTATAAACACGCACTTTCACACGATCAACGAAAATTACGCCAAATCACTTTCCTGGCTGTCCGTTAAAGGAGCGCTGCAGTTGGACTATGCGCTTCGAATCTTAAGATTGTGTCCATAGGCTAATTAACTGCTACACTTAGCACATCATTACCAAATATGAGTAACGGAATGAGACCATAATTCCTATAGCAAATATTATAAGAATGCTGTTAGTTACATACAACTTCGTTTATATATAGTCTGCAAGGCATAAATGCTCAGTCGCCTTTGGCAGCGTACGTTGCTTAACACTAAAATCTCGTCATCGCATCAAAATAACCAACTATATTTCTACACGCTGTATGGAAAAATAATTTTAGTTGCAATAAAACAAAGTGAAGTTTAATAAAAAATATTTATTACAACACAACTACATCATATATTTCTGCTCAACATTATTGATTGCGTTAACAACAGTCTGATTAACGGCATTAATATCTAACTCTCTGGAATTCCTTCCTTTATCAAAATTATGTGAAAACTGTATCTTATGCCTAGCAATAGACTTCAAAATAAGCCAAGTAACATAAACAATAAAGTAAACGCTAAAATAGAGCGGGATGTACCAAAGTTTCCTTCCTAGATAGTAATAACTGTAATGGCCAGCCCGAGGAGCTTCAGTTGTGGTGGTGGTGGTAGGGTGGTGAACTTCATGGTAAACATCATGGTAATGGTGATGCTGCCCAAAATTGTAAAAGTCATGATCGTTAGGTTCATGATCTAAATACTGAGGAATCTTTCCGTAAGCTGCATCCGGAGGTGGCGGTGACAAATCTTGCTCTGCCATCGACGGAGGGGTTTGAGGGCGGTGAAAGTCGTCATTAGTAGGGGGGTGGTCCAGATAATGAGCATTGTCATCATCTGGCGGTTTAACGGTTGGCGTAATCGGAGGTCCATAATTTGAAGCGTGCGCATGGTCCGAATTATCTTTGCCGCCGCTATCGGTTGAAGAACTATCATTCTCATTCACCATCTCATCATTGGAATGAGAATTTTCTGGTGGGCGAGCTCCTTCATCATTATTAGGAGGTGGCAAATAAAACGACCCACCCGGCCGTTTAAGTACATTAGAGTCATCGCTTGGTGAAGGTGATATCAATGGAGGATGAAATAAGTCATCAGGTTTCTCCGTATCTTTTGATGGTTTTGGCTTGCTATACACATCTGAAGGTGATGGACTATACGTATCTAATAGAGGAGGGCCATATACAGGTGCAGGTTCAGATTTATTTGGTTTTTCGTATGAAGGTAACGGAGGTGGTAGCTGATCGCTGCTGGATATTAATGAAGAATCTGAAGAACTGACTGATGTTTCAGACGAAGGTGGAGGAGGTGGTAATAACTGATTATTATTAGGAGGAAAATCAAACGGTCCAGGCAAATTATCTTTAGAACTATCCGGTTTTATTTCGGGAGGATTATAAGAACTAAAAGGGGAATTGTAAGCATCATTTGCAATGTTTACGTTAAGCTGCGGGGGCTGAAACGAATCTACAGGTGTTCCATAAACTACGGCAGGCTGCTTGGTTTTGTCAGGCGAATCGTTTTGCTTTGGTGGATCCGGACGTCGATTTGGACGAGGGTTGTCAAACGTAAAATCAAAGTAAGGCCTGGGGTTAAATCTTTCCACTACTTCGCCTTTAGAAAGCCCAGCTTCTGAATTAGCATAGCCTAGCTTAGAGGTAGGAGCTTTCATGCTATAATAGTAAGTAACGGGCTGCTTTGGCCTTAGGTTTTGACCCCTTCTAATGTTAACATCTGCCCTAAAATATTTGTAAGTTGACAATACGTTACTCTGTATTAAACAAAATTTTACCTGTGCGTCCATAAAAGTTGTCCGTTACTTCTTCCTTCATTTGGTGGACTGGGGGATGAAGCTGTACCCCAGTGAGCTACCTTTGCATAGGTAGATATTAATTCTGCCGTATTATTCAATGAAAAACAATTGCCACACACAAACATACACACCAAAGTGACTACACTAAACATAATCACTCAATTATTGTAATCACTAATTATAACGCAAAATTATGATCCGCGATGTGCGTCCTGTCGAAGATTCTGGGAACAATTGATACAAACCTATCAAAGCTACCTGTAACCTACATTCGTTCTTTGTTTGCTAAAAATTACCTCAACAACGTGATAATTAACCGAGACTGTCGTTACAGTTATTCGATTTTTTTACTAAGTTTGTACCTAGTTTATGAAGGGTACCGTTTACTTCTGTTATGTACATACTGCTGTAGTGTGTGCCATATAGTTTAGGTTGCACCATTAATATCAAATCTTAAAAATTGTCGAAATTTGTCCCCGTGCATAATTTGTACTAACACCAAAAACAAATTTGAATAATTTGCTGATAATAGGCGCAAATTAATGTTATTGTTGGTATAATAGCAAATACTCCCGTTAAAACTTCTTTGAAAAATAGCTGTAGGTCGACCAACAGTAAATAGAAAAAAATCAGCTATTTAGTCGAAAGGGACTTGTTAAACTCTGTCGGCAATTACATAACGTAAAATATTTTTTATTTTATGTTTACTGATGCAAACAAAGCAATTTTAAGGTATAATAATCTGAAAAAATTTAAAATCGTTTATAAAACAACTTGTATAGGCAACACTTCGAGCTCATTATTGTTTGGAATATTCTTCACACGCCCCTTTTGGTTATTCAATTAATCAAACTTTTGTGATTTGAAGTATTTAAAGTAGCCCATCTTGTTAAATGTAAAAATTAGAACTTTTTTGCTATATTACATTACAACATGAAGAAATACTAAATATAAGAAATTTATTTAAAGACAAAAACAAATGTACATTTAACCGCAGTTTTAAATCCAAATTTGATTTAAATAGTTACAACTAAATTTTCTTGTTATATTACTGATTGCGAACTTTGACCTCATATTTAATTCCTCTATTTTCCCTCTATACTTCAACTTCTTCTTTTGGACATTCTTCTCGTCTAGATTTCTCCACATCATTTAGTTGATTTCTATTATTTTTAAGTCGTTAACCTACTTGCAAGTAAAATAATATGCTCTCCATTGTAGTATTTTTTTGACTACATCTATGGTTGTTGGTCTGCTTCTTCTGTATATATTGTGTTCCAATCTCAACCATATCTTCTTCATTAAACATCCCATGGCAAGGAACGTTTTTTGTAAAAAGTGTTCCATAGAGAGTTGTTCTTCCAGTACATCAGTTTGTTTTGGTAGGTTTTTGTCATGGAGCAGATTACTAGTTACCATAACATTGTATCCAATCGGTTGTGGCCTACCTTTGAAGATATGGAGATTGGCGATCTTTGGTTACCTTACTTCACAGAAAATTCCAGCGTGTGATTTCTTTGCACGGTGACCAGGAATGGCCGGTAAAGTCCTGCGCTTCTATACCCTGTGATTTTTTCTTAAATCACAGGTATACGCTATCAAACCACGCACAATTCTGGAACTGAAGGCGGAAATCATATAAGTAACTGGAGGCATCTGGTCAGACATTTGCGAGAGAGCTATCAGCAATTCTGAGAAACACGTAGATGCAGACTCAGTGAGGATAACTTATGTCTGACATCGTGTTTCATACGTAAATGGAAGATTTTGCTAATCTCAAGTATTTTAAATACAATCACTTTCACGAAAATTTAACTTATTTACTAAATTTTTTTAAATTTGACACGCTTATGGAACACCCTTTAGAAGTATACATGTATAAAATATTACTGTTTTCAAATATATTGACAATGTTATTAGTTATAGTTTTCTTGATGTTTTTCTTAAGGTGCCACGCGCTTACTAGTGTGTAGGCGAATCATCTGTTCTATTCTGGTCATGCAATATATAAAATGCCGTTTTGTTTTCTTCTGACTATAATTTCTATGTTAAGTAATTATGTTGCCAAAATCCTTATATTTCTTAGTCATGCGAATCGTTTTCGGTCGGGTTCTCTTTTCCCTTTGATCTTATCCATTAATATCTCTTGCAATAGTCTATATTTAAGTAATTTACTTTTTAATAGTGTTACTATGGGCACCTGGTCTCCTTAGTACTTCTTCATTAGTTATATGATCCACCCATAAGATTCGAAGAAACCTTCTGAGTGTCCATGATTCAAAAGACTACTCTGTTTAATGACCTGATCCTTAGGGGAGCATATAGCAGAATTGGTCAGATTTAGCATTTTACTACTATTAAAGGGTTATTGGTACTTCTCGGCAAAGGAAGTAAATATTAAATAATATGGGTGATAGGATACACCCTTGTCAGACTCATGTCATTATTGGTATTTCGTATATCTTGAGTCATTCATTTCATCAGATGCCAGTAGAGATTTTTTATAATTATTATGTCCATGTTGTCGAGGCCGATATTTTTAGCAACGATAATAACCCGTTAAATCGAACATTGTCAAAGGCCTTTTCATAGTCTATGAAGCATATAAATACCTCTTTGCGTTTCTGGACTAGTACTTTCATGCTTAGCAATGCTTCTCTTGCACCTAGGCTATTTTAAACCCAAATTGGGTTATAACAAATCTTTCTTCAAATTTTTTATAAATTAAATTGTAAATAACTTTTAAACAGGTTCTGAAGGCATGACTCATGAGGCTGATAGTCTATGTTCTTCATATGTTTTAGTGTTAGTTTTTTTAGGTAAGGCGATAAAGATGGACTTTAGCCAGATGTTGGGATAATGCCGGTGTTGTATATTGTACTCAGTAGATTGCATATGTATAGTGTTCACTAACTTCAACATTTTTAAGTAAATATTGTCTGGTTCGAGTGATTTGTTGTTTTTTTAATTTTCAATGCACACGTTATTTCAGATAGAAGTATTGGCGGTCCTGATAATACTTCTAAGTTGATATTAAAGTTTAGGATACTCAAACAAAATTTTTATGTGTGTTTCTTCTGCCATTTAAGTCTTCGTAGCTTGTGGCTACTTGCATATTTTTTTAATGTTGTTCCAAAAGTTTCTCTACAGTTTGTCGTTAGAAATTTGCTTATGTAATTTTTCTGTTTATTTTAATTCTTATTCTTCTTTATTTTTCTTTTCTTTGAGTTCATCTATGTTGTAGCAGTTAGTTTCGGTTATGCGGGTTATCAGTGTTTCTTTGTACTTAAATTTAGCTATTAGTGGATTGTGGTTTGAGACAATATTGGTACCTGGACAATCTATTTGATTTCATATCATATTTTGTATACTGTCTTGTGACAATATACACGTATGTGGTTTTCTTGGGGGGGGGGAGGTTAGATGAATTATAAAATTTGTTTTTAACGACGAAATTTTCTTCTGAACAAAACTGAATAAGTTCTTTTTCTCATTTATTTAAGTTCTCAGTCCATATTTTTCTATTGCTCTTTCAACCTTACCACATTAAAGTCACCGATTATAACGTTGATTTTGTGTGGTATTAACGATCTTTTTGCAAATCTTCATAACATTGATTCAATATCTGCCATGTCTGTTGTGGGCGCATATATTTGTATAATATTGACGTTTGTTGGCTGATCAGAAAATTGTAGTATTATATTTTCTGAATAAGATATTTTTTTACATACTCATAAATTTTTATTATCAAAATTCTGACGCCGTGTCTATGTTGGGAGTCGTTATCAAAGTAATAAGGCGTGGCGCCATTTTTCAGCCATCTTACTTCGCTTAGACCCATTATACTGATTTTCAGTTTCCTCATCTGTTTTACTGCGTTCGCCAGTTTTCCAGGAGCATATAGAATGCAAACATGCCATACTACTTTGTAATTTTACTGTATCAAATTCTTCGCACCCTCTGGTTATTTAGCACCTGCCCGAAACTAAGGTCCGTTTCTTTATTGGTTTCTGATATAGTAAAATTAAATAAATATTAATAATATTTACTTGTCTTCGACGTAGGTTTATTCCGCCCATGCTGGGTCATCAGAGACTTGTTTGCAAAAGCAAGATATACCACTAATAGATGAAGTTGACATTTGGATGAGATGCCATCTATTGCGCTTTGGTACCCTATAACTACCTCCTTGATGTTCTAAATATACATAATACAAAATCATTTTGTTGTCTATCTGTATAACGTCATTTTCATAGAACATTACTTTTTTCTGTTAGATTTATTTTTGTTATGCTTTTTCTGTTTACATCATTTCCTCTAGTTCTGACAAAATTTTTGCTATTACAGTTAGTCATCCGGGTACCTTAAATGTATTGCAATTTACGTTAATTCTTTTTTAGATTATTCTTTTAAATACATCTTCTGGTTTGAGTATAAATAAAGCACTACTTTCCTGTGCCATTCCTCTTTGTCATGGTACTGTGTTAGGTGAGATGTGTAAGAAATATGAGGTGGTGTGTATATATATATATAGACTCTTGACGGGAGATGGTATAACAAATGTAACATAAATGTCGTTATTGGCAATGAGTAACGATTGCCACATACGTTAATGTTTAAAGATCTTATTAAAGAAGTACTATGATCACTGGCAAACAAGCTAATATATATATATATATATATATATATACTAGCTTGCTGGCCAACGATCCTATATAGTCATCAAGATAAATCGGGAAAATAAATAAACAATGAAAATAACATTAATATATATGTAAAATTAAATTTATTTACATAAAAGTGAGCACAATTAAAGTAAATACTGTTAAGAATAATGTTATTCAATGTATCTTCCATCAGCAGCCACAACATTCTCGAGACGAGACCTAAACCTCTTTCAAGCCAACACAACATCCTCCTTGTCCATATGTCCACGATAACGGCTCTTAAACTATCCTTGGTGTTATTATGCCTCTGATTGACCTTCACCTTGACCACTCTTCACACGTAGTAGTTAAAGGTATTGCATTTGGGGCTGCAGAATCGCTACAAGTCGGAGGACCAGTGGTACTATAAATTATTGTATAACCATGCCTGGGGCTCTCTTATTTTGTGGGCTGGGAAAAGTCTTGCTGGAAAATACTTGGTAACTGTCTCCAGCACGTTGATATAACTGTCGGCGGTCGCCTTCAGACCTTCCTCAAAAAAGTAGAGTGCCATAACATTTCCTTCGCTACTCACAGGCCCCAGTATCATCACAGAAGCAGGGAACTTTGTATACATTTGTAGGCACTTCAGAGACATCTTGGCAGATCCAACAGTCATTTTGGTAATTCAACTTTTCGTCTAAAAAGAATCTCAGAACGGCAACGCTGTAGTGCTCCATGTCGTTTAGTAGTGTTTGGGCATTTAACCTGTAAAAGGCCTATAAAAGACTTGTAGTACAGGTCTTAATGAACTGACAAACTGATTCTCAACCTCTCTACGCCCATTTTTTGTGTCAGGTCAGTCATGCTCCGTCCAGTATCCCGATCGATCTTCTCTTTCTATTCTCGGATGAATCCATCACTTTTCTTGCGATCAGGTGGCTTGCTGCGAGTTGCCCTGTTAGCATTCACCTCCTTCTGGCAGTCAGATTCCCTATACTTCTGGGCTACGTCGTAAATTTGGGCATTTTTGTAACCAAATCACGCAATAATATCTGAAGAGATGCGAATATAGCAGCTCTGTAGTCATATTTTCGGTTCATTTCGTCGACAACCATAGATTGTTGCTTATGTAAAGCTAACTTACTGTGTTACCTAATACGATATTGTGCATGCGCATAAAACGGTCTTTCGGATTTTCTTCATTACTACTTAAAAAAATTCCGGATTTACCCCAACAACTCTGTATATTGTAATCATTATCTGTAACGACTATCTATTCTGTATTTTTTTTAAATAGTAGTTGTACTGCTTATGTTTCTAAGATGTAAAATGTTTTTTCGTAATCGATAAGCCCTATACAAAAGTGAAGGTCATAATCGTCTTATCATTCTATGGTCGCTTTTTATATAAAATGTATTTAACACTATTATATTGTAAAATATACTATTTGTGTTCATCAGAATATAGTCAGTTTTATTTTTAGCGGTCTTATTTTGAGATATCCATGTCCACTTTCTTTTTATATTTTTCTTAAAGAACTTATTCATCATATATAATCCTTGACGAAACTTTACAACTCTTCGCCTCTGTTGTTCCTGTCACCATATCTCAAATTTCTGATGTAGACCCGATTTTTTTCACTTTTCTAGTTGATGTTAAAATTGCTAATTATTATTTGATATCTGTCTGAATGTTGTTTTAAAGTTATTCTTACAAAAGTGTAAAATACTTCCATTGTACTCTCCTATACACCTGTTTGATTTTCAATGTTATTCGCTTGTTGATACTAATATTAATATAGGCTACCTATTCTGATAGAATCTAAAAACAATCGACATAGGCCATTTTTTGTTTTATCTGAAAACTTACATATATCCTCTGTAAATTAAAGTATTACCTGATTTCAAAATCAGATAGTCTTCTATTTTCTATTTAAGTTTACTACAATCCATAATATGTATTTTATCTTTGCTAACTCATACTTCAGTTTTATAATTTAAATATTTGCTAAAATTCTTACTTTATACGTTTCTATTCATAACGTCGTCATAAGTCCAACTTAGAGATTATTAGCATCCTCTCTCTCTTTCTTTGATTATCCTTCCACTGTCTTAATTGGAATTTCAAGGAGTGTTGGAGACTGAAAGTATATTTTAAATTTGATTTGGACCTATAAAGATTTTGGCCCTACTCTTTTATGGTAGACTGGTGTAGGTTGCAATGAGATAAAAAATAAGGGACATAAAACTGGAGATAACAGGAATAAATGTGAGTGAGAAAGCTGGCGCTGGCAAGGTCACGTTTGTGAACTAGATTTACCTACTAAAAGGGTACCTTCCGCTACCAGTATACTTCACTTTGCCTTTGATTTTTTGCTTTTTAATATATGTTTCAGATCTATATTATAATGTTCAACATTATTATGCTCTACACCTCACGTGGAATTCATTCCGAATGATCAAGGCTTTCATATGTTTAAATCTAATATATTCAAGAATACTAAATTTAATTTATTAAAAAATCTACTCCTAAGTACAAAATAATAAGTAAATTACATACAAAAATAAAACATAAGTAGAGTAATGGTCTATTGACCATTCTTTAGAATACCACTAATAGGTTAGATTTAACTAATTCACATCACGCATCTCTTACCTTAGGGCCATATACCACAATCTTCTAAGTCTTTTCTCTGCCTATGGGGATTGATTATTTCTGATACTAGATTATTTTCATGTTCTTCTATTCGTTCGAAGTAGAATGTCGACAATTTCTTGATTTCTTCTGCAAAAATGGAATATTCAGATTACTGTATAGGGTAAAGATCGATATATATCATTAGTAATACAACGTTAGATTTTTTAGATTGTAGCTCTTGGACAATGTTTGTATTTAGAGGTTTTGGACATCTTCATAATTGTACACCATAAGTTGAAATATGCTTAAGGATACATTTGTATAACAATAGTTTATTAGTTACTAATAATTTGGATATTTTTTTCCATTAACCATGACATATTTCTGAATTTTATGCTCATTTTGACCCTTTTTTTCCAAGTGAGTTTTTGGTCAAGATGTAACCGTAAGTATTTCAGTTCATTGGTTATTGATATTTGAGTGTTGTTAACGAAAAGTGGCGTTTTATAGTAAAGACAATTTGTGTCGATTTTGTCTCATTTATCTTTATTTTCCACTCACTAAACCAGTTATGTAAAACATCCAAGTGCTGCTCTATGTTCTGTGATACAATCACTGGCTTAATGTATACTGATAACAAGGCACTATTACCCGTAAATATTGCTATAGTGGTATTGTTTTCTACTGGCTACTGGCAATATATATCGATCAATATAAATCAAGAAGCAGCAGACCTTGAAGCACTTCTGATTTTATTTGATGGTGCAATTGGAGTTATACCGTTCTGACATGTACTATCTTAGCAAATGGTAATACAAACTACAAAAAAATTCTTTTTACTTTATGTAAAAGCTAATGTGGTAGACTTTATCAAAAGTGTGAACGACATCTAGAAATACGACGGCACACAGACTTTTGATGATTGTACCGACGATCCAGTGTGTTTATTGTACAATTTAGTGGCGCTTGGAAACCAAACTAATAATCTGGGATAATTTTCGATAGTTTTAAGTCAGTTTTATACATCATCACTAGTTTCTTGAAAACTTTAAATAAAATAGGAAAATGGCTTCTTTAGTTAGCAGATTCTAATAACTTGGGCATCTTAATAATGTGGGTAAATTTCCGGTTGGTAACATATGATAATCTCAGCTTACCACTATATGTGGTTGCTTTTCTTAATATACTTATGTGAATTTTTTAAATATTCGCAAGTTTCTCAAATGAGTGACATTTGATATGTTAAATAAATTCCCAATAATATTATTGTAATTAATTGATGTGCTGTAAACGTTTCTGCATTTTTTGCATCACTTTTAGATCAGTTTGCGTCCATTTTTTTAATTAGAGGTACTATCTTCATTATTACAAGACCTCTGCCATGTGCTTCACTTTTCACTCACCAATTCTCGAATATAGAGGGTATTTTATGACGTTTCTTTGCTTCTCGTGGTTGTTAAAATTTGAATACCAGGCAGCCTCTTAAATTCGTGTGGTTAGGTAGTTAGTACCTTCTTTAATTCTAATGTCTCTCTATCTTTGATATAGTTTTGAAAATTAATCCAATCCGTCGCATTATTGATTATTGTTGGTACATGTTCTTTGTTTATAATATACGTACTTGTGGTACGTGTATACTGTGGTATGAACTGAGGATATTTCGTAATTAAATTCAACGTGCAGATGGTTGTAATACCTTTGTGTATAAAAATATATAATAGGTCAGGCAATTTATTGGAGTCTGCCGGTGAAGCAGGTGGTTCGCCGATCGATAGATAATTGCAGTTAAGTTCGTTTATAGCTTGTAGTGGATTTCTGCGTTAGTTGTTGCTAACCTTGCTCCCCAAATTGTATTTTTGACATTCCAGTCTTCTCCTATAAAAATCTAGGTCCTGAGGATGCAATAAACTCAACATATTCTTTTTTGGATATGACGTGTTTAGGTGGATAGTAGATAGATGATATTACTAATAGCCATGACTTGATATTTATCTTGTTTGTCTGTTGGTGAATGAAAACCTAACAGGATACTGAATTGCGGATTATGACTGCCGCATCGCTGTGTATTGTAGTATCTAAATGAATTACATTGCTTTTGGTTTATTTAAAAATGCCATAAGTTGTTCCACCATGTTGAAGGATTCTGGTTTTGAGTAATTGAGTATGTATATATAAGCCAACCATTAAATGCAGGCACAGCTGGTGAGTGGTTTGAGCTTATTGATAAAAACTGGTTATTATCCTTTATGTTTAGATTTGGATGAGACATTATGACGTGGCTGGTCAGTTATTTTCCCTCTAAATTTATACAGATATCACACAAAACCCCCATTTAGCAGATGTATTACCTATTTTTTAGTTAAGTCTATTATATTGTGACTATCTCCATATTTTACAAACGTATACGGCGAGTAAACCGCGCTATTGCGTTTTTCTTTTTTATGGCTCCAATTGAGATTTTCATATTATTTAAAAATTTGATATCATATATTTTTACTGTTATCTTGAGTTTCTAGGTCTATAAAAAACAATGGTAGTGGTTCTAGATGTTTCTATATGTCTAGTGTTTAATATGTTACGGCCTTACATATTTTTTGCTCCGGTACTGAGCGGTGTGTCAGCTTATTATTCTGTTCTGTTTGATTTTATAAATGTAATAAACTACCTCATCTTCTTTAATGTATTTTTACATTACGACCATGTCAAAATTAATTTTAATTGTATTGTTTGGGTTTCACTTATATATTATTCTAGTTTTGGAGTGTTATTTAGCTAGTCGACCATATGTTTGTAGTTAGTCGCACTGTAAACAAATATTAGCAGAGGTTTTATTCCTTCTGGTTCTGGATTTTTGAGTTATGTTGCTGTATTGTTGTCTCTATTGGTTATCATATTCTCCATCATCTGGTAGGTTTAATAATTCTTCTTATATGTTATGGGTATAAAAAGAGAGTGATTTTCTTTAGATTCTCTCAGGAGACAATTTGGATAAACTTCCTTTTCTTGACATGTGAGTTTACTTGTTTGTTCAGTTTCTTTGCCGTTCTTGTCTGAGCAATTTCTGTTTCTTGGAGAATTATTGATTGTTTGTGTTAGTCTTGTTGATGATTCGTTATGTTTGCACTATAATAGGGTTGCATATTCATCATGTTATAGTAGGGTTGCTGTATTCAATTTAATGTTAGCTGTTGCATCATTGGTTGTTGCGGTTGTGGGGCCAATCCACTGTACAACAACTTATTTGCAGCTATAAGAACATTTCTATTTCTTCATCAGTCAAGCTTTTTGTCTCTTTGATGATTTAATTGAAATAACATACGGTTTTGATGTTTTTCAAATTATCGCTTGAGGTCAGCAGTTCAACTATACTCGTTTGAAACTCACAATAGATAATACATCGCACTTTTACTTTAACATGCATACCTTTGAACATCCGAACTCGTTTTATACACAAGGTAGTTCAAATATGCCCGGGGCTGATTGTTTTTACAAAAAATTGCCAAACACTTTCTTGCACATGTCAGTTTTTAATGTACTCTCCTCCGAAGTTGTCACATTTTTTCCAACGTTCTGGAAGTATCCTGATGCCCTATTCAAAAAAGGCTTTTGCTTGGCGGCGTATTCACTCTCGAATAGTCTGACGGTCTCGTTGTCTCTAAACCCCATGCCTTGCAAGTCTAACTTGAACTCTCCGATGAGGTAGAAATCACTTGGGACTGTACGGCAGATATAGCAGAAGGTACCATTTAAATTTTCAAAGGGTTTTCATTGTTGTTGTGGGCGTATAAAGGCGTGCATTGTCTTGAAGGAAAGCTACCCGCTTTCCACCCGTCTTCCATTTGGATCGGATCTTTTCCTTTACGTCTGTTGCCAGAAGGTCTGAGTAATAAGCTACATTGACTGTTGTTCTAGCATCTGTCAGAAAGTCTACATGGATAACCCCCTGTTAAATCCAGAAAAACGTTTATAAACGGCTCCTTCGCACTGTCTTGGGTTTGGGAGAAGAGGTATGGCGCCACTCGCGCGATGACTGCTGGAACTCTGTAATAAAATAGTGCGCCTACGTTTCATCAGTGCTCACTTAAAAAATGCATCACTTTCGTCTTTAAACTGCTGTAGGAGACGACTATCAGTTTTTATGCACATTATTCTGTTTATGTCCATCAAAGTGCGTGGTACCCACCGAGCATTCCCCTTGCGATAATGTAGGTGGTTTTTCAGGTTGTCTTTTACACTACCAACACTGATGGACAGCATTACTCCAAGTTCCTTGATGGTGCTGCACTTATTCTCACGAATAAGCGCACCTTTACTATTAATGTTTGGCTCGCTGACGAATGTTCGCGGCCGATGATCATGCGGTTCATTCTCTACTCGCTCTCTGAAGCACTTACACCACTCAAACACACGGGTCTGTGAAAGACACTTTTCCCCATACTGATTGGCAAAATTATACGGACGTTGGGTCCCCCGCATTCTAAGGCCTATATCTTTGTTCCTTAGACAATATGGCTTAGGACACTTAGGGCTTTCGATTGACATATGCTTCGTCTAGGCACCCGAATTTTCGATTTGGGACCCAATCTGCCCATCCTCCTTTCAGCAGACGGAATGTTTTTCCAACGAGGAATTTGATCACAATGCATTGTTCCACGCTCTCCGGTACCTTCTGTTCGCGCATTACTCTAGCAACACTCAAACAGGACTGAAAAAGTTCTAACTCGAACAGGAGGGTGGGTGGAGGTTGTGGCTCCACTCTCTAGAAGTCGCATAGCTGCTGAGCAGTGCGGCTTGTTTACACACAAATCAGCCCCAATCATATTTGAACCACCTTATATATTAACTTAAATACAAAATAAGTAATTGTATTACTTATATTGTTTTTAGCTTATATCCTCACATGCTTTAAGACGATTTACCCATCCGGTTGTCTACAAATTCTAAATATCTTCTAAAAAGCCATCTCATAAATATCTCGCCTTATAAGTTGACCAAAATATAAACATATAATTTATTACTTTTTTTAATTCTCGTATTTCTCGGTTATACCACGCTATTTTTAAAAGGAAGGAATTCGAAAATATTTACATCTTTTATGTTTTCAAACTATTTACTACTTACGTGGAATAAGAAGTGATGTGACCGAAACATCAATTTCCAAAATTTTGACTGGTTTGGAGCTATAGAAAAAAGAATGTTATTCTTCCCACTATTTGTAACTCCATTTTAAAACACTAGCAATTCACTGCATTGTTAAAATAGTTTTTATATTTTATTGATTCTCTTTTTATTTGTCTATATAAATCTTTATCGGTTAGTTCATTATTTTAAGATAAGTCTCATAAGGCTCTCTTCAATAAATCAATACTGCCTTATTTTTTGGAAAAAACTATTAAGTGCAAAATTTTCTATAATTTATAATTGAAAAGCGAATCGTGTACCAAAAAATGAGTGGACTTTCTCTTATAGTCTAGTACAGGGTCTTGCTAGAAGGCATAGGATTCATCTTGAAAAAGTGTGTGACTTGGAGCTTTTACCACACCTTTTAAAGTATCTTATTATAAGACGGCCAAAGTCTCCACAAAAATTAATATAGAGCATTCTATCATAACAAACACCCCACAAAACCGTTACAGATACTAAATAATCTCCCTGAATCTTCGGTACTAATCTAGACGCCCCTTTAGATGATCCAGCATTCATTATAATGTTTGTCGAAAGCTTGTTCTAGTATAGATTATTTTTAATTTGTAAACAATTATTTTGTGGCCATCATGCACGTGATCATACTTTCTTCGACTTATTATTCAATGTTCTGTATGTCTTTTGTAAACTGTTAATCCTAAGTCTTGTTAATAATGCGAGATATAGGAGATTTAGAAATTTGCATCTTTTGAGACATAATATTTGCTTACGAAGTGGTTTTTGTCTAATTCGGGCATTTACAGCTTTCACTGTCTGAACAGTTCACACTAAACATGGTCTTCCAGATCTTTGACGATCATTGATATCTCCAGGCTCATTAAACAATTTCAGAATCTTAAAGATGACACTTTTCCTATTTTATATTTATGTAAGGCCACTACAGCAATATTATTCGCTTTATCGCCCCACTCCACCATTAATCAACAAAAATATTTTTTAAAAACAGAATACGTCTTTTAATATTAACAATTTACCATTGCAGTCATACGTCAAAGTTATGAATACTCCAGTAGGACAAGCTTAAGTTGGTAACAATATTTATGGAGATACTTAGGACGTTCAAAAATAATTTTCACTATCTCACTAATCTTTTATTAAGAAGAAATAGTATAAATTTTATTAGAGGTACATCTCTTCAATTTCTACGTAATATTGTTATTTTTCTGACAGTTTTCGCAAAAGTCGCTTCAAACCATTCTTTATGTGTAGCATGGCAGCACTTGCGAACAGTCGACTGAAACTTTCTTTTATTGCACCAGATTGTAGTCACTTAGGGCAAGATCCGTTAAATATATAACTTAAGGCGGTATAGCAACATTGTGATGATTAACATATAATTACGCATTTCCATTTTCCGTGGCGACGTTGCTAAATACTTTTACGAAACTCGCAATCATCATCATTACATCATATGCCTATATATCTATCCTTTCATGGATGTAGGCCTCTCCAAGTACTCTACACAGATCCCTGTCTTGTGCTTTCTGCCTCCAGTTATAATAGGCTGTTCTTTTTAAAGGTGGTCTTCCTCTTTCTTTTTTTCCCAATTGAGGTCTCCATTAGACTATCTTCTTCATCCATATACCATCTGTTGTACGGGCAATATGCCCCGTCCATGACCATTTCAACTTAAGTATCACTTCAATCGCGTCTTTCACTTTTGCCCTTTGTCTGATTTTTATATTTGTCCACCTATCTCTTAAAGATATTGTTAACAATTCCCGCTCCATAGATTTATAGGGCTATTCTTAACATTTGTTTGTTTCTTGCGGTTAGAGTCCACGTTTCTGTTGCGTAAGTGAACAGTGCGATTATATTCTAATTAAATAATTTGGTTTTATCTCTTGTTTTATTTTATTTGTTAGAATATCTCTCCATTTTGAAATGCATCCCAACCCAATTTTATTCTTCTCTTTACTTCTTTTGATTGGCTATCCATCTGCATAGTAATATATTGACCTAGATATACGTAATTATCTACTTATTTGTTAATTTCGTTTTCTACCTGTATATTTACTACCTAGTTTATTAGGTTGTTTGTCATTATTTTGTTTCTTTCTTGTTAAATGTTAGTTCAATAACCCTTGCCTGTTCATTTAAGTCTATAAGAATTTCTTTTAATTTCTGTATTTAGTTGTCTGTTATAAGTAAAACGTCGTCGGCGAATCTTAAATGATTTAACCTTTCGCTGTTTATATTAAGATCTTTGTTCTTCTACTGACAATTCTTAAACACGTCTTCCACGCATTATGTAAACAATTTAGGGAAGGTTTTTCCAGTTTAATTGCAGTTGTATTGCATAGTTTAATTTTGCAGATAGCGTTTTAATAAATGTTTTTTATTAGCTTCGTATATCTAGAATCTACTCGATTGTTTTGTAAAGATTTTATTATAACCCAATATTCAACAGAGTCGAACGCTTTTTCATAATCTATAAAGCAGAAGCAGAAGCACAGAGGGAACTAATATTCTCTGGATTTTTCGATTAAGTTTCGTACAACTTGCAAATTATCTCTCACAATACCCTTCACTAATAACGTTTTTACGAGGAGGTAGCAAATCCATTAGAATTTCGTGCTGAACCCAAAAAATAAGTAACATTTGTCTTGAAATAATTAATTTGTCTTCTTCATTATGTTCCATCTCCGCTACGGAGTTTGGAAATCATCCTAGCAATTTGCACTTTTGAAATTGCTGCTCTACAGAGTTGATTGGAGCTACAGTTATACCATTCTCTAAGATTGCGCATCCACGACATCCTTCTTCTTCCCACACTACGTTTGCCCTTGATTTTTCCCTGCATGATAAGTTGCAGCAGATAATAATGTTCCCCCCGCATCACGTGTCCCAAATATTGAAGTTTGCGCCGTTTAATTTCATCCAATATTTCCGTTTCCTTTTTATTCACTCTGTTTAAGTCATCCGTATTCCTTATTTTTTCGACCCATGAGATTCTCAGAATTCTCCTATATGTCCACATCTCTAATGCTTCTAATTTTTTCATAAGATGTTTCTTCAATGTCCATGCTTCCATTCCATATAAAAGTGTGGAGTGAACATAACATTTCACTATTCGTAATTTAAGTGTTAGGAGAGGTCTTTGCTGCATAGGACATTTCTCATATTTAAGAATACATTTCTTGCTTGTTCTATCCTAGAGGTTATTTCGCTGGTATTATCATTTTTATCGTTGACTATAGTGCCTAAATATCTGTATTTCTTTACTCTTTCAATTTGCTCTCCTTGAATATTTAAGTTAACGTTATAGTAGTTTCTTTTAGAGATAATCATGAATTTTGTTTTCTTTGTGTTTAGGCTTAGTCCCATTTCGTCACTAACCACCGCGATTCTTCTCATTACTCTTTCCAGGTCTTCGAGGGATTCTGTGATTATGATGGTATCATCCGCATATCTGATGTTATTGATTGCAATTCCATTAACTCGCACGCCCGCCGTTTCATTTTCTAATACTTCGTTTATTACATGTTCTGAATAGAAGTTAAATAGAACTGGTGATAGGACGCACCCTTGTCTGACCCTCGTTTGATCTCGATTTCTTCTGATGTTCGGTTTTCGATACTATTGTCGCTTTTTGATTGTAGTAAAGATTGGCAATAATTCTGAGGTCTCTTGTATCTATATTCTTATTTTTCAGCAATTTCATTAGGATGTCATGTTTTACTTTGTCAAATGCTTTATTGTAATCTATAAAGCAGACAAAGACGTCTTGGTTCATGTCAAGACACCGCTGGATTAATATATTATATGCCATAAGTGCTTCTCTCGTTCCCAGTCCCTTCCTAAACCCGAATTGTGTGTTCCCTATGTGCTCCTCTAGTTTTCTATATAATCTGTGGTGGATAATTTTAAGAAATACTTTTAGTGTGTGACACATAAGGCTAATTGTCCTATACTCGTTGCAGTGTCGGGCGTTATTCTTTTTTGGAATGGCTACAAATGTGGAGATCAACCATTCTTCCGAAATAATGCCAGTTGTGTATATACTGTTGAATAATTCTTATAGCGTATTAATATGTTCTTCTTCTAGCAGCTTAAGAATTTCACTTGGGAGATTGTCCGGTCCAGGTGCTTTTCCGGTTTTCGTATTTTTATGGCATATTTTATTTCTTCTACAGTTATATCAGGGCCACTTTCTTCTATCTTCCTTCGTCTTTCACCCGATTGTCTTGAAATAGTTTTCTATATACTCCTTCCACAATTTTATATTTCTCTCAACATCTGCTATTATTTTCCCATTTTCGTCTAATAAATACATGGTTTCCTGTTTTTTGTAAGTCTTGTTGCTTCCTTATCTTTTTATGAAGATTATGTGCGTCGTGATCTTTTTCTAGTTTTCGATCTCTTCGCATTTTTTGTAAACCAAACTTCCTTGGTCTGTCAAATTTTATAGCGAATTTCTTTTGTGTGTTTTGTATTCGTTCTTATTGTTTTTGTTATGTCTTCGTTTGTCCATAAGTGCCAAGATTTCTTCTGTCATCCATCCCTTATTTTTATTTCTTTTCTTTTCTGTAAATGTTTTTCTGTTGGTGTTACTAAAGAAGATTTGAATGACAGCCAATTTAGGTTGATATCATCTGGAGAAGTTCTTCTGCTTTTCAAATTCCTATCGATATCCTTTTTCACTTTTTCCTTGTACGCCTCATTTTCTAGGCACTTATAGTCAATACGAGTTAGAACTGATGTTGCTGGCAATTTTTTAAGCCGAACTTCCATTTTTGCAATTATAGGATTATGATTTGAGTTCACGTCTGCGCCTGGGTATGCCTTTATTGATTTTATACTATTTTTGTATCTGTTGTCAATTAGTAGATAATCTATCTGGTTACGGACAATTTTTCCTTATTGTCTTGAGGTGATACCCAAGTATACAATCTTCTTGGCGGTAATTTGTATAAAGTATTGGTAATCACCATTTCATGCTCTTGACAGAACTGAATAAGTCGGTGGCCTCTTTCATTTCGTTCCCCTAAGGCATAATCTCCAACAACGTTTTGCACCCTGCCTGTCCCAACCTTGGCGTTAAAGTCGCCTAATAGAACTGTAATATCTCTACTTTTTGTCTGCTTAATGGCATCGTCGATTTCTTCATAGAATATTTCTATTTGTTCATCCTCTTTGTCCGCCGTGGGTGCATAAACCTGTATTAAATTTAGTTTCCTGTGTTCTAATTTTATCTGTAATAGCATCACACGTTCAGAGAACGGAATAAAGTTTATGACTGAGTTGGACAAGTGCTTCCTTAGCATGATTGCCACTCCGTGTCTGTGCTGATTGTCCTTACTACCTGAGTAGTAAATTATATGTTGGCTACCAATTTGACATCTTCCTTCCTTTGTCCATCTTGTTTCACTGATGCCCAGAACATCTATATCCATTCTGTTCATCTCTTGCGCTACATTGTGGGCTTTACCTGGTTCGTACATACTGGTTTCATTCCACGTTCCGATTTTAAGGATGTTCTTTTTTCTTCTCTTGTTTATGTTGTTTAACTTGTTAGCTTCATTCAAAACTGTCTCCCCCGGAGATCCGATTGGGAGACTATTAACTCCGGAAAATTTCGATTTGAACTTTGCCATGATGATTGTACTAGGGAAATTCTTGTGGATCTTTAATGCAGTAGTTTCCCCTTGCCTTCTGCATTCCCCTGCCATTGACCTATTTGGTTCTTCTGCCTTTAGGGGCGATTTCTCTCCCCTGGGACAAGAGAGTGCCCTGACCTCAGTTACTCATCCGCTCTTGTCAGACCGTTGACTGCTGAGGGAGACCGCTTATACCGGCGTTATCGGTGCCATTGTTGTTGCTAGTTTTGGTCCGCCCCGAGTATTTTATTTCCCCGGTACCCGCTGTATCTAGCAGGCGTTCCCCTATGCGCCACCTGGGGAGGCGCTCAGTTGGGGATCTAGCAACCCCGCTGAGAATTAATTTGTAAGCGCTGCCTTTCTACACACAGCTATTAATCTCATATGGATACTCATGAATGTCTGCTTTCAAGGTTTTTCCCTTTCCACAACTGCATTCGTAGCACTGCACAAATGCCTGACTACCTTTTCTTCTACAAGTTTCAGCAACTGCATCTGGTGCACCAAATTTAGTATTAAAATATTTTTTATGGTCCGCACGAGCCGTTTCGAACAAGAATACGAACATACACCTATACATATGCTTTTCAAATTCAGTGGCACTGCTTTTCTATAATTGGTGAACATAGTACTACTTATTCCGACAGTGTAAAGCAGCTAATTATTTTATGAAAACCTGCATATGGTTTACTTGAAGTATTGGGGGGGGGGGTACAGCTGCTAACGAAACAGTATATCCCAAGACTAATTTTATTTATGCTGATGAAATATGCGCTTTCAAATAGGCATATATAAATGACAATTTAGTTTATTCAGTGTCTACGACATCTATTAGTTTATTGTTTACAAGCAAAGTGAAGTAATCTTATTTTGCAAGCTCCAGGCTGTTGTTTTCAATTCCTCATTGAAGAAATTGCATACTGTTTATTTTGTGTAACCACATAACTAGCTTTGTAATAGTATATCTAATAAATTAACCATATAAAAACTACAGACTTTATCTTTGGGATTATTTATACCCCCAAAACTAAGAATTTTATTTTTTTTAAATAAATGGAAAACACCACTAACTACAGTTCAGTTTAAAAAAATAGCTAAAAATTTTGACTTCAAAAAAGATACTGACACCTAGATAATAGAGGTAAAGATTCAAATTAGGCCTATTTAGGTTTGAAATCAGAATCTATGTGCAAAATCAATGTTGAATTAGATAACAGTGACTCTGGGACCAAATATAAAAATAATAATGATTATTAGCATACTACGTTAATTATTTTGTATATATTGGATCAAAAAGATAAAACGATTTCAGTTTACCAGTGCATAGACAAAAGCATGGCCAAATTTAAAGGCAGGTGGTATCAAATGAGGTTAAGGAACAACTTTCTAACTAATCACGTATACAATGCAAAATTGTATAATGGAAAGGAAGAAAAGTAGATAAATGGAATTGTAGTAAAAAGAACAGTACTCAAGCTTACCTCTTCCATAAGAAAGTCAGATGTAGTATGTTTTGATAAATTATTTATATCAGTAATGACCATGAAAACATTACCATATATGGTAGTAAAAACTTGCGTTATTACAAAAAAAAAACATATCAATAAGTTAATCTAAGTTCTGGTATACAAATGACAATGTAGCTTTTATTATATGGCAAGATAAAATTAAAGTCTTGACAATTAGTAATTGCCACAAAGAAAGTTGGTGTTGAGTGCTCCAAAGTAATTTGCGCTTTATAACAACTATACGAGATTATTTACATAACACTTGGCACAATTAAAGTAAATAATATTGAGAATCATCACTTCTTGAGCTGGGGCGTAAACCTGCTACAGATCAAAAGAACTTCTTCCTTGCCCATATGTGTCATTACCTCCACGATAGAAGCGTTTAAGCTGTCCTTGATGTTAAGATGCCCTTCGGTGACCTTCGTCTCGACCACGATCCACGCTTATTAGTTACGGGGATTGCAGTCGGAACTAGATGGTTCGGGAGACCAGTGGTAATACAAATTGTCATGCTTGAATCTTCCTTGTCTTGTGAACTGGAGCGGAGTCTTGTTGGAACAAGTACATCTGCCTCGCGACCACCTCCTCTAATCAGCACTAGACAGCTGCGTCCAGTACGTTAATATAACTGTCGGCGTCACCTTAAAGCCTTCCTCACAGAAGTGGTGCACCATGGCATTCCCTTCGCTACTCACAAGCTCCAAAGAAATCGCAGAGATGAAGGAAACTTTCTATGCATCAGATGCACCTTGCCAGACTCAAAAAAATCTCAGGAAGTCAACGCTGTCGTACTTGATGTTGTTCAGCATTGCTTAGACCTGTAATTTCCTCTCCATATGGTTTTTCTCATTCTGCAGTCGGCAGCTTTTTAAGGCAAAAGAGTCGTTGTGCAGATCCTGATGTATTGCTAAACTGAACCTAAACCTCGTCACGACCGTTTCTTTTGCCAGATTTGTTATTATTCGCCCAGAATCCTGATAAGTCTTTTCTTTCTATAAACAGATAAATTTATTATTTATTTTGCGATTATATAGCTTGATATGAGTTGCCTTGTCAATAATTATTTCCATCGGGTGGTGAGATTTCCTATACTTTTTCGGTTTGAAGGGAGTCCAGTATATCAACTTTGCAAGCGTATCCTGTCCTTTTATTGTCGATACCTGTAGGTTAATAATGTGAAGCTAGCTTTTGTGTTACCTAAAAGAGGGTTGCGAATGCGCATGAGAAGACTTTTTGGATTTACCTCGACGACTCTCTAGTCAAAAGATTTTTTTTACAAAGTTTTAATAATTACCTTAAATTTATATATTATTTATAATAAAATAAAAGCTAAGAATGCCTTTATTCGATTTCTTGGTGATTCTAACAGAAGATCTGTTTGAACATCAAAAAAGAAAAACGAATGTAAAGAGATTCAACCTCTGTATGATCTTCGAAGAGTCAAAACCAATGTTAAATGTTTAAATTTTAAACTTGTGTTGTTCTCATTTGCAACAATTGCTTCACTTCTTATTATCTTCTTATCTATTAGAATGGGCTAACGGGACAATACGTTCCATTCTAAAAAAAACAAATTCAAGACAATAAAATTCCGAAAAATACAAAACGTATAAAAATTCTCTAATGTTATAATACGAGGCCCGCTTAAAGCTATTTTTGGCGTCCTAAGCTGACAATTATTTACCCGCCTTCCTTCAAATTTTTGCACGGTGGGAACGTGGCACAATTTATTTACAATACAAATGGTAACAGTGGGTATAGTCGGTGCGGCGACCTTACGAAAGTAAGATATGTAAAACGATCCTGAAGATAGACAACCAAACGTACGCTCTGAACTTAGCCACGTCATATTTCATATCAGCTGTCTTTATTTACTTTCTGTTCAAATGTATAGTAAATCGAATAATATTAATAACTGTAAAACAGAAAAAATCCGATTTGAAAGGATTAATTTGCTTAAAAGCGTATATTAAAAACAATGTTAAAGAACATTTTTTTAATTAAAAATCGAGGTAATTTATATCGAAATCTTATTTTTTCCAAAATTTAGTTAAAAAACAAAATGTGAAAGCATAGTTACTTGAGATATGCTTTCTGAACAAATTGCCTCGTAATTATTGTCCTGTATCGTTACTGACCAAACTTCATAATCCCTAATTGACAGCAAAGTCTTTTAAGGCATCGCGTTGCTCATTCTAAAAAATTATATTATCTTCCAAAGATGTCTGTCCCGGTTTTAGACAAAACATAAAGAATTTCCAAACTCTGAGCACGGCCTAACAACTCGATACATTAAAAAACAAAATAACTGCGTTAAGGTTTTTCACAATAAAAAAAATTAAAGTGATTTTTTGACTAAAATTACGTAATATAATTAAGGACTTAATCCCCATCCCCACAAGAAGAAAAAGAAAATCAACAGTAAGTACAAAGGAAAGCAGACGACTGCAATCAATAATACAGGTCTTATCCTATTACGTCACTAGCAAAATTCTAATTTTGAACTGACTTTTTTCTGTTTATAGACTTAAAAGCCGCATTTGATAACATAAAAAAGTCTGTCATGTAGAAATGACTACAAGATCCGTAAGTAAATAAAAAATAATTAAAACAATACAAAGTGTATATAAAACCGTGAGATCACAGGTTATAAATGAGAAACAGAAACCAGAAGAATTTGAATAAAATAAGAAGATAGTCTAAACCCACTATTAAACTGAAACACCCAAATTTATGATAATAAATAAGACAAGAACAGAAGAGGATAAAAGAATAACATTTAAACATCAAAACCTAGAACTAGTTAACACATCCAGGAAGTGTGCTAACTAATGATGGAAGCTTGGACCTAGAAATTGCACAAAATACCATAAGCATATTTTATATCATAAATGAAACGGTACTAAGAAAAAAATAAATAGATATGCAGACTAAATTATATGTTTGTAATGTAGTAGCAATACCATTTATACTATACTTGGTGCTGATAAAGAAACATGGAGAGAAAATAAACACAATCAAAATAAAGTATCTGAGAAAAATGGCCGGAAAAAACAAAATACGACAAAATAAGAAATGAGCAAATTAGAAGCATGACAAAACAAGAAGCGATTAAAACGAAAATAGAAAATAGAGAATTGAACTGTACGATCACATCATTCGAATGAAATAAAAAAATACAATTAACAAGATAATAAAATTAGGCGAAGGAAAAAAAAGAAAAGAGTAAGTCGAAAGAAATCATGGCTAGATAAGAAAGAAGACAAGAAAACAAACATATGAGGTGAAACTAATGGCACACGGCCGAAGCACATGGAAGAAACAAATAAAAGAATTCGAAGTCACCTAACGAATCCAACGCCGTAACAGACATAAAGATTATAGTGAAAAAAAAAAGATTTATGTCGATTTACTTAATTATCTATGTATTTTTGAAAACTGTTTTTTCCAGAAATATTTTGTTGTGGATTAGTCGCGCAATACCGAATTTCGAATGACAATAAACTCCACAAGCAATACAACAATAATTGAACAACTTTTGTTTGTGATTTACATCAAAACTTATCTTCACCGCTTTACTGGAGTATAAACTGCGATAATGAAATTCAATAGGAAAATGTGTTTCTCAAGTTAGTTGATTCAATTCAATCTTGAATATACTTTCATTATCAGCGATAAGTTTTATTTCACATTTATAAACAACGTAAAATTATATCAGAATTAGTGAATATAAGTAAAATGCAAATACAATTATTGGATTTAGATGCATTAAATTAACCAAATAAAATATATTAAGTGGGGGAGCAATTATATATAGTTGTATAATTTTTTTTTTAAAAGCAGTCTGACTAAAAAATAAAATTTTAGAATGCTTTGAGAAGGCTTTTTTAGATAAAAATATTTATTTTTCTTTAAAAATATTTGTAATAGTTCTTTTTTTTATTAAGCATTTTATATAGCATTATATTTTTTAATATCTTTATAATTGATAAGTTTTACTCATATAGTTGCACTTTTTTGGTTTTTATCGTTTTTTTTTTTATTTTTTGGCAATATTTCAAATATAATAATTTTACATTACCTTAATATACAAACTCCAACAAATTTTAAGAATTTTGAAAAAAATGTTTTTATTTAATAATTAAAATCATTTATTTTAATATTATTTTTACAATTTTATTACATTAAAAACCAATATATAGCCTATATTTTCTAAATATTCTATTAAAACATTTTTATTGATTTTTATCGTACGATGTGTATCATGTAAACGTTGCCGTCGTGTAAACGTTGTACGTTCGCCTATATAAGCGCCCTCTAGACGATTAAATAACCACAATTCAGAAGACAGGTGTCAATGCGAAGGTGAGGAGGTGGTGTTTTGGTTTAACTTCGCGACGGTATGCGGTCTTATTGTATAATGTAAAATTCAAAAAATCAAACGTAAACAACACCGAAGATGGCCATGTATAAAGGATTTAGGGTCCTGGAGAAATCAAAACCTCCCAGTCCTCACAGCATTTTGCTGGAACATCGCGGAAAGGAAGAAACTTTGTTGTTTGAATCTCAAGCAGTCGCCGTTTTATGTAAGTACGGCATAAATATTTATATAGAAATATACAAAAATGTACACGAGGGAGGTTTTAGTTGACAACAAAGTAGAGAAGTGGTAACCTCAATTCTTTGTTGGTTCTAAAAGAAATTTCTCTTTATTTGTAGCCTCACAAGAAACCGAAGCAGTTAAGAAGTTGTATACAAAAATATTGGATGCATATGGCTGCTTGGGTGTTCTGCAACTAAATGCGGGAGACTCCAGTGTTTTGTATTTGGTTATGATCACTGGATGCTTCTCGGTGGGAAAGATTGGAGATTCTGAAATATTTCGAATAACACAAACGCAGTTTGTTCCACTACATTATCAACAAAACGAAGAACGTATTATCGAGGTATTTTGGAAATGTGTTAATTTGCTGTACGAACCTGAATTTTGTTGTTATTAGGTTAGAAAATTGCTGAACTCTGGTACGTTTTACTTTTCTTGGTATTCTGGACAAAGCGGAGGAACCCCATTAGACCTAACATTATGCGCACAAAGACGGCAGAAGACATCTCAAACAGATCATCGATTTTTTTGGTATGCCATCGAAACAGTGTGACACTGTTGATTAATGATTACTCTTCTGCGACTTAGGAATAGGATGCTGCACGTACATCTTGTGAGATTTGATGTAGATTGCAGTTTGTGGCTTGTACGTGCCATGTGTGGCTCAGTGGAGGTTCGCACAGTTTATGTAGGGCACCGAAAAGCTCTGGCTGCTGTAATATCAAGGCTTAGTTGTGAAAGAGCTGGTACAAGGTAACACATACAAGTGTAGTTTAACACATTTTCTTGGATAACAGGCGGTATTTGCAGGTTTAATGTACGAGGGACGAACGATGAAGGACATGTAGCTAATTTTGTAGAAACTGAACAAGTCATCTTTTTGGACAACGAAAGTACTTCCTATATTCAAACTCGAGGTTCTGTACCATTGTTTTGGGAACAGCCAGGTGTGCAGGTAATTAATTTTTATAAAAAATGGCGATATAAAAAAATTCTAAAACATCAAAATTCAGTTATTGTGCTTATAAATAATTGATTAATATGTTTATAGAAGTTTGACTATTTTTCTTGAATGCATATTTCCTTGTTCTCTTTTATTTGTCCAGCTGTACTAAAATAAGATGAGAAATAATCAACAGCAATCAAAAATTCTGTGTGATTTGTTTTGGTTTGTTGCTTTAGAAATTAAAAAACTTCTACAGATTCATTTTCAGTTAAATGTATGCCATTTGAATTTTTACATTCTTGTTATTGTTTGTTCATTTTGCTTTATTTTCTTAATATTGTATTTCTATTTCTTAGATCCTGTTTCTATTTTTATAATTTGTTTTTAATGTATTAATAGGTTTTTATTGTAATTCTTACTATCTCTCTTTTTTTCATTAATTTAGTTATTTGTATAATTATCCTGTTTACTGACATTGTCAGCTTTATGGGGTTTTTTTTAATCTTTAGAATACTTTATGATTAGTCTGTCACTCAAAACTAATTTTATTAGCAATAGAGCAACACTTAATAAGATGGTGCAGTATTACAATTAAAATTTATTAATTGCAGATCATTTCAATCACTTAGGTATTTTTAGGTATTAGTCATTTTATAGCATCCAAAACTTTGTCATTTGGAGCACAGAATTGACTTGAAATACATTTGGATGGATTCTTTAATTATCAAATTAAGTACATTATGGCACTCTAAAAAATTAAGTAGTTAAATTAATAATATTTAACAAAAATACTTCATATCTGTTTCATACTTTTCAAGTGATTGGTGTCTTGTACTCCATCGTTGATCGAGTGGTTCTATATCATTCTCGTAAAGCAAGAATTAGTAGTATTTAACTGTTTCAACAAAAAAGTCTTCTGGACGAATAAGTGATGTTACTAAACATCAGACAAGAGTGAACATTAGTATTTGTATCATATCTTGAAATAAGACTAATTTTGTGTACTTTTAACTTTATTTACTTCAGATGTCACCAGAGAAATGAATAATAATCGAATTTGTAGGCAATAAATCAAAAAACACATGAAACGCGGTCAAATATTTCACAATAAATCATATATAATTATGAAAATATTGTTGATATGCGCTCAAATATTAGTTTGATTCAGCGGTTATAATATTGATTCCTTGGCGAAAACCGAAATTTTTACCTTAAAAAATATATATTTAATAACTGAATAGAGGTATAAAAAACGGCTTGATTTACCTGTGCTATAATTTGCAAATATAAAATTGATGGGTGAATTTAATATTGTTTTCTTTGAAAAGCAGATTCAATGGTTAGACCTGATCATTATTGGCTGAATGTTCACACATAATTGAATTATGATTTATCTTTCTCTTAGGTGCTGCCATTATCACCATTGATAAACTCTGTATGTGCTTTGCAATATTCTTCAAAGATATTTCTTACTAATTTATTCATTTATATAGGCAATATTAGTTTCTAGCTCTCTGCTGTCATAGAGGGTTATTAACAATTTTTTTCTTTTAGAAAATAATGCTTTTTTTCTAAAATATATGATCCATGTCATTCATGTAATCTTGATCCAAACTTCACCAATCACTTTTGAATAACAAAATGCGGTTTTGCAGCTACTGCCGACATATTTCTATACAATAATGAGATTTAACTTGTACATTCCCGTTTTAACTTCTAAAAAATTGTTTTTAATTTAAGTTCTTTAAGTGAAGTAAATTTATAGTTGCACTATAAAATGACTTACTTAATAAATTGAATTTTTTTTTTAAATTATTATTATAATCAATAATTTTATTTACCCAGTGGGTGTCAAGATATTACACTTCAGTCAATATTATGAATAAATCTTATCCATTCTTTTTTACTTCTTGCCATTCTTGTTCCTTCATTCCATGTTACTCCCCTTTTTTTGATTTTCTACTATCACACTGTTCCATGTTAGCGTTTTTGACTGTCTTTTTTCCATCATGTGCACTAAGTGTCCAAAATGCTTTAATTGTTGTTTCTCAATGCTTTCCAAAATAGAATGTACTTTTAATTCTTGTCTTATCAGTTCATTTCTTATTTTGTCCTTTCTAATAACTCCGTTCACCGCTCTCAGATGTTTTATTTCTATGGCTTGTATTCTGCTCTTTATCTGGTTATTTAAAATTTAACTTTCACATCCATAGGTTAGTATTGGTTTGTACACTGTGATTTTTATTTTCTTCATTATTTTCTTTCTTCTTATAAATGTGTTATTTAATGTATAACTTAATCGTATTTTCCATTCTACTGTTTATTTCCTTGTCTTCTTTTCCGTTTTTGTATATGTTTACTCCTGAATACTTGAACGTCTTCTTGTTCTTTTGTTTATGTTGTTTATTTTTCAAATTTCTCTTTTTTAGTACTTCATTCCAAATATTTATCTTTACTTGTAAGTCTTTTTTGTTCTTTGCATATATTATCAAGTCAATAGTGAAGACATTCTCTGCTATTTCCACCATTTTCATGTTCCTATATCCTACTTACAGTTTTTTTGTTAATACTTTAATTTCTTTTAATACATGGTCGAGTATTATGATGAAAAGTATCGGGCTGAGTACTTCTCCTTGTTTTAATCCTTCTTTTGTTAGAAACTTGTCTGACTTCATGTTTCCTCTTCTCACATAGTTTCTGGTTTTCTGGTATATAGCTATTATGGGTTTTCTCAATTTTTCAATTCTTTTTCTAAGGCTACTCTACACTTCTGCTCTGTTTGCTATTGAAGGCATTTTCTAAACCTGTAAAAGCTACACATATATTATTGTTCCTGTTCTTTTCTATTAATTCCTTTATTGTAAATATATGATCTTGAACTCCTCTTCCTTTTCTAAAGCTGCTCTGTAGGTCTTCTAGTCATTTAAATGTTATTTTTAGCTTTTGTCCAGAATTCTTTCATATATTTTTAATATAATACCGAGCAGAGTAATTCCTCTATACTGCTTACACTCTGACTTCTCTTTTTTTATATATGGGTGATGGTATTCCCACCTCCCAGTCCTTTGGTATTTTTTGTTCATTCCAGATCTTATTAAATAATTTTTCTAAAATTTCCGCTGTTATGCTGTCATGTCCTGCCGCCTTGCCTCATTTCAACATCTTAATGGGTTATATTATTTCCTTTTTTATAAATATCCTACATTCTTGGTGTTTCCTATGGTTTCCTCAATTTCTTCTGTTGCTTGCGTCGTGATTAATCGCTCTGTGTTCAGAATTTATTCAAAATACTCTTTCCATTTCTTCATTATATCGTCCCCTTCTAAGATTTTTCCATTTAATGATTTTATTTATCTATTTCTGTTTTGCTTACCTTTTCGTAGTGTTTTTAATAATCTGTAGAATAACTTTTGGCTGCCCTTTCTATCTCGTTCCATTCGACTCTCTTTGACTTTTAATCTTTGTTCTTTGTATTTGTTATAATTTTCGTTGTATTTTACATCCTCTTCTTACTTTTGTGTCTTTTATTTCTCCTCTATAATACTTATTAATTATAAAGTAATCTATTTCTACGTATTACTTCTCTGGTACATTTATATACATCTTTGTGTTTGTAGAAGGTGTTTGTAACTATTAAGTTGTTCAAAATACAAAAGTCATTACTTTTTTCGGCTATTATTGTTTCTGACTTTTTCCCATGTATGCCTACAGCATTTCCTGTTTCATCTTTTCTGCCTACTCTTCTGATTAGATCCTTCACTATTAATACTCTTCCTTTAATTTTTTCTGCCACTTCTGTTAGTTGTTCCCAAAACTCATCCTTTATGTTGGTTTTCTTCATCCTCATTTGATCCATATACCACTATGAATGTTGTTTTTACTTTTTCATCTATTTCCACTTCTATTTTCAAGACCCTTTCTGATACTCCAGTCCATTTTTGTACATATTTTATATTTTCTTTCTTAATCTAGCATCCTAACCCTATATATATCAATATTCTTTACCTTTCTTTTTCGTTTCGGTGATGCCAACAATATCTGCATTTATTTTTTCAAATTCCTCTGTTAGTTCCTCTTCCTTACTTGTTAAGCTTCTGTCATCCCATGTTCCTATTTTCCGTAGTTTCCGTTCTTCTCGATTTTGTATTTCTAATATATATTTTTCCTTATTTCTTGCACTGCTGTTATATTCGTTTTTAATCTTACTAGCTCTGTCTAGTTTTTTAATTTTTTCTGTTAATCGGGTCTTTCCTAATTTTATGTATTTGCTTTCTTTGTGTCTGCGTTTTCATTTCTTTCCAGAATCATATCCATTTTGTTGCCAATGTCGCTTTCCATTCTGTTTAGTCTTCCCTAGTGTTTTGTTTTGGTAGCTGTTTTTTCATTTTCTTGGTTCTTTTATTCTATCTCCATTTTTCTCCATTTATTTTTAATTTCTTGTAACAAATTTTTGTTACTTTTTTTTGTTTTGTCAAATGCTCTCAAGTGGGGTTGTTTCTCTATTTCTTTTGGTATTATATTAGTATTGATAAATGTAAGGTCTTCTCTTCTATTTTTAATTTTGATTTGTTTTTTATGATTTCGTTCTTTTCCATTTTGTTGCTTAATTCTATAACACACGTTTTAGTTCCTACTTTCTTTACTGATTTTGGGATAATGTTTATATTCAGCTGGTTATTTAAGAAACTTTATTTGTTTGTATGTATAACTAAGCCATACATTACATTATTTTTCCTTTGTTTTTTTTCTTTTACTTCTAGCGCATTTTCCAACATTTTGTAATTTGTCTCTTATTTTATCATTTTCTTTTCGGCTTGTGATATTTGAATGTTTTTCCATTTCTTTTAATTTTTGCAAATTTAATAGAAACCACCTCAATTTTTAAAAATATTAACAAAACAATAACAGTAAATTCGTTTTTGAAAAACCACTCATGCACCCATTCTTTACTTTAGAAAAAACTTTAAATCGCTATATGGCATTGCCATTGTCAAGAAAAATGTAGAGGAGAAAACTGTTTACAAAAACTACCATTGTTGGTGGTGGATAATCTTGCCTTGCCTACTGGTAACAGTGAAAATTTCAACTACAATTTATAATTTTAATTTTTGTAATTATTAATTTGAAATAGAGAATATAAATTAGGGATTTCATTGTAACTACGTGAGCTCATTCTATACCGACTTATATTTTGGACTTAAACTTTGTGTTCTATTATCACTACAGAACCATATAGAAAATGACAATTGTATGCCATATTCAATTTCGATGGAATATCAATTCTATTACTCATTATAACTGCATAATTGGACCTCTGGACAATTAATGAACGATTAGAAATGTCGCTTATTTTTCTTCTTCAAGTGCATACTCTTCGGGAAAGAGTGTTTGCGATCATGATTCGGGATACTGAAATTCTAAACAGTTGTGATGATGTCAGTTTATACCAATCTCTTAAATTTCTCAGCCAACATATACGTCTGCGACCTGGTGGGCGTCAGCCGTTAATCTTGCCTTGTAGTGCTAGTTACAATAACCGATATTTAGTGTTTCTCATAATGTGGCCGAGGTATTGCAGTTTATTTGTTTTTATTTTCTCAATACATTCTGTTTCTTTTTGCATCCTTTTCAAAATTTCCTTGTTACTCACTCTATGGATCCATGGAACTCTAAGCATTCTTCTGTATGTCCACATTTCAAAAGCCTCTACTCTTTTAAGGGCATCCTTCGTTAATGTCCACGTTTCAGCACCATAAAACAGCACAGAGTACACATAGCAGCGTAATAGTCTGATACGTATCTGTAGATGTATCTCGTGAGAGCATAATGTTGCTTTCATTTTCATAAATGCTGAGCGGGCCATTTCTATTCTCACCTTGATTTCTTGCAGACAATTACACTGATCGTTTATCCATGAGCCCAGGTAACGATATTGAGATACGTTTTCAATTATTCTATTGTTATGCCGTAGTACTATTTGCGTTGCTTGAGGATTTCTGCTGATCACCATTGATTTTGTTTTTGTTGTGTTTATGGACAGACCGAAATCTTGACTAATGACTGATATCTGGTCCAGCATTCTTTGCAATCCTTGACCTGATTCAGACATTAATACCGTATCATCGGCATATCTTATTGAGGTTATTCGTTCTCCATTTAATAGTATTCCATCATCAGAATTGTCAAAAGCTTGTCTAAAAATCTCTTCTGAATACAAGTTGAAAAGTAAGGGTGATAACACACATCCCTGCCTTACTCCGCGCAGAATGTCCATTTCTTCCGTACTGTGTCCATCAACTCTTACACCTGCAGTTTGGTGCCAGTATAAATTGGTTATTACACGAATATCAGCTTGATCTAGTTGTATCGCAGTCAATACTTCAAGAAGTTTATCATGTTTGACTTTGTCAAAGCTTTTTCGTAGTCAATAAAGAGCAGATATGCATCTTTATTTACATCACGGCATCTTTCTAATAAAATTCGCATAAACAATAAAGGTTCGCGTGTACCCAATCCATCCCTGAAACCGAACTGATGTTCTGTTAGTCGTTCTTCACATTTCTTGTAGATCCTGCGATGTATGATTTTTAAGAATATTTTGAGAACATGGCTCATTAAACTTATTGTTCGAAAATCTTTACACTGTTTTGGTTTATTAATTTTTGGCAATGTTACAAACACAGAGTGTAACCAGTCTTTTGGAATTGTCGCTTATGAATGATTTAATTTATTAAACTTTTAGATACTTTCACTATAATTAAGATTTTTGTGATTAGTAACTTTCATTTTATTGTCAGATTTATATATGGGACTACTGAGAGGTAATTTCCAAAAATTAGAGAAGATTATATATCTCACTAGTTGTAAGCTTCTATTTTTCATAAATTTTGGTGGAATCTCATGAGCACTACTACCCTTATTAACATCAACTTACAAAACATATACTTGGTTGTTTCTGTTAAAAATGAATGTGTCTTAATGTATACTATAATAAAATCGACATAAAGGACTCTTACTAGTGTATTACAGTAACTGTTAATCAAAAGAATCCTACTATTGACTTTGGTTTTGAAGATATGTTAACAGAATTGTCTAATAGGCAACAAAGAACTTCTATATTAATATTGTCAAATATAATATAAAATAGCAGTCGCAATAGTGAGGAAAAAGATGACTTTTTAGCTATATGCAAATTATAAATAAGTGAAAATACCCAAGGAAGTCAGATTTAGTATATTACATGATCTTGCTTCTCCATGACCTATAGAGACTGGCTTTCCTTTCCTCTCTGAAGCCATCTTGTTATAAAAAAATAAGAATGTTCTTTTAATAAAAATCATTTTTTATGTGTGCCATGGCTTTGTTTTTTGGAGGTTCAATTTTAAGGCTATTTTTCTATTTGAAAATTGAGATTTAAAGGTTGGTTTTATTTAAGAAAATGTAAATTGTCTGGGCGTACTTCTTAAGGAGTATAAAGGTAATTCAAGTCTCAAATTTGAGTCCCACTTTGATTTCAAACATTAACAATGTATATTTTTTTAGTTTTTTTTTGCTGGTTTAAGTCTATTTAAAGAGAAAATAAACGATTTGTGCAGGCATGTGTTTTTAAATATGCACATATGGAATGAAAATATAATAAACACATTTAGTGAAACTAAGTAGTTTATTTCATTATGTTATTAACAATGTTCTTTTTCTTTGTAGCCAACTATAACATATTACTTTTTTTTATTATTAATTGCAGTTCTACAATCTACTCTATAGTAAATATATGGATATAAACATATAGAGTAATAAGTAAAAGGCTGCTGGACATGAGGTGGGCACCATCCATTGATAGTTCTCCAAATTTTCCTAGCTAATGAGGTCTTCCGGCCATTTTCCCTTAAGTCTTCTTTTTAGGTGTTGTTGGTAGAGTACTTTTATGAGCTGATTTGTGTGACCGGTACTGCAGAGTTTAGATTTGTTGGCGTGGGTGCTGATTATATTTTTGACGAATGGTATGCTGAAATCCTCATGGAGAGTCTGGTTAGACACATACCAGGGAGCATTTGTGAACCAGTGCATTTATTTCACTTTAAGATTAAGTTGGGTTTTTTGGTCTTCATATGTTCTTTCTAGGCGAGTTTCTGATCTAAGTGAAGTCCCAAGTATTTAACCACCCATTTTCCAGGAATAGGAGTGCCATTGAGATAGACCTGGGGGCATGTGTTTTACTTCAAGGTAAAGGTGATCTGTGTTGATTTCTCGATGTTAACTGTGATTTTCCAACGTCGTAGCCAATTGTCCATGCGTTCGTGCAGGCACGTCGATGCCGCTCTCCCTCCAAGTCGCCGCAGCTACCTGGTTGGACACATACCAGGGAGCATTTGCTATCATGCAGAGTATCTTCAACTGGAAAGTTTGTAGAATTTTAGTATTGAACGGTTACTACATCCTCAGAGCTTAATACCATATGTCCAAATGGGTTTTATGATGGTTTCACATATGGTTAGTTTATTTTGAAAGAGTGAGATTTTTTACCAGGTAACCCCAGTGCATTTGTTTTACTTTAAGATTTAGTTGGGTTTTTGGTCTTCATATATTCTTTCTAGGCGAGTTTCTGATCTAAGTGAAGTCCCAAGTATTTAACCACCCATTTTCCAGGAATAGGAGTGCCATTGAGGTAGACCTGGGGGCATGTGTTTTACTTCAAGATGAAGGTGATCTGTGTTGATTTCTCAAAGTTAACTGTGATTTTCCAACGTCGTAGCAAATTGTCCATGCGTTCGTGCACGCACGTCGAGGCCGCTCTCCCTCTTCCAAGCCGCCGCGGCAACCTTTGTACCTGTTTTCCCCTTTATAGTGCAGGAACAGATGCATATCTACTAACTTAATTAATAGTTCCCTATCTGCGAAGCCAAAATGTCTGCAATACTAAAGTTAGGTTATGCAATTTCAGAATTAAATCAACATTCTGTTACCGCTGTCAACATTAATCTAGGGAAAAATTAAAAATTATTGCAAATGCACGTAAGAAATACGTAAACTTGAACCGATTTCAACTTTAGGAAGAAGCGAAAATTTTCAGAGAAGAATACACACGTGATACAAAGCTGCGTGCACTTGCCTATTGCGAGAGACGGCAGTGGCGTAGCAGATTTAGGTTTGCGGGCAAAAGTCTTAATACAAATTGAAGGAGTAAAATTATCTCAAATGAATAAAAAAATATATAAATAATTTTGTTCTGGGAAAATTGAGTAACTTTTTATGCAACTATTAATATTTCCCAATTCAAAGAAAGGGTCTATTGCAAAATTTCAGATGTGCCGTAAGGAAAACATAAGTACGCCCATGTACTCAGACCTTTTAATGGAAATTGGACTAGTCGGACTGAATATTTGTTCTCTGCGCTGATGACGTCAGTGTGACGTAGTATTCTTTAAAAATTTCCGCTCTATTTCTTACGTAAAAATTGGGAGAGAGGATTATTCAACTTTACCTATTACATATTTTTTATTGATGGCTTATGCTTACATCCATTATGAATGGGCGCTAAGTTAAATTGTTCCACGTTTCCGATCCACGCAAAAAGCCGATCCAATTAAAAATTGATACGTTCCCACCTTGCAAAAATTTGAAGGTAAAAAATTGTCAGCCTAGGACGCCAAAAAGACCTTTTGGCGGGCAACCCCTCGTAAGATACATTTGCCTAGGCTTGTGTTTCTTTAGCTTAAGTAATAATTCTTTGTACCACACCTTGTCGAATGCCTGCTGCTCTTCTTCTAGGCTCTGTTTGATTTTGTTTACTATCCAGCGGCACTGCTGGATTGTTGAATGTTTTTGCCGGAATCCAAATTGGTGTTCAGGTATTAAGCCGTTTGTATTGATTTTAGACAGGAGAAGCTTTTAAAATATTTTGGATATTAAGGACAATAAACTTATGGGACGATAAGAAGTGGGTTCCGTGGTAGTTTGCTAGGTTTTGCAGTCATTATAATTTGGGCATATTTCCATTGTATTGGGTAGTGGCAAGGCCGTAGCATGCTATTAAAGATTGTGATTAGGAGAACGATTGCTTTCCTGGGCAGGTTTTAATATTTCGCCGACCACCAGATCGCACCCAGGCGCTTTAAACTAGTTTGCCGTGTGAATTATTCAAAGGACTTCAGCTGGTGAAAATGGATTTATAGATAGTGAAAGTTGACATGGAGCGCTAAGGAAGTTTTCTATTTTATTATTATATTGGAGATCACTCGCTGGAGTGAGACTTACATGTCCATTACTTACTCAATCAAAACAAACGCTTATTGCCCACGGGCAGATTGACGATCTCTCATGGAGTTATAAAAAAAAAATTATTATATTGTCTGTTAGATGGTTAACAACTTCTTTGATCTCGGATGGTTCTTTTATTCTAAATCTAAGGTTGATGTTTTCATTGATTGACCCTTGGAAAAGGTCCCATTTAGTTGCCTTCAAACATAATTTGGATATTGGTTCATTATATGTTATATTCATACTTATTATTAAGCTGCTGTGTTCACCGCTTAGGTCAAGGTTGTACTCTATTGTGGAGTATATATCAGATATGTCTTTGATTATGGAAAAGTCGAGTAAATCCGGTAGTTTATTTCTGTCTGTAGGTCAATTTGTTGGTTCCCTTGTAGATAAGAAGTTGAAGTTGTTTTGTTGTGCTGAATATAGTAGATTACGTCCTTTTGATGTGATGAGTCTGGATCACCATACTGTGTGTTTGGCATTCCAATCTCCATCTACTAGGAAGTGGGATTCCAAAGTCCAGAAAAAGGTGTTGTATTCATGTTGTGTCGAGTGGGAGAATAGATGGTTGCTATAGTAATAGGCATGTTAAGTGCATTTAATTTTATTATCGTGACCTGAATTTTATCTGTAGTGTAGGGTTGTGTAATGTAGTGGTTGATTGCTGTTCAAACAATGATAACCGATCCAACATATTAAATGCTGCCTTAAATATAATATTTTTGTGTTTAATGAAATATTCTACCTAACTGTAAATTACAAATATCAAAACCTTAATAATAAATTTTATACTTATACAATTGCAGATTGTAATATAGTCTACAATGAATATAAACTGAAAAAGGGTTATTACGGCAACTGCTTTTTGTTTACTGTTGTTGCTGCAGGTTTGATCATGTATATAGTCTTTCAACCTTCTATTACAAATTTTTGAGTCTTGTAAGTATTATATAACAATGTGATTAATTTTGAAAGTTTCTTTCCTAGTTTATATGGGAAAGTTAATTCTAGTGTAGAACATTGTAGTAATTACAACAATATAAAGAACTCAAACTCTATTGACGATAGTGCATTTGAATTTTTTTTCACTCCGTCCTGTTTGTCTGGCCTGCTTTATTCACTTGAGGATGAGAACAATCTTTGTCTCGCCCATTTGGGTGGGCGTCCAAGAGGTTTCTTTTCTGTAAGTATCTTATCTTTTCATGTTTTGCAATTCGGGTTGCATATTCATTCTGTTATCTTTCTTTTCGTTTCGCCCATTTTATTACATCTTCAATATCACATTTTGTTCTTATTTGATTTTTATTTCTCCTAATGTTACTCCTGTGATTGTTCTTAACACCTTCAAATTTGTCCTTCTCTTTCTAATTTAGATCTTCTTGAGTTCTTAGAAATCACCGTTGTTTCAGTCTTAGATACTGATATTTTTATATTAAATTTCTTCCTTGTGGTATTAAGTCTATGTATCAACTTTTGTAAATCATCTTCATTATTTACTGTTAGAATAGCGTCGTTGCGTATATTGGTGTCTCCCAATCTATATCCTGGTAACTCTTTCACTTATTTAATTATTTTATCTATTACTAAATTGCAGAGAATTGCCTTGTCTTATACCAGTTTTGATCTCTACAGGTTCTTTCTGGCGGTCAATACATTGTTGCATACGCTGGAACCAATTTTCATGGCATTTTTTCAGGTACAGTAGCGCTCAAAAAAATTTTACCAGTACGTTTTTTTGTCATAACTTTCTCCAAACTCAACCAATTTTCTTCAAATTTGGAACCCACATTCCTGAAGGTATTTCATCACGATGTAAATTTTTTTTAACAAAATTAGCATATTTATCGAAATCAACAAAACCGTGTAAACGACACACCATAACAAAACGAAGCATAGCATCATAACATCCGGGTTAAATGATCAAAAATCAACTATAATAATTTAACAATGTCTAATAACGAGTATCAAAGCCTTTTGAATCAATATCAGCTTAGCAACGACGGGGCATGGAGGCGAGAAGGATGTCGTTGACTGACTGCGAGAGCTTCTGCCATTCTTCATTAAATTGTTCGAACTTTTCAGCCGAATTCTTAATTTTTATTTTTGGCAATCTTCTCCAGTGTCTCCCATAAGTTCTCGATAGGGTTCAAGTCCGGACATTGGCTTGGCCACTCCATTACAGTGATCCTCTTTCTGCTGAACCAATCGTTGAAATCCTTAGAGGCATGTTTCAGATCATTGTCTCGTTGAAAGATGAATCTACGCCTAAGATTAGACGTCGCATATGGAAGTATGACCTTCTCAAGAATATCCAAATAGATTTTTCTGTTCATTATCCCGTATATCTTGTACAAAGGACCAACTGAATGCTTCCCGCACCATCACTGATTCACTACCATGCTTGACAGTCGGGATTTGGTAATGAAGATGAAATCTTTTGCCGATTAGGCGACAGACATACTTTATGCCATATCTACCAAACATGAACTTGCTTTCATCTGACTAGAGTGCGTCGTTCCACTCCTGACTCCTGTGCATATAACTGCGGGTAAACTCGAAGCGCGCTTTCCGGTTCTTCTCACTGATGAGTGGCTTGAAGACGGGGCGGCATCCATGTAGTCCGGCATCACTCAGGCGACGTCTAATAGTCTGGAGAGAAATATCGGAGACGTTGAACTTATTTAGCTCGCGAACTATGTCGACTGCAATACAGTGAGGGTCTTCATGATACATCATTAGGATATTCCTATCTGCAGCACGAGGTTTTTTTTTGGGTCGTCCAGATCACTCCAGAATCATTAATCATCTTCAACAGCTTCGTGACAGTGGACTTTTGAACTCAAAACTGATCCCCAAGAAGCTGGTAAGAGATTCCTTGAAGATGGTTCTGTTGGGTGGTCTTCTTCTCTTCATATGTCAACCAATCTGTTTCAGCCATTACCATAAAATGAATAATTACTTTTAAAAAACACACGCGAAACGATAAAAATGACAGAAAAGCGAAAAGTACATTAAACGAAAATGGCCATTTGTATCGATTTTCAAAAATCGGCCAGATTTTATTGTTATAGTAAAATCTACGCCAAAATACCTGGAAAGTTATGACGAAAAAACGCACCGGTGAAATCTTTTGAGCGCTACTGTATCTTCGAACGCACCAACCGCCTCTTCCAGCATCGAAAATCGTTATCTAGGCAGTTTGTTCATCAACAACAAAAAAAAAAATCGTCTGGGGTCAAAACAGGACTGCACGGCGGATGACTCATCACTTCGACGTTTGAATCCTCATAAATCTGTGTGTGAGCTTGTACTGCCATGATGCAGAATGATTCGGCGCTGCGCGTTGTTTTTTCTTATTTCTCCGAAGACTACTGGCAAACAAGAGATTATGTACCATTTAGAATTGTCCATTTTACGATTCTCTAAAACCACGGTTGCGGCATGTCCAGTTTATTTAAAAAAAAAACATGCGACCATTTGGTTGGAAGTTCCTTGAGCGCAAACCATTTTTGTTGGATTTGGCTTATTTTGGAAGACGCTGTTTACTTTCGGGTTCATATGCATAAACACAAGATTTGTCACATGTGACCATGTGGTATACGGTTTTTGAAGCACCTCGATCGTACTTCTTGAGCATTTCTTTCGACCAATTGATACGGGCTTTTTTGAGTGATTGTCAACTTATGCGGGATCTAATTCGCACACAGCATTTTGATGGTTAAATGTTCATGCAATATGGAATGTATGCTAGTCATACTACTATATGCTTAAGGATGCTTTCATTTCACGATAAGTTACACGATGATCTTGCTTTATCAGTTTGCGCGTGGCATCGATGTTTGCTGGCATCACAGTCAATTTTGGACGACCTTCTTTAAATTCATCCGCCATCGAACTATGACCACGATTAAATTCATTGAACCAACGATATACAGTGGCTCTGTATGGGACTACATCACCAAAAGTCGAAGTGAAGTGATCGACGCACCGTTGTTGAGATAATCCACGTCTAAAGTCATAAACAATCGCACGAAAATGTTCACGAGTTAATTCCATTTTTTGGTCCGGGAGGAAATTTTCAACTTCAAACAAAACAAATAGCGTCCGTATGACAAAACGTTCTGCGTACGTATGCCGTCAAAAATGTCAAACTGTATGATGCAAACGTCAAATGGCACCTAGCACACATAGGGTTGCCAATTCGTAATAAATTTTGGGCAACCCAAATATAGGTATACATTTTTGTACTTGATTTCGAATTATTGATTTGAATAATTTAAGGATTACATTTAACAAGTTAATGCTTTAATATTGGTCTGGATCTTTCCTATTTCCTTTCTTATAGATTGGTATAGTAAAGTTTTCTTTCCATTCATGCAGTACTTTTCTCGTTTATTATTACCACAATTGGCCATTTCCCCTTTCCACTCCTAGTCAACATAATATTAAAATAATTATTTGAGCGATATTGAAATTTTAGTAAAATTGTATTTGATTTATGTAAAAGAGATTATATAGGGTTATTTAAATGAGCACCTTTTTAACGAAACGGTAAATATTATTAGCAATGCTAAGAAAATTTTCTCTTCTTATCCAAGATGTTCTATGTCTGATTTTATTAAACTAATAAAACCTACAAAGATTGTTCATGTTAATTACAAAAAATTGTCCAGGACTCGCCATAATTATTTTATTCGATGGAAATTATGACTTTTGAGATAAGGATAAAAAGACATTCAAATTGATGCGGTCGACATTTATTAAGCCTTTGGCGTTAACTATAATTAAACTATTTAAGACTAAATATTTAGTTGACCTTTATTCTAATATACTGTCTAAGCAGGCTTTCACAATTTGCTACAATTTTTTATTGCTTTTTCAGTTCCATTTTCAGCTCAATGAGTACGCTAGATGAGATTTTTGTTTACATCGTTGTGTCTAAACCACTGGTCACGATTCCACCAATAAAAAAATTTCCTCATCTAGCGCGGTGCTGTTTCCCACTTTAAAGGTCGAAATTGCGAAATTCCGTAATTTTGACCGGCCCCACGGGTACGCTAAATGACATGCAAAAAAGAAAAACCTTTAAGTATTTATTTAGCAAATTCAATTTTCTAAACGCGTGCCTTTTGAGGTCTTAAACAGTCTTCAAAATTTCTTACTACTCTTGATGGCATTTCTAGTGTTATTAATTTAATTTTAGATCTGCTACTGACTGAATTTGTTTTCTGCATACGCTGTCTTTTAAGGGGACGTCTGGTTTTTTGGATGAAAATTGGTCAGTTTTCATAATTTTTTTTAAAGAAATGTATTTTATTTAGAGATATGAGATTTCGTGCATTTGAAAATATATATCAAGAGGCACCAAAAACTTTTTTTTTGAATTATATTATTCATTTCAACTCCACCAGAGGGCGCCGAAGTCGTCCCCTGAAAAATCGTGCGTTGTGAGGTGGACAGGAACCAGTATTGCTGATACAAAAAAACAAACGACATTTTAAAGTAAACATATATATCTTGTCTGCATTCTACAACCAAGTTGTTAAGATCAGTAGAAAAAAAATACCAGTCTGCGAAAAAATTTCTCGGAAAAACGTCTTTTTACCCTCTTCTAAAGTAAAATAAAATATTTTAGGTTCAATTGGGAGAATTGGTTATAGAATACAGACAAGCTATTGTTGCAATAAATACACAAAAAAAAATTTAGGTCGATCGGATTAATGGTTTCCGAGAAATCGTGTCCACCACACGAAAAACCCTCATTTTGAGAAAAACACATTTAGAATTTATTTCTATTTCTCATTCAATTATAATAGACAAAATGCTTACCAATCATCAGTCTGCGATTCCTGCGCCATAAAGTAATCCTTGGGCCTCTTGAAAAAGTTCTTGCTAATCAAGCTCCTTTTTTCTCTCGACTCTCGCAACTTTGGAGGATTGCTGAGATTTTTTATCAGCACATGAAACTTTCATTTTTTATTCCTACCACACTTTGTTTTATTTGGATCTTTACAAGATCCTTTGTTTTGCGAACATTTAGACGTAATTATATCAAATTCAACGCTCGTTCAAAGGTAAAGACGTAACTGGCAAGAAAACTCGTTGAAACTTGCACCGCGGAATAACTGGTGCGACGAGCATGCATGTATAGGTATAAAGATACGAATAAACTAATAAAAACATTGCGATTTTGAGGTCGTTAGCCTTTCGAAAATATAAAAACCTGAAATTAATTTTTTGATCCGAAAAATACGACGTTTTTTCGGAAGAAACAAGTTACAATTTGCAGGGCGGAAAAAATGGCTTGGCGAGCGTGAAATATATAGGTATATATATATATATATATATATATATATATATATATATATATATATATATATACATGTATATCTTTGCGGTAAATTGAGATATAGAAAAAATTAAAAAGCTTTATAATCATAGGGTTTCAGTTTTCTGAAAAAATAAAAATCTCAATATCAATTGTTTGGCCAAAAAAAACAGACGTTCCCCTTAAGTAACCCCGCAAGAAGTAGTCATAGTAGTCACCATGTCCGTTGTACTTCACAGAATCCAATGCAATAATCCTTGCTCCTCCAGAAGATAAAAGATTTTTTCAGTGCGATGTAGCTGCATAACGTCTTATATGAATCAGTTAGTGCATATCTTTCCCAAGTCTATGAAGTACGGAAAACTTCTTCCTTGAGCATTTCAAGGTAGCGATCATCAGTTATGTCGCCATGTCTACTCAAATCGCACAGAAACGATTATCCGCTTCGAATATAAGGGTTTTGCTATTGAGAAGTGTGGATATCATCCAGTTTTGTTTGTTCACATAACCTTCAAGGTACAAACTTGGATGTTAACACACTACATTTACTTTCTGTGCCAAATATTATTGTAATAAGTCACCTAAGTTGCCTTGAATAGATTATGTGGTCAAAAGTTTTAGCAAACTTCAGGAAAGTATATGATTGATCTATAAATGGCGACAGAGGTTTTTGGGAAGAGTAAATGAGTTGCAAGGTTCCCCATTGCATTTTTTCTGTTTACTTTATAAAGTTTTTGGAGGAAATTACTATATAATCTTGTTTGCTTGTCTTTCCATTTGTTTGACGTTTTGGTCAACAATAACTCCAGAATGATTTGGTACAAAAAATTAGATAAGTTTAAAGATGATTCTTACAGTTTTCAGGGATGGAGGGTGTGAGGTATATAATATAATAATATAAACAAAATTTTATATTGTTTGAAACAGAAGAAGAAAGTAAACAAGAATCCCCATATAAGCTTATCGTTCTATTAAAAGATGATAAATATTTTGTTTTTAAACATTTATGTACCTTGAAATATTAGATGTTTTACCTTTTATTTTACTTGGCTAGTTGTTAATGTGAAGTAATAATTTTTGAATCGTTTAATGTTGTAATTTTAATTTTGTTCTTTTTATTACTATTATTGCAGGTTGGCTCTCATAAAGTCAAAATTTCACGTGGTTTTGAGGCCTGCGGCGCGGCGTTTGACAGGCACATGGTGATGATTAAGGAAAGATATGGAAAACAGGTGATAGTGAATCTCTTAGGAACAAGTGTGATAGGCAGTAAAGAAGGCGAAGCTACTCTTAGCCATGACTTCCAAGTAAGATTGCCATGCATAATTGTATCTGCCTAACTTAGCGTCTTGTATGCAGAAACATCACAAAGAATCAAACCATTCTGATATCCCTCATATAGTCTTTGATTACCATCAAGAATGCAGAGGAGGTAACCAAACGAATCTATCCAAACTGAAGGCTCGAGTTGAACAACAACTGCAAGAATTTGGGTTTTATCACTCCGAGTCCAATAATGTCTACAGGTAAAGCTTGTTGGTTATATTGGAAACTAGTGTTCATAAAAGAATTTAGTTTACAGACTGGAACCATTCGAACAAATTGTTTAGACTGTTTAGATAGAACAAATTGTGTTCAGACCTTCTTTGGCTTGGAGGTAATCTCTATTACTGCTATTTATTTGGTGTTTTTAATTTTTATTTTTGTAGATATTGGCGAAACAATTGCAAGTCATGCAATTGGTAGATAAAAAGCAAACTGTCTCTCGCTTCGAAGAAGTCTTTAAGCAGATGTGGATTAATAATGGCAATGAAATTAGTAAAATTTATGCAGGAACTGGGGCCATCCAAGGTGGTTCAAAGGTAAAAATGTGTGCTTTATTTTGTTATGACCTAATAGCTTTAGGTAGTATAAAATGGTAAGTTAAATGATCCAATTTAAGTTTTTTTATCTTGTATTTCTATCAGTTTACATATCTTTTTTAACTGACCAGATCCTAGAACCTTCAATTTGTAGAAAAAATTTGCTTTACCAATCTTTTGTACTAATCTTCTACATTTTGTTGACATGTGAGTCAATTGCTCACCAAATTGTTCTGTTTTTTACACCAATAAGACAAGTGGCAATATGTTTTTACTCTGGGTTTAGACTAAGTTTCATCACTATTTCTTCTAGGGCATTGTATATTAAATTGATCGGTTTTTTGGCATATTGAGGGTCTTTTGTTTTAGTAATATATATAGTAATTCGTTTATAAAATGCTTTCTTTTAACTTCTCATACATTTATCAATTATTTAATTTTTGGAATATGACTTTTCTCTTTATTTTCTTAATTGATACTTCTTTAACTATAACTGTTTTGAGCTTTTGAAAGTTAGAATGATTGCTGGATGACTTTAAATTTTTGAAATGCAAGGTTGTTTGTTATTCATATATTCATTTAAATTTTTTATTAAAGAAAATTGAGTCGGAAACATGTTTTGCTAGATATTAGTTAATAGTTGTTATTTAAAGTTATTACCTTTAATACTTTCAGTTAATGGATGGAGCTCGGTCAGCAGCTAGAACAATTCAGAATAATCTTTTAGACAATTCAAAGCAAGAAGCTATAGATGTGCTTCTGGTTGGCTCTACATTAAACACTGAATTAGCAGATAGAGCACGCACACTTCTTCCGTACAATACTCTTCATGGTGATTTCGTAAACAATTTCAGCATGTTGTGTTTTGTACTCATTGACATATTTTCACAGCACCTCAGCATGTTCTTCGAGAAATGTGTAGACGCTACGTTGAATATACGACTCCTTTACCTATTCGAGTTGCTGTTGGAACATATAATGTAAATGGAGGGAAGCACTTCCGTAGTGTTGTATACAAAGACGTATCATTAGCCGATTGGTTATTAGAGTTCCATGCAGGCAGCTCTGGTTCTCTAGTAGATTTAAGTCATCAAAATGAAGAATTAGTTCCTATAGATATATTTGCAATAGGCTTTGAAGAAATAGTGGATTTAAATGCAGCGAATATAATGGCTGCTAGTACTGAAAATGCCAAAGCTTGGGCAGATGAACTGCAAAAGGTTTTATCTCGTGATAGGCCATATGTACTTGTAACATATCAGCAGTTAGTTGGTGTTTGCCTATATTTGTTTGTTAGACCAGAACATGTTCCACATATTAAGGATGTTGCCATTGATTCAGTCAAAACGGGTCTTGGAGGAGCAACAGGTAAATTTTTCTGATTAAAAAAACTATTGTAACATATTGTCGTCTTAAAGGTAACAAAGGAGCTGCTGCTATTAGAATGGTATTTTATGCTACGTCAATGTGTTTTGTGTGTGCCCACTTCGCAGCCGGCCAGTCACAAGTAACAGAACGTAATGCTGATTATAATGAAATTACTCGAAGAATCAGTTTTCCTATGGTACAAGAACTTAAAAGTATCCTATAAAATAATATAGACAAGAATGTATTTTTAGGGTCGTACTTTAAATTCGCATGAATATCTGTTCTGGTGTGGAGATTTCAATTATCGTGTTGATATGGATAAAGATGAAATGAAAGAACTCATTAAACAAAGTGATCTAGAAGCAATTTTACAACATGATCAGCTTCGGGTATTTTTTAAATAACAATTAGTATTGCATGTGATGTTTGATTGTGTTTTTTTTTTTTAGAAACAACAAGAAGCTGGAAATGTTTTTAAAAACTTTATAGAAGGTGATATAACATTTCCCCCAACCTACAAGTATGATTTGTTTAGTGATGACTATGACACTAGTGAAAAGTGCAGGGCTCCTGCATGGACTGACAGGGTTTTATGGAGACGCCGACCATCATTCCTAAATGGAGGAGGTGGAGGTGTAGATGAGTGGTCGCCTGGTATATTAGTGCATTATGGCAGAGCAGAATTGAAACAAAGTGATCATAGGCCTGTTATTGCTGTAATTGATGTTGAAGCCTGCACAGTTAATCCTGAGCTACGCCAACAAGTGTTCTATCAAGTTATTGCTGACTTAGGGCCGCCAGATGGGACAATTATAGTTCATTATGAAGGTGCTGTTGAAAATGATGATAATTCAGTATTTGATGATAACTTAATGATGGCTCTTCTACAAGAATTAAGTCAAATAGGGGAAGTGGTATTAGTAAGATTTGTGGCTGATACCATGTGGGTTACCTTTAGAGATGGCCAGTGTGCCCTTACTGCAGCAGCTAAAAAATATGTTCGTGTTCTGGACTACGATTTGACATTGTCACTAAAAACACCAAACTGGGTAGAACAAGCAAAAGAAGAAATAGGTTTATGTTCTAGTAATACTGTTCCGTTATATACACCAAGTGTTCAACCAGAATACAATTGTAAGTGTGAATGCCAACATAATAAAACTGGTAAATATCTATTTCTAGGTTTAGGGATTCCAGAAATAAATAAAGGGACAGCACCACCTCGACCTGGCCCTCCATCTCGACCCCCTCCACCTTCAGCAAAGTCACCAGCAACGCCAAAACGAGTAATTCCTAAGGTAATTTTTTTAGATAGCGTTTCTAACTAGTAAAGACCTACATAATTGTATTATTTACTACTAAATTAATATTTGATATTTGGTAGTACTCTTAAAATTTTCCAATCAATGGATAATCTATCTTAATATTTTAAAATAAAAATAACTTTCAGACACGTACAATTAACTTTATTGTTTATTTATTAAAAGACTATTTTGTTCTTTATTTAAAAAATGTTTACATATCTTTTCATAGTCCTCCAGGGAGTGCTTTTTTATGGATATCTTTAGGAATGGTTGTTTTAATAGTCGTTTTGTTTATATTCTACATTTCTTCAGATTAGAGGGGAGTTGAAAATGAAAGCAGCTAAATCATTTGGGAGAGAAGCAATGAAAATAGAATTTCAGCATTGAAAATCTTTAAATTAAACTGCAAATAATGAGGGAGGGGGCAAAAATGATAAAGGAATATAAAAAATAAATAACAGGAAACAAGGAAAATGCAGAAGAGATTAAGAAAAAATAGCTGTAAATAAAAGTATGACCTTTAAAATAAGCAAAACCAGAAGGAAAAGAAAACCATAGGAATAGAAGAAAGCAATAGTAGCTTGCAGAAAAATCGTATTTATTGAAAATTATTTAACATGTAAAAATAAGATAATGGTATATACAAAATAACAATGTAACACCTGTGATAAAAGAAAAGTATATTACAGAAATTGACTAATGGGCACACATATAAGTGAAATGAAAAAAGGCTAAACATGTCTTTAAGCAAAGGTCAACCTAAGAAACTAAAGCTTGATGATAAAAAGGCCTTCAAGAATAGAAGAGACATTGAAAAATTAAGACAAATGAAAAATATTAAAGAAGAATCAAAAGATGACGACACTTAAAATGAATGTGCAACATGAATACATTAATGTTCCATAAAATGAAAGAATTAGTAAACAAGGCAATAAAATATAATGTATTTACACTAGTAATACAAGAATGAGAGAGGATAAGGGAAATAAGAAAATCTGATAACACTGATTGCACAGTAAGACATAAAACTATAAGGACTGAATTTTCAAGCTATAAATGGAAACTTTTATATTTATGAATACATTTTAAACCAGCAAATATTACTATTATTGATTTTTTAGTGATGTGATTAGGAAATACGCATTATATAAACAAACAAAAAAAAATCTAATAAATTGGATCTTTATGATCGGGGCAAACCTTTTTATCAGCATCTTCAATTATCCATACTAAGTTATATTCAAAGTAACGTGGATTAATAATAGATATTTATAAAAGATTACAGCAAAATTAATTAGTTGTAAATGCAAAGAAAAAGTATAAAAATGACTAGATGAAATAGTTGAACAATTAAGCCAAAATGGAATACCATAAAAAAGCAACCAACAAGACAGTGGACACAAAAATATGACATAGAAAGATACGTCTAAAAGAATAGTACAATAATGCATATGAAGGAAAGACAAATGAAAAAAGAGATAAATATTAAATAGTTTAAAAAATGATAAATGAATTGGAAAAACTTGTAAAAAAAATATTAAAAATAAAAATGTAAAAAAATAGAAAAGTAGAGCAAGCAATTTAAAAACCTATCAAGTTAAAATAACGAAACTGACATAATATTAAATCAAGAGGAAGTAAAGGTAAAAATAGAATAATGTACTATAGAAGAAAAACAATCTCTTCATTATACAAATAAAAAAAAGTGAATGTGACACAAGAATGGAGAAGAGGTACTATGACATTAGTTCACAAAAAAGGAAACATTGAAATCAGTGTATAAAGTATTATGAATATTACAAAAGAAAAATCAAAAGAGTAATTGGGTAAGGTACAATAGATACAATACATATAATGAGCCAAATAATTCTAAAAATGATCTAAAATATAAAACAATATAACACTACATATAGTATTTACTAACTATGAAGTAGTCTTTGATAACGTGCACTCTTTAAAGATATAGAATAATTAAAGTTCTCAAGGAAATTAGTCAGATAAAAATGATGTTGGATGAAATAACACTTGAAATAAGAAAACCTCCAAACAAATCATGGAGTGAAATAGAGAGGTGCTCTATTACCAATATAATGTGACAAAACAGGATTAGTCAAATTCTTAATTATGTAGGCTTCTACAGGAATAGTAAGATAGATAAGAATGATGAAAATGAATTATAAATAATAGAAAAAAAAATATTGAAGTTAATTCTTGGTTCAATACAAACCCAAATAAAGAAGAACACTGAGATAGAATTAATCATGAAGTTTTAAAAAGTGTGCAAGATTTGTTAGGAAAATCAAACTGATGGGGACTGCATTTGTAGATAACAAAAATATAAAGAAAATATGGCTTGAGCTTCTTATTCCAAATTATGATTTCTCTAAGAAAGATATAATAAGTTGTCTACTAAAATGAAAATGGTACACCTATATTTTAAAAAGAAAGGTTCTGCCCTCTAAATAAAATAGTGGTACCATAGGTAATTCAAACATTTTATTGAAGTTACCTTTTGCTAGATCTGTAGGACTTCTTGAATTCCATGAATGAGGTTGTTTCTGTTGATCACAGTGATGGAGAGAGTGCCTTAGTGCCAGTGGAGTATCAGGAAACCTGGTGTCTTTGATGGGTTCTTTTAACCATAGAAACAAGTCATAATAAAAGGATTACTTAATAATAAGCATCATACAAGATGCGAGATAAATTGTCTTTCAGAAAATCTGAATATTCAAAGAAACGTTGGTAGACATCTTCATCTACAGCATAACTAATAATACCTTCAATGTCTTCTGGAGCTCCTCTAATATATTTTTTGGAGTAGACTAATTTTCGTTTTCATTTCAAACTGTTTTGAAATCTCCATAACTTGGTCACATTATCCAACTTTTGGTCTTGCTTTCTTTGTGGTTTTCATTGGTTGTCATTTTGTTATCTTTACATTTCTCTTTTTGTCTATCCTCATCACATATACCAGCCATCTAATTCACTGTACTTTAATATACCTCACAATGCCCTCTTCTTTCATGTTCTGTAGTAATTCATTCTGAGTTTTATCAATTTTCTTTGAACTTGACTGTTCTTAATTTCGTGCATTTCCATACTCTTAGGATTTTTTTTCTATTGGTTGTAGTAGTATTTTGTATATCCTTATTTTTTTCTTTTTTCTTTCAAGCCATATTTATTTGCATAATACGCTTGCATTTTTCATTGATATTTATTTCACAATTCTTGGTATTTCAGTCATTTCTTGTACATGTTATGTGCTTAGTTTTCATTTCATTTATAATCAGTTTCTTTCTCATGCTTCCTTTTCTAATTCTTTAAAAACATTTTGTAGCTCTCTTTGATTTCTTGCTATTATGCTATTAACTACGTTATTATATCTGTTCCTTTGTTTATCATTTTTCTATCTATGCTTTTTTCTCATTGTGTTCTCTGTGTCCATATTAAAGAGTATTGTTGATAACGCATTTATTTGTCTCCTGTAATTGTTTTAGTTTTGTCACTTATATATTTAAATTTAACTATTACTTTTGTTTCTTTCAATGTCAGTGTGTGTTTCCATTGCCACTTCTGTGGAATCTGCAAACCTCCCATGTCCTGTATTATGTTTTTTTTTAAAGCCTGTTTAAAATTAATGAAGAACAGACATATTTGTATGTTAAATTTGTAACATTCTTTCGCTCTAATCATGTGGCTTACATGAATAGTTGATCTTTATGGTCTAAATCCATTTTGGTAGTGGTCTGTCTTTAATTATGTGTTTTCTACTATACAATTTACTATTAATATCAGAAGTTTGTAGGAGAGCAATACCTGATAATTATAGTAGTCATATAAGTTCCCTTTCTTAATTCTAGATAACCACTATTCCAATAATCCACTCATCAGACACCTGCGCCTACACAAGCTTTTTCTTGTAGTTTCTTGTGTATACTCAATTTTTACTGCTTTTTCTTTTCTCATTTTATTCATAATTTCTTCAAATTCTTTATGTTGGTTCTGTTATCTCAATTCTTTCTTTTTATATTATTGAACAATTTTGTTTCTCACTGATTATGTTATAATCTTGCCCTTCCTCTTCGTTTCCACCAATAATTTTGAAAATCTATATTTCTCCAATTTATATCTCTATTTCTCTTTTCTGTTGTTCTAATTTCTTGCTTTTTTAATTGCTTATTTTGTTTTTTTTTTATTCCTTTTCTTCTATTTTTGCTTGTCTTTCTCTTTTCTACTTCTTAACAATTTTGCTACGCTTTTCTCTTCTGTTTTATTACAGTTTCACATTATTCCTTCCTCTTTGATACTCTTCAATGACCTATTGTTCTTGCAGGTGCTCTCACGATTTGTTTCATACCTTCCCATTCATCTTTGATGTTTTCTTGTCTTTTTCTGTCTTTATTTCATGAATGTAATTATTTTTGACAGTATTGTTTCTTATCTTCTAATAAATTATTTCTTTTTTGCTTTATTAATCTTCTTTACTTTTCACCACTACCAAATGATGATTAGTATTACCTAGTGCTGGTTCCTCTGTATATTCTGATATCGTGTATTGCATTTACATTTTTGTACATTACTAATATGTGATCTGTATGATTTCTGCTTTTTCTTAAAATTCTTTGCATTCATTTATACATTAATTTATAATTGAACTTAGTATTGCTGATCACTAGATTTTAATCTTTCTCTTAAATGTACTGTCTCCTAGTATGTCAATTATTTAATAGTATAATGAAAAAACTTGTTTCAAAGAGTTAACTTATAAAAGTTTTGTTCTTTTAATAGTGTTATGAAAAACCCTATTTGTCTCCATATGAGGAACTTTTTGCTAAATATGATAATCCTGATCTCTAATATATGTGAACATTTTTTTTTATTTAATGCATCTTAGATACTTATACTACTGCTAGTGTTCGATGTAAAATTAACATATACATGAAGTCCAAATTCCATTAACCACTAAATTCATTTATTTGCAACAGGCAGGAGTGATAAGTATACCAACACGTGATGTAGTAGCACCAGAGTCAACGGCATCTACCTTGCCACAGGAAGAAGGTAGCATATATGAAGAAATCAACGATGACGTAGTAAGCAGGCCTGAACCGCAAGGTCCTCCACCACCTCCTCCAAGGCCAGAACCAATCTTGCCTCCTTTGCCACAACGAGCCCCACCTCCAGTGCCTGCTCGATCTGCTCCACCACCACCATTACCAGCAAGACCTCCACGTTAAAACGCCTACCGAGCAAGTTAATATCAATTAAAAAATAATTTATTAATGTTACTAGGAAACGCTTACATCAATTATAAATGTAGTAATCATTTTAAGCTGGCAGGTCAAACGGAACACACTTTTTTAATTCAGTTGCATTTTTAATATCAATGTATTGTTGATTAACTGAAGAAAAATATAAAATTTTTAGAGTGAAACAATTACTGTAGATATTAAAGGATATGCACTACTGTACGTAACCAATTGTAATGTATAATCAGTAAGGAAGTATTCCTTCGACGTTCGTTTCTAGATGTTGAGGCCCATATAAGTAAAGTTGAATGGTAACGCGCAACTCAGTTTTATATTTGGCTGTTTAAACAAGTGACCAACATTAGTTTATTACACAAGCAACCCCATTATTTAATTCCTTTTCCTATTTAGAATATAGTACTATGTAATCTTCCAGATCCTAGTCAAGCTTTTGTTGTTTAATTTTAACTTTCAGTATTGTAGGTGACTGTAGAAAGCCAAAGTGTAGATATTTTCAGCTTATTCTTGCCCTTTTTAGTGGTAGTATGTTACAACATATGAAAGATACCAGCTAATTCTTTATTTTGGCAAAACTGTTCTAAATGTATATACGAAATACACATTTCTATATAAGATACTAGTGAACGTACATGACAATATGAGCAAACTTCATATTTAAGGGTTTAAGTTATTGCACAAAATTATTTCCAATAAATTCCATTTTGGATAATGTCTTACTTTCTACAAAATAATTTTAATCAGAATGCTTCAAATGATTTATAATTCCATTGTTGAACAAACTTTATAGAATAAATAAGCCGGCCTTTAAGTTTTCACCTCTCAATGCTTTAACCTTTGCATTACCAAATGAACACACTTAGTAGGTAATTCGATGTGCTTTCTTTCAACATCACAAATGCATTTTACGTTGAGATGTCATCTTTGTGAATACATTATAAAATTATTGGAGGGCTCGGAAAGCATCTGTGATAACGAGTAGTTAGATGTTTCAGCTGTAATTCAATCTTACGTCAGAGTTTACTGTCTTGGCAATTTTGCTGTGGTGGAGCTTTTTGTCCTTTTAAGACCATTTCAACAAGTTTAATATTGTCCGAAAAAATAAAAACAAAAAAATATTGTGGCACTTTCAAAATCTATGTGTGTACCTCGAAGTCACGTTTTTGGAATTCCTGTGTATCCGCTTTTATCGTTTACTGTCCTAGTAGTCGTTCAATTTTGATGTGTTATACTGAACGTGCATAAAACAAATCATTAAGTCCTAAGCAGAAATAGATCGTTAGTGTGCAAATATTAGTTATGTTTCAAGTGTTATGTTTTGTGCATATCAGTATTCATTATAAATATCAGCAGAGCTCTGTAAAGTACAAAGTGAGTCTTTGTGTTTGCGAATCAGCTGTTAAGACTACACACGTTTCTGATTTGTTACTTGTAAATATCATGAGTAAGCTGTACAAATCCATTTAAATCTTAAGACTGTTGGTAATGTAAGGGTGAAGCTTGTAAAACGAGCGTCTTTTTTTCTAACGTAGCTGTAATAGCGTTTCTGACTACTGCATGTGAACAGTCCGATACATTCCATTAGTGTTAGTCGGCTTCTTTTCTATTCTATTTGTTAATAAGTAGCTGTTACTATTCTTTCAGTGTTGATAGCTGTACTAAATATTCATCCTGTGACATTCCAGTTTCGATTGTTGTTAATTAGTGCGCAAGTCCATTATATTGTAAGCTTATCACAAATTTTATAGTTGTTTACAATTTGTTGTAACTTTGGAAGTTATCTAATAAGTGTTGCTGATTGGTTCGATGTTATGTAAAAGTATCTATTGTATTTAAAATGTAATATGTGTTACAGATGCATATATTCTTTGTAATATCACAACTGCTATAATATTAGTTGCCTGATTACATGAGAACTGTGTAAAGATATATGTTGTTGTAGTTAAACAAATAAATATCTGAGGATACAAATTGGTATTTTTACTGTTAAAAGTATTATTATGCTATTCTTGATAATAGAAAAATTTGGTGAAGGTTTAAGAATCAAATGTGGCAAATATATCCAAAATCAATTATGACAGGCTACGAGAACTAGTGACAAATAGTCTTGAATTTTTCCGATATTCAAACTGAACTTAGCCTGGAGCTTTCAAGATCTTTACACTTTCTCAAAAATACATGATTTTCAACTGTTTACTTTTAAGACAGTGAAACGTTTTGTAAATTGAATTTTAAAGTTGTATTATAATAATTTTGCTATTTTAATACATTTTAATGTTCTATCCAAAATGGCCATTCTTTAGAATTTAGCACAAGGTATTTGCATGGTCCAGTGGTTGAGAAACGGGCTGCGGTGCATGTGAACTCGGGTTCTATTCCCGGAGCTCTCTGACGCCTGGCGGATGGCCTACTCAACCACAAAATAATTGTGTTCACTCGAGCAAAGGATAATAATGGCAGTCATCTAAAGCGCACCACATCAGAGAAAGATAGCCTTAATCTTTCAGTTTACAGGCCATGCTCCCATAGGAGGCGTTAGAGCTTTACCATTATTATTTGCAAAACAAATGCTCCAATGATAAGTAAAGATTATTGACTAGCCCCATCCTGTGCATATCATGTACACTTTTATTTGTAGCAAATAAATGCAAAAGTTGTCAGATTTATGTAAAACATTTTCTTCTTTACTACTACCGCAATGTTATATTGCCCAGATGAGTTTAAGAGTAGTCTGCTGATAACAAAAACCATCTTAGAAGTGATTTTAGTTTAAAAAAGCCATTGTTATAGATCTTAATTTAATTCTATAAACGTTGTTCTATAGCCACAATTATATTATGCATCATATTTATGATTTCCATTGGAGAACTAATGGATTTGCCTACTTTTATGAAGCTTTCTATTTTTGCTTTTTTAAATTCTTTAAAATTAACTGATAATCACCTTTTCTATTCATAAATTAATGTAACTAGTGGTGAATGATGAGTATGATGGTAGTTGAAATGACATTTTTGTGTCTGGTACAATTGCCCTCGTGATGATGTCGGCCACTTTCAAGGTAGTGATGAATACAAACGTAAATATATGAATATGAATAATATTGCTGTATTAAAGAAGAGAGACGTTGTTTGTCCAATATTTATAACTTTTTATAAAAAATTAAATCTTGGCATTCTCTAAAAGAAAAAATTCAATAAAAGATTTGGTGTAACCGGAGAATGTTTTGGTCTAAACTGTTTTCAATAAACTTGGAATTAATATAATTTTGGGGCAAACAGCTCAGTTTAGTTATGGTAAAGGTTTCTTCCAACAAATAAAGCTCTCTCTTTTGTAGGAAGTTTTACCTACGCATGATTATGCCATGGTGACATCTGCTGATGCACACCAACAATTAATTTTTAATTAATTACACGTAGTATGGCCATTTAAACAAAATGTACTGCCGCTTTTTCATTTAAATTGCGTTGTTAATTAATGCCGCTCCCATTTGTTGCTCCCGGATAATTTTGTTGGCTACTAATCGAAGAGTTGCCTTTGATTCGTTATATTTAGGAGATATTTTTAATGAAAGGCCGATGCCGCCTTGTTTGTCTGACAACCGAAACGTAAAAAAGACATATGGCGCATTAAGTCTCCCGTGTTTGTGTATCGCTTCAAAAAGAAACGAGATATAATGAGCTCCAGCGACTGCAGTAGGTATGGCGTCTGATATTTTTCTATTATTAGCGCCGACACTGCTCAGATTTTCGTGAATCGCTAATAAGAAACATTCGACAACGTCCTACCGTCGCGCAACAGGAAGCACCTGCGCCGTTACATGTAGTAATATACGATAGACGCGTGCGACGTTTCCGGTAGCCATATCTCATCCACCTCCTGAAGGTGTTATTTTGGTTCACCTTCCTCCGCTTTACGTTTTTCTTCAGTTTTTTAGGCGGCCGTCATAATTAAGCCGCCGGCTCAGAATGCTCCCAGCTTTCTTCCATGTGCCTAAGCAGCGCGAGGAGAATTCAAACGCTTTCACTGACGCCTAACGTAAACGCTGTTGAGGTAACTTTAGATTCGGCGTGGGCTTCATTTCCATTGTTGCCTCTTCGTTTCAATGGCATTGGTAATGTCTTCCGGATGTGAAGGTCGAATAATTATGCATCGGCGTGGATTTCTCACGTTCCGAGTGTAAGGATGCGGAGATAAGTCTGCAGTTTGACTAATGACGCGGCTGGATGATTATTAATTTTATTGGATGTATATTAGCATCTTACATTGACTTCACAATGTTTCATTATAATGTGCTTGAGTAAAAAAGGAAGTCTACTGTATTGTCTTAAGTTTGTATGCCAAAATAACTTCAGCAACTAACAAAAACAGAGAGCACGAGAGTAAACTTCTGTAATTAGAAAAAGAAAATTTGATCACCAAAAAAGTTTCAATCAAAATTCTTTTTACTCATTTGAGCGTCGGGTGCAGCTTTCCTATCTAACTTTTCATACATTTATGTCAGCCATTTTTGTCCTATACTATTTTCTTAGCTTTCTATATTTTTTCTTTTTTATATAAAATTTTTGCAATTTTTTATCCCAGATTATTTTTGGTCTCCCTTTTTGCTTCCTATCTCTTTAACCGTTCTTCATCCGTTGTAGATGTTTTCACCATACTAATTGTCTTACTCCAAGTTATTTGATTTGTAGTTCTCTAATTTGTTCATTTCTTACTACATCTTTCCTAATGACGTTCTTAACTCTTAAATATTTCAGCTAGGGCCTGAATCTTATTTTTCCTTGATGATTAAATATCCAAATATGAGAATTGGTTTATATTTAGTTATTTCTTTTTCGTTTATGAGTCTTGTGTTCATAGTATTCTGTATTCTGATATTTAGTTCTTCATGTCCTTTCTCACGTAATACAACCCCTAAATGATGCAAATCGCTAAATTGTTCTACTTCTGTCTGTTCTCTTTTTTTAAGTAACCATCAATTTATTTTTATTTTTGTTGATCTTCATTCATTGAGATTGTACTGTAAAGTTCTTTCATTTCCTGCTATTATCCGCAAATACGCATTCTGTAATTTTTTCTATATATAAGGCTTTCATCTTTTTCTACGTTCCTCTGATGATGTCATCTATGAATATTATAAATAATAAGGGCTTAGCCCATCTACTTATCTAACTCCTTCCTTTATATAGAATAAATCAGATTTCATGTTGTTGCTGATTACTCAATTAGATGTTCTTTTATATAGACTCTTGATCGCTCCTATTAGCTTACTATTTACTACTCGTGCATCGTGTGGTTGGCTCTCGGATTATAAGGCCATGGTCGGAGTTCAGAAACTCTTGACGTTTCGTCCACTACGGCAGACATCTTCAGAAGATGTCCCGATTGACGTCAGCGGCTAGCCCGATCACGTCATCTACCATCCCGGTGACGTCGACCACGCCCCCCCCCCAACACCATAATTTTAAAACTTTCGTTTTCAGTTCTTAGTTATGTAAGTTCTTCTCTATATTCTTTTTGCTCAATACTCAGTTGTTTAATATCTTGAGTGACTGTACATGACACTTTTATTATTATTCCCAATTTATATTTGAATTTTTCTTTCAGTTCTCATCTTTTTTTTGCTTTTTGTAAAAATTTCTGTATATTCTGCTCTACTTCCTCTATTTCTACACATTTGTAGTACTTTCGTCACTTTCTTAAAACTATAAATTGTTTGGATACTACTCTGTCCTGTTTGAGTTTAGATATTTGCGCACTGCGATAAGCGTAGTAACCCAGCTCAAGGCTTCGAAGGTTAGCTATCGCTCCTGCCTTTAATTATTAATACGCATCCTATCTTTAACTATTTGACATATTCGTTACTACTAGGAAAAATACAAAAAAACAATTTCTAGGTCAATTGCAACTTGTTTGAGCTTTGAATATAGGAGAAAAAGAAATAGACTTTTTTGTGGCTGGACATTACGTTATGATTGTTTTTATGTGCAATAAGGGTTTTACTTATAATGTGTATATAGGGTGTTCCAAAATAGTCTTTATATACATAGGTAGACACCTCAATTACTTAGCAATAACATATTCCAGAAAACAAAATAGTTAATTAAGGATTGTATTCATGTAGTACATTTTGTACGCATGCTAATCGATAAATTATATTTTGTTTACTTTGCCTTACGACAGCTCAATTTGAAGTTTCGTCCGAATAGTGCAATTTTTCCGTTATAGCGCATTGAAATGCTGAAATGACCAATATGCTATTAATGTACGGTCGTGTCATTGGAAATGCTTTGAGTGCGCGTTTCCTCTTTGCTGAAGCGTTACCCAATAGGCCCTTCTTTCTTATGTTGTGTTTCAAACAATTCAACTGGCTTGTTACAAAAAAGGCCTTATGATACTAGACGGCAGAGGTAGAAGAACAAACTTTGAATACTGTTGATGAAAACACGGTTCTTTTGGATCATGTGGATATAAACAAACATATTGTTTGGAGGATTCTGCCACATCCAACGAGACAAGCCTTTACTACTGCGGATTATCAAACGAGAATGACTTTCTATCAATGGTTTTTACGGGAAGCTGCTGAACACCCAAACTTCATTGCTAACGTCATTTTTAATGATGAAGCCCGTTTTACCAAACATGTAATTTTTAATTTCCACAATAATCTCGTTTGGGTTATTAAAATCCTAAGCCGTCATTGAATCCAGACATTAACAGCGTTTCAGTCTGAATATCTGGTTAGTCATGATAGGGGACAGGTTGTTAAGACCGGTTCTTCTATATCTTAATTTCTCCAAAAATACCTTTTGAGAACTTTTGTTAAATTTACTTTTAAATCAGAGACCAAATCTCTGGTTTATTAAAGATGAAGCTCTACTACAATTTACACTTGCTCTTAGAGAACATCTAAATGCCGTATTTCCTAGAGGGTAAATAAGGCAAGGAGGTTTCATTACACAACTTTCAAGATCTTCTAATTTAACTTCTTTAGACTTTTGTGTTTGGGGTTATTTAAAAAGCTTAGTTTACGCAAAAACTGTAAAGGATTTTCCAGATTTGCATCAACTAATAGAACACCGTTGTCAGATAATTCAAGCAAAACCCGGGTTTTAAAAGGGATATGGATATGGAAGGATAACATTTTGAGTACCTTCTTTAATCATAATCTTTTTTATTGCGTCTACATGCATTTATTGGTTTCCCAAAATTACCAATAACTCTCTTGCGTATGATTTCTGCCGTCAGTTCCAGAAATGTACGTGGTCTGTTAGCATACATCTGTGATTTCACAAACGTCCATAAGAAGAAATCACAGAGTATAATATCGAAGGAACTTGCCGGCTGTTTCTGGTCGCTGTGCAAAGAAACGACTCATTGGTGAAGCCAGATATCGTTAATCTCCATATCTTTAAAGGTAGGCCACAACCGATTGGATATTATGTTTCGGTAACGTCCTCCATTGACGGTATTTGTAGTCTCCTCATCGTCTTAAAAAAATGCCCTATTACTTCACCTGACCAAAAACCACACCACACTGTTGTTCTTAGTGGATGCATTTCACGCTCCTGGATTATTTCCATTTTCCCAAATCCGGCAGTTCTGTTTGTTTACGAACCCATTGAAGTGAAAGTGGGTTCGTCGCTGAAAATGATTCTTTTTGCAAAATTTTCTTCTGCTGGTAGTTTTTCCACAACCCATTCAGCAAATCGTATTTGTTTTCCATAATCAACAGGCTTAAGTTGTTGTGTCAGTTGATATTTAAACAGGTGCATATGAAGATTTTTATGTAAAATTCGATGTAACAACCCACCGTTCTCACTAAACTAGTCTTCGGACGGTATATTCTTTAGGTGCTTTATTTCACCAGGGAATCGCACGAAGTTTTCGCACTGTTTGTGTGGCACTTTTATTGCTTTGGTAAAATGCTTTAACAATAAGGACACGTTGTTTCGTTATAAATTGTTCCACGACGAAAACAAATCAAAACAAACTTTGTGCGCTGGCTTTTCTTTGAGCTTCATCTTTATGTACGACCATACATTTTCAATGGGAACATTTCCGGCCATTCCATAATAGTGATGTTTAGGATAATTGTCTTCTCGCAGCGCCCAGTTTGTTCTATCAGAATAAACAAACTTTTCAGCAGACTTCAACAAGCATTTTTGGTAGATGATGTACATTTGCTTGGCATTTAAGTTGCCCATAAACAGAAAGAGCCAACTAAAATTACGTTTACATAAGCCTCCCCAAACATGCACCCTTTAGGTGTTTTACTGCGTGCCGAAGAATCCTATTACCCGTCACTTATCACGAAGAAGACTCGTTTGTGGGGATAAGATTATCCCAATCTCGATCCAAATTTTCCTTTGCCCACGCCATTCGCTTTTTCACGTACTTTTTTGATAATGAAGGTTTTCTCAGAGTTGATTGAAAAGAACACAGCCGACTTCGAATCATATTTAGGCAGACCTGAATTTCTTTCTCCTTTCATTTGGGCACAGCGCAGCGAAAGACTTGGCTCGTCTCCAAAGAGAGCAAGATCGCTTTATCCTTCTCCGTTGTTGTAACGCGGGCTATTTCTCTCTCCAGCAGATCTTTTTATTCCAAATCTTCAAATATCGCTTTACCCACTTCTAAACGAATGCCTGCTACTTCCGCATACATTTTGCAGCCGTTAGTTTCAGTCCTCTCGCATGATTGACTATAAACGCTGCCTCGTATCTCTTCAGAAATTTTGCATTCAGTGTAAAGATAGCGAATTCACTGACATTAACAGCACACTGTGTCGGCAAACTATATACCACGCATAAGATCATGAAATAAAGATTCAAACAAATCAACATAGACGATGCTGTCGTATAAACTGTATGTACATAAAGACTTTTTAACTTGTCATTAACCGTACTACATACTATGTCAATTTGTAAATGTTGTTTTGGAATATCCCGTATATAAAAACATGAAAATGCCCACATAATAATTGAGACACCATTAACAAATATAAAGGTATTCCTGGACTGGTTTTTGAAAGTTTGTTACATTTAACAAAATTGTTTTTCTAATTTGAGTCTTGTGGAGTAAGTCAACCCATGACAGTAACCAGGCATGCGATTTTTATATTATTTATTTATACTTCATACGTAACATTTAAATACTTTGATATCTAATTCAATATCACAATATAACTACAGAGTGAGGCCAAAATAGCCAACAACCCTTATTACATCAACATGCATTATGTGCAATCAAAATGTGTAACAATACATGTCAGTCCCAAATATGTGTTGCTCCCAATCAATGCTAACACAAGAATCTCAGCAACAATCCGCACTTTATAGTCAACAGCAAGCAAACATTCAGATACCTAATCAAGCAATACATGATTTGTTATCAGAATTCCCAGTGTTAGCATCATTAAACAATAATGAGTGGCAAACTGTTAGAAAAAGTAAAAATCGGATGTTAGAAAAAGGGTACTCAAGTCAAAGTGAAGTAAAAAAATATTGGTTAATCAACCACAGATATAAACACAAATAAGCAACAAGAAAAGAAAGAACCGAAACCACCAGATATTTTTATTGCTGGTGTAGAAAATATTAAACCGTTAGTCGTAGAATTAAATAAAGTAGCAGAAGAAAAGTATCAAACTAAAGCACTCACTAAGGAGCAAGTGAAAATAGAGCCCAAAGACGGTCCTACCCATACCAATATTTTAAAAGTGTTAAATGACAAAAAACGGAATATCACACTTATAACGCCATAGAACTGTACCGCAATGCATGCGTTTCCAGCAATATTGTCACACAAAAAATGTTTATAATAAAAGTCCGCGCTGGGTGAAGTGCATAGATAGTTATTTAACATCAGACTGTCTTAGAAGAGCCAAAATGAAGCAGTTTAATATGTTAACTGCAATGAAAACCAGCTAGCCAACTACAGCGAATGCATTGTCCATAAACACTGACAACAAAAGTTATATCCACAGTTATAAATTAAGGCAGAACAACCTAAATCTTGTAGAACTCGGTATGTACAGCCCGATTTAACTTATGCACAAAGTACACAATAGGACTCGCAGCAAATAAACCACCTTAATACAATGAATCTAACGATATCCACACAGCAAAATAGCGATAAAATAGTTTAAAAACATGAGAGAACTCATCAGTCAATTGGGTACCATGATGAATCTTATCTCTACGTTAGTAAATAAAACATTTTAATAGTCCAATTGTTGAAAATAGTTATATAGAACCCCAACGGCTTATGTCAACATGCGTAAGAAGTCAAACTATTTTTACAAAATAATATAGACATAATGCTGGTAAAGAGACACGCTTCGCTGCACAAAGTTATATCCATATCCCTAGATATCAAATATACAACACTAGGCATCCCGATGGTGCAATTATTATTAGAGAAGGCATCAAACACCATGACCGAGAAGGCTATAACACAGAATATTTACAAGCAACAACTGTAGCATTAGGAGATCATGTGGGAAATTTAAACATATCAGCCCACCATAACAAAAAAAAAAAAGATTACAACGATTATTTTAATATCTTAGGAAATAAATTCATCGCTGCAGGAGACTGAAATGCGAAACATCAACAATGGCAATTGCGATTAACAAGGATAGAGGGCAGAGAAAATAACCTAACTGCGATATCAACTGGAGAACCCACGTCTACTAGATTTTGGAATTATAAAAGGCATTTACGCAAAACAACCGACTTTACAAAAGCAATACAGAATGCAGCTTGGTCAGCAGTACCAGTTCGTGACCATGCTACTCTTAAAAAAGAATGCCCTATAACAGTTAAACAAAAAATCCACGAAAAAAGAAAACTTAGAAAAAAATGGCAAATCACAAAAACGAAGATGACAAAAGAAGGTTGCGAAGGAATTAAAGCAAATGTTAATGCAAATAAAAAATAAATCTATTCAGAAATACTTAAGTAACTTATCAGCCTTAGAAGCAACAGAATATTCACTGTGGAAAGCCAAAGAATCTTTGTCTCCAATAAGAAAGTTCAATGGTGAATAGACTAGAAGCAATAAACAAAAGGCCACAGTATTTGCAAATCACTTAGCTAAAATTTTCGAACTCTGTAACATAGATACCGCAGCAAACGAACAATAAATCCAAGAATTTCTTAACGCATCATATCAAATGGAGGATCCATTTGATATGGTGCGTTAAGAAGTCCTCCATTTGATATAGTGTCAAGTCAAGGAAACAGTTCTGCAGATCATAAATTGCAACAAAGAACCAAGATCTGACTTAATAACAGGAAAACTATTACAAAACATACAACAAAAGGGTTCAAAACACTACAGCAGATCTTAAACGCAGTATTAAGATTCGGATACTTTCCCAGGTAATGGAAAGTATCACAAATTATCATGCTACTAAAACACGAAAAACCCCAAATGAAACAGCATCCTATCGTCCAATAAGTTTACTACTACTGAAAAGACTAGAACCAGTAGTTCTGATCATTAATTTGGTTTTAGGGGACAACATGATGGTTAACGTAATCAACATGGCATTCGAGGAAAAATGTATTGTTCAATAGCATTCTTGGATATTAGTTAGGCTTTGATAAGGTCTGGCACGAAAGACTACAGTACAAGGTTAAGCAAATGCCGTCATCCAATTTATTTATTATCTTTAAATTCTATCTAACTGAAAGACTGTTATTTGTAAACTACCAAGACGTATACACAGAGTTGCTACCAATCAAGTCCGGAGTGCCGCAAGGTAGCGTATCAGGGCCTACTCTAAACCTCTTATACACAGCGAACCTACCAACAACCGACAAAATTACAGTTGCCACATATCCAGAAGACACTGCAGTAGTAGCAGTGCATGACAACCCAAAAATTGCGGCAGAACAACTCCAGGAAAATCTAAATAAACTACAAACTTGGCTAACCACATGGAAGATCAAAGTAAATGATCTAAAATCAGTATATATTATATTTACACTAAATAGAGTGTTCCGTCCCACTAAACGGCAGACGGTTAAATCAAGTAGATGATACAAAATACCTAGGTCTACACATGGACCGATCTTTAACATGGAAAAAACATATATCGACTTGGACTAAAACTGAGACAAATGAACTGGTTGATTGGAATGCAACCTCAATTAACATTAGAGAACTAATTACTTTTATACAAGTCTATCATTAAGCCTGTATGAGCATACGGCATACAGCTATGAGGCACATCAAGCAATTGCAACCTGGAAATATTGCAACGTTTCCAAAACAAAGTCGTTAGAGCAACAGTTGATGTCCCGTGGTATGTTCTGAACACTACCATTGCTAGAGACCTACAAACACCTACAAGTATGGAAGTAATGAAACATTCTGGTGAAAAATATAATGTCAAAACTGAAGGACATCCAAATGTGGATAGTGGTGAATTAGGATTAGTAAAAATCTAGTCTAAGATAATATGTGATCATACCATATCTCTTATACAGTAGGAGAATATTCATTGGAAGCATCTCCTACAAGCTATTTTTGTAAATATTAGATACTGGTTATAATAATTACTTATTGTTCAACTGGGGACAGATTGTAAGCGTATTGGAATTAATAAAAAAAAATAACAAAATATAACAATGTAAAAAAATTATTTCAACGATTTTAAATACTTTTCTTGGGCAATAAAAGAAAACCCCGAAGTGTTTTTCTACAGCTTCGCTGTCGTATCAAACGCGGTCCGTTTTATTGCCTCGATGTTGAGATGTATCTCGAGGTCGCACTCCAGTTAAGTCAACAAGCAATTAAGTTAAACTTCAAAAATATAATGTGCTACGGTTTTACAAATCAATTTCGGCGAGTCGTATTTAGCAGCCACGTGGGCTACTAATACAAACACATAAACCTACGCGCTTCCTTAGGAAAGAGTTTATACCGGAAACGCGAAAGTTATGAAGCGAAAACAACGGCTACAGCCAATGCGTGGCACAACCGCGCGACGAGATTAAAGCAGAATTTTGAATTGGCTCGAAGTAGTCCTCGCCTCCATTAGATAGCAGCAGCATATAGCGTGCACGTTGTACCTTTATATAGTTTCATTAACCACAAGTGTAAATAGAACTGTGAATTAGTGGTCCAACAAGAGTCTTAAGTTGTGCGCGTAGAAGCAACGGCAATGCACAAATTGACTGCCCGGATGTACGTTAACGTTGCAAACTCCAGCTCGTGCTCTTTGCGGGATTTGCCCGTCGTTATAATTTCAGTCGTCCTAGCGATACATCCTGAGAGCAATGGCAAAAACATCAGTACAGAAAAGCACGTGTAATTTACTATAGGAAGCGGGCTCATCGAAACGCTGGAAACCTTTATAAGTTGCTATTTTAGGCGCTTATAGGCAATTACGGGCAACTCTACGTTTGCTAGATTATTTCCGTTTTACCTAGAATTTTACAATCTCCGCCATCATTAGCGCCAAAGGAAAACACTCCAGGAAACAATTTTTTAGAAAAATGAAAGCTTTGAAGTTCATTATAAGAGCTAATGGCTAGGTTACTTCAACTAATTGCGCAGATGATATCTGGCAAAACGGCGAACTTTTGCTTATGTACTTTTGTATTAAAACACTAAAAAAGCTGTCCAAATAGTTAATCGTCTAATAAAACCAGCGTAAAGTTACAAGAAGTAACTATAGCCCTATTGATACTTACAAAAAAGTTGTCAGAAAACTCAAAAATCCCACAATTGGTTGAGAAACGTTTATAGTGATGGGTATCTGCTTCGTATTCTCCGAACATTCTAACACATCGAAGTTATATATTATTAAAGCAAATAGATTTATATGAATCATATCATAATCATTGAAAATTAACAACCCCTTCAGAAAATATATTCATTTGGGCTACAAGTTAAATTTTTTGGCAAAATTCTAATCGGTTATGCAACAACAAACATCATATAAGTAGAACAAAATGAAAGTTAAACAAAAAGAAACATAAATTATTTCCGGGGTGGACAAAGTTAATGAGATTGATCATGTGCTTAGAACAAAAGATAAATCCGACAGCAAAATATGTGAAATACATCAAATAAAGTGAAGAATAGAAACGGACAAAGAAAGGTACAGAAGGAAAAATAAATGGGGCCTAAAAGAACTTTAGTCAAAAGGAACATGAAATACCATACGAATCAATTAAAGCCGCTGTTACATCCACCCCCTGACTTAAATCAATTACGTGTTAAATTACAAAAACATGGATACGACTTTGTTAATATTTTCACATAAAACAAAGAGGAACAGACAGAATTGCCACTATTTTTGTTGAACTCAAGGCTGTGGTTAATAATAAAGAAGTACAAAAAACTGATAATTTACTTCACTTAATTATAAAATTATAATATCAAGCCATCTCTTATAGTTATATTACGCACATAAGTTAATACATTACGGCTTGAGTTTCGAAGCGCGCGGACGTGGTTTTGCGCTCAAGTGCCCATGCGTCTATACCTGCCTGTTGCAGTGACAAAAAGACTGATGGCGAAGTCTGGTTCTCCTAATAAGTGCAATTTTCACGTACGTACAATTTAACTTCTGGTGGTCAAGTACATTGCATCAAATAAAAAAAAATGTTTCCGACAGGGAACGGCACCAGTTTTATAAATAATACTCAAAAAACAATTCCACTACCAAATTTTATGCAGTATCAACCAATAATGAACTCAACAATGCCACAAGTATATTTATTATAAGCAACGAACAACCCAATGTCAATAAACACTACATACTTTCCATAAAACAATTTAAATTCAAATGCAAATACAACCTCCCCAACACCAGCCGCAACAACTACAACAACAAACCCAACAATTTCAAATCTAACAATTGCAACAATCTAGCAATTATCCTCCGCTTGAAAGAATATTATCAACCAGTGACAAGGAAATTGAAAATCCAACAATGACAAGTAGTGAAAAGCGTTAAAAACGAAAAATCTTTTTTAATAAGCAACTTGAAGTGGAAGAAACAAACTTGAATAATAGATACGACATTCTGAACCCAGTCAACGACGAGCCCACAAATGTAACCCTTCTATTTTTATTTACGTTGCGGTTAGCTTTCCTAAAATAAAAAATAAACTAGCTGATATAGTAGAAGAAGAACAGTATACTACTAGTAGTCTAGCCAACAATAATGTTAAAATTAATTGTAATAGCCCAAACACCTACAGAAAACTGGTTAAATTTACAACATTATTCGCCATAGTTATCAACCCAAGGAAGAGAATCGTGGTAAAATATTTACATCACACAATGGCCATCCAAGATATTAAGAACCAAATTAAAAAAGTAGGTCATAATGTGAGAAATATTATCAATACCAAGCAAAGGTAAACTAAAGCACCATTAAATATGTTCTTTATTGACTTTGAACCAGCGGATAACTACAAAGACATTTACAAAATACGCCACTTACTAATTAATGCTGTCCAAATCGAACTACCCAGAAGAAATAACATCATTCAGTGCATGAGGTGTCAGTTATATGGGCATTCAAAAATCTATTGTAACCATCCATTCGTGTACGTAAAATGTAGAGGTCCTTACAACACTATAACCTACGAAAAAAGCAAAAGTACTCCAGCTACTTGCGCTCTATGTAGGGGTTTCCATTCAGCAAACTATAAAGGATGTGAATACTATCATCTACTCTATAAAAATACTCGCGTTAATACTAATTTTACCAACCATCTACTAACACCAATAGATGTAAACTTCCTACCAACATCTTCTAATCTACTCCTTCCAAAAACTAGCTATGCCATTATACTCAACAATAATACAAATAAAAAAAAACGTCAATTCACTAATTGATAAATTGCTAGAAGACTTCAAAAGTATGTTCCAAAAACCCATCCACCAACACAGCATAATTTTGAACAGGCTGACAATACTGATAAGGAAGAAATAATACCTAAAGCACTCAGAATAGCTCTATGGAACTCTAATGGTGCAAGACAACACAAAGAAGGAATAAAAATCTTTCGTTATTAACACCTAATAAGCATATTTCTAGGCACCCTAGACACAAGAACCAGAACCTTTATAGGCTGCTGGAACGTTAAAACTATGGCAGAAGTAACAAAAACGTACCAAATAGCAAACAAAATGGAAAAATACAAAATCAGTATATTAGGCATAGCCGAATCAAGATGGAATGGGATGGGTCAGAGAAAGTTAGCAGGCAACATTTCCATTATTTACTCAGGCTACGAAGATAAACAGGCACACAAAGAACGTGGGGTAGCAATAATGTTAAATAAAGAATCAACAAAAGTACTGTTAGAATAGGAAGGGGTATCAGAAAGGATCATATGGGCAAGATTTAGAGCAAAATTTAGGAACATAATCATAATAAATGTGTATGCCCCAACAAACCAGCAAGAAGAGGAAGTGAAAGATATGTTCTATAACCAAATATACACAGTTATAACGAAACTAAAAACTAAATATACCCGACATAAACGCAAAAGTAGGAAGAGACTACGAGGGAAAGGAGAATGTAATGGGAAGACATGGAATAGGTGAGGCAAACGATAATGGCACAAGATTAACAGAATTCTGCGCCCTAAACAACCTCACAATAGGAGGAACTTTATTTCAACATAAGGACATCAACAAAACAACTTGGACCTCACCAGATGGAACAACTCACAACCAAATTGACCATATCCTCATGGAAAAGAAATGGAGAAACACATTGCAAGATGTAAAAGCTATGAGAGGAGCAGACTGCGCATCAGATCACACGCTAGTGCGAGCAAAAATTAAAATCAGTATAAAAGCCAAGTATAAACTCAACCCAAAAAGAAGAAAACTTAACGTAAATAAATTAGACGCCCCAGAAATAAAACAGAAGTTTAAAGAAGCGATAGAAAGAAAAGCCAGCACTATGATGGACCCATCGATACTATCTATTGAAGAGATATGGAACGCTTATAAAAACACATTAAATGAAACAGCAATAGAAATAATAGGTTATAATGAAAGACACGATAAAACATGGATCTCAAATGAAACAAAAATGAAACTGGAAAGAAGAAAAACAACAAGAGCAAAACTCCTAATAGAGAAAAACCAAGACCAGAGGAAAATATGGCGAGAAAACTATACCAAAGAAAACAATGAAGTAAAAAAGAGCGCAAGACAAGACAAGAGAAATTACATAAACAGCATGACTAGAGCAGCGGAAGAGGCAGCCAGGAAGCATGATTCCAAAACACTATACAAAATAACAAAAAAACTAGTGGGACCAAACAAAACGACGTCAACCAAATTAAAAGGAAAAATGGAGAAGTACTCTCCACACAAGAGAAATTAAAACAGATGGGTAGAACACTTCACCGAAATATACAAAGCATACGCAAAACTAATAGAGAAATAGAAGACATAATAGACATACATGGAACACTGGAATTGCCTACAGAAGAAATTTCTAAAACCGAAATAAGGAATGCAATACAAACACTGAAAAATAATAAAGCAGCAGGGATAGACGGAGTCCAAGCAGAATTAATAAAATACATCCAAATTACTCAACCGAACTACTTTATATACTACTAAACAAGATATGAACACAAGAACAAATACCAAAGGAATGGACAGAAGGTATAATAATAAAAATACCCAAAAAAGGAAATCGAACAATGTGCGAAAACTGGAGACCGATCACCCTGCTCAGCACAACAAGTAAAATAATGACCAGAATAATTCTAGAAAGATTAAGAAACCCTATAAATATAAAACTGAGAGACAATCAAGCAGGGTTTAGACCAAATAGAACATGTATCGATCACATCAACACCCTAAGAATTATTCTAGAACAAACAGCCGAAGTTGAAGAAGAAATCCTCATAAATTTCATCGATTTTCAAAAGGCCTTCGATACAATAGACAGAGAAGTAATGTGGAAAATATTGGAACAATACGGCATACCAGTCAAATACATTAAAATAATAAAACTATTTTACGACAACTCCACGGCATACATACAGCATGAAGGACAACTCACCCAAAAAGTTGAAATACAAAGAGGAGTGAGACAAGGCTGCATCCTCTCCCCTCTCCTTTTTATAATAGTAATCGATTGGGTAATGAGGAGGACTGAAGACAAAAGAACAGGGATAAACTGGAATATATTTGGCAAACTGGAGGACTTAGAGTTTGCGGACTTGCTTAATAACAACAAATAAAAAACACATGCAACAAAAACTGATCAAACTAAACAACAATGCTAGGAAAGTAGGATTACAAATAAACTCAAACAAAACTAAACTATTAACCAAAAACAACATAGAATACAAGAATACAATTAGAGGGAAGAGATAGAAATAGATGAATTCTGCTACCTAGGAAGCATAATAAGCATTAATGGAGGCACAGAGAGGGATATAGAAAGACGCATAGGACAAGCACAGAAAGCCTTCAATTCACTATTTAAAATTTGGACGTCAAACAATATCAGCAGAAAAACAAAACTCCGACTCTTCCACAGTAATGTAAAAAGTACACTACTATATGGAGCAGAAACCTGGAAAGAAGACAGAAAACACTATAAGAAACTGCAAACATTTATAAATAAATGCCTCAGAATTATTTGCGGAATCTTCTGGCCAGAAGTAATCAGTAATGAGGACCTTTGGGAAATGACAAAAGAGGAAAGAATAGAGATAACCATAAAAAAGCGCAAGTGGAGATGGATTGGTCACACCCTTAGAAAACCGATAAGAAATATAACCAGGCAAGTCTTGGAGTACAATAGGACAGGGAAAAGAAGGAGAGGCAGACCAACTAATACTTGGAAAAAAACAATTACAGAAGAACTAAAACAAGTAGACCTAAATTGGAACCAAGCAAAAAGAATAGCAAAAGATAGGAAAAAATGGAAGGAACTAATGGAAAGAATTGTGACAACGGAACGGACCCCAGACAGTGCGTGAGACTGGCTATCTCACCACAAGAAGTCTAAAGCTAAAGCAAATGAAACGCCCCAACAAGGGCGCCCTTTGCTCCAACAAAGGAGCTATATGATATATGATGATGAAGCATATTTCTAATTAGTGAAACCCACTTTACAGATAAATTATACCTTAAGATACCAAACTACAAATTTTACCACACATTTATCATTCTGACAACACAACTCATGCTGTCAGTGCAACATTAATAAAGGAGACAATTTAACATTATAAACTATTGAGTTATGCAAAGGACTACATACAAGCCACATCGATTAAAATCACAATACTACCATACAGCATAACAATCTCAACAGTATATTATTTACATCATCTAAAAAAAAAGAAAACTTTGCAGATTTATTCTCAACTCTTGGTCCCAAATTTGTATCCGGGAATGATTGTAATACAAAGAACACCTTATGGGAATTACGTTTCACTACTACAAAGGGCAGAGGAATAGCCAAAACACTACAAGAACTTGCTGGACTTCTTTGGACTTTGTAACAAATAGTATTGTCCCCTCGTATATGGATATAGAGTCGACAACTTATCTTCGAATCACACACCTGTAATAGCAACAATTGCTACAACAGTAGTAAATGTTAAAAGCTATCCAGACTACACAACTCAAGAACCGATTGAGGAGCCTAAAAAACCAAAATCGATGAAATTGTGAACCTAAAATATCACTCAAGGATGCTACAGAGCTAGAAGAAGCTATAAACAAGCTAATTTTACTCCTACAAGAAGCAAGTCATGCTAAACCTAAAATGAAAGTCCGCAAAAAGATTTTCCAACATTTCATTAAAAATAAAAATCTGAACACTGAGAAGAGAAAAGCCAGAGAAAATTGGCATCGTTAGCATTCTCTAGTAGAAAAAACTATATACAACTAATTAAGCAGCAAACTCAAAGCTGCAATAAAAGAAACGCAAGACAAGTCATTCCAAGTTTATATTACTAATCTTAACCGTCATGACAATTCAATATTCCACAAAACCAATTCAAATTAATCCTCCAATCCACAAAGATGACCTCATATCTTAGGCTAGAAATAACAAGGACAAGACCGATTTGTTTGCACAACATCTGACGGAAGTATTTAGCCTTCAAGATACTGTACCAACACAAGAAATGATTACAGATTTACAAAGTTTGGTGGAAATTCTTAATCTGATAAAACTAATTACCCCCAAAGCAATTAAAAAAGAAATCGCTTATCTAAATACTGGAAGGTCACTTGGACCTGACCAAATCACACCCAAAATGTTAAAAAACTCCCCGGGAAAGGTATTGTAATCCTAACATATCTATTCAATGGAATTCTCCGTCTCCACTATTGGCGTCTTTAGCTAAAGATTGCTAAAGTAATTCTAATAGCCAAACTTAGTAAAAATCCACACCAAGTTTCCTCATACAAACATTAAATCTTCCATCTACCATTTCCAAGCTCATAAAAAATCTTCTACTTCACCGAATCAGTCCCCCGTCTACATGTTACTCCTAGCCATCAGTTCGGATTCCGACAATTCCATTCAACAGTTTAACAGCCCCATCGCGTCGTACAAACAAAAAAATTCCTGGAAGACAAAATATCTGTACTTCTAGATATAAACTAAGTGTTCGATAACCTGTGGGCACGCTGGTTTCCTATACAAAATTAAGCAAATCCTTCCATCTTATTTTCTTAGCTTTACTTGGCTGATCGTCAATTCCGAACTAAAGTAAATGGCGATTATTTGAACACCTTTCCAACCCAGGCTGAGGTACTGTAGGGCAGTGTGTTGGGCCATTCCAACTGGAACTTTTGCAGATGATACAATCATACTTTCCAGCCATGTAGATCCAATAATAGCATCTTTATATGCGCAAAGCCATCTAAATCTTATATAAGATTGAACTAATAAATAGAACATTAAATTTAATACAAGCAAATCAACTTAGATAATATTTACACTGAAAAAGGGCCACTTTCCACCAGTTACCATCAATAATACACATATACCTACATCTCATCAGTACGATACTTAGGACTACACCTCGACGAAACACTTATGTAGAAGGACTACATTTTAAAAGAAAAAAAACAAATGGACTTATGACTCAAGGACTTAAATTGGCTAATTGGAAGGAAATACAGTTTTCCCCATGAAAATAAAATTTTGGTTTACAAGACAATAGTCAGACCTATTTGGACTTGAGTTACATCAGCAAGTCAAATAGAGCAATTATCCAACGCTCCCAATTCAAGATTCTTCAAGCAATGATTGACGTACCTTGATACCTAACCAATACAACGTTACATGATGATCTCCTTATGCTTTCCATTTTAACTATCATACAAGAACGTAGTGCAGCTCATTATACCCGACTAGACCAACATGTTAATCCATTCATACAATCACTTCTATTACTGGAGACTAAAAAGATGTTGGTCAATTGACCTAGCTGGAAGAGTTCCCATCTCGCCATCAAGGACTGTTTAATATTATGTTCCTATTTTATCATATTAGCCCATAGAATATTATTAATGATTGCTAATAAATAAAAAAATAAGTTAATGCTACTTTAATTTTGTTTAAAAAGTACAGGAATATTTTCCAAATATTTTTTTCAAAAAGCTTTCTTTACCTTTACCAGAAAACCTTTAAAATCAAAAATCTTTTGGGAACTGTAGTATAAAATATTGTCTATATTTTCAGTGTTGAACCGTTTCGTTAAATCATATTTTTTTTTGTAAATTGTCGCAAAAATATAAAATTTCTAACAAATGTTGTAACCCAATGCGGTGGGTCGCGGTATTTCCCAGCCACAAACAGCGACGCCCGTCTAATTGTTTAGTCAAGCAAATAATTAAAACATATTATTTTTTATTAACAAAAAAAGGTTGAAGTCATCAGAAAGACTTGTGTCGAAGCTGTACGAAGGCCTGCCCAGATATCTTTCGTGAAATGTAAAATATAAACAAAGAAATTGTTCGTGTGTCTAACAAATAAATCGCGACCTCCAGAAGGTCGTTTTTGTTCAAGTTTTTTAATGTAAAGCTAACTTTTGAAAACATGGCTTTTGTTTTGAATTTAGCAAGTCATTCTATAAACAATTCCGATTTTTCACAACTATTTGGTAGTATGTGACGTCTTCAAGGGCAGCCTAACATTTTGCAGCAACACCGCAAAGTGTAGCTAACACACATTTGTTTTATGGTTGTGGTTAGTGGTGAAATGAAATCCAGCAAAGAGCATATATACCATGTGCTACGGTGGGAACTTTATAATGAAAACACTACGACCAAATGAATTAAATGAAGACATGCTGCGTCTAACCGTACAGTACAATGGCACAGGAATTGGCAAAACACCCCCCTTGCCAGCAAAAATTTGGAATTGTGCCTAAATTAAGAACATGGGTTCCGCATTAGTCAAGCGATGTGTTCGATTGACCTTACCCGTGAAAATAAAAAAAAACTTTTGTATAGGCTGGATGAAAAATGGGGAATATCAAACGACATCATCAGTAGTGAAGGACACCTCAACATACACCAAAGCAAGGTCTTCATCTCAGTAAGTTGTTGTTGTGTGTATAGTGGAATATAAAGCATAAAATTTGTTTGAAACATTAAGCACAAACAATTGCCAAATGTTCAACTGCCATTGTAAGACCGATTATCTCCGATTAGCAGACGTGTGGCTTCATGTCGGTTAGACCAAACTATAATTTGTTAGACAAACGCATCAAAAATTAAAAGATTATCCGAAAAATCAGACATTATTTAAGTGGAAAAAAATATATGGCGTCCCGCAAAGACAAAATGAGACATTCAAAGATTCTTTCAATTTTAAACCTAGACATTTTTCTCACAAACGTATTTACATCTTACCACATAGCTTGAATAGTGAAAAAAAATTTACGGAATTCAAAAATGATTGGCACTCTTCTTTGAAACTTGAGTTACGTGGCGGATTAAAATATTCCCCGCGATGCTACCAGATGGAGCTTCCATAACATTCACACATGCTGCGAGAGAAAGCGAAAAATTATAGAAGCAGACAATTATGGGCAACGTTTCTTTTGAGGGAATGACTGCTTTGTACGCACCGCCTAGCCACAAAACTGTTTAGTTGGATATCGGAGCTTAAAGAAGAGTGCAGCGGGGGTTGATAAATGAGAGCAAATTACGCATTGTCTAACTTGACAATTGCAAACAGGCAAATCACATTCGGTGTACTGAAGGATGCAACAAGTCTGTCTTGCAAAATTTTGCATGCCATCAACTATAAGGACTTGTAAATGAGAAAGGCCTATGGATTGTCCTCACCACTTAGCAGAAGCAGAAACGTGTGGGGGTATGCTAACAGTTGCTGTACTTGTAAAGCGTGGATACAAAGACATTCTTTGAGTGTCTGGTTCCAGAAAAGAAATGCTAGCCTATGGAATGGTAGCACGTTGGAAGCCTTCTACCCAAGAATCCACAGACATAGTAATTGTCTGTTGAGATCGGGAGAGGATGATAAGCTGATAAAGAGCATTACAGGTTAGAAGAAATAGAAATGCAAAGAGTTAGTTTGAAATGACAATGTGTAAATACATTGTGGCCACACTGTTACAACCCTAAAAGCAATGCATAGTAAGAAGTTCTTCTTCAACGACAAGTTTCAGTTGATTGTCCACCAGTTGTTCCGTACTACACTCATCTCTACGAATACTGTCTGATCGATAGCAAGATAGGATGGATATTGAAGGGGAATACCTCTGATGGGATGTATACTCACTTCTTTGTAATAACAGTTTAGTGAAGAGAAGACTATTGGAGTGTCAGTCATTTTTTAACGCCTCAAGTATATCACTAATTCTGTTGTGGCAGAAACTTTTTCTAGATAAAATCCATTAACTATAGATGTTTAGTTGGAGGGGCAAAATCTTAATTTGCTGTAATTATTAACCAATTTGAGTTTCTTATTATTCAAGAAGCGCTCACTATTGTGCTATTGAATAAAGAATTTTTGTTTACTCTGACAAAGATCCCCCGAATAAAATGATTTTATTTGAATTGTTTATAATAGAAAATTGCCTAAATACCCACCTAAAACATGCGCAAGGGCAATGCATTTGAATCCGCGGAGATTTCGATACAAATTGGCCTCATTACAATTCCGCGTTATTAATGTCTGTACAAATAAAATACTGAATCAATTGCAATTTGGAGCCGTTTGATGAAATAGTTCATGCAGATAGCTTTTGATCTACGCTGATGAATCAGGTCGGAAACGAGGGTGAGATGCATCGATTAATTTTAATGGAATTTAAAAAGGTGATGGGTGTTGCAGGTTGATTTTTAATTTTTAATTATTTTCACGCGGTTATAAAAATTAATTTATTAAATAAAGAGGTGCTTTTGGTTACAGTACTTTAACGATATTACCCAAATAACCTAACAAAAAGTTAAAACTTAAAAAAGTACAAATAGAGGGTTTGGCAGAATGACCTCCCTTTTTTATGCATTGGTAGATGGCATTCCAGTCGTACATCTTTGAGCAGCACAAGGTATACTATTGGAATGGTGTAAACACCGTGCTTTTGTGTTGGAGATTTATAATGCTATGGGTATCTAATATCTGACAGAATGGTTCAGCATTAAAACGTAACGTTCGGACACCCGAGAATATCGCAGCAGTGAGGTAGGCTGTTGTTACATCATCGCTAAGCGTGGGCAGATTTCTACACTGCGATCTCATATTCCATGGTGGTCCAGGAATTTAAAGAATGTAATTGGTACGCCCGGCAAGCTGCTTGTGAGGACATGTTGAAAAATGTTCCAATTAATGCTGTTCTGCTCAGTAGTGACGAATCTCATTTTTGGCATTAAACTTCATAAAATCTTCTACAACTCCATGGGTGAGCTCTCCATAGTCAGCGTATAACTGTTTGGTGTACTGTTACGGAATTTAGTACCATAGAGCCGTATTTTTTTAAGGAAGCTATGTTGCGATGTTACGTAATTTCCTGAAGCCTAAACTCAACGAAAATGGAGCTGCACTACTATAATTCCAACAAAATGGCTCCGCCACAGACAAGGCAAAAGTTTTTCCAGACGTTCTAAGATAAATGTTGACATCTCGTAGTCGGCTAGGTCATTTTTTCCATGAGGACACCTGAACGCTGAAGTTTTCAACGCAGGCCACCGATTATTGAGAAATTAAGCGGTAATGCGGAACTTTATGGTGAGGCTCGTGCCGGCAAACATTTAGACGATATCATCCTCAAAACTGGTTGATGACTAGATGGTATAATAAAACAGAGGAGAGACCATTCTGCTGAGATTGAGTTGCTATATAACGTTACGACTAATCAGACATTTAACTTGCAAAAATGAAATTTCCTACAAAACATAGATAGATTTTAAAGAATTAAATGGACAACCCATGTATAACAAATATTCAACAATATGTATTAATTATTTATTTTCTTTGTTAATAAAAATTTGTCTAGCTTTACAGTCGTAACTTGAATAATTTTATTCTTAACATTCGCATTTGTAAAATGCAAGGCCTATTAAAAAACTTTAAATAATTTTTGTTGTTAATTTTGCCCTATTTTGTATTCTATAATAATCTTTATCTTGTAGTTCAATTAGAAGATTGAAAAGAATATTAAAATGCTATTATATTTGAATTTTTTAATAAATTTTTCGCATCCCTCTTTTTAAAGTCAATAAGCCCATGCATTACCAAGCTTCTTCAGTAGCTTTGATCATATAGTCTAGTTCTTGTGTTTTATTTCTTTTCTAAATCATCTCCAACAATTTTGAAATTGCGTATTAACTCTCAGTTCATCGCTCGTGCTATGAATTGAACTGCGCCAGCAATTTTCCTGGATGTTAAATGTACCTGTAGTGTTTAATTATTGCCGTTATTATTAATATGCTTCCTAATTGATAGCGTATGGAAATTGATCAAATATTACATTGCACCTTTTAGCTATTAATAGCCTTTAATTATGTAATTTAATACTTGTAGCAATGAAAAACAGATTTAATGACGTCTTAATTATTGTAGGACTATTATATTTTTTATGAGTTTGTGTATTCTTAGTAATTTTAATTATGCTATGCGAACAAATCTGAGTTCGTTCGTTATGTAAGGCACGGTGCTTGCCGTATCGCTCCGTATTAGAGATGGTGTGCGACGACCGAGCAGTGAGGGAGGATATATAGAAGCCCTTAACCTTCCAATTCGTATAGTTCGATAATATATTCTACATGTTTAAATATTTTTACTTTTTTATTTAAATTGGCTCGGCCAGTATGTCTGAATGGTTGAGGCGTTTAGTTGCGGTTCAATCATGGGTTGAGATTCTGGCGGGTGGCCTATTCCTTCACTAAAAATAATTGTCGAATATACACAAAAACATGTAATAATCTCACGTTATCTTCTATACGTTTAAATATTTGTTCTTACTTTTCATTTGCCATAATCATTCGTAAAGTAAAAATTATTGATTCTCTATTTTTCTGAAATAAGTTTCTATTGCAGTTTCGTTATTAGCATGAATGAAATATTTGAATTATTTAAGATATCTTAGGAGCGTGCGTTATTTAGTTTGAATATTTACCACAAGTACTGCAGTTACGCCAAACTTTTTATTTGCATGAAAATGCATCTATTAGTTATAAACGTTGCTTTTACGACAGAATTGGATAGGCGGAAATTAATGACTCCGAAGTTTTTTGAGCGTTAATATTAATACCCCGAAGATGCCCATTTTATTTCTCTATCAATCACCCGGCATTCATAACCCGAAGAAAAAGAGGTATGCAAAGTACCCCACAAAACGGCCGCCCCAACTTTCGCTTCCGCGCGCGGTTTTTGCCGAAAGTAACGACACTGAGCATCTGGCACAAGTCGCAGTTGTATAATCTAAGAAAAAAACTTCATTAAAATCGAATCATGCGTTAGACAGCTACAAACCGCTTTCTTTCATCTTTTCGGAAGGAAAGAAATTAGGAATCAGAACCGTAAAGGGAAATTAATTCGGCAACTTCGAGTAGCAGCGTCGTTAGCTCAAATTCGATTGTAAAACGATTTTGTAGATACTTTGAATGTTTATGCAAGTGACAATAACTATGTGTATAGTGAAGAACATGCAGCATACAGAACGGGGTTTAATATGTAGCTAGCAAATTTTGAATGACAAATCAGGTAGGTTCCGTTAGAAAAGCACTTATCGCTTACAGGAATTAATTTTATTTCTTTTATCGTACGTGTATCTTGTAAGTATACACTTTGTAGTGTTCGTTTTTTTAAATACTCAATGTAATTACCAATAATCAAACTATTAGAACAATTGACAGAATAATTTAAAAACAAAAAAGTTTAATTGACGTGTTCTTTGAGTACCTACAACATAATAATGAAAATTATGAGATAGCTTAGGTCAAAAATATATCAAGCTTTAGTATTTTCGCCATAACTGTGTTGTTTCTTTGTATTTCTTACTGAAATTTTTAGGAAATCATTTTAGATGTATTTCATACTTCTCCACTTTTTCAAAAAAAAAAAACGAAACAACTCGACTATAAAGGACTTTATTATTACAGTAAAAATGATCAAAATACAGCAACCAAACAAACACTAGAACAACACTAAAAGTAAACAACAACAGTCTAATACTTAGTAGCATAATCCTTCGAATCAATGACAGTCTAGCACCTGCGAGGCATGGCGCCCAGAAAAATATGGATGGAGGAGAGTGGGATGTTTTTCCATTCTTCTTCGAGTTTGGCATACTTCTCATCTGCATTCTTAGTATTTCTCGATGGCAAACTAGTTCTAGACATGCTTTGAACAATGTTTGGGATTATTGTCCTATTGGAAAATGAATTCTCTGCTCGTGTTCTGCATAACATATGGGCGCATCGTGTTCTCGAGCAAGTCCTTATACAGATAGCGATAATATTGTTAATTCTCTTGAAGGGACTCGTGCCAAGGCTGGAGACACAACCCCAAACCATAACACTTCCGCTTCCGTAATTCATCGTGGAAATCTGGTACTTGAGATCGAAACGAGATCCACTGAATTCCGTCCGTTCCAAAAAACATGTACTTGCTTTCGTCACTTTAGAGCACATTTTCCCACTCCCCACGCGCTTTCCTACACTTTTTCGAAATCACAGGCTTTTTGACTAGACGACGTCCATTAAGTCTAGCTTGGTGCAGATGACGTCTGATAATACGAACAGATGGTATCAGCTACCGTGAGGTTATCGCAGGACATACGAATAAAGTTGCTGTCGAAGAGTCTCGAAGAAATCTTGAGGCGACCGGCCTTGGACTTTTTCACCATACTATTTTGGATTTTCAAGCGCTTCAAGAAATGGTGCTCTTGTGGAGGTTGAACTGTGCTGCTCACGCAGAGTTCCTTCTTGAACTTGACCATTGGTTTCTGGATATCAGAATATGTTGCAAAAGTCAAACTACTTACACATACTTGACATGGTTATTATTATTATTTGAAAAATGTAAGAATAAGCGATGAAAACGACGCAAAATACCAGTTTTTCAAGTCAACGAAACGGCAATTTTTACTAATTACTGTGATTTGCAGGACATGATTAGCAGGCATTTGAAAAAGTCAAAATTATCATTCGTATAATTGCAGAATAGGTTTTAAAACATTGTTCGAAAATTTGATAAAAATTTATCAGCATATAAAGAAGTTATGGAGGGAAATACTGAAAGTTGATTTATTTTTAACCGGTACTGTAAGTTTTTCGTTGTAATCTTATTTTTTAAGAATATTTCTAGAAATGTGTACTTTCTTCAGAAATTGCCTCTAACTTGTTTCACTTTTTTCCAGCTAGTTAAAAATATCCATATCTTCAGTTTAATCTGACTGAATCATGTAACGCAAAATCAGTGATGTAAGGAGGCCATCGTAGTAAATTATTCGATATAGTGAATGTCAAACAATACAGTGTCAAGAATGAGTCATCCCGAAAAAGAATTTCTGTACCATTACGTGGCGAATGTTGTGAAATGCAGCTATGGAGATGCTTAGGATCTACTCTTTATTTTTGTGCCGCAGCAATATTATTTTCAGTAATTGAAGATTTGAAAATCTAAATTTTAAAAATTAGAGCAAAACCGGACACCCTTAATTTCCATGATTAGTGTTGCTACTTGTGAGAAGGCAAAACTATTGCAAAGCCGCCATTGCTACACTCCGAGCTAAGTTTATGTACGAGGTGCGTTCAAGTTCTAAGCTCTCCAATTTTTTTCTCAGCGATGAGAGTAAGTAGAAAGATGCGGTTAATTTTAAAAAGCGCGGAAAATATTTCTGAATTTATTATATAGATGCCAGCACCATACAATGCGCACGAGTCGAATTATCGCCATTGCAGTGAGTGTTGTTTTGTATACTTTAAATGGCGACGTCTAGTGTTCAAGAACAACGTGTAATCATCCGTTTTCTCCTCTTACGTGGTGAAGCGCTTATCGAAATTTATCGCCAATTGAGTGTGATGTGTGGGGAAGGCGTTATGGATGTTAGAAATTTGCGTTTGTGGGTGCAAAAGTTTAAAGAAGTTTAAGAGTTTTGTGATCATGAACAGAAGCAGCCTCGGCCACGAACCAGCCGGACCGAAACGATGATTGCGCAAGTGGAGCAAGTTGTTATGGAAGATCATCGATTAGGGACCTCTAAACTTGGCATTTACGTAGAATCTGTGTAGTTCATTTTGCCTGATGACCTGAAAATGCAGAATGTTTTTTCAAGGTGGGTCCCACGAATGCTGAGCGACAAGGATGTGCGGGTGGCAATGGTTCAGGACATGTTGACATGTGATGTCGCCCTGAATTTCCGGCTATGGGTACTCTGCGTGGCCACTCACTGTCCAGTCGAGCCACTGTTGCACGTTCCTAAAAAGTTTTCTCAGTAGTCATGGTATTATGGCAACGACGTTGTAAAAAATGTGTACGTCTAGACGGAGATTACGTTGAGAAATAACAGAAGTTTCAACTTTCTTGGGTAAGTACTTTTTAGAAAAAAAATTGGAGACTTCGGAACTTGAACGCACCTCGTATACGCCATAATGTTTTATAATTTTTTGTATTCAACTCAAAAATTTTCAATTTTATGTTTCGCGTGCTTAGTATACTCGAGGATTAATATTATCAAGTTTATGCTTTTGTTTCTTACATTTTAAGGCATATTTAACATACTAAGTTGCATAACGATAGTACCCGACTTTACTTCCCATTTCAAAAATATTGTTTTAAAGATAATTTATAACATTGTCTTTAAAATTGTTATTATAAAAGAAATGTATAGTGTAAGATACTTGAATTTATTCATTTCTTACAGATATGTCTTTAAATTACCAACAAAAAACAAACTGACAGAGTTAGTCATAAAAAAACGACTGATGCAAAATAAAAAAGTTGTCTTGACGCCTTTTTCTCAACTTCAGTGTCAGAAAAAATACTAAGTCACTATAAAAAAGTTTTCATAGACGCTCAAGAATTTGCGGATAGCCTTTCAACTGGAAGGTCTATACTTTCAACAGAGAAATTAGAATGGCTGTATTTTAACCACTACCACGTATTTAAATAACTAAGTAATTTTATTATAAATATTCTCAACTGCAATTCTAGTCGGTCATTGGAAATGGCTTTTTTTATCATTAAAGATAATAGATCTTTTGTAAACGCGCGCCTTAATGATTATCATTACTATGACTCATTCCTGATGCGCTGGCTATTATGTCAAGTCGCACTCAGCTTTTCTTACTACTTCCAATCCCATAAAAACTGACAATAGATTTCCAAGACAATAGATACCTAGACAAAGGAGGGATGCTGGGACCAGCCATACACCCATCTGCAGTTCTGGAGGCTGCAAGTATAGTATTTATTTTTAGAACTCCGCTAAAATTTCATAGTTTTTGAAATAATACCAAGAACTAAAATTAAAAAATTCCGAAAAAATATCGTTAGCTTGTGCTAAGGAATTTAACCGTATAGCAGTGGATAATTTCCTTAATCTTCTGGAATCTGTATACAAAGTACATCAACTTCGGCAAAAGGAGTGCTCTTGAGATGTTTAACTAACCTTCTAAAGTCATCACTCTTAAAAAATCCCAAATAAGTTGGTTTCTTATAAATAAATAGTTATAGTAACTCCTAGTTTTATGCAATCAATGTTTGTTTTCCCAACAAAGCAGAACAACCTTTTAATGATAGCTAAATGTCATGGATAAAATTAGTCTTACTTTTATTTTTGATCAAGAAATATATTACACGTCTCGTAAAGATTTTTTTTGTTTTAGATGGCTACTCATAACATATTAAAATTTAAAATTTAATTTTATTCTGATTTTTATACTACGAATCTCTTCCAACCTTTTAATGAGACATTTATGAGTCTATTAAACACGTAATGCAAACAAAAGATTTTAAAATAAGTTTTAAAATAGGTCATCTTGGCTGTTCCGTAATTATTTATGAAGCGGAAGTACCAAAGTTACTGTTAAATAAACATGTATTATAGGATTTGAAAATGCAGGAATATATCAATTTAATTTAGATGTACTTTATGACTATATCTTTACTTTTTTAGAAATGCCCAGTGAACAATTAGAACAACAAACTAATTGGACTAACAAAACAAATTAAAAATTACCGTTGTTAAGGCAAAGAACATTGGACTATAGTGTTCTACGTTTAAAATAATTTAACATTTCCGATCTCTTTAAGAGAACCTATGTCTTTTCTTTAATAAAGAGCGAAAATCGAAAAAAAGATAAATAGAAGAAACAGCAATTTTAATTTATTACCCATATAAGTTAAAATTCATACAATAAAAGTAGAAGAAAGCTTCAGAAAGGAAATTTGTTGGTAACATAAGGAGCAAATAGCTAGAAGAAAATAAAGAGGCGAGAACAGTAAACAGCGAAAGAAAACCTCAATACAATAAAATTGTTGAATGGGGAAGAAAAGGACAACTTTGACGTTTGTACGAGGATGAATCAAATATAAGCCGAAATTTATATTTTACGCGCTACGAACTGAATAGAGAGGGGTGCGGCTTTAAAGCGTTATAGGTAGGCATACTTAAAGCGGATTTTTCCAGTATTACGATGTCCATTCTGCAAAAAATTGTTATCAAGTTGTCTAAAATTTGGAGATAACTTAAGACATAGTTGAAAGACAACACCCTTAATTAGACTTCAGTATACATATGTCAAATAATTTTTAGGTGGACAAAAAATAGTTGAAAATGAAAATCACGGACGTCTCTCGAGGAGCAACAGCACCGAGGAGTATGTTTGTATTATTTGCTGCTTTTTTGAGAATAATCTCTTATTAAAAGTTGTTAAAAGCGCTTCTGTTAATCATATAATTAGAAAAGACGCCAATTTCTAATCCGAGATAATATTCTACTTTACGACAATACCCAGATTCATACAAAAAACTCGACAAAAAATTAAAAATTTATTTTACACCACGCTGGAGTAACCTCTATACAGCTCAGACCCATGGTTTTGCGATTATCATTTGTTTGGACTATTAAAACTTAAAAGGAGGACAGTTACGATTACATTATTTTACAATAGCTAAATTTAAAAATGTTTGTGTTTTTACGATGCTTTAACAACTTAAAAAAATAATTGTTTAATATATTATTCATCATTATATATTAAACTTTATTCAACCTTCAAATTGAATGAAATATTAATACAAAGTTGTGTTTGCTGAGTTTAGTCCCATAAAGATTATTTAAATAAAGACAAAAAGGATAATTATATTTCAATTTATAATTTTAATAAACGTATAAAGTTTTTCATTTTTGTAAATGAAGTATTTCAAATTTTGACTTTTATATATTATGAAAAGGTCGTATCGTCCAGAAGGTAACACAAGCAATTTTAGCAACCATTAACTGGCGGTCATCTCCAAGAAAGCGGCGAACAATTCGAATATTCCCCTCAGTAACGCTAGTCCTCAGATGACAACCATAACACTTGAGTCTTCTTAAGAGTATTGTCCCTAAACTGTATCTTAAGTGTTTTCCAAATTTTAGATAGTTTTATTCGCTCTGTTGCGTGTGACAAAATATTTTTTTATAACGCAGACTGAATGCCAAGATTCATTTCCAAATGTGATAAACTTGAACACAACATTGATGTCATCCATTTGGTAGAACTTCAAAGATTCTGTACACTTTAAATTTGTTTCGGATAGTTGTGATGTAACCGCAAAGCTTTGCTTTGTACAATTGGAAATTATATTCAAATTATTCGATTTAATTAAATTATATTGGAATTTTTAGCTATGACATATTTGAATATATTCTTTTATTATTCGAATATGAATATCAGCTCCAGTTATATCATAAGGCAAAATGATTGGAGTATGAGATTTTCGAATTCCCCAAAAGTTTTAAAATTTTAAGTTTGAAGATATTCAAACTTATTGAACACAAATTGAATAGTAAGATTACTATTCAATAATTCAGTGACATTGGAATTGCAAACGACTGCTTTACGTAAGGATAGCTACATTCCATGAAGACTGGGTCACTAGTAGAAGTAGGAGTGACTTGCACGTGCTTAAAATTCCGTACGAAAGTAATAAGCTTTGGTTTGTAAAAATAGCACATGTCAAGAAGTAACTAAAAGTCAAATATTTACAAACATTATAAAGATCGTTTTCTCACAATAAAATTAAAGCGTTACTATTAGAGCATTTTACCAAATAGTTATTGAAACCCAAAGAACATACTATTATATTTCTGTTATGGTGTGGTGGAAGTTATGGCAATATCACTTAATTAGGATAAAACATTAACAAATATATTAATCAATAAATTATTCGTTATTTTCGTGATGCAAGTTGATACAAAAGACTTTTAATTGCATTATGACGTACGCAGTTTCCCATAAGTCTATTTCATCATTTTTATCTCACTACCTGTAAATCCCTTGATTAAATTCTTCAGTATTCATATGTTTTGTTAACAAATTTTAAGTAAACAAAATATATGTTTCAGATTTTGTAAAACGTCTTTACCAAATGATGAACATTTGGTTTCTGAAAAGATACAAAAACCGTAAAATTGTGAAGAAAAGAGGTGGATCGGAAATTACAATTGGATAGACCAACAATCACATGCTAAGTTTTGATATTTTCATTTTCATGAAATGTATCAAAATGTATAAAGAAATTATTTGAAACTTACCGATTTTGACTGAAAAATGGTTGAGTATCGAAAGCATCAAGAATGATAAAGGCAGAACTGCCGCGACTGAAAAGAACATCAAATAAATTTAAAAACACTATCAAGAAACTCCAACATCAGTGCCAAATACATCAAAAAAGCTCGAAATCGGGAAAACGTTCTTTATTGGATAAGAGTTACAACTATTCGCTTATAAAATTCGAATTTATCAAACATTTGGTGACAGACCAATTGAAAATCAATATCAAAATTTAATAAATGGTGGATTCTGGTTCATGCAAAACAGAGATAGTCTATCAAACTCAAGGAAATACAGACCCGTTCTCAAGAGTCTTTGGGCCAAACATCATAACATTGCCCGACCTATTCACCCGATTTCAACTAATTGTAGGGCCTAACAAAAATATTGTGTACCACCTGAGTTCAAAAAGTTAGAAAAATTGCATTTTGAAAAAATTCTATTTTAGAAAAAATTCGGCACAAAAATATTAATCACTTTTTGAAGAGATTGCGGCGACCAAGAGTGAAGTATAACATTTTAAGAATGAATTATTCGTCGATCTTTAAAACTTGTTTCACGAATTTAGCAAATGTATGCAAATTAAATGACAAAAAAATAACAATTAGAAATCCAAGAAAGAAAAATCTTAAAGAAAATATATGGGGGACTAAAGACCTTCAGTAGAGGACAACCAACGAAGAAACCATAAGATTGTATAAGACAAAGATGATAAATGTAATCAGAACACAAACAATAAGATGGTTAGGGCACGTGCATAGGCTACTAGACAAGCACTAAAATGAGGTATGACAGGAAGGAGAATAGGAAAACCCAGGACTAAACCGATAAAATCCGAGCAAACTTGAGAATTAGAAATTAGCACCAGAAAGTTGTAAATATAGAAACATTTTATAAAATTTGCCCAAAAGCCATGGATTAACTAGGCCTGTAGTATTGATATATAATACTATTCAAAAATTTACAAGTTTTTGTCATTTGTATTGGATATCTTGGTGTTACTGAAACGTTTAAATTTACATCTGTCGGTCTGACCCCTAAATTTAACTTCAAAAGCTTATTCCGGCATTTGGTATAACTTATATGGTAGTTTCAAGTTCGATGCAATCTATAGACTTCAATAAAAGTCTTCTTGATTTCCAAATAACTTGATAACTCGTTTACAGTCACACTAAGTTACAATTTTTAAATTCTTTATTGACCCTCGGTTGAAGAACTGTTTCAACGAGGAGTTTTGGTGAATGATTTCTTTTTTTATGTTTGTTTCAGAAGTGAAGCCCCATAGATGTACTCTATATGTCCAAATAAGTTTGATAACTTGTAAAATACAATTTTATTTTCTATTGATAGTCTAAATTTTGTTTCTATTATCCAATTTATTTACGTTACTTTTATGTCTATTTGTTTTTTCTTTTTTGTAATATGTTTCTTCTATGCCAGATTATTATCTAGGCTTAATGCTAAGTATGTTTCCGTTTCTATTTGTGGTATCTGCACTTTACAATTTCTGGATAGAACTAGGTTCCATGACTGGATGGAATAGCACTATCGCTCACAAATGTTTATGTTGCCTTTTGTGTTATTAATAGGTCTGGCGCGTGTAGAAAGTAGAGTAAAGGCCTAAATTGGCTAACAATACTATGCACTTTTTTGGAAGTTCGCTATAAGATCAACACCGAGAGCCTTCTTGGGATTCAGCAGTTCTATTTCGGCAGTTATTTTCTTTGAGGTAAACGGTTTAATGTTTTAATGTGGTTCTAGAGGAATGGAACATTTTTATTCTGTTTCTTAATATGGTTCGTTGTCTATTGGTTGCAAAAGTGTAGTCAGGTGTTTTGCGAACATTAGCCTTTTTTGTCACTTTTGTCCGCAGTTTAACATTGTTTTTTCTTATTGTTGGTATATTTAGTTTATATAGAGTTAGAAGTTCTAGTTAGTTTGGATATTTTTCATTTGAATCTGTTATTCTAGTGATTATAAGCATTTTTGTAGGCTGGCGTATCTGGGTAATCTGCCAATCTGCATCCATCCGTTTAATTTCTAGTATGGTAGTATTCCGTTATTTAATTTGAACTTTTGCTGTCACTTCTTGTACGGTCTGTTAAAGTTTTCTTATTTATTTTTTCTAATTATTTCTATATTTTATGCTTTTTAAGTTAAGTGCTATGTTTTCATTTGTCATGTTATGATAAACATCCCAATTTGTTCTAGTATGATGTAATCTTAGTGTGGGTTTTTTGTATATAATAAATATGCCAAATTGTTACTATATTGCAACAAAGAACTCCAACATGTCAGGTATCTTGCTTGAATTGGTAAACTAGTAAGTTGATGTTCTTGTTGACATGAATGTGTATTTTTGTCCTTTACTGTTTTAAGATATTCTCTTTCTTTACTTATTAAACGTGATCCCCATCTAATACGTTTACCATTGTAGGACTCCTCCGGCTATTAAGTTTGTCTGTTTAAAAAAAATTTGTCAAAATGGGACCGACAGGCAATAAGCTGGTAGTCTGTAAAATGTCTTTTTGATATTGCAAGTCTTCATTGTCTTGAATAGAGCACTTAACAAGGATTGCAATACCTTCATGAAATTATTTGCCATTTTAATTGCTCAGTCAATGTTGCCTCTTCATAAACCAGTCAAAATAAAATTGCCCAAAAATTTTTAGTTGGGCGAGTTTAAAGACACACTAGGCGTATTTGCGTGCTTCGACAGAACTGACTTGTTTGTAGCTTTTTAGCAATTCTACATTTTTGGGCACGATGGTATGATACCAGAAAATTATTTTGTGATGTTTATTCACTTTTGGCAGACATTAAAATATAACATCCGTATTGTTACTTCTCCTTTATACGTTTGAATAAAAATGTTAGAAACACTCTGTCCAGATATCATGCACTATGCCAAAATATTTGGTTCAAACTTGGATTCATAGACAAATGTTATGTAATCGGGTGCATTTAATTTTTGTTTAGTATAAAATTCCTGATTAGTAACATTATTACTATTTTAAAATGACAAATACATTTTTTTATAAGAACTCAAAATGGGATTCCTTTCCAATTTTTTTTCTATTACGTCGTTTTTGTATCTCATGAAAATATTATGGATTGTTCTGTGAAAAAATGTTTCTCTTTGAGAAAATTATGTAAAACATTTTTGCTTGCGTGTTGTATGTTGTCATAAAACTTTTTGATAATACACTTCCATCTTGACAGATAAAATAATAACACAAGCAACTATATTACTGACAAGACATGTTACATATAAATCAAGAGCTACAATGCTCGTATTTGATCATATTTCCGACTAATTATGTTTTGTGTCACTGCGCAGTTTACGTCTACAAAATATTAAATAGATTTTTAAGTAACTATATAACTGGTATCTCATAGACTAAATCATATTGTTAGTATTTTTACCACATTATTTTGAAGTCTTTTGATTTGGTAAATATCTATTATTACTTGTTGGTTCAAAAAGAACAAAGAACATAAAAGGTGTTCTAAGGTCTCCAATTTTTTTTCTCAGCGGTGAGAGTAAGTAGAAAAATTCGGTTAATTTTAAAACATGCGGGAAATATTTTTGAATTTGTAATGTAAATGGCAGCACCTTACAATGTACACATGTCGTCTTATCGCCGTTTCTGTGATTGTTGTTTTGTATACTTCAAATGGCGACGTTTAGTGTTTCTTCTTCTTGCGGTTCCTATCCGTTCCGGATGTTGGCAACCATTTGGGCTATTATAATTTTGTTGACTGCTGTCTTGAATAACTGTGTTGTGGTCATAGAAAACCATGTTCGCAGGTTTTGAAGCCATGATATCCTTCTTCTACCCGGACCTCTTTTGCCTTGTACTTTTCCCTGCAGTATAACTTGAAGTAGTTGGAATCTGTTTTCGTTCCGCATAATGTGTCCTAGGTACTGGAGCTTTCTTGTTTTTATTGTAGTCAGTATTTCTTTTTCTTTTTTCATTCTTTGCAGAATTTCGTCATTCCTGACTCTCTCTATCCATGACACTCTTAACATTCTGCGATAGAGCCACATTTCAAATGCCTCCAGCCTTTTTTCTGTTGTTTTTGTCAGGGTCCATGACTCTACTCCATAAAGAAGGATAGGGAAGACGTAGCATCTCAGAAATCTCATCTTTGAATTAATTGTTAAATTGTGGCTTTTGAAGATGGTACTCATTTTGTTGAACACGGCTCTAGCCTTTTCAATGCGGATCTTTATTTCCTGTGAGTTATCCCACTGGTCATTAATGGTGCTACCAAGGTATATTATATATATTAAAATTGTCATGTCTCGCTTGTAAGGTTTCTATTTCCGCACATTTTTCTTTTACCTCGTTTTCTTTTGCTTCTCTTATTTCCAATTTTATTCTTCTATTAATGGTATTATATTCTACTGGATGGCTTTTTGCGAGTCTTCTTTTCTCCATCAGTTGTAGGATTTCATTTGTCATCCATGTCTTTTTCTTTACGGTGTCTGGTTTTAAGAATTGCTTTTTTTTTGATACTTTCCACAGTGTCTTTTACTTTTTTGACCTCCTCTTCTATATTTGATATATTGACCATATGTCTATTTATGTTTGTGTTTAATCTAATCTCGTCGTTTAACCTTATCTTTGCTTTATGTTTTATTAGTGGTTCTTTTAGTTTTCTTACATCATACTTATTAGTACCTTTCTTTCTTATTCTTTTTAATTTAACTTTAAAGGTGCCCACTAATGGGATGTGGTCTGACTGTATATCTGTACCTGGATATGTTTTTACACAGGTGCAACTGTTTCTGTATCTTTTATTTATCAGGATAAAGTCTATCTGATTTCTAACAACGTTTTCCGGTGAGCCTTTAAGCGATTTCCACGTGTAAAGTCTTCTTGGTGGAAGTGTGAAAAATGTATTCATTATTGCTAAGCCTTGTTCTCCTGCAAATATGCTTAGTTGGTTTCCACGCTCATTTCTTTCTCCTAACCCGTGCGGTCCTATGAAATCACCTTCCCGACCTTTTACGATTTTTGAATTGAAATCTCCCATTAGTATATTTAGATCTTGTTTTGGCAAGTTTTTCAGTATATCTGCGATTTGAAAGTAGAACTGTTCCATTTCTTCGTCTGTGTGATTTGTCGTTGGAGCATATATTTGAATAATGTTTAATGTTGTAGGTTTCGCTTTTATTTGTAGTAGCATGATTCTTTCTGAGATTGGTATAAAGTTTGTTACACTTTCTGCGATTGAGTTACAAACTATGATTCCTACACCATGTTGATATTGCTCATTTGATGAACCTGAGTAATATACCCGATGTTTGTTTATATCACAGTAACTTGCACCAGGCCATCTCATTTCGCTTATTCCCAGGATTTTGATTTTCAATCTTTCCATTTCTTGGATAGCATTGTTAATTTTTCCGGTTTGCGCCATTGTTTTTACGTTCCATGTACCTATTTTCATATTTATTTCTACCGACTGGTTGTTTTTCGATTTCTTGACTTCGTTCATAACCGTCCCCCCCGGAGATCCGATCGGGGGACTTGAAACTCCGGACAATTTTGTTTTGAACATAGCCTTTTCATGGTGATACTAGAGAATATCCTTAGGATCTTTAATGCGGTGATTTCTCCTTGTCTTCCGCATTCCTATGCCGTTAACTGTATGTGGTTCATCCGCCTTTGGGGTCAATTTCTTAGCCCCAGGGCAAAGAAGTGCCCTTCTCTTATCGACTCATCCACCCGAAGCTGTTGGTCAACAAGAGGTGTCCGTTTATACCGACGGTTTTTCGGATCAATTTATTTTTGCTAGTTTTGGTCCACCCCGGGTATTTTATTTCCCCGGTACCCGTCATATCTGACGAGCGTTCCCCTATCCGCCACCTGGGGAGGCGCCCGATGGAGGACTAGCAACCCCACACGGGTTTAGTGTTTGAGAACATGTAATTATCCGTTTTCTCCTATTTCGAGATGAAACGTCCATATAAATTCATAGCCAATTGAGTGAGTCATATGGCGAAGGCGTTATGGATGTTAAAGATGTGCGTTTGTGAGTGCGAAAGTTTAAGGGGTTAGGCCACTCTAGAATTTTCGAAAAATCGATTTTTTTTTAAATTGTCCCTTAAGACCTCAAAAATGATGTGCCAAAAGATTATAGTCGGGAAAAATTTCTAAGTACACGGTTTTTGAATTTTAGTACAAGGCCCCCTGGTCTGCCTTTGTGATCGCTCGAGAAAAGGGACGTTAGGGGATCGGAGCAGGTATACGACAAATGTTATTGAAACCATTTGTGTATAGACTATTCTCAGCAAGTTTAAACTTTTCTAACGTCTTTTTCGGTCAGTTAGGCACACCCAAGCATTTGAGAAGGACGCTACGCACGCTTGTAGCGATACATGCTTATTTTTATCTATACTTCTGTGAGATTTAATTTTTTTCACCTGCATAATTATTAATTTATTTTTACAATGAGTGATAAAGTGGTGTACAGTGGAAAGAAAGGAGGAAAAACGGCATGTGGCAACAGCAAGAGACCCAAAGCGTCTCGAAGAAGACCATTGAATCGCCATGAGTTAGAAGCACCAAATGACTTGAATGCCAGTACATCGGCAAAAAAATTGAAACAATCGGAAGATATTTATGATATCGAAGTGGATGAAGCGTTTGGTTATCGTATAATCAACTTAATTTCTGTATTTTCGGCTATTTCGAACATTGTCGTTTGTAAGGTATGTCATTCGGAAGTGAAATTTACTGAAAGTGGCAAGCGCGGTTTGGGATTCAAACTAATAGTGACCTGTGAGAATTGTGAAAAGACTGAGATACCGAGTTGTTCATTTGTTAACAAAGGTTATAATGAAATAAACCGTAAAATCGTACTTGCCATGCGATTGCTTGGAGTTGGCTGGCACGGAATAAGAAAATTCTGTGCATTCATGGAATTACCTCGGTGTACCTTTCACTCATTCTGACAAAATTGTCAAAAGAATGTCTACTGCAACCAATCTAGTTTCCAAGAACAGTATGGTGAGAGCTGCGGAAGAAGAGAAAACCATTTCTTCTGAAAATGGAGAAAATGGAATTATAGTATCAGGCGATGGTTCGTGGAGAAAACGTGGGTTTACGTCTTTGTACGGGTTAGTGACTCTTATCGGCAGCAACAGTAGAAAAATCGTTGATTGTGCAGTGAAATCAAAAAACTGTAAGTCTTGTGAATTTTGGGCTTAAAAAGAAGATACCGAAGAATATACGGAGTGGGCAGAAAATCATAAAGAAGAATGCCCTGTGAATAATGATGAATCTGCAGGAAAAATGGAAGTCAACGCAGTAGTTGAGATGTTTCGGTGCTCTGAAACTTTGCACCAGGTTAAATACACTCACTATATTGGCGACGGTGATTCTAAGACTTTTAAAGGCATTACAGATGCTAAGCCGTATGAGGATTTCACAGTTCTCAAGAAAGAGTGTATAGATCACGTGCAAAAATGAATGGGCATCCGACTTCGTAATTTGAAAAAAAAGATAAAAGGTCTCGGCGGAAGGAGAAAATTAACTGGAAAACTTATAGACGAGCTATCTATTTATTATGGATTGGCAATTCGTAGAAACAGTGATTCAGTTGAGAACATGAGAAGCAGTATATGGGCTACACTGGATCATAAATTATCTACTGATGACAAACCGCAGCACGACCAATGTCCTATTGGAGAGGATTCATGGTGTTCATGGCAACGGGCTAAAGCTACGAATACTTTGGATGTCTATGAAGCTATCAAACCAGTCTATGAAGAACTGACCAGTGAAAATCTTCTAACTCGATGCATCGGCGGTTACACAATAGTAACAAAATAGTAACGAAAGCTTCAACTCGACTGTGTGGGCATTGGCCCCGAAATCCATTGCAAGTGGTAAAACAGTCTAGGATGTGGCTACGGATATTGCAGTTTGTTTGTACAATGACGGATTTTCTTCAATTTTGCACATAATGGAGGCAATGGACTTGAAAATTGGATCGAGCAGCTACGAAATGTGCGTATATACGACAAAGAGCGTATAAAGCATGCAGAGAGCTCACTGTCTAAACGAGTAAAAGAGGCTAGGATCGCTTCAAGATCAAGCAGAAAAGAAAAATAAGAGCAGGACGATAACCTAGAAGGCCAATTGTACGGTGCAGGCGTCGCTGATTAAAGGTATTAAAAAATTATTCATGATTTTCTACTACTCAAAACTTTAAACGCGTTTATCTCAAAACTGTATTTTGTGGGTTGGCCGGAAACATAACTCAAACAATTTTCAACCGATTTACTTGAAATTTTGAAAATATCTTGAAAAATATATTGTTTATATAAGTACGTAGGATTTTTTTAAATTGCGTAGTTCATTTGTTATTAACAATTATCTGATGATTTTTCAAGCAAATTTTTCACTTTTACCTTTGGAAGTGGCCATTTGGCCAAAAATTAAAATATCGAAAAGAACCTACGCACTTCTGTACCAGTTAGTGTATAAAATAAAAAAAAAATTGGCTAATTGAAATAAAAAAATTGCAGGAGCTGTTTTTCCGGCCGTGAGCCTTGAAAAAACGAAGACATTGTCGGAAAAAATGCTGCACAGCCGCCATTTTGAAATGAATCGCTTCAAAAAAATGTTGTATACAGTTGTTTATATATATAATAAATATCCTTAATTGGAATCTCGATTTATTTTATAGTATTTCTAGAAAAAAAATCCTAACCCCTTAAGGAAAGTTTGCATGATGACCTGAAGATACGGAAAGTTTCTTCAAGGTGGGTCTTACAAATGCTGACCCACGAACACAAGGCTGCGCTGACCCCAACGTCTCAAGACATGTTGACATGTGATTCCGCCATGAATTTTTGACGATGAAGGATACTCTCCATGGTTGCTCATTTTGCAGTCGAGCCGTTGTTACATCAGCGATTTTTCAGTTGGCAAAACATACCCCTAAAGAAGAGTTCTCAGTAGCCGTAGAATCATGGTGACATTTTAAAAAAACGTGTACGTCTAGAAGAAGACTACGTTGAAAAGTCACAGAAGTTTCAATTTTCTTGAGTAAATACTTTTTCAGAAAAAAATTTGGAGACCTTGGAACTTGAACGCACCTTGTATTTAATAGTTTCTTGGTATTTCCATATCTCGCGTTTACTATGTTTCTGACTTTGTTCTTGTAATGTTAGTTTCTCTGTCTTTTATGCAAATTATAATTCTTGTGTTTAACAATGATTCTGTAGGCTTATTCTTATTTTTATTAGCACGTATAATGTACTATGTTATTCTCTTTAAAGTATCTTATTAATCCTCTGTATCCGTCTGTAGTATTGTACTTTATTTTAATAGAATTGTTAATCAGACTTTCGCACTATATGGTTCGTCTTCAAATGAGAGACTATCTAGTCTTTTATTTGTATGATCACGCTTTAGTGGTTTAGCATTCTGTACAAAAATATTGTAAGAAGTTTTGAAACTTTTGTGCTAATATTTGTTTGATTTTCCTATTCTTTGTTATTAGTTATAAGCGGTTTGTTCTTATTGTTTGTTTCTATACTGTTGTCTATATCGTTGTTTCTTTATCTTGTTACCTTTTTTAGTTTAGTGCTCCTAACTTTTTGATATGGAATGATCCATTTCGCCGTGTCTGCCTTCATTAGTTGATGACATTTTCAGTAATTGTCGATTGTGGCACTCGTGCTACATTAAATTTATATTTGCAGTTTGTGGAAGATCATAGAGTCGTTGCTGTAGTTACCTCGTTTGAGGGACAGCGCTAAGAAATGTTTGATGCGGCAATATATTTTGTGGCTCATTTTTTGTACTGTTAATTATTTTGAAACTGTAAATTTCGGTTGTTATTAGAACACGGCACTGGCGTAATGTTGATAAAGGTTGCACATACATGTTTTCGCTTAACCTAATCATCTAGTGATGAAATTAAAAACAAAGTTTGATTTAGAGTTATCACCGATCTTGACCCACAGGGCAACAATAACGCATATCTCGTTTGTTTATTCGGCGAAAAAGAGCGGCCCACGTCATTACCTTCCGAAAATTAAACGCAAACAAAATAACGCGAAGTTTCTGCACTATCTTTTTAAATTCCTTTTATCATACGAAAACAAAAATTCTTTTATCCTTACAAACAAGACAAAAATAAAATAGTATGTTGTTTTTGGTTCTGCCTAATGCTGGTGTTCTTAACAATTTTTTGAACAGTAAAAAAGGCAATTTAAATACAATCAGCATATAATTATGTACTTATAAAACTGCATAGACATAGTATTTCCATTATGATCGCTTAAGTTATCTATCTGGGGTGCTTTAATTATAAATTTTTTCAAATATGTTTTTAGTGGTTATTTTATTTTAAAATTCCCCGAAGGGTACTTGTGGCTACAGTTCAACGAATATTGCTGGTCGCTCTATGTTCCCACTAACTATAACAATCCCCACCAACTAACAAATTTTCCAATAAGAACGGTATGATTTTAAAATAAACTAAAATAAAAACTATTTCATATATACCCAAACTTTTTTTATTATTTTGAAGCATAGTCTCTTACATTATGTTTTGAATAACATCATGTAAGTGTCCATCTCGGCTTCGTGCACACGAGCGATTTCGATAAACCAAATGTTGATGACTTTGTGCAATAGTTCGGATCTGATGTCACGAATGCAGCGTTTTATGTTTAATGTTAATGCATCAAGGCTTCGTGGTTCGGTTTTATAGACTATAGATTTTAAATAACTCTACCAAAAATTAATCTAAAAGGGTTAAATCATAACTTCTTGGAGGCCAACTAACAGTTACATTTCTTGAAATTATTCTTTCACCAAACTTTTCTTGAATACATCAATAGCGGCGTTAGCAGTATGACATCTGGTACTATCTTGTTGGAACCACACGTCCTCCAAATCAATGTCATCTAAATTTGACCACAAAAATATGTTAACATCAATCGCTACCGCTCATCGCTCATTGTAACTGCATTTCCTACCTCGTTTTGGAAAAAGAATGGTCTAATTAGGCGACCATGCCATAAACCATACCATATAGTGATCTTTTGCGGATGCAAGGGCTTTTCGTGAATTTCTCGTGGATTGTTTTTATATCAAAAATAACAATTTTGTTTGTTAACATATCCGCTTAACCAGAAATGAGCTTTATCCTAGAAGATAATTTTTTGCCCAAAATTATGATCCGCTTCAAGTTGCTGAAATACCCAAACAAAAAATTTACAGTGCTTATGATGGTCCAGTGATTTTAGTTCTTGGTTCAACACAATCTTACACGGGTGTAAACCTAAAGTTTTTCGTAAAATACGCCAAGTTGTTCTTCTGAGCCTTATCTCTTACAGCAGCAATGTCCTCTACTTTTCTAACATTCCAACGACTTATCGGTATTTTCGCGCCATGAAGAATAAAATCCCCTTCAATGTTTTCGACGAATAGCAAGCACAAAAAGATGATTATGTGGACCATAGATTTTTCGAAAAGCACGTTGAGTATTCACGAAAAAACGCCTATTCTTATAAAATTTTTGAATTGACTTTTGATGAATTATCAGAGTATACCAAACACAAATGATAACTAGTGGCAGTTATAACATTTCATTTCAAAGTCATATCATTCTTATCAAAAAAATCTTTATTATAGCAAATTCTTAGTCGACTACACCATACATATTTTGTGAAATCAATAATTTGTAAGCGACTTGTTTTAATTAAATATTTTGTGTTAGATATATTGGATCATTAACACGCTAAATAATTTATAAGAGACTTAGTAATTGCCATTTTTTAATGAATTATAGAAGTAGGTAACGCTTAAATTAATTGAATTGATACAACTAACAGAAAAATAAATATATTTTATTATTTTATTTTCAACGCGTTTTTAAAGAAGCCAAGCAAGTCGTTACAAAATCATATTAATTTTAAATTACCTGCTTATCAGGTAGAAAATATAATTAAACCGATCTTTTCGGCTTAACATCCTTAAATTTGAACTTTTTTATCATTAACTGTGAAACACTTGCGCATATCAAACATTTAGTACTTATGTGACAAACACAATAATAATTTTTTTTTCATTTTATTTCATGCTCATTTACAATCTATTCTTTAATTGAGTAATAAGTAAATAGTAGAATATTACATGTCATGTGGGGGGAATAGCCAGCGTTATTCTCCCGAATAATGAATGTTATGGTTGTGAAAGTTAGTGGACGAGGTCCTGTGGCCAATTTCGCTGGAGTCTGCGGGCAATTGGAGGTGGGTTAGACAGCTGATCGATGAGGTTGCTTTCGTGCCCCACGAGCTAGTGGTGGTGAGTCTCTGGATTTCATATGCAACAGTTGGGATGTTCAGGTCTGTGCGGAGGGTATCGTTCCGAATGTACCAAGGCGCGTTAGTAATCAGGCGGAGAATTTTAGATTGAAACCGCTATAATATTTTGGTGTAGGAGGCCTTTGTGCAGCCCCAAAGTTGTACCCCATAGGTCTATATGGGTTTTAATATTGCCTTGTATAGAAGGAGTTTGTTTGTGAGGGAAAGTTGAGAGCGGGGCCCCAGCAACCAGTACATTTTCTTGAGTTTTAGGTCGACTTGTTTTCTTTTAGCTTTAATGTGGGTGCTCCAAGTGAGTTTTGCGTCGAGATGCAGCCCTAAATATTTTACTTCAGTTTTCAGGGGAAGGGAAGCGTCATGGAATCTGGCTTGTGGACAAATTTTTCAGTATTAATTGGTACCCTCCAATGATTGGTCCAGTCCTGCAGTAGGTCCAGATGGTGCTGAAGGCGATCGGTTGTAACCTGCGGTGTTTCACTAGCTGCTAGGATAGCCGTGTCGTCCGCGAATGTGGCAATCACTGTGTCGTTTGTGGTTGACAGGTCGGAAGTGTAAAGTAGGTAGAGGAGTGGTCTCAGTACACTGCCTTGCGGGACTCCTGATGTAATGTGGTAGTAGTCAGAGACCGTGTTGTTGATTTTGACTTGGAATAGCCGATCAACAAGGCATGATTTAAATAGCAAAGTAAAGTTTAATGTTGTACAACAGCCCCTGGTGCCATACCTTATCGAACACCTGCTTTATGTCTAGGAGTGCAGTCGTGCAGACCTTTTTGGTTTCAAGGCATTCCATTATTTAAGTGACAAAGACAATAAATAAAAATGAAATATAAAATAAATTTCTTTATTAAACATTAATTTCTTACACTTATAATTGTTTATAGAAGCATTATTTGCATTTGTACATAGTATGAATGTATTACTCCGATTGGTCTCGTATTCCATAGAAATATCTCAGTAATCATCTTGGAGTATGACATGCCGTTTAGTTGAAAGTATTAACACCACCTTTGGTATGGTTGTAAAAGTTAATATTTTTTGACTTGGCAACACTTTTATTTTGAATAGTCCATTCCTCTTTCGTTATCGAAGCCAAACTCTTTGCGATGTTACCATCTTATCAGTGCAGGAGAAATTGTTGGTATTCCTTTTTTTGTACATTCTGCACAATTTTTAATTACTTATTTAAGATTATATCTGCTATTATGGTATTACAGTAACCAATTATTCATTGTTACGTTTGGGTTTGTACCACAATTAGACTTCATCAATTTTTAACACACAACTAAAGCGAATCTTTCTATTATCTTGATCACATTAAAGTATTATTATCTTTTTATTATTTTTATTGGACTTTCCTAGATATATAACTGCGTATAGTGCAGCATTCAACAATCGTTAATAATGTCATTAATCATATTGCCATTGATCAATAGCTTCTATACTTCCAATTCACTGATAACAGACTTTACAAGTTTTTTAACCAAAAAGATTTATCATTATATCTCTTATAAGCGCTTATGTTTATCAGGTTTTTAACACGCTCTTCTTATTCTGCTCCCTTTTTTATTTCCTACATTATCTTAATATCCAGCCTCCTCCCAATAGGAGTAAAATTAATTGTTTTCAGTATACTAACATAATATTGTTGTCTTAAAATTTGGATAGAGTCTTGCCATATCTTGTATGAAGAAGTTAAAGGTGGGTTTTTGTAAAATGTTTCGTAACATCTAACTTTTTACATATTATTTTAAAAATAATAATTTGCGTTTATACTACAGGGGGTCCTAAAACTAAAAATCTGCAACACGCGGTTTTGCCGCTGTATAGATACTAATCTGAAGTAAAAATAGGGGAAGCCGAGCGCCATCACTTAGATGTGTTACAACCCTATAAGCTTTATAGGGTTAAAAGACACTTAACATTCAAAGATTTTGCATTTCAAGTAATAATTCATTGAGTTGTATAGTTTTTATTTAATTTGAGACAATGCAGCATGATGACATTTAAAAATTAAAGGTCATAGTTGCAGCTTGTTTATTTAAAAATAATTCTCTAACTAGTTTAAGGAAAACAGTAATTTTGTAAAATAAAAACAATACAAAAGCATTAAGCTGTAGTGTTACATTGTGTAAAAAGTTAAGTTGCATTTAAAATTGTTTATGAGTATAATAACTCGGAGGACAAATGTATAAAAGGTTAGTTAAAGTATAATTATTTTTATGTTTTATTTCTGCTATTGTACAAAATTTGTGTGTAAAGAACAGACACGTGAAATAGATTGCTCTGATCTTTTTGATAAAATTCTACAATTTACAAAATTTTCATCTTCCAACACAGTTTTCTATATAATTAGAAACAGAGCATATGCGACAACAAAAGCGCAATTATAGCTTCCGGAGCTGAGACACCTGGCATTGATTTAATTAGAAATGGAAATGCATTATACGTCGCACAGGTTGCTAGTCTATTACTTCCGGTTTAATTATAATTGGCACTAATCCTGATTTAAACGCCGCTGTATGAGCAAGAGACAACTTTTTGCTTGAGGTATATTTTATTGCTTCTACTTTCTTTCTTATTTTGTAACTTACGGGAAAAACAAATTTTGCAACTTTTAGCAAAATAAACTTTATAAAGTGACACTGAAAATTTGTAACGTAAATTGTTAACGCTCTGAGAATCTTTCGACATGTGTATTAGATGAAAATAATATACGTTATAAAGTAAGGATAAAGAGATTACTAAATTATTACTAATACTGAACTTTCCTTCTAATAAATAATTTTTTTTTGTTTTTATTTATAATTAAGGAACCCAAAATTAAACCAAATAATATGAGACATCCGAACGGATCATTAGAACTGGCTGTTTTTTGTCACTTAAGATTGTACTACAAGACAACATCCCTTTTAGTCTCTGAGAAGCATAATGCAAATAACAATTTGCATTTGGCAGAATCAGGAAGAAAATTTGTTGGTTGATTAAACTTTTTACGAAAATTTTATTTTATGAAAATTTGCAAAAATCGCCAAAAGATTTTTTTATTGAAAAACAAGAAGTTTGACAAACATTGATTAAAAGATGACAAAAATTAATTTATAAAACCAAAACATATTTTTCTTTTACTAAAAATATGTTTCTGAAATAAATATAATAATTTCTATTCCTCCTTGCATTTTATTATTATTATTACATCTTAAACATTATTTACAAGCTGCAATAAGCTGAATGAGGTCATAACATTAATGGTAAAATAATAACTCTTAAAGTTCAACTTAAAACGGCACACTACTCAAAAAGACAATTTTTTAAGCACTACAAATATTACAAATTATTCATCTCTCTCAAATGTACACATTATTGGGGTCTTTTGAGTTTTGTTAACAGATGCCTTTTAATGTTGTGTCACAATCAATGAATTTATTTAACAAACTATGAAAAAATTTACCGCCATAAAAAAATCTTGAAATTAAAGATAAAAATGCATCAATTGAATGAATATGCCAAAAACAATTTTTTATATTTTACTTACTTAATCCTTATGCCCTTTTTACCGTTAGGTGTAAGGCATTTTATATTTTAAACAGACTAATACTTCACATTGATAATGATATACAAATAGCAAGATAATTTTCACTACGTGAAAAAGTATAGCTTGCAAACTGAAAGCTCAAGGCTTCACTGATATGGGGCGATGTGGTAAGCATAGCTGTGTAAAAAACCTTATTATTTCTTGTTTGAATTGAACGCAACGACTACCTTAATAAGGGTATCACTCTCCAAGTATCTAAAGTTTAAGACCTTAATTGCTTAACCATAAAACAAAAATATCACTTAAAAATAATCCTTGTGCCTGATTTGGTCGATTACAAAATTATGGAAATTATGGAACAACCTGCTGAAGAGTAATGAAAAACTATATGAATTATGTGAGGCCTAAAGGGTGAAAGCAAAATAAAATTGAGGAAAAAAGAAAAAGGGTGGCTACCATTCGGTAGTGAATTGAAGAGAAACTGTAAGCAAAACAAGGAACTCTACTACAAGCCACTATGTCGTTTAAAAAACAAATAGAAAAAATAAGATTATATTAGTCAAGTGTAAAGAATACTTTGAAGAGCTGCTAACTTCTGATAAAAGTGATCTTAATAATGCTAAAGCATATAAAAATACTAAGAGAAAACATAGATAGTAGTTAATACATAAAAATCAACCAGGATGCTAAAAGTAAAAATAAAAAAGCATCAAGTTGTGTTGAACTAGCTTATGAGATGTTAAAATACTTTGAAATAAATACAAGAATTATATCAAATACTCAATAAAGCTTAGAACATCAAAAAAAAACTCTTAAAAATTGGAAAGCTGCCATAGCACCGCTAATATATAAAAAGTAATACTAGGGAATACTTAAACTGCACAGATGTATCCTAATTAAGTGTCATTTTTAAAATATATAAAGGAATATTATAAAAATAGTCAAGAAACTAGTTTTAGACCTAAATATAGTATACAAAACCACGCATTTAACTTACAATAGCTGGCAGATAAGTTATTAAAGAAAGATAGAAAACATTCCCTACGCTTTAAGAGTTTAAGAATGGTGTTTGATAACATTAAAAGAAAAACCATTTAAAAATCTCTAGAACTAGTAGAAACCATTAAAAGTACTTATGTAGAAACTGTTAATATAGAAAGAACTGGAAATTTTATCTCTGTAACGTTTGTTGCCATGTTAACGATTCTGGACGAAATGAACAGAGTTCCAAGAAAAATTAAAAAATTGATATCGCCGAAATGAATATACAGACCATAAACTTAGAAGTCTGTGACTTTGTCGATGACATTGTTCTAAGTGCAATCTCAGGAAAATGAAAACGTCTTAACTCAATACAATTTACAATTTAATGTAGAGAGAACAGGGTTTCAGTAATAGCAAATAAGAAATTAGAAGTTAAAATAAAAATTGATAAATACCTAGAACAAACATTTAGGCAGAAGAGAGAAGGCGCAATAATAAAAAAAGTTATTAGGAAAGAACTTTTATAATCGAAAGTTAATGTAATAGTAATGAACCGTAGCAAGTAAATGAAAAAAGGGTGAGGCAGAAACAGAGTGGAAAGACCAAGAACAAATTTGAAATGATAGTGTAAGGCAAATATCGAAGAAAAGAAGGATAATATAAAATAAAGCAACACATTTGGATACAATTAAACATATGTATTAGGGCAATGAAAGTAAAGTTGAAGAAGATTGTTTTTGCCCAAGTGTTAACAAACTATTCTTTACAAATTAGCACTTAAAAGTTCTGTAAAGTTACTTTGTAAATAACGTAGTCTATAAAATATCAGAGTATCATAAGAGAAAAACTTGCTACTATATAAGATATTTTTATTTGTTATAATAATAGCTCCTATAGTTAAAATATTTGTACATGAATGACCTTTCATTCTCTTTGTTATTTTGTCATAAAATATTTTGTCTTTATCATGGACTATTGATGTTAGAACGTATACTTAATTTTTATGTTGCAATGTTTTGATATTGGCACTTTGATGTAAGCCACTTTATTTGATATTCCTTTATATAACGTTATATATAGAGATACCCATTTATCTATTATTATATAAATCCGTGACTTTTTTTAATTACTTTCGTCTTTATTTTGCTCAGATACTCTTTTCCTTTTCCCTTAATTTCTGATGGTCAAATAATATTCCAATTTATTCTCTTTAACTCCCCCAATTCCTCTAACATTTTTTCATAGTACATACGTTATATGTAGTCATAGTTAATTTAGTTTTTGCTCTACCGCTTTTTCTTTTATTGGTATAGATGAATCTACTCACTGGGGTTTGTTTTAAGGTTCTTTATTTTTTTTTTATTTTTAAAGGTTGTTTAGTTTAAATCTCAGTATTTCTACAGAGTATTAGAGGCTCCCTCAAAAGAATATATGCCCCAAGTTTACTAAAACTCGCAGATAAGATGTCAGTGTTGCGAGTTTCAAGTTTAAATTGTTATTACTACAGTCAAAGTGTTTTTGGTCAGATTTTTCACATAGACTTGTAAAACTTGAATAATCTGATATAAAATTTATTATTTTATAAAAATTTTCTTTTCTCTAATACTTTGAGCTAACCTTGAGGGGTTATTATTTGTGTGTCTCAACATATGTTAAATTTCTGACCAAGACTTTTATTCGGTTTTTGAATGCAAAAGGCATTAAAACAATTGAAATCAATTGCCAATTAACAAAAGTCTAGGAAGAGTCGTGCATGAAGGTCAAAAATGTTTGCAAGTGGTGTAGGGAGTTTACAGGTGGTTCCATGAAAATTCACGACGAAGAACAAAACAGAAGGCCGTCAATTCCCGACGAGACAGTTGCGAAAGTTGAACAAATCATACTTAAAGATCGGAAGACTACTCTCGATGATCTCTACATCCTGAGCTTTCTCGAAGCACCATTCATAGGATTTTGACTGAAAAGTTGAAATATCGGAAGGCACAAGATGAGTGCTTACGAGAGACCACCAACGGCAACGCGTTGACTCTTCCTATGAATTTTTTCTACGCTATGCAAACGAAAACGATAACTTTTTGAATTCGATTGTCAGACGACGAAACCTAGGCGTTCCACTTCATATCTGACCAAACAGCAGTCACGTAAGTGGCGGCATTTCTCGTCGCCCAAGCCGCGAAAATTCAAACAGCCACAGTTTGCCGGCAAAGTCATGCAACTGTGTTTTGGAATCGAAAGAGGGTAATGTTGTTCGACTTCATAGCTCGTGAGACTAATAAACGTTCACAGGTGTTGTGAGACACTCAAAAAACTCAGACGGGCGATTCAGAACCGGAGAAGAGGAATGTTGATCAAGGGCATATGTTTTCTCTAATACGCTCGCCTCCACATCGCCGTCCTGCAACAGTTTGGATGGGACATAATCACTCACCCATCCTATAGTCCGGACTAGTCTAGTGACTACCACTCATTCCCTAAATTGAAGGAAAATTTGCCCGGAATGCGCTTCAGCGGCGATGACGAGGCGAAAGAAGCAGTCCAACGCGTCTTCACCTACATGGCGACGAGCTGGTATGACATAGGCATACAAAAACTGCGACAACACCTACAAAAGTGCACTGACCGAAATGGCGGTTATGTAGAAAAATAGAGAAATATTCAAGCTTTAAAATGATGTATCAAATATTAAAAATAAATTTTTTTAAATTTTTAAAAACTAAGAGACCTTATTATTGAGATCATCCTAATATTACATAACAATACAAGTCACAAACTAAATTCGTTACAACATTTGTCAAAGCAACTCGAAAGACTATTTAATAAATTACTCTACTAATTCAAGTTTCTACAACTTAAATTGACGGAGCTAAAATGTAAGTTCAAAGAACTATATTTAGAAACAGAGAAAAACGTGTTGCAAGAAAGATTGAGACAAACTCCAATCGACGAAAATGAGAACCCATACAGGCATCTATTTAAATTTATAAATACAGATACATAACATAAGAAAAAAATTAAGGGAACATTTCAAATTTTGACAGGAAAAACAGAAGAAAAATGTAAAACTTTTAAAGAATTAATAATAAACATCAGAAAACAGGCCAGATACATAGCGGAAAAGTTTTAAAAAATCTCTAATGCCCAAGAATGCATTAGAAAATTAAAAAAGAATTAATAAAGATATTACAAAACAAAAAGTTGACAAGAAAAAATTACAGTAGCTTGAGAAAAGAATTCCAGGCAAACACAAAGGAATATTCCAAAAGTTTACAATATAAAAATTCAAGAACATAGGAAGGAAAATTCTGAGAATAAAAGTAAATACCTCCTAAGTCTAAGAAAAGAAGTAAAAATAAGGCATAAAGAACATTCTGGAAGCTTAGGAGAGGAGTTAAAAGTAAACTCGGAAGAACAGTCTAGAAATCCAAGAAAAGAACTAAGAGTAAACACAGAAGAATACTTTAAAGATTTTAGATAATATTTGAAGGAGAACTGCTCGGGAAATTTTAAAAATTAATTAAAAAAATTATAGATAATTTCAGATTGTTAATTAAGTTGTGCAATCAAAATGTATGTCTGACAATCAGTAATTTCTACAGAAGCTAAAGTAGAAGCGAGAACTAGAATTAAAAGTAGTGTTAGAAGAAATTAGCACATGTAATCTAATAATAAAAGTTTGTAGAGAATTTCTGATATTAAAATATGGTCTTCTGGATAGAATCCTTCAGAACATCGACAAAGTTTTAGTCCACAGTCATTAGTGCTAAATGTTGGAAGTCCTAAGTCACCTACACAACAAAACGTCAGAGAAACACTTTAAAATTAAGAAGACGTTGCAGAAGGTTTGAAAGAGGTTTTATTGGGTAGCCTGTGAAGAATGTTGTCGAAAAAAAGTCTGTTTAACATTTTTAGATTATCCCTAAAGACTAATGAAGCCAATAAAAAAATGACTTCGTGATTGTGGTTTATTTTACGAATGGGTCTAAAGTGTCATCTACGGTTTATTTCTACGTTATCTTCAAGACTCTTGAAACTCCAAGGTAATATAGCAATTCTTTCACAGCCTTTCCCATAAATTACAGAACAGCCTTAAGGAGTGAGCAGTGTAACAGAGTTGCGAACAAGTATGGGAAAAGAAGTGGCCAAACTTTTACGATGGTTCTGGAAAATTGGGTGCGAAAGGTTTAAGTAACGTTAGGCGCGCCAACGCATAGTCACAAGGATTCGAGGTAGAGCACGCAATTACTTAAGCGTACGAAGAACGATTAAGGGAATAACTGTGTTGTGATGAGGCACGATTTAAGTGGTAATCTGAGTGCTCCTGGAAGCAGATGAGCAAGCAAAAATAAATCATTGGTAATAGCTTTAGTGCATTAGTTAATTAGGAACTAATTCACTGTAAAAATAAATAGCGCCTGTATGCTGCCAAATAATTTTTAGTGAAAATAAATAATCAACCACACAAACCGAGCCCGTTATAGTACCTCCAAAATATATGCCAAAATTAAACTTCGCTACAAAAACATTATCGTTTCAGTATGGTGCTCAAATAAGGGTAGGAAATTGACATAAAAATAGTCTATTTATCCAGGAATAGTATCATATTTTAAGTAAAACTTTTGTTTTTAGGAAGAAGATTTGTGTTCACTTTTAATACAAAAGCAGTCATCGTTTAGATAAAATTGTTAGTTTAAATGGGCCAAAAAAATTTGTTACATCATTTGGTATGTTTCTTATACTTATTTTCCTTTTTCTTCAAACAGATTGAATGTTTGTAAATCAATTTTCTATTGGATATATATGGTATATGTATTTTCACAAAAAAAATTTTGATGTCTAGTAAAATTACCTTTTAAATTGATGAAAACTTAGACCAAAAAGATAAAATAATAATAAATCAACAGCAATCATAAATTCTTGTCTATTTTCGTTGATTTACTTAAGATTTTCATTAACAGAAAAAAACACTTTAGTTCTAAATAATAATGATCTTGGACAACAGAGGATTAGTTCAATGTATCATTAGGATTATGCAACTTGACTATATTGTTGATAAATAAACTCCTTTCTGTAAACAAAGAAAGCATCACATTTTCTAATATTTCCAAATATTTTTTCTTGTTCATAATGTTCTAAAAACGGTGTATGACTTTATAAGCTTGATAGCTGGATTCTTATTTTCAATAAATGCTACCCTGAGACAAGGATTAGAGAGCAACACTGATGATGTTTCACCACATGTTATGAGGGATTTTAACAAGAGGAAAGGAAATATCAAAAGCAAAGTAAACAGCAAAATTAACAGTACCATATATTATATAAAATATATTATATAGAATATTGTACAACTCATTATTCAAAAAAAAAAAAATATATATATATACAAAAAAGGTATACAAAAAGTAATAGTTCCGTCTATAACCTATAGAAGTGAGCCCTGGGAACTAAATAAAAAGCTTGCAAGCAAACCGCAAGCCTGCGTAACGTAAATTTTGAGGACCATTGCAAATATTATTAAACTGGATAAAATAAGGTATACTAAAATAAGATAAAGATTTAAGCAAATACACCTTAGAATTATATAGAAAAGAACAACTATTATGGTTTGGAGATGTTAGAATAACGACAGATACAATAGCTAAGCCGCTCTGGGAGGCTCGCCCGTTAGGAAAGAGATATAGAGGTAAGAATCAGCAGATTGGGAAAATTCTGAAAGAAAAGGACACCGTCTAGAATGGAGCAAAAACATGGGCCACTGATAGAAATAAATGTAGTAGTAGAAGCCTTAACTTTAAAATATCCAAAACAATTGAACGATCCGCTGTTTGTAAGATCAACCTGTTATCCGTTTCTTGATTACAAAAAATTACAGCATTTACTATCAACCTTATAAAGTGTATGAAAAATTTATGATAAATAATCAAAGGATAAGTTAACGAACTTAGATGGAAGTCGTCAAAATGTCCACAATAGAAGTAGCAGTCAGCGATGTATGGTTATTGATGATTTAGTCAAAGAAAGTGTGTTTTCAAGTTTTGCTTATGCCGAATGGTAAATTGGTCCACATATTTGCTTTCGGAATTTACTTCTATTGTGTTGCTTATTAAATTTTTGTTTGCAATCACATATTCAGTAGAAATATTTTTATAAAAAATTAAAGAAGTGATTGGAAATGTAAAACAGATATTTACTCATACCGGTATGTTGCCGCATATTACATACAAAATTCTCGATCGCATCGAAACATTTGGCAAATTGATCATTTTAAATCCCAAACATTTTTTCTGCATATAGTTGTTTCTTAATGATCATCCTTTTTAAAAACTCATATCGTTAAAATTTGCCATTTGTAAAATGGGGTTTATTTATTTTTTGAAATGTAGCAAATACGAAAATTGTTACCATATACTTTGTGGGGAATGTGAAATATGTGCAGGTTCAAATAAAGGTAAAATAAATAATAATGCTCGGTTGTTTCAAAAGTTCTGCAACGCTTACGAAGAAAAAAATATGGATGAACGTATTTAAAAACAAACTATTCTTCGAAATAAAAGCCAACATTTTCTACGATCTTTTGCTATCGATCTGGTTGAAGTACTATTCGGACAAACTTTGAATCAAAGAACTCTTGGCACACGTTTCTTCAATTTCATCAAATTATTCAAACAACACAAGAAGTATTCTGTTGAGCGGAAGAGTCCTTAATCGGCCGGGGTATCATCTGAATTGTAAGATAAACATAGAAAAACTTTAAAGCCGCCCAACTCTCCAAATTTCTCCTTAGTTTTCTTGGCAGTGTAAGGTTTGGCGTTGTCTTGCTGAAACAAAGCGCGCTTTTGGTGGACCAAAGCCAGGTATTTTTCCTTCAACTATTGGCAATAAAGTGTGGAATTGATGGCGCGGCCATTCGTCACAAGTTCAAAATGCAAAACTCCTTCAAAGTTCCATCAAATGCAAATCATGACCTTTTTGCCTAAATGATCTTGGTGCGGAACCTTATGGAACACGTTTATTCTGGCAATTTTTATTAACCAAGAAGACCCATTCCTTGTTCGTCGTCCCAATTCGTACCTTCAGTAAGTTTATGCCGATTCTGTCGGGGCTTCTTGTGCACAACGTCAGGCTGTTAGAGATGCCACTAAACCGTTGATTTGCCAACTCCAAGAACTGATTCCAAATCTCGAACGCTCGACGAAGCATAAGCAGGTATTTATTGTCCAACTTTATCATCCGACCAGAACGAGACTGATCTATAAGACTTCTGTCACCAGAATCGAAGTGCTTGTATCATCTGGAAACAGTAGAGTAGTACACACTTCATTTGCCTTTAACATCGCAGATTTCTTTTGCAGTATCTCTTGCCAAAAATCTCAGCTTACAGTAATAACGCATCAAAACCCTTACTTCAATTGTGCCCAAAACTATATGAAATTGCTACTACGCTATAAATAAAAAATCCACAAGAATTGTGTCAATTTTTTCGCATACGTTGCAGAACTTTTGAGATAATCTACTATAAGACAAAAATAAAAGTATATAATGCAATATGTGTATCACTTTTCATATTGAATAGCAAATCATGTATCAAATTTTATATAAAAAAAGTTATAAATAAGTAAATGGAAATATTCAAAAATAAAGAAATTATGTACCTAGTTTTTAAGACATAAAAAACAATTAAATAAATGTACGTTTAATATTTTGAAAAGAGCTAATCTAATCTTACGCTGTGTTTAATAATGGTAATAGTAAGACTCTATATAACGTCTGTGAATTAACTTGAAAGTTAAAACTCTCGTTTGTTCGTCCTCACTGTCCGGTCGTTGCTTACAATCTCTGATAGGGAGCGATGTAGCAAATATAATTCCTTAAATGGCCGAATTACGTAAACTGCACAATATCTGTTGCAAAAACCTAACAAAAACTGATGTTTAATATTGAATTTTTTTTATTGTTTTTTAAAATATTCTCTCTGACGGTCAAGACATTGTTGCATATGCTGGAATTACTTTTCATAGCATTTTTCCGTTGCGAATCAGGTAAGTATCTCCAAAACATTGGTTTTGAACGCATCAACCGCATCTTCCGGTATCGAAAATCGTTGTCCACACGATTCGTTTAAATGTAGGAACAAAAAGAAATAGTTAGAAGCCGAATCAGGACTGTACGGTGCATGACCCATCAATTCGACGTTTTGAGTACTCAAAAAACCAGTTATTTGCGTCGATATATGTAAGCTCGCTGTATCATGGTGGACGGGGACGCGGTGGCTCAGATGGTTCAACCAGTTGGCTCTGTCCTCTAGTTAGCGCGCGCGAGTTCGAGTCTCGCTCAACCCATAGGTGTGTGTGAATGTCCTACCATTTAAGTGCATGTTAGTGAGCACAATGAGCCCTTGCGGCTGCAGTGCCTTGTAAGTGCACCAAAAAAAAAAAAAAAATCATGGTGGACAATGATCTGGCATCGCGCGCTGGTTTTTTTTTTAATTTCTCCGAAAACTTCTGGTAAGCTAATGGTTGTGTACCATTTCACAATATTCTAAAATTACTGTTGGGACATGTTCAGCTTTTTTAAAAAGACAGGCGACCATTTGCTTCGAAGTGCTTCCAGCGCGAACGACTTTTGTTGAATTTGGCTCATTTTGGAAGACCCATACAGTCGACTGTTGTTTACTTTCGGGTCTATACCCGTAAATTTAAAGTTCGTCATCTGTGGCGATGTTGTGAGTGATGTTTGAAACACCACGATCGTATTTCTTGAGCATTTCTTTCGATCAATCGGCATGAACCGGTTTTTGAGCTATCGTTAGCTTATGTGGGATTAAACGAGCAGGCATCTTTTTACGGTTAAATTTTCATGCAATATCGAATGCATGCTAGTCATACTGATGCCTAAGGACGCCTGAATTTCACGATAAGTCACATTGACGATTTTGCTTTATCAGTTCGCGCATGGCACCACAGCTGACTTGGACGACCTTATTTAAATTAAGCTGCCAGTGAACTACGACTACGATCAAATTCATTGAACCAACGATATACAGTGGATCTGTGTAGGGCCAAATCACCAAAAGTTGAGGTGAGTTGCTATTGAGATAATGCACGTCAAAAGTCGCACGAATAAACGAAACAGTGAGCTTAATCAGAAAAACCTTAAATAAGTTATAACTATTAAACTTTCAGATGGCACACTCATTGTTCATCAACGCATAATAAATTATTAAAAACATTTATATTGTAAAAGAGAGAAAATAACACAAAAGAATTATTCAGAAAGTTTGCAGAATGATTGATTGCTGTAATCGCTATTTCTAACGGTGTCCTTGAGTTCAAATTTCAGTTGTAGTGCAATCGTTTGATTGAAATAGAGCTGCAAGAACCTTCCAGCTCACAGAGCCCTGAAAATACAATTAAAGATATAGACTTAAGTATATCACCCGATGACTTAAAATTGTGGTGCGTAAATAATGAACTTAGTAAGTTGATGGTCCATAATAGCATTCAACAAAACGATATCTGACTTTAAAAATTCTGAAAGATAGTATGCCACTCAAAAAAGATTTGATTAATGAATGGAGAACACATCAAGCAAAATTTCTTAGTTTAAAATCAACCGGAGTATTTTATACACCGTGCAAATTCTATAGAGGAACGAAGATCCTAGCAATTAATATAATAGACGATTATGACAACAACTCTAAACACAGAAAAAATTTTCAAAATTTATTAGTAGAAGTCGAGTTTCGCAAAGAATAGATTGTATAATGGCAGAAGAGTACAAGGAAGAAGCTTTGTATTGGCGAAATATTTTAAGAGTTGTTGAAGTTGTGAAGTTTTTAACTTCCTGTAGATTCCCAATTCATGGCAATAATAAAATATTGTATTTATATATTATCTATAGTACAATATGTAGCAAAATTTGGGAATAAAATAAAACATGTTGCTTCATAGTTATCAAGTATAACTATCAATAAATTCGTTATACAGTTAATAAACCAAGTTAGTGCAGAGATTATGCCAAATATTATTTCATAATTTATAAGTCAGTATCACATATGTCGTACATAGAACAACTAGTTGTTATGGTACGATATGTGCTAAATGCAGAAACTCCTGTTGAACGTTTTTGACGTTTATCCTAACTATGGCCATAAAGGTAAAGATATTGCAAATGCTGTACTATCTGTGGTAGAATTTGTAGGACTGGATCAAAAACAGAGCTACGATAATAACAGCAATATGTCTAGGCACAAAAAAGGTTTTCAGGCTAAAATAATAATACGAGCGAGGCTTTAACGCCACGTGAAAGCACGGCCTGCAAGGTTGAGGCTTTCATATGTCTGTCCTCACTATTTAATCGTCACATACGATCTCTGATACAAGGCGATGTAGAAAACACCGCTCCTTAGACAACTGCATTATTATCCTTTGTGCGAAATGAACAAAGGTACTCAATTATTTTTAGTGACTGAGCAGGTCACCTGCCAAATTTCTGAACCCCAGTAATAAATCTGGGTCTGTCACGTGTCTAAACCACGTGGCCACATATATCACTCTTTACAACTAGTTGGCTCTGCAGTGCGTAGAGAAGCAAGTACTGTGTTGAATTTTTTTGTTTGAACAAAATATATAATCTATGTATATATTTTGGAATATTTTGATAACGTCCCAAACATTTAAAAATTTGGGGAAAGCCGGGCGAGAAATGGTCACTCTAGGGCACCAAAAACCTTAATTGGACTATATTAGTAAAGCGACGCAAATATAGAATTAGTGGATCGGGCTAGAGTTCCGGAATATTATCAACTGTGATGAACTTGCGTTTTTATGGGCTTTGACGCAACAATGTTGGATTATTATACGGTACCGATAATCAACCTTCTCTCTTCGACGTCTATTCGCAATGGCACTAGCAGCACACAGTCCTTTCTTAAGACTACCATCGGCCGGCAACATAAGTTACAATGGGCAACGGAAAGACGTCTGTGGATACACGAGTGACATATAATCGAATTTTTTGTTAAATCATATTTTTTAAATCAAAACGACGGTCGGACATACAATCGTACATGACGTACAATGTCAACTATAGGTTATGATATGGTAAACTATCAGTTATGATAGCAGATCAACTCTAGTCAGAGTTAGAAGCAACATTACCAGTCAGACCTACATCAACGTGGTCTCATAACCTGTGCTACTTGCTTGCTTTGAAGAAGTGCTCTAAGCAATCTTTCAGCAATATAATGCCTGACCGCATGTGATAGATAACACATTAAACTTCCTTCATCAATTCTCATTGGAAAATCTTTCACGGTTGGCCTGATCACCTGACCTTTCACTGACAGAAAATGTCTGGAATATCACTGCGCAAAGAATACAACCAAATTCATGGATTCTGCTGTCAATAATGAATGGAATGCAGTCCGCCAAGACACCATTCGTTCATTGTTTGACTCGATGCCAAGGTGACCATAAGAGCTCGAGTTGATGCCATACATTATTAAATAAATGTAAACGTGTATAGACAAATGTATTGTTAATTTAATGGTTTGTTTGTTTCATGCCATTCGATAAGTCTGCAAAGTTTCTGTTGTTAATTAGCATTTTTCTTGTTGCTGCAAGTTTAATAAACAGTCAAAAATGCGAAGGCAGCTGTGTGAAAATTTCGCTTCTATTTTTTTAATGCAAGTGAATTTTCTAAACTTGTCTTATACACACAGAAATGCAAAAAATTAATAAATAATAAAATTACAAAATTAAAAATGTGAATTTTAAATCACCAAAAGAGAATTAATAATTAATTAAAATTATTAATCTATGAATTTAATTTGTAATAAATATAAAATATGTAGTGCAGAAGTATCGTAGCGTGCCTGATATCAGTGTGATACGCTTGACCTTAACGCCACTAGTAGAAAGCATTGTAAGTAAATTGTATTTTACTTACTTTCGATAAAATCAACACAATCTGTTTAAATGAAATGAAAATCCATCATCAAGCGCTTAACAAGCGCTAATTGAATAGTTTAGAGGTTCAAAAACGGTACCCATGGACGGCTCAAGATTTATTAGCCAGAAATATATTCTACCTGCCAGCAAATTCAGAAAATAAATTAGCTAACCGCAAGTCTTAAATTATTAAAGTACCAGTAACAAAAGTAAGACGTTTGTATAATAGAGATAAAAAACCTTTGCCAGTATGTGCACTGGACCTAACGAATAATAAGCAAAACTGGTATTTTTATGCCATAGTTATTATAGAACCCAGAAGGAAATCCAAGAATATACCTCAGTGCTACAGATGCCAGGAATACTGCCGCACAAAAAAAACTGTTGCAGCATAAAACTAGTTTTAGTAAAATGTGCAGGCGACCATCTACAAACTGATTGCCAAAAAAGACTCAACGACCCACTAAAGTCTATCTACTGTGAAGGCAATCATAGTGCAAACTATCGTGGTTTTACTCACATGGCGCTGCTAAAACAACTAACACGAACCTCATATGTAAATAACACACAGGCCTTTATAGAAAAACCCAAAAGCGAACTAACCTAGAACAGCAACGTTGTCTTCATCCAGTGCACCAACAATACCTAATAACGTCATTCAGACTCTCCTTGACCTTATTACGCCCTACCTTAGCCAAATTAAAACCTTCATTAGTAACACTCTCCTATCAATATTTATCAATGGACCCTAATCAAAGTAAAACAATACAAAACTTAACGATCTTTAATTGGAATGCAAATGGCATCAACAACTGACGCTCAGTATTTATTCACTTTTTAGCAAGATACAATGTGGACAAAGCTTCCATATCAGAAATGCATCTTGATGAATTCATAAAATTTCGAATTCTTGATTATCACATTTATCACAAAGATCATAAGTAGAGTGGAGTGGAATGGAGTGGTGATAATTATCAACTTCTTGAAATCCTTAATTTAAAAATTGAATAGATCGCATGTGATGTAAATTCTAATAATACGCCATGGGGATGCAGAGTCACAAATCCTGAAAATACTAAATTGGAAAATCTTGTCATAATCAAATTTTGACACCCGGTGGCTACAACTACTATCCATATCGGGAAGATCACCAGTCCAATATACTTGATATTGTCCTTCAAAAAAACGTCAGTAAACCTATCTTCCAAAGAGTTATATCCGGATTGAATTCTGATCATCTCCCGATACTAGTGTCATTCACCAACTCGTTAACCATCAAACAGCCCATTCCAAACCAATCAGTGGTAAAATGGACTGGAACAACTTTGAAAATCAACTTCACTGCTCAACAAGACTCCAAATAGCCGAAAACATCGACTCAGCCATAATTCACTTTACCTCAACAATAAAACAAAGTGTTAAATTAGCCTATATAACTACAATTATCTTCTCAGATAAATTGTTGACTTAATTAAAATGAAAAGTCAATTTTGACGCGAATGCAAAACACTTAAAAACATTAAAAAATATAATGCATCAAGTCAAAAGAGAACTAGATAACTGAAGAATCAGTACATACAAAAATCATAAAGCTGATTTCGAGTTAAGAGACGGGGGCCTTTAGAAAAAATATATAAAAATTCTAATCCAAAAAGAAGAATTGCCCACGCTATCGACAGAAACCGATAATTTTACTTACGCTTGTCGCCTTTGCTACTCATCCGAAAACACTTTTGTTTCTGCAATTATTTGGACGCCTACTCCACAATACACAAATTATAAACGAAATAAGAATGCCAATATTAGACTGTACTTTACCAACTTTACCCAATTAACTTATGAACATTATAGAAAAACTTCCCGAACGGAAGTCACCTCGCTATGACCTAATTACCTATACAATTTTTATACGTTTTACAACAAAAGCAATAACTTATTTGCTGGTGTGAGACTAGGTTAGTTTCCACAATCCTAGAAATATGCACATATTCTAGTGTCCGAAAAACCAGGCAAAAATAAAAAGAAAATCAACGGCTACAGACCCATCAGTCTGGGGACGTCACTATCAAAACTCCTCGAAAAACTCGTTTACAGTCGTTTATTGGAGTGTATTAAAAATCTCAACGTACTACTCAAATTTCAGTTTGGCTTCAGAAAAAGTCATTTAATATTCAGCCCCAAAGAGTTAGCGAGCTTATCGAACGCGGTTTTCGTAACAAATAATATAATGCAGCAATGCAAAGTGTAGATCGAAGGCCTTAAAAAAAGACCCTGCACATTGCCACGCCTACATATCTCAAGTCAATCACCGTCTCTTTTCTAAACTATAAAACTTTTGCAGTGAAAGTCAATACAAGCCTGTCTGAAACCAAGGAGTCTTAAGCTAGAGTCCCACAAGGCAGCATTTTGGGCCCAATCTTTTTCAGCATATGCACATCTGACTTGCCAGAACTTAGTGCAACAGTAGCTATCTTTGACACCGCTGTGTTTACCCAAGCTGATAATCCTAATGAAGCAATTGCAAAACTACAGAAGGCAACTAACAAGATTTCGTCGTGTTTCAAATGCTGGAACACTACAATAAACTCCATATAAATGCGAAGCAAAACTCTTTACACTACGAAAACTCAACAATCGAAATATTCTGGAATCCTAACGGCGATGCTGTTAAATGTCTGGAAATATATCTAGATACCCAATTAAGTTGGAAATACTGCATAAACCAGAAGCTACGACCTCTGACTTTCTATGCATCTCGGGTTTAGTGCAACACGTCGAAAACCAAAATAAAGAAAATTCAACGCTTCCAAAATAAGGTATTAAGAATTGCTGTGAACGCATCGTGGTATATTCGTAATACACAGCTGCATAAAGAGCTAGGCATCCAACCCATAGATCAGTTTATTAAAGTATGCGGAAAAGTTTAAGACTAACATTCACACCAGACTCCAGCGTAAACTACCTCAGGATATAGCTTACTATGATCATTACTCTGTCATACAATGTTATAGTCGAAATTATTATTATATTCCTGTTTATAACAAATAATGTTTGTTGATCGGCCATTAAATGAATTAAAAAAGAGAAATGTATAGATAACAAAAATAATGGAATGACTTTCAAGAATGGAAAAAAGAGAACGAGGCAAAAACTTCTTATAGAGGTTTAGTTGATAGAAGCGACCGGGTTAAACCAATAATAAAATTAAAAAGTGAACAAAGTAGGAGTAGAGAATAGATTTAAGTAACATTTTCGGAAGCAGTACATTTTGAATGTAAATTTTAACGTTGACTTGATATGGTCAAAACAAGGTTTTGATAACCTAAAACAGAACGGATGGTTCTTTGCTCAAGGTCCTTTAAAAATAAATTTGAGGTGAAGAAGAAGGCATAATCTTTCCGAAATATTGTCCAAATATGTCCAACATCCGAATGAACCTGGGAAAAGGTATGCCGCTTGTACCCCAGCGATGAATTCTAGCCGACTGAGCGGACGGTCGTCGGAGCGTCTGATCGACAGCCAATACATTGACGACGACCCCTCCCTGATCGCCAGAGACGGGGTGGGTGTGCGATTTCGAAAATCCCGTCGGCCGGTAGTTTCAACCAAGGATATGTTTATACGCCGCGGGGCGTGCCGCAGCCAGCATCTTGAGTCCGTGAACTGCAGTAGAAATAGACTTGGCTGAAGCCAAGAACGTCTGCCTACGCCAGACGCGACAGTCTTGGAGTCGTCGTTTTTCCCGGCGACAGCCCGCAGTGCGCGTCTTTCGGCCACCTCTCGCGGCCGCGCGCGAGCCCACTTTTCGAAAATCGGCCGCGCGCTGAAAATAGCGGGTGCGAAGTGTTGTGGATGGTGCAAGCAGCGATTGCGGGACTGCGGCCTCGGTCCATCTGCCTCCGATCGGCGGAAAATTCTAATTGGTAAGTAGATTCTTTGTTGCGGCACGCGCTGCCGTCCGGGCAATTAAGCAAATTAGTCGGCCGCCGCCGCCGACCATCGAACTGTCCGTCAAGCAGCCTCTTGAGCGCGCATAGATTTTTAGACTCCCGCACATGACGGACGAAATTTCCCCGACAGACCAACAGTAGCATCAATAGTCCGCGGTTATCGCGATCATGGGAAAAAACCGGAAACCTGTAAGGCTGAGCAATCTTCCCAGACGCGCATGTTGCGAAAGTGCGCATCGGAAGAGTCAAAAGTGCGCGGCGCTAAATATGCGGCGCGCAACAAACGGCGTGAGTGTCTGCCAGCATTTGAATCCGATTTTTACGCAGTCGCTCATTGTTCTGGGTGGTTTAGTTGCAAGGTAGCAAGTGAGAGGCCCATCGTTGGAATACTAAGCAGCCTTTTGCTGCGCTGCATGTTGATAAGGTTTAACTTTGAATTGCCTGTTAAATATGATATCCGGTGACACCAAAGCGAGTCGCCTCAAGGACCGTCTTAAGAAATTTTAACGACCGGGACTCGATTTCAGCCGGTGACCAGAGGCGTAGCTCGCCCTGGCCCTTTTGAAGACGCGGCGGGCTATTTGAGGGGACCTTTGGCAATGACACGCTCACCCGCAAATACTTCCTTTACTTCTAGTTACCTTATACCTCCTTGTCATCTTCAAGACCTAGCAGTTTTGAACCAACAAACAAACCTATGAATGAAATTCCTTATTCCATTGACCAACACGAGTCTAAAGGGGCCAAGCCTGGTAAACAAAACACGTAGTAGGGAAGAGTTTCTAGACCAAGTTGTGTTTTTTTATAGTTTCCGCGCGACACAGCTGTCTTGCAGCTACATTCAATTAATTTTTTAATTGGTAAACTTTTTGACAATTACCTTTATGCAAAGATTATGTAGACTTCTCTAAAGATGAGAACATGTTGAATTAGCTTGAATCATCCAATGCAAATTTCACAAGTTGTAATGTTTACCAATCTCCTCATGAGTAGAACAAACAATACAAGGTAAAGTCTTCGATTTCTTTCGATTTTTTGTAACACAAATTGAGTTGTATTACACTAATAATAATCGTAATGTAGTTAAACTAAACATTTTTTATTTTATTATCATAATCACACAAGAAAATGAGTAATAAGCATTCGAATGATATGACTATTGAATGTTTGTGTCATGAGAAATGCTATATTTCCGTTTAATTAGTATGTTATCAATTTAATATAGCCACAGTTCTGCCCCTCGATATAGTAAATTGAAATAGAGATAAACTTTATCAAGTTATTTGTGGTATGAAGCCGTTTAACCTTATCGCATATGAACAAAAATGCTGATACCTAATCTTCTATGCATTAAATATATTTCATTATCATTCTTAGAATGGATAATTTTAATAGGTACTTATTCATTTATTCATAGTGTGCCACTTCAGATGGAACGGCGCAAAGTCAACCATGTGGAAGAAAACGTGAAATCTGCCCGAACGTCCACGCAACGCATTTTATAATCGGTGAAGTTGTATCCCTACTCAAAATTACTATATCGTACCCTAAGAAACCCAAGAAAAGATAAAAAACCCTAAAAACCATCAAAAATAAAAAAGGCAGATACTAACAGAGAGTAATGAAGGGGGGCAATAAACTTCAGTAGAGACCGCGGGTAGGATGAGAATAAAAAGTGGAAGAAGCAGAAATAGAAATAGAGAAACTGAAAATCGGAAATACACGGGATAAATAAATGTAGCCTGGTTAACAAATAAAATGTAGGAAGGTGATAATCGCCCCAACATTAAGAAATTATATAAACTACAATAATTAAATAGATCAATCAACAAATAACTGGATATTTGTATTAAAACAAACTACCGGAAAAATATGAAAACTAAAAGAAAAATATTTGTATATATATAATAGTATAAACAGAAATTAGCTATACGAGATATGTACAAAAGTACAAAAAACATAATCAGGGTAGAAAGTAAAATAACTAGCAATTTCTACACACGCAGAAGAATAAAGCGAGGGAGTATTTTAACTCATTATTATTCATAACAGTAATGGACGAGATAGCGAAAAGAGTAAACAAAGAAAAAAAAAGATAATTTTTGGGTACAGAAATACAAAAAACTACTGTATGCTGATGACTTCATAACAATCGCTAATAAAGAAGGACGATCTTAAAATAAATATAGAGAAAGCAGAAATCATGAAAGTAGCCAGCGAGGAAAAGAATAACAAGACGAAAGAGAAGACATTCAAGGAAGTGAAAAAATTAAAATGCATTGGAACGATTACCAAGCCGCAAAGCAGCCTAAATGAAAAAATAATAAATAGGAGAAATAGAGTAACGACACTATACAGGATGTTATATAACCCGTTCTTTAATAAAAAAAGTAGCATCGAAAACAAAAATTAAAATTACAGTCGGTTCTGGTACCAAGGCTTCTTTATGGAAACGAGATATGGGTACTGACCGATTACTCATGGAATAATATTACTGCGTGTGAAATGTGACCAAAATCAACTAAATAAAGACTAAGATAATACGTAAAAATGTAAAAATAATAAGTACAATAGCAAAAGTTAAAACGCAACAGCTGAGGTGGTTCGGGTACCTAGCCAGAATGGGATAAAATAAAGTGGTGCAAACTATATGAGACGCAGATCGGGGGAAAAGAGGAAGACCAAGAAGAAAGTGGAATTTAGAACTAAAGAAAAAACTGGGTTCAAGCAAAGAACGAGGCCAAAAGAACAGGAAGAAGATCGTGGATAAATAAGAAAGTTGTATTCCTATAAAACACAACTCGTCCAAAAACTAAGGCCTGCAAATGTCCATCCGCGTCTCCATTATGCAATCATTTTAAGAATTAGCCAAAAACCAAAACAAATGTACTCACCGTCTAATTGTCGGATGAGACGTATTTCTATCTTAGTTGTTGGATTGAAGAGCAGAACTGCAGGTTTTGGGTCACGGGAAATCCAAGAGTTGTTTATCAACATGAATGTTGTGCTGTTTCTTCACAGTTAGTTTTTGGACCTTACTTTTTCAAAGATGACGCCAATAATGGAATAACGTTAAATGGGAAACGATAGCGCCAAATTCTTAATAGTTTTGGTACGCGCTGCCTGATATGTAGTTTCACCAAGATGAAGCAACTTGTCATAAAATGCCATTTTTAAGGAATATGTTTGAACTTGTCCACTACGGTCGCCTACTTGGATCCCCCGGACTTTTTTTATCTCAAAGAGAAAGTCTATATAAATAAACGTCAAACACTCGCAGAACTGAGGGACAACATTAGTGTAGAAATTAGACGACTACGGCCTGAATCTTTAACCGTTTTAATGGAGCTCGTATTTGTGACACCATTATAATTATTAATTTAAAAAATATGAATTTCTAAACTTGCAAAAGTGAATAAAATTGTTGGACCATACGAATGTTAATAATTATTAAGCCCTCGGCGTGACTTTAGACCACCCTATATTACTTAAGGAGCAAATCATACGCGTCAAGTACACAATTAGATTTAACCAGTCTAAATCTCATTGCTGTGATAGCACCTACGAGGGACAAGCAAATTAAATAAATGTAGCTTAGATAAGTAAAATGCTTTCGTTTGAGTTGTACCATGTGAATGCAGGTAATTTAAAATTTTAACTAGATAACTTTCATTTCGAAGAATGCTTAATGGCGCTTTAAAGCACTTACTCATAAAAAGTGTCATGTCAAGTGAAATGGTATGAGAGCTCCCAAATGTTGTAGTGTTGGTACATCAACTTTCTAATTCTCAAATTACATATTACATATAGTTGCCGCGGAAGATAAACATTACAAAACGAAAGTGCAGCTCTGATAATGATATATTAAGTTCTCTACGCTCAATTCATGTTAGTTTTAACAGCCTGTCATATTGGATAACAAGGACTGACAGGAATGTATTGTATAAATGAAAATAATTGTATTAGCTTGTATTGATTACTGGCTAGGAAGAGATACTGTGTGCATTGGGTACGCATTATATTATATTGCTTCTATTGTTAGTATAGCAAACAAATTTGTTCCTATAGAAATAATCAAAATATGCTTTAATAAATTGTTGAACTTGATACTTCCAATCTAAGACTTTTGACTATGCTATGTCATGCATACTAATTGTCTTTAACTATTTTTAGCGTGTATAAAAATCTTGAAGGTCAAATTAAAGGTTGCATCAAGGTTTTCGAATTGAAAACTCTCGGAGTACTTGAAATATGTTACAACTCGTTTAATTTTTTTTAGCAAATATAGTTGAATTTGAATGGTAACTCAATCTACATAAAGCCCAGTTAGATGATTTAATTTTGTATATTTAACTTATAAACAATAAAGTGGCATTACGTTAGAAGAATCTTTATTTGAATATACGTATTCATTAGTTATATAAAAAACCAAACCGAACGCTCCTCGTAACTTACTGTTTACATAAAATTGGATATTGAGAGTTTTATTTTACACAGGTGGGTGTATTATTGTAATATATTAAGATGTCAGGACATTTTTAAGGGAAAGTAGCTATTTACTTCAATATTACAACAGAGTTATTTGATATCAAGCAATAATAAACAGTAGGTGGCCGTAAATTATTATCTAATATGTCATTGTATTGAAGCTTAACTGTAAACATTTTTTTATGCATGAGGGCCGTTTATGTCAAAATGAAGAAAAGGAATCTATTCTTTATCATCGTTAAATTTAATCTATGACTTCTATTTATACGATCATATTATCATAATAAAACGATGTGGTGTGGGTAAGTGTACAACGAATATTCATCACTTTATTACAGTCTGGTAAATTAAATAGGGGCGACACCCACAGAAATCTGAATTAGCAACTGTATGTACGGTTATACATGATGTCGCTTAAATACAGGGTGGGCAGCAGCCTTGTTCTTTTCTCAGAAGTTGCACAAGATAATTTATTTAAATAAGAAATAATTTGGTCAGAAATATTTAATAAAATCAATTAATCAACTTCTCAAAATGTCTACTTCGAATAATTGTTAAACTTGAGCTTTCAATGAAATAAGCAGGAAATGCTCGTTCATTACGGTCTTCAGAGATGTTCTAGCGATGTTCAGCTCGAATTCTCCTCTTTTTGATGATTTTTAATCAGAATTCTTATAGATGAGCAACTCTTACATTTTTTTATATAAGGACCGTTGGATTTTGGTCGTCTTGCTTAATCTCAAAACAAGCACAAAGTGCAGCTCTTTAAGTCTCCATTTTGATGGCCCTGCAACAACTAAAACAATAACAAACAAAATGCTTATTATAGTTTTGAAATCGTGGAGATTTTAAAAAGGGCAAGGTTGCCGCTCACCCCATATATTAAGAAAACAAAATTTATATTACCTAAGAGATTTAATTAAAATAATGCTTTTGTAAAGTCGATTAGATTTACTAAGGGCTAAATATTTGATTTTCTCGCTTCTCTAATATTGGTCGAGAATTTTAGTAATGCATTTAGTGGTTTTACATAAACAATTTAATTAATAATCTTCAAAATATATCTCTTAGCTTTGCTCCTAATGTTTTTTCGGGAAGCTACCCAATTTCAGTTCAGAAAAAAGAGGAAGGTTTGGAGTCGACAAATCGATCAGACTTTCCTCGACATTGTCGACAGAAGAGAACCGAGTGTCAAGCAGGTGATGTTGCTGGTACCTGAAAAGGTGGTAATCTGAAGGAGCAAAGTTTGATAAAATCGTCCAACTCAAGTCGGTGATCATTTCCAAAATTGCGTCGTCTTTAAGCAAAATAACTTTCCTTCTCTTGTCGTTATATAGTCTTTCTGCGTTACTAACATGCATCAGTTGCTGATGGTAACACGCGGTAGTTTACTAAATGGAAGAAACTTACAGAGTATGACGTCTTACTGATCCCACCATATACACAGCAATACTTTTATGGCCCGTAGATTTGATCCCTGAATAGACGTGTAATTTTTATTTTTGTTAGATTCTCATAGAGAGCTAATTTGTTATTGAAAATCATAATTCCTTAATGTGGAGAGCAATGACGCGGCAATATGTCTATTCTTGTTCTCAACTTTCTCAATTTATTGGCAATTCAAACAGCATCTTCTTCTAAAGCCTCAGAAATCATTGCTGAAACTTCTAAGGTACTTTTTTAATTAAACACAAAACGGAAGCGGTGTCGCAAATGTTACAGCAGGCACAATATATAACTTTGAATAGGTACTACCATTGATTGAAAAGAAATTTAAGGTATGGTTAACATATTTTAGTATACAATATCGATTTAAATACGTGTAAAAACGTGTTACCAGGTATTTCTCTCATAGTCGTACGTTTCATTAATGAAGCGATATGATTGTATCTCCATCTTGCTCTATCTTCAGTGATTCTTGTATTTTCTTGGAGCGGTGTTCCTGTAAAGCTTTTTATTTGTCCTCGTGGTTTTATTTCTGCAGTTTTTCTCTGTATAAAAATTTCTAAATTATTATTATTATATAGTAGATTTAATTAATTCTTCTATTATGGACACATTTGCTCTGTAGTCTGTCCATTAAATTCGCAGAAGTCTTCTCCAACACTACATTTAAAAAATCTACTTTGCTCCTATCGTCAGTTTGTAGCATCCGTATCTCTGCCCCATTATGTTGCTATCGAAAATATTAATGTTGTAACTAGTTTAGTCTTTGTTTGGTTCGATATGTTAGATCTTCGTAAATCTTACTGAGTTTGACTATTGCGGTCCTCGTTAAGGTATTCTTCTCCATATTTCAGGGGATCAGTTTCCATCATTATTTATATTTAAACCTAAATAAATAATGTTGTTTACGCTATTGGTTACGTATTTTTCATATATAGTCGTCGATTTGGTTTTCTGGGGGTTTAACTTCAATACAAAAATTTTCTTTTTTTATTTTTGATGCTTTTGATATGTACAACAATAATTTTTAAAATTTGAAATGTTTTGTTTTAATTTTCTCTATTAACCGTGCAGATCTAGTAGAGAGTGTTACTGTTATTATTTTTTAGCTGAACAATTGATCCCCAATTGTTTTATACCTCATGGAAATTCGGGCTCCATTATTCCACTGCGAAATGATTGGCGCGATCACTAACCCCCTCATCGAAAATGCTGCATCGTCCGCCGATTGATTTCGCCCTAAATCACAAACCGTGTTTTTCTGTTCGGCCACGCCGGAATCGCCTCGATTTCATAAACGCTGACAATAAAACTTGACGCTGAAGTACGTTTTCATGTTGTAACAATTGGATTTGTTTACATTTTCAAGGCCTTTCCAATGCAATCACATTTTTACGGTTTTGTTGTTTTGCAGTTTAATATTTGCTTACACGCTGCCGTCGCAGCTCACAATCAGCGCCGCTTCTATGGGTCGGATTTTATATCGGAATGTAGGAATCGAATGGGTTTTTCGAACAAGGCAATTGCATATCGAAAGGCACCGCGGCGATTTTGGTCGGGCCGAAGTTATCTCTAGGCGTTGCGGCAGGAAGACCGCGCCAGCCCATCCTTCCTACGCCCATGGTGGGTGTATTGCGTCGCCGCTAGTTATTATTTATTTGTTATGGGGCCGCGTAAAACTGCGTGAACGGCCTTAAAATTTATGAATTCCTTTGTGGCGTTCGGCTGGTCAAATCGCAGTCCCGCGCGGAGTTACTGCTTTCGGATGTTTACTCGAAACGCAGATGAAGGATACTGACGAATCTGCGTCAGATTTCGGCGAAGGTATGCTGGCCTGGGAATATTAACACCCTGGGCCGGTAAAAAATGGCATCCCGGTCATAACGCCTTTTATGGTTTCTTCGGCGGAGTCGGATTTCTTGGGCCCCGAACTCGGTGTTCTTCACAAATCACGCTGGACCCAAAAATCCGAAAGAGCTGCCTCCATAAAGGGCGCATCGTTTCATTTCGTTAGTCCGCCGCTAAGTAACTTAGAAATGGATGAATAGATGTATGGCTCGAACAGCAATTTAAGTCCCATAAAATATGCCCGCGCTAGGGATAACAAATCTTTACATCAGAGAAATGAATTTTGAATGAGCCCCCATGCCGCGTGGAAAATACGTCCGTTGCTGGCTAGGCTACATGGCGATGCTCGCGGCCCAGGCGTGCCTAAGTAAGCAGACAGAAACACTTGAAATATAAACGCATGCCTTCTCTGTATCCACGTACACCAGGATGCTTAAACTAATGTACGTGAAATAGGGCAGTTCGGACTTGATTCGAAGTTATCTTTAGAGGAGCCAGACCATAACCTACGGGATCTCAAGTACACAGAAGTTCTCTAAAAATAGGCGCTTCTTTACATTCTTTATCTTTACAACGTGGCTCAACACACCTTACGAGCAGCATGCTATTACTTTTTAGCAGTACTATACGAGATATATAATCAACGCCGTACTTTCACCAAAAATTCAAATTAAATCCTCAAACACGAGAGTAAAAAAACGTCAAGAAGTGATAATCTAGGGAACAATTATAAAAACTGTAATTAGTTTTTGAAATAGTAAAATACAGAATAAAAAATGGAAGATATTAACTTACTTACATTCAAAAAAAAGTTAATAGCATGGAAATTATTTTTTAAAATAAAATATTTTACAATAAAGCAAAGGAAACTAGAAAATTAAAAAAACACAAGAAAACAGTTTACGTGCTTATTATTTCATTAAAAAATATTAAAAACACATCAGAACAATCTTAAAACTATACATGGTGCCCCAAAACTTTGTGGTGTCATCTTTAAACCATTTGTTCAATTGGGCCCAAATTATCAGGTTTTCTTAACATGCAATTGATGACCAAAACATGTTTCGATTTCTTGAAGTGTCTTCACAACAGCAGAGATATTGAATCTCCCAAAGGATATAAATAATCGAATTTTAGTACACCGAAACCATCAAATTATGGAAAAAAGAGGTAAACAAGAAGTTTACATTGAATCGCCAAGCAGTCATCCGGTAAGGCTTAAATTTAACATGGAATTATTCTAATTGAGAATTTCGGTTATTTTAAAATATTTTTAATAAAAAAAAATACAGTTTGACCGAAAAATGGTTGAGTATCGGAAGTACACATCCATCAGCTGTTGAGAGAGAAAACCATCGAAAATCGAGTTTAGTTTGCTTTCTTATTAACACAAATGATCGAATCGGGACAAATTGATTATAAGAAGATATGGTTCTCTAGTTAGAAGGTTTTGTGAATACTCAGAACTACCGGGTATGGGTTTTGCAGTGCGCCTCCTAACTTTGATGTGCCATAAGCTACGACGACATTATAGGACCGTATTTCTTGACCAACACAATCAATAAACAGAAAATTTTAGATCCTTTTTCAATCAAATAAGTCGAACTTCACAAAAGCAAGAATTCTGGCTAATGCAAGATGGCGCCAGGATCTATCAAACTCAAGATAATATGAATGTTACTTCAAGAACATTCGGTTGGAATGCCTCTCGGTGCAAAGACAAAGACAGGAGGTGGCACTGACTGGCCAGCATATTCAGCGGGTCTGAATCCCTGCGACTATGCATTACTACATTCTCAAAGAAGAAATCAGCGAAACAGTAGAATCTATTTCAGAAGACTCAAGGCACAAAATTATCGATCAGTTTTTAAAGAGATCACGAGAGGTTACAGAGAGTAAAAGACGCCATTTTATTTAGTTCAATAATTTGTCAATACAATGCAATTTATCCGGTTTCGATGACATTTGTAATTATTTTTTAAATAAATCTTTTTCAACAACGTAGACTTATAGAACATGTTGCATAACAACTAAATTTGGTTCTATAGGATACATTTTTTTAATTAGAAATACTAATTATAATAGTAATTACAGATTTCTATGAGGAGATGTACAAAAATTAACATAGCGCCTTAATACTTCGTTTCGTAAAAACTTTATAAAGAAGTTTAAATAAAAGTTGTAAGTTTAACAATTAAAATACACTCAAACATACAGGGTGATCTGTTTTTAAGCACTTTGTAGATGTCTTGCCTTGTATATATTTAAAAATGTATATAAAAATATAAAAACTCCATTTTGCTAAACTTGTCTGTTCGAAAGTAACAATAAACAATAGGGAAATTAATTTAATTTATTTTGATCAAAAACATCACAATCACTTGGTATTTGTTACTTTAATTCTAAAGGTGATAATTATCAAATCTTTTACAGCTGTTTATAAGGAAAACAGTTATATATTATGCTTACAGAAGAAGAAAGAATAGCAATCCTAGTGGTAAATGTTAGTAATTGAATTAGAAGTTATAAGGAAGTAGTACATGTATCCAATAATAATGTTTTCTCTAGATCAACAGTTTAGCCAACTGCAAAACGTTTTAAAGAGACAGGTTTAACTAAAAATCGCAATAAAACTCATTCACCAAAAACAACAACATAAAAGTTTTTACGGTCGCTATTTTGCTTCATGGTATTCTTAGATTATTGTCGGAATTGGAAATTCGCGTTTTCACTGCATGAGGGTCTGATTTTTGTCCCTTAAAAGCGTCAAAGCAAAATTCAGGTAAATAAAATTACGCCTTAATCAAACCGAAAAATCAGCTGTTGCTGAATATGCCTTGGAAAATCCTGGCCACGACTTAGAGTTCAGGCACACACAAGTTTTATCCAATTGCAAGAACTATTACTCGAGATTATATAGAGGGGCTGTAGAAATTTACAAATATAAAAATAATTGCAACAAGTATGATGAATTCTATTTACCTAAATCTTAGTTCACTGTTCTTGAGAGGTAAAAAACAGACCGTAATGCGGTGAAACAGCAAGTGACGTTAGTAAATGTCGAGATATTACCTGAAACGACCCTATTCACGTTAGAAGCTAGCCCGGTAATCTGGTGACGTCAACAACGAGTATAAAAGCAAAAGAGCGCGGTAGAGTAACTTAATTTTAATTATTTCGTTTTGAAGATGTCCATAACCTAACAGCCCGAGAACGAACAACACGATGCAGTAGAACACCAACATAAAAGAAGAATCTCTAGATGCAATGCAAACTTACAAAGATTTACAAATATCAATTCAATATATTATTAATCGAAATAGAACTTATCTATTTAAAATTAAGCTGATAGAAGAATTATTAGAGGACAATCATTACTCCATATTTTAATTTTGTGAAACCACAGAGGAAAACTGCCTCCTTCTTCATCACTCAAATAGTATTTTCCGACAGAGCATAATCTTCGTCATAACTGCAGGTACTGAAGTGACGACAATTCAAAAAATTAATGCAAAAACACAAAAATTCTCAAAAATGAATGTGTAGATTGAAACTACCGTTACCATTGTTATTGTTCCGTTTTTTAGAAAGAACAGTTCAAATGATTCAAAGAGTTTAAACATGCTGCAAAGTCAGAATTTTTGCAATATAACATACTGTTAGTCATAATCTTGATAACATTTTGTTTTAATAAGAGATGGTGCAACACCATGTTTTACTGACCGTATCCCCAAATTATTTAAGTAAAATTTTCTAGAAAGCTAACTAGGAAAGGGAAGCACAGTTTTCATCTTTGGATCATTTTTGTGGAGTTACCTCAAGAATAGGTATACAAAGAAACAACAGATAGTAGAAAAAATATGGCGTAATATTATATCGCCTGCAGTTATCAGACGTGGACAATGCCAAATCGAAAAAGACAACTCAAACATGTAATTAACTGATATCAAAACGTTACATTTTTCACATTGTTAACTGTTTAATTAAATCAAATAAATCTTCTCTATATCTTCCATAATTGGGCATATAATGACAAAACTTTAAACTTAGACCAAAATAATGGTTGTAAAAACTATGACGGTTAGTACAAGAATAAAAGAACGAAGGTAAATCAAATATAACCGGATTGTTTTAATTATTAAAATATTACAAAAATCCAAACATATAAAGTTATTTGTCTGCCTAATCTTAAAATGTAACATTGTTGTTAAATATCTGTCCCCCAAGGGGACCTAACAAATGATAATCGCAAGGTTATAAAATTTCCTTGTAGTGCAGAACAAATACTCAAATTTTTATTCAGTTGTCGAACCCAGAAAATAACGTCTCGAATTAGAAATTTGTGACTTTGGTGATACACAAGTTTTTTTATCCCAAAGTTGATAAAAACCATTTCAGTAATCGTTAATCGGCGATCATCTTTGAGAAGGCGGCGAACGATGCAATAATTTCCTAGGGCAAGCTTGTCCTCGAGCGACGTCAGTGACCTTCATTTTCAACTACATCTTATCCCTCCAAAACGTTTACTGGAATCTTCTTAAGGGTGTTGACCCCTGCGCCTTAAGTCATCTGAATATATTGGACGCAAGGTTGAGAGTACCCCTTGTCTTAACATTGTGATATTGATCAACCAAGCAGTAAAGCGAGATACTATACGGAGAAAAACTTCTTCAGGAATCTATACCTACAATCCTCAGAATGCGTAAAAAAGAAATTTCGGTTTATGTTTGAATCACTATCGTACTAGTAAATAAAGTATTAGTAAAGTACACTTTGGTTAGAAAAATAAAAATATGTAGCATGAATATATAAAAGCTTCAAAGAAATTTGAAAAGTATGAAGAAATAAGAGAGGTGAAAATACTTTATTGCCACCAGAATTAGAAAAAGACTAAAAAAATCTGATAGAGTTTATTTAAAGACTAGGAAGGTATAAATGAATAGATATAATCTTTGTAGTGATAAGAACTGCTGCAAAATATGCCAATGCTAACGATTCATTAGTTACTAAACATAGCAAACTGTTGACTTATTTCCGTTTACACTAATGATGTTTAATTTAATATCACCGTGAAAAAATATGTTAATAATTGTAATGACCTACGTGGAAGAATTAGAAAGAAGAATTATTCTCTTGTCTTATGGTGTGGCTATTATTTCGATAGATGTGATATTATTTTACGTCCTCTATGACCATATAAAAGAAAACTTCAAAATTACTTTTCAAAAATTATTTAGATTCATCTAGATAATAAGTACAACGCCGAATTCAATGCTGTATTAGCTAATTCTAGACTATCCACTAAATTTTACCAAATAAGTACTTCGTCACTTAAAGAGTAAAGAGTTTTTCTTATTTTTAAATATTCTTATTTGGAATGGACGACCATACATGTTGTTCTAGATATTGCCCTTCTCTAATATCGCCTGTATAAGTTGTGATGACTTTATTAATTATATTTTCCTCTTCTTCTGCAATATATGTTCTCTATGAGTATTTTAGTTTTTCTAACAATTTATTTCATTATATGCATTATTGTAATAGCACTACAGTCGTACTTGCTTAACTATCAGCTATTACCAAACATTGAAAATGTTTTTCCTTTTGTTACAATATTATTACAAATCTTCTATGTTATACTTCATATATCATTTCTAATAGTGATTTTTTAAGATCAGAATTCATCGGAGTTTCTGAACTATTGATTGCTATGTTATGTGTCTATTATCTTTTAATTTAACACTTTTTATGGTTGCTTATCTCTAGAGTGATTTTCGTTTTGTTTTCCTAGTATACAATCTTATCAGACTTGCTTTTCTGATTGTATTGTATTACTTTATTGACTTTCATAGATTTATGAAATTATCATTTGCAGATTACTTTTCTTTTGTCTTTTATATGTATTCTACTTTTGTTTTGATGATTAGATTGTTTCCATGTGCTTTAACATATACTTCAAGATTCATTTTGTTATCCTTGCATACTATTTATCTTTATTTGTTGTACTCTTTCTTTCTCTTTTGTCAGTGATTGCAAGTATATTGCAGATATTGGTTATTTTCATTTGAAGAGAAGTTAAAAAGATATTTTATATTATGAGGTTACGTGTTTGAAATTTTTTAATGTATGAGTTAGTGAAACGTGTACTCTGCGATAGAACATTAACTATTTATGGACAGAAAGTCAAGTGTCAAAAGAATTTGAAGTAGGTTTCTTCAAATAGCCAATCTACCGACATATATGGTTTAATATGGCTAATAAGCGAATGAGTAACTTTTGCGAATTTTATTGATCTACATTTATTAAGTCTATAGCCTCATGGATTTTTATATATTTTTTCTTCGTTGGAAATTATAGGGCCATTAACTACCTCTCGCGGTTTCTAATTTGTTTAACTATTGTCAGATCATTCTTTTAACAAAACTTCCTTCAAAGTAACCGCAACACAATAAAACTGCTTCTGCATTTTTATGTACTTGTTAATAGTTCCTAGCACATCAACTATTCATAGATTCTAGGCCACATTTTCACAAAGTTTCATTCCACTTCTTTGTTTTGAAGTTCTACTAAAGATGTTAGACATGGAGCCAATATGTTTACGATATTCATTTTCCTCGTTGACATTTCACATAAAACAGGTATGCACAACGACCGAAATTAAAGTTTTCTATTTTAGCGGACATGGCATTTTCTTATTGCAACTGTTGCCATGAACATGCAGAGCAACGCACGATTGAGAAGCTGCCAATAGTAATTTTAGGGTACCTGCTATCACTGTTTGTTTTGCAATATTGCTCTGCTGGTTTTGGGCTTTATCCTGTTTATATAAAAGATGCCCGCTATTCCATGTGTGCACAAGACTAATGGCAACTTATGTAAGTTTGCATGCAAATAATTTGTATTAATATTGCGTTACATTTCTTTAAGTTAAATAACTGGATTTTTATGATGTTAAGTCGCGTTATTATCAATGCAGTCTTTTTATTTGTTTGATAAGATAGCAAAAATAAATTATACAGTGTAAATTTTATAAGCATTATTTATATCTTCATTAAGATATTGATAAGTAAAGCCAAGGACAAAATTATGGTAAGAATGAATGGCATTTTAAATAAGGTTTTTCATTCTTAAGCTTGGTAGTGTATTGGTGGATTATAAATCTCTTTATAACGTCGTCCGTTTAAAAGCCAAATGGTTTGGGTTAGTTTTGAAAAACCATCTGTATCCCTGCTGTATTGTTCCGTTAAGAAAGCACCTCTAGACAGCATGTTGTGAGGGACGAATCGGGGTATTTAAATTTACTCCAATTAGTGTGGTGAAGCATTGGGCAGAATGACTTTTATTATTTATCTGCCGAAAAATAAGTTTATTCAAAATTAGTAATGATCATGTAATAATATAAGGGCGATTTGATGAGTGATGTTGTTTGATATCAAAAACAACGATTTAAGTTTAATGAAGTACTTTCTTTTTTAACGTAGTCTTCTGGATGTTCAAGGCACTTGCCTCAATGTTTTTACAGTTTTATATCTTTGTGAATGTGAGCTTCTTCAAGATCCTCAAAATACTTGTTCATGCTTTGGATAGTTTTTTCGTTTGATCAAAATTTTTTGTTCAGCTAAGACAATTTTAGCTTTCGAGAACTAAACTAAGGATACTAAATAATGACGCAAGAGTCAATTTTTGTTTTCTTTGTGACTCTAAAACACTTTTTTGTCATTCTGTAATGTGGCGTGTAGTATTCACCAGTAATGCTGTTCTTTTCTTCAAACGTCGTTAATCAGGGGAATCAATATCCAACAGATGGTACGTTTGCTTTTTCTCAACCGGTTTACAGTTTACTGTTTGTATTGCTGTTTCGTTTCCGGTTTATGTAGTGAATCCATGGTTACAACAGGCCGTAAAAATTGGTCCGATTCTTCTTAAACACATGAACACTTAAACAGTCAATTGATGTTCACACCTATTTTGCGGCAATTTTTTAGAAACTTTGCAGAAATACTATCTATCGCAAGAGCTATCAGGTCATGATTTTTTATGCTTCTCAAACTTCAAAACCACATTATCAAATTTGAATGAAGCTTTGCTCACATATTTTTCAAATAAATATCCCAGCTAATTTCATTAATGGCCAAAATCGTTTAATGGAGTGGAGAAAACCATTTTCAAGTGACTTTGAATTTTTTATAACTTTTGCAGCTCTTGGTATGGGAGAAATCAGATAAAAGGAAGCTTGTTGATAGCCATATAGAATCTATAGTCTTTGATCTTTGTTTTGCTAAGCTCGAGTTTGTTTGTCCAAAGACGAATGGTTTTATAGGAAGTGCAAAATTTGTCTAATTTAGATAAAATTCTTTTATGGCCTCTTCTCCATTTCCTTTTCAAACAAAAATTTAGATTACACAATAAACTCCAAAGAACGATGCCCATGAAGGGCGAAAATTCCCCGGATTTGCCTAAACTTTTGAATGCCGATTCTAATACTACATTGTCTATTGACTTTAACCATGTTTGAAAAAAATTTGTAGTGTCACGGGAACATGTCGAAAATCGTCTTTGAAGTTTCGCTGTTTAAGGTTGAATTTTGAGTCTTTTAGACAAAGAGGCGCTACAGGTCGACGAAAGTGAATGATAATACAATGGTTTGCAAACTAGCATAGTTTATGTCAAAATCAAAGGTACATGTTTTAAGGAAAATAGAGTTAATAGATTGAAAGTCAGCTAAAGCTCTTTCTCGTCGCTATCTTCTTCATCAATGCTCTCCGCAAAGACTTCAAAGTAGTTTTCCATATGCTGTGAAGGCGCCTGTGGAGGCATGTATCTTTCATGGCTTGCAAACCAGATGAAAGACATCACATGGGTACAGCAACCAACAGTTCGCAATCCATTCATGCAGCTGCAGCAGTATCCAAGTAAAGCGTACAGAAATGCTTTGCCTGGTGTTGTGTCCACCAACGCAAAAGCATTGTATTTGACACTTTTGCTGTGGCGAGAGTAGAGCTCCGCTTGTGCTAAGGTTGTATTGGCAGCAGTCGCTAAGAATCCATACGAAGTCAGATTGATTGCAATTGTTGACTTCAACACCTTGATTATGTAGTCACCATCGGCATACAAGTGAGCTTCATAATAGGCTATTGCTTGAGCCAATTGGTACGTACCACAAGCAAGATGGTAAAAATCATGTGGAGCAGCTGATGGGAAAGTAGGGAGTGTGTCAGAATCTAAAACTTGCAATTGCATCGTTGAATGTCGTCTGACGAGCTTCTCTCGGCTTGCACAAGTGAATCCATCTTGTTGACTCTGTGCTCGCAGCATTCGGTCCGCTATGCCAATGGGATCTGCAATGTCGGAGTACATGCGAGGCAAGAACGCATTGTGAATGGCGCAAGTAACACGGAAGTCATCCATCATATGGTCTTGCGACTTGGAAGGGTAGACTTTGGAGAAGATTTTTGATTGCTTCTCGAGTCCCCCATTCACAGACTCAATCACATAGCGAACCTTTGTGACCATGCGTGAATCGTTGGCTTGCTGGACAATCAGCTGATTCTTTCCTTTGTCTAAGAATGAAGGCATTAGGCATCGATAGCCTTGACTCTCCATCTTTGACTGAGAATCGCGAAATCCTTTGTCAACGACCATGACGTCACCTGCTCTAAACAAGTCAGTGAACTGCGGCTTCTGCATGATGTGGTTCATGATTGTCGAGTCAGAAGCTCCTCCTTCATAGGGACCCCAAACCCCAATGATGTATCCATTAGTGGTGACACCAAGAAATGGCTTCGTTAGGTTTCGATGCTTATGCTTGCTGTATGTTTTCTTCTGTATTTTCTGCTTCTTGCTTTTCTGAGTGTTAACATAAGTTCCATCCCATACAGTAATCAGCTGATCGTTGGTGTTGTAAAGCCGCTTTGCCAGATCGGTAGTGTGTTCATGAATCTTGCTGCGCGTGACGTTTTCAAAACACAGCCATGAAGGAACAAAATCGGCTAAAAGCTTGTTGCGAACGCTTTCCTTGTATCTCCAAAACGTTGCTGGCTTGATCCTGAATTGGCAGCAGATTTCTCTGTGAGTCTGACTAGTGCGAAGCTTCATAAGGTACACGCCCACAGCCAGTGAAACGGCGATTCATGGGAATGCCCTCACAGATGGCAACCAATGTGTTGAAGTGGTCCCTAGTCAGTCCAGTGAGCACATGAAATTCTTCATCCGTGATGTCGTCAAATGATGGCAATTGCGGTAGAGGCTTCTTGGCATCAAGCTCTGCAACTTCCGCCAAATCTTCGAGCAATCCATCTAATTGCTGCTTTGACATTTTGCCCTTGTTCTTGACCTTGAACTCTTCGCCGTCGTAGTCCAGCTTGTTGTCAGCAGCGAATTGCGAAGCACATGCGCGAACACCTGATGGTAGATATATTTTTGCTTCTTTCAAAACAACCAAACGAGCCAGGCGGGGGACGTCTCTGAGCTTCGCTTTGGCAGTGTACCCAAAAACACACGCTTCGTGGTTTGCGATTGCGCACTTGATGCCGATGGAAGGTGTGGTTTCTTCTACCGGACTGTACGAGTTCCTAATGCACTTGGCGCGGTAGGCTTGTCCATCTCTGTATTTGATTTGCGACTGCGCAATCTTGCCAATCTTCTTGCCGCAAGCTGGCAGCGCGCACTTGTCCTCCATTGTGTAAGCCATATTACTTTACCATATAAAGGCTATGCAAAGGCGTGGCTAAAGAATCTTACCTGTGACTCGGCGTCTCGACGCCAAAATAGACGCTAATTGACAGTGCAGAAAAGTTATGTGCACTTGTTGACGATTAAAAGGAGACTGAACGATCAGCTGTTGCGTCAGCTTTATATAAAGAGCTTGCGCATGCGCAATCGCTGTTTGCACAATTGACGAGAGCGCCCCCTATCGGTGGCCCTGCGAGTAAAAAATATCTGGAAAATACTTTTTCACTTGAACTGCACAATTTCCTATATGCGCTGTTTTGCGGAATGCCTCACTAAATTTGCATTTTTAAGAGTAATTAAGCACAATTAAGACTAATTAAGAACAATTAACTTACAGTAAAGACATTTCTTACATTTGTGCACATTCGTGGACATGAACTTGGGTTGACGGGATGTGAGGCGTGTACGCTGACCACTCGGCCAACGGCGCTTACATACAGATTACTGTTTGTCGCACGCTTTTTTGTTTTGCAATGGGACTTAACATTAAATTTTCATCGAAGATTTCACTATGTTCCCGTTGAGCTAGAAATTTTTCCGACACATCTCTGAACTCGTCTCGTCGAGTTCTATCAGAATCTGCATTCAAAAGGTTAGGCAAATCCGTGGAATTTTCGCCCTTCATGGGCATCGTTCTTTACCAAATTTTTGTGACTTGAAACGTTTGTGTTTCATCAACTGTCAAACAAAGAAGTGTTAGATTTGTAACTATAAAATATTCATATACAGTTGTTTATGACGCCCTCTATAAGTGTTCAAACTATGTAACTCATTAATTCACCCACGTACAACGAAAAATGCACGTCAATGGCCTTAGTGAAGCCGTGAAAATTATAAAATTTCCACTTTATGGCGTTTTTTATCAATTAGAGCCTACAGAAAAACCCGAAATCGCTACTGCGCAACATCTTTTTCGTGCATAACGGCTATAATTGCATTATAAGTGATGGGCGGGTGTTACGGCTTATTAATCAAAATTGTCTTGTTACTCTTTAGCGGAGGTTGAAGACAAATTAGGTTAAGAGTGTCGTACTTAAGAGGCTGCTGCATAATTTGCGTTGTATCATTGCAGCGAGCACATTAAGTACTTTGGGTAGCAACGCTACGCATTACATTTGCAGCCGAGAATGGCCTTAAAGGAGGTCAGAGCTTTCAGTAATTTGAAGTAACGGTTATTGATATTTACGTCAATCAAGCAAAAAGCTGCGCCGCTGAGAGCGCGTCCAGAAATAATTGCATTATTTTTAAAAGCAAAATAGGCATTACATTGCACGCGGTTATTCTTTTCTCTGCGCCAAAGTTCTAATTAAACATCCACCCTTTGTTCAAATTTAGTCTTCACGCTCTCATTTCACTTGAAAGGTAGAGCGAGATGCAGGAAATTCATATCCGTTCTTTAGAAAGACTTTTAGTTAATACTTTTTTTATTTTAATTTACTCCTGAATACCGTTCAAACACCTTTACACTATGAAAACGTTTGCGTATGCATGGATTTACGTAAAGGATACAATTTTATTTGTTCGGCAAATATGGATTTTTAATTTTTTAATCCCCCAGTCACATTTGCCTTTTATGAATAGTTCAATTTAATTCATTAACACCTTAGGATGTATACACAAACAATTACATTACGTACTAACAATTTTCAGTTGATTTTAGTACTCTCATTACCAGGTGTTATTAAAAATAATAAATGCAATTATAAAACATTAAACCGCTTAAGAAGAGAACTAGGAATAAATTACCATAAACTTTATATCATTACAGGTGGCTGTGAAGAGCGCAAGGTGTATTTAATTGCATGTAGTGGTTCGCAAGTCATTACAAGCAACCTTTTGAATTGCATAACTCTATTGACACGGCGATAAATGCAGAGATTTTAAAAAAGCCTGTGCAAATTGCAACGTTACATAAATAAGTTCATTAGTGTCAATGCATGACATCATAACCTTCAAATGTGTGTTTTCAAAAAGGAAAGCCGAAGGCCTCGCACTTCAATCTTCAGCGATTGCTGGTTAATATATAGCGAGGAATTGTTATTGAAATAAATACACAATGTTTTGTACAGCATGAGCGTGGCGCTATCTCGGCAATTTGTTCGTTTTTGCAGCACGGATTTTGGGAAAATTGAAATATTTTATTTTCTTTTCCACGTACGAAACATAAAAAGTATTGAGTTATGGCCGTAGTAACGATTTTGCAGTAAAAAAGTAATCAATCATTTTTATTAGAAACGATTTTAAAATTAAGTTGGTTTTGGAAAGATTTAATTTGTTCCTAAGATTTAGTGGATTTTAAAATGAAAATGGCATTTATTTAGAATGTGTACGAAGGACAACGCGCAGCGTTGCAGTTGCACTTTGTTTTGCCTTTGCAATTTTGCTTCGAATTAAGTATTTATTTGTTTGTTATTATGACATACTTTGTACTTAATTGTTTAAAAGCGAAAACAAACTACTTGGATATTGGAAACAGTTAAATTAAATTTTGCAGAAACGAACATGTTTGAATATCAATTTAATAGCTTGTACCTCACTTATTGAAATGGACTGGAACCGGCCAAAAAAGAGCATATGCGCATACATAACATCTATAAGACCTTTTTTAACTTTATCTATCGAATCAGAATTTGTTGCTGTTCCCTACTAATAAATTCTAGTTTTAAAAAAGTCACGAAACCTATCAATATATCAATGTACTATTAATATTCTTTAAATTTATTTTTTAAAATATCTCAGTTTTTTGGAATATCGTCACAGTTTTTGACAATTTTCTATTATTTGATTCTTAGGCCAAACTTACTAAACATTTTAAGTACAATATAATAATATTAGATTAAGTTATCCTTAAGCTTACTTAACGAAATACAACATTTGAAACATAGGTAACTACTTTTAATAATACTCTGTATGGAAAATTACAAAAAGGCAGGTATTAAACAAGGTGCGAACCGATCAGGGAAAAGCTAATATCTTTGCAGAATACTTAGCACAAACTTTCAGCTTTCTAGAACTCAAAGTTAATATTAATAATGAGAATATCTAAAGTTTCTTGGATGCATCTTGCCCAATGATCCTTCCAATTAAACCGACTTAGCTATCAGAAACTTAGAATTAATTAAACAACCACCAAAAAGAACAGTAGGATTTCTAAGCACTGTTTTTAATGGTATAATAAAATAATGTACTTCTCTTTATTTTGGAAATTTTCAAAAATAATTTTAATATCCAAATTTGCTAAGCCACGAAATTCCTCTTTCTTATATCGCCCATAAGCCTACTACTTCAGTTATTCAAAATATTTGAAAGATTATTGTTTAAAAGGCTAGAGACTAACATCAACTTAATAAAAACTAAAATTCGGCTTACGTGAACATTACTGCATAGTACAGCAATGTCGTAGAACTGTAAATGATTTAATAAAGAATTTAGAAGAAAAGAAATTTTTTAAACTTTTAAAATTCATTCCTCTCGCCTATTGCCACCTTATCTTAAAATTCTATCTTACTGACTGCTTTTTCTAAACTAAATATAATAATGGTGCCTCCACAATCAATTCAATGAAATCAGGTGCACCACAGGGTAATGTTGGACCATTCCTGTACCTTATATTTAAGGCAGATATTACAATAACGAATAACAATGATTGTCAGATTAGCAAACGGTAATGTGATCTGGTCTACGAACAACAATCCTCGCCTAGCTCCTACCATCTAAAAAACCACCTGGGCGGACTCAATTTTTGAAGTATAAAAGTTAATCGCACTAAATAGGCACAAGTATAATTTGCAACTAGAGAAATAGACTTCTCAAATCTATCAGTTAATAATATTCTATTATCCTTCAACAATGAAGTCAAATAGTTAGGATTAATAATGGACTACAAGCTTAAATGAACATACAAAAAGATTCACATCAACAAGCTTGGCCAGGTAAATTGGTTGCTTAGCCAAAACTTCAAATTAAAAACAGAAAACAAAGTGCTCTGTACAAATGCATTCTTAAACCCATTCGGATGTATGGTTCTACAACTATGGGGCTGTACCTCAGATTTAAAAATTACTTAACGACTTTAATCTAAAATTCTTCGTGGTTTATGAGCAATAAAACTATCCACGACAACAGCTATTTCTACAACTGAACAAGACAACCAAAGATTCAGTACCAACAAATATTAAAAAAATACAAGCTTCCTACCTAAAACATGTCTTTATGAGCGCTCTTTTGTACGAAGCCAACTTCAATCTTTAGTTAAAATTTATAAACCTACAAATGGTTAATACCATAACTATTAAAGCACAAGAACAGTTTTACGCGGCAGCTATCATAAGAAGTTACTTTGATTGGCAGACTCAAACGATAGTTGGAATAGATCTGATTGTGACAGACGAAGAAAACTAAAGATGTCAATATTAGTAATTGACAAATAGCAATTTTTTGAAATTTTTATATTCCCAATAATGATGTATGAACTATTTGAACCTATGGTAACCATATAGGCAAATTAGAATTTGTAATAGACATTTTATAAAATTGTAGAGCTTCTTTTAACTCTCAGTGATATAAAACCAGTGAATATTATAAAATCAGAAGGCAGTTGCTTGACCCGGCATTTTTTGAATTTTGCTGTTCGAATAGTTACTTAAATATTATTTGTAATATTCGACTTTTCTTCCAATTTTTAAAATTGACATTAATGAGTTCAACTATCAGAAATTAATAAATCACCAATTCTAAAAAAATTTCATACGACTTGCAAAATTGACAAGTTTTTTTTTGAGACGTCGTGTATATTTGCATTGTTCCCATTCATTCGATACAAATTGCAATTATTTCAAAACCATTAGCTTTCTGTTTAGATGTTTCAATAAAAGGAGTATTGGCATTATTCCAAGAATCCCAGTCCTAACACCTACATGTCTGGATTCTTACAGTAGTTTTTGATTGATTTTCTAAAATATTTCTTATTTAAAGTGACTTCTGTTAGGAAGTAGAACAAAAAATGTCTATATGTCCAATGTTTGCAATGTTGGATTATATATGCCATATAATTTTAAACAATTTTAGAGAAGGTGCTCGAAGTGCCTTACATGGGCCTCAATGCAGGCGTGAACGAGTGGCATTGTGGATTGACGCACCCGTCCAAATCTTCCGGGCTATATCCTAATAGCTTCATAGGCGATAAGTGTTATTCAAGTGTTTGCACATAAGGAATTGGTTCAGCATACATGACGCTTTATAAGTGGCCTCACAGGTAAAAGTCAAGTAGGTTTAAGTTCGATGACTGAGCGAACTATTCAGCAAGACTACCTCGTCTCATCCACCTGCAAGGAAAGCTGTCATTGAAATATTGGTTTTACTATGCATTGGGCAATTGATTCGTGGAACACTGGTGGTCACCAATAGTTCCAACTCAAACATTGATGCGAAACCGTTGCTGATGATTAATTCCGTTTAGTCCACATATGATGTGTAGATTGACGGCGCTGTCTGTACAAAAAATTGCTTCATTGGTAAAGAAGGTTGACGACAGAAATCTCATAATGATACTGGCCTGTTGCAAAAACCAGCGACAAAACCTTTGTATAAATAATTAGATTATAATAATACAATGGAATATATTATTACAACGTACATAGTATATCATAAACAGAATTTGTGCCGTTTATTTAGTCTCCTTTTCGAGACTTTTTTATTGAGTGCCATATTTTTTCCAATCGTCTTAGATTCATGTCTTGACTAATTTTTTCATCCCAATATTAAGTCCTCCTTGTTTTTTCTTCAGTAGAATCTACTTATATACGTGTGGTCATCTATTTTCCGATATTTTCCCCGTTAATTATACGTTGAAGTCTTGATACTAGTATATTTGAGGTAGTTCATTTATACCACATTTAACCGGCGTCTCATATCTATATTAATCGTTAAAATATCTTTTCTATAATATAGACAAGATATAGCCATTATTTGTTCTAATTTTTTTTTATATTTTTATATATTTTTTTTATACCACCATATGGAGTTGAAACATCGAAGTGTCGTTTTCTCTGCTTTTTGTGTTCGATATTTAATTTTCCTTTCTCACAGTTCATTTTGATCTACTATAGCACTAAAATATTTACTATTAACTACTAGATATTTTAGTAGTATTTTATAGACTTACCTATAGTCCCCATTGTTTATATTAATTGCGGTAGTCTTTTATCATACACTCAAACTCGAATGAATTCTCCATCAGTTTAACCTATTTAGCAGTAAAATTCAGTGTAAATAATTGGTGATTGTTTATCGGTACTCTTATATTTTCTTAGCTCATTTTTTAGTTTACTAGTGCTACCTCTACTTATAAGAAGCAGAGGTAAGCAACATCCTTGCTTCAACCCTTTTGTTTATCATTTTCACATGGGCTACATTTCCTTGTAAAAGTTTTTGGATTATTGCTAAACGCTGTTTGTCAATGTTTAATATTTTCAGAGAATGTAATCATTCTTCTATTATATTTTTCTCTTTTGAAAGTTGTATGACAAGCAAGTTATCTGCAAATAATCATTCTGAAGTAAATCTTCTGACACAATTATTTTTAGATTATTCGTAATACTATCTATTATTATTATTATATATAATTTTCCTTGTGTATACAGGCAGCAGTAACTGCGGTATTATCTACATATATATACATTATTAAATTTAGGATGCATTTCGATTTATATTTATCTTTTGTATAGTTTTTTGTTTCTTACTAACTAGAAAAGAACCTTCCGTTCACGCACTTCTGGTCTTCTCCACGCCTGTCCTCAAGTATACGTACTTTGATACTTTTATTGTTCTATTTTTTTCTTTATCTATGTTAGAATTACTCTACACATTGTTTTGGTTTGTTGAATGCACAAGTTTCTGTATTTTGTTTATTTATCATTGCACGTTTAAATTTACTAATCTGATGGACCTTTTACGCGTCGTCAAAAGTTATATCCGTTCCGGTTTCGAAGTATCTTAATTGTTTTTTAGTATAATTTTATTTTTTAGCCAATGGGTTACTGAATTCCTAGAAGGACTAGTATTTTTTTAAGGTTGGGTTCTCAGCCGAAAATTCTATCGTCTTTCCCCGTCGATACGACTGCAGTAAAAGTGAGGACAGGACTGTTGGAGACAGCCGCTAAGCAGAAAAGCTACGATGGCCTTTCTCGATATTTACTAGAAGTACTTATTCGAAATTCTATTCTTGAGAGCACATCAATTTTTTATTTTGTACAAAATTTTACTCTTGAAAGAAAATTCGTTAATGGAAATTCTTGTACACATAGTTGTGGTCTATGCACTTTAACTGTGATGAGTATTGTACGAAGAGGGGTGGGGTAGTTAACGTCAGTATTGCCATTATTTTTTGATGAGGTGAAGTAAGCATTGCAGGTGGGGATGTCTAAAACTTCCTGAAGGATATTTCGTACTATTCTTTCTTTAATCAGTATGACGATGCCGTTACCTGTACGATTATTATCAATTTTTCACGATAGAAGACCGTAAGACCGTCTGAAATTTTGACAAGACTTAAGGCACAGTTGAGAGACAACACCCTTAAGAAAACTCAAATGTATGTTTTTCGAGGCTGAGATGCAATTGAAAATAATATTCGCAATGATAGTCGTCTTTTCGAGCATGATCGATGATTAACAATTTCGCCTGTCAATTTTTGGAGTAAGCAAAATTTGCATATTATCGGAAAAGACTTCAATTTCCAATCTGAGATGATATCCTGATTTATGACAATATGCAGCTTCTTTGGATTATTAAAAGATGTACTTGATGGACAGGGTTTGACCATAATGCTGCTGTCGAAGCTATGTGTTGGAAAAATGCGTTTCTAAGTCAGGAGATTATGCAAAAAAGGAATTTTATATGTTTTGCATTTTTATGATGCTTCGATAAATTAAAAATAAGTTTATATTTGATTTATTCGGATTTATTTGGAGGTGCCGACTGAAATGCTGTTTTTCAAAATTATTTATCTATTCCACATGTAAAATTGGAAGCATCTGGGCTGTCATATACGTTTGTATTTTTGTTTATAAAAAAACGGAAATAATCGAGATTACGGGTTGATAAGCATTAAATGTAATAACTGGCAATTTTGGTAGTTTTGACATTGTCCAGCTTTACGTTATTTAAAACTCGTCAACCTAACAAATAACTGTGATATCAATACATTGATTTTTAAATGGAAAAAAAGTAAATATGGCAACAATTGCTATTATCATGATTCATTTTGTTGCTACTATATTATTGTTTAATAAGAAAAAGAAGAAAAAAGAAATCATGTTGAGTATAAGAATGAATTTCACGGCGATAAGAAAAAATCGTAATGAATCTCACCAATTGTGAATTATTGAATGACCATATGCTATTACTTGAAAATGATTAAATGATTAATTTCAAAAATTATTGTTTATATATCACATATAAGGTTTACTACACAGGGTCATCGAGATAAATTAAGAAAATAAAATGAAAATGAAAATCAAATTAAATTTGTTTACATAAAATTTAGCACAATTAAAGACTCGAGTATTAAGTATCATTTTATCCAATGTAGACCCCATTCGCGGTAACTCAACACAACTTACTTCTTGTCCATATATGCCATTACCTCCATGATAGAGGCTTTTAAATTGTCTTTTGTGTTATGATGCCTCTTATTGACTTTCGTTTCGACTACCCTCCACACGCAATAGTCGCAATAGTAGGATTGCAGTCGAAGCTGTAGGGTAACCACAAATCGGGGAACTAGTAGTAATACAAATTATTGTGTAGCTATGCCTCGGTATTCTTTACCTTGTGGGAGTCCTCCTATATCCAGAACTTGACAACTGTCTCCGATGCGTTGATATAGCTGTCGACAATCACCTTCAGGTTTTCTTCAAAGAAGTGGGACGCCATGACATTCCTTTTGCTGCTCACAAGCCCCAGCAGTAAAACAGGACGAGAAACTTTGCATGCGTGACGGTAGGTACTTCAAAGGCATGTTAGCAGATCAAACTGTCATTTTGACGATTCACCTGTCTGTGCTGGTTGAAGTTATTTTTATTCGAAAAGAATCTCAAGAAGCCAACACTGTCGCAGCTGATGTCGTTCAGCAGTGCTTAAGCCTTTAACTTCCTGGCTAACTTGATTATTTCAGTCAACAGTTCTCAAGTCTTGGTGCATTGCTAAACTGACCGTCGAACTCACCACGTCCATTTCTATTACCGAGCCAGTCATGCTCTCCCGACGATCCTGATCGGTCTTCTCTTTTAATTCGCGGACGAATTCATTACTTCTCTAGCGATCAGATTGCTTACTGTGAATTACTATGCCAGCTCTATTGTTCCTCCTAGTAGCCAAATGTCCTCTTCTTGGTTATGCTGTAAACTTGGGTCTGTAACTTGTTGTGTTAGCTAATAGGGAATTGCATATAGGCATAGGACAGCCTTTTTGGGTTTTCTTGCAATACAACGTAAAAGAAATTCAGATTTATTTCGATGACCTTGTATATATGATACAGATCGTTACAACGTCCTTGTTAAAAGCAAGAGGTTAGGCATAATAGGCTTTATTGTGATTTTTTTTACTACCAGACTTTTATTGTTTTATTTTTTATATATCTTTATACTTACCATTTAAGTATTGAAATAAAAATTTTTATAGTTTGTTGACGGAGGTATTTCAAATCTATGCGAAATAATGCTAGTGTTGCGTAACAAAATTGCATCTAAATGACTTGCGATAACGGATGCTTGTTCCTGCATTGTACATAGAACATTTCAGCGGCATCTAAAATGCACTGCGGTTTACCATCAAAGAACGTGTTGACACTGAAAATTCAATTTACTTCCTCTTTGCAATTATCTTGTACGTTTACAGGAGACAAATTTAATACTGCAGGCTGCAAAAAACCTTGAAAAAGTAAGACATTGCAGATACTGTACTATTATAATTAAAAAATTTTGTAGCGACTAGTTTTTTAAGGCAAGTTAAATTAACAACAATATCTGCAACAATAAATTAAATATTATTTTGCGATCACATAATAAGCGTACAAGTGAAGACAAAATATAATAAAAAATTTAACAGGAGAGTCACGCTGCGAAAGCACCGAAAGCTTGGGTTGATTTAGGTAGGTTCAGCCAGAATTTTGCCCTGGGCTCGGCCCATAAATAATCGCCATAAATCTGGGACATCTTGCCTGGATCTTTGCGAAACGCTGCACAACCTACAACATTGGAAACAAATTGCAATCCAACTCATTGTCAAAGCACAGCGGCAGCGCGTAACAAATACGCTGCAAACAAAAAGCTCTCGGCTCAGGCGAGCCGCGTAATCCCTAAAAATTGGCTCTTCGTGCCGCAAAGGTCGCCTCCATTTTTTGGCTCACTTTCCGCCCTTATTTTCATATAATGTTACTCGCGTAATTACTCAGCGTCAAGCGTTAGCTTTAAATAGAGCCTGCGCCCTTTTTTGCGAGTTACCGGCAGAAGCCGCCGCCGAATTTAAAATTCAAACCACTTACGTCAGTTTTTCATGTTCGAGGATTGTGGAAAAATGTGTGGGAGACTGCGGAACTGCTGGGAATTCCCAATTTTCGTGCACACACCTCTAAAATATAATAAGACAAAGCAATGTTCATCTGTTCATTACATTGCTTGTTAGATATTTCTTCACTCTCTTCGCTCAGCCTTTTCAAGTTGTTTGAAATAGTAACTCTTATACAAGTATCCTTTTTTGCTGCAAAGCACCCAAATCCGTTGGCAACGAGGGTCTAGCGATTTATGTTCTGGCGGGAAATAACTGACCTGAACTTGAGATTTCAAGTTAAGCGGTCACTAGGAATGGAAAGGATTATTTGGGCAGCATATGGCATACACTTGTGCTGGCTGGAAATGGGTGCAAGTCTAATTTTAACAGAAATTGAACATTTACGAATTACAACATTAATTTAAATTTAAAAATAAAGTTAAGTAACTGTTGTATTTTTGTAATGATCTGTCTCACCACGCCGCGCCTAAAAAAAAGACCGTAGCCATTCAAAAAAAAAATATCGTTACGATTTTATAGTATACTTACATACATTTTTAACAACAAGAAGTGGTAATAATTAAAACGTAAATTTTTAGTTTTTTATAAAGAATTTTATAGGTACACATTTATGTATCAATTTGGACCACTACTGCAGTATTACAAAGTGATTACCATATTAAAATTGTTAAAAAGGATAAGTTAAGCACAGCAAATAGTTAAGCAGATGTATTAAAGATCAAGAACAATTCTTAAAATGATTTAAATTGTTTCACATGGTGAAGTTTTACATTAATACGCTATAGAGAAGATAAATCAATAATTACTTTAAATAGTAAAGTTATAAATTATATATTGAGGCAGTAGATAGTTGGGAAACTAAAAACTTTCTATAAAAATTTTTTTTACTTGAAGTCATCTTCAACGTTAATTTTTCTGTGTCTATGTTCGGTAAATTTATTATATTTTTTATCCCACAAAATAGTAAAATGTATAAATTGCACAGCTTGGCATATTTTGTGCATCGCGCTTAAATTCTAGTTGAGCTGTCACAATAACTATTTAAATTTTTATGATTTTGTATAGGGCCTTGAATCCCACCAACTCCTTTCCCTCCTGTTGCAAATCTATCGTAGACTCTTGACTTCTATCACATGCACTCCATATTTCACTCAAAACTTAAAAATGCGCGGCTTGGTCTTTAAGTTTAATGATTACTGAAAATGTAACAGCACTTTAATGTATGTACATTTGAAAATGTATGTTGCATTACGTGTTCCGGATAGTTCTGATCAATTTTTTGTCCAAAAAGACTTATATGTAATATAGGAAATGAATTAACACATATAATACCGTGCGAAAAACCAAATGGTGTTTTGAGGCAATCCATTTATCGACCCATTTTTGCACTTCTTTGAAATTACGAAAGCGTACGAAAGGTAATCTGATAAAACCAGTTTTTTTTACTGCCAAAGCAACATAAGGTCTAGAGTTATGGCGCAAGAGATTACTTTTCGGCTTTTGCTAACTAGTGCAGGCCCTTTTTGGTGAAAATTCTCATCTAAATTGAGTAATTGTGGTAAGGTCCCCAGTAACTGTTTCGTTCCGCCTCGGTAGTTCATAGTAGACCACGCTCTCCTGGTCTCACCAGATACAGAGCAAATCCCTGTGGCCATCGATATTGAGCTTTAGCGCTAAAGTAAAAGGTTGTTTAGGGTTTATTCATGATCTTTTGCGCTTGGTATTATTAAAATATATATCTTTCCATTATGGGGACGCGGCGGCTCAGATGGTTCAACCAGTTGGCTCTGACCTCTAGCCGGCGCATGCGAGTTCGAGTCTCGCTCAACCCATGGGTGTGTGTGAATGTCCTAGCATTTAAGTGTATGTTAGTGGGCACAATAAGCCATTGTGGCTGCAGTGCCTGTAAGTGCGCCCAAAAAAACTTTTCCATTCTTTATCAAAATACAAAATAAAAAAAACTCTTTTAATGCTGCTTAGCAAGCATGGAAATCGCGAAGTTCAAATGAGGCCCATTTTTTTCTTCTGAATTTTTTCTATCGCCTGTAAAGGTCCAAAATGGTTGATTTAACAACATCTAATACCATTGCAAATTCCTTGGGTGTTTAAACCTGCAATTGGGCATCTTCGACCTTTTTTGGGCGACCTGAGCGTTCTTTGCCATCACAATCACGATTTTTAAAACGAAAATCTCCAGTTGAGTCTTACGATTATTATTTTTTATTATCATTAATTACTAATGAGTTTCAAAACAGCGTTTCAGAGAACTTGTAGTTTATCAACATAGATCCTCATAACGATAAACGTTTTCAAATTGGTACAAACTTTATTGAAAATGTTTCTATTATTTCATTATTTCCTTTTTAACTATTTTTGAACTACTTTACAATTCTTCGGGATATTCTTATTTTATATATCGATAAGAGAGTTTAAATTATATCATTTTAATCCAATAAAAAGTTAAATATTTTCAACAAATGATTAATTGCTTTGTATAATATTAACATTATAAATGCATTATACCAGGGGCAATTAAATACTTATTGAAAGTCACTCAAACTTGATATAAATTTGATTTACGTCTTTATAAACATAAAAAGCCAAAAGTGTAAAATATTTAAATTATTAAAAAAGTCTTTTTAAGTGCAACAAAATTATAATCAAATAGCACACAAATTTATTTAATACATTAATATATATATTTTATAGGGTAATTATTAATCTTGTTGTTGTAGATAAAAATGTAAAACAAGGAATTATATTTTTTATATAATGTTTATACACTATATGGTCAAAAGTTTTTAGACATCCATTGTTATAGAATCGGAGACTCACGTGGCACGTATTAATAAGGTGTTGGTCTATATTTAGCATCAATTGCAGATGTTTGGGGAGACTATACCAGCTGTTGATATACGCCTGTAGAAATTTCTTTTCATTCCCCCACGACAGCAGTAATGAGTCCAACTACCAAAGATGAGCAATTTGGCTTAGCTCGTAATCTGCATTCCAATTTTTCTCACAGTTGTTCTATGAGATTGAGATCAAGGCTTTGTGAAGGCCAGTCTATATTTTCAATGCCCATCTCTTCAAACTACGACAGAAAAGCCTTCACTGTGTGAATAAAATAGTTATTCTGTTAGTATAGAAAGGCCCTTCTTCGAACTGTTGCCAGAAAGTTCGAAGCACATAGTTGTTAAGTATATTAGCATTTTTCTTTCCGGATACAAGAAATAAAAGGCCCAGGCCAAACCATGACAGATAACCTCAAACCAAGATGATTTCACTGTTAGTATAATACATTCAAATAAAAAGTGTTCTCTTGGTATCTGCCAAACTTAGATGTATCCATAGGATTCCCAGATAAAATTTATCACTTCACAGAATTTTTTTCGATTGTTCCACAGTCTAATATCGACGAGCTTTACACCATTACCAGAGAGGTTATGTTGGGCTTGTTAGCGGTTGTGTGAAAACCGATGTTTGTCAGCTCCAGTAGTACAATTCTGGTGCTAGCAACAATGGCAGAAGTACTTTGAAAATCACGAGTGATCAATACTCTCTCTTCAAAGTTCGGCAGCTACTATTATCAATCTTATGCAACTTACCACATTTTGTCGCAGTTGTTATAGTGATCATTTACAGCTGATTTAGGCACCTGTAGCAAGATTGCTATCTTACCCAATGATGATCTCAGGTGCAAAATTACTCAACACGTGTGTGATCTACGTATACTATTACCTGTATTTTTATTATCTCGTTCTATGACACTTCAGTACACATAACAGTCAGATCTACTTCTCCAGAGAGGTGTTCGGATACCTTTGACTATTAATGTATGTCAGAGTACTCCAAACAAAAAGGAATTATTTCCTGTCATTTATATAGTTAAATTCAATTACATCTTGTATTACATTTTCATATTGTAACTTTTATTTTTTGGCACTATTTCTATTTGATTGGCTTTTGTAACGTTAACCTATAAGTTGAAATAATCGAATACGAATTTTGCAAAAATCCTTTTTGAACTTCAATTTTCTGCTACTATCTCATTACTCAATTTATTTAATTTACTTCTTACAACCTCACGAAACAATTTTCATCCAAAACGTAGCTAAATAACTTAGATAATCTCTTTAATAGTTTGACAAGCATAACAAAGGTGTAATACCTTTATTACGACGGTTTAATCCAAGCATGGAAAAGCTGCAAGCCGCTACAACTGGACGTGAGCATAGCATATTATTAATCGTTTATTATGTTAAGGATCTCAAAAATTTGAATATTTAAGTGTTGATATGTACGAAATAAAAAGTATTTTCACTGATAGAGAACAAGTGCATATAGTGATGCACTTATAGTACTGTTTAACGAGATGAAAATGAAGCTTTTCGGTTGATCACTCTTTGCTGAACCTCAACAACTGAGCCGAACGTATAACTACGCAATGTTTCCTTTAAGAAGTCAAAGATGTGGTAATCAGACTGCGCTAGATCAAGGCATCTACCCTCTGAATGTGTTGGTTCGCGCGTGAAATCGACGGGCGACCAGGTAGGCTTTCATGCGCTACACTTGTTCTTGCCTCCTTAGATCTTTCGTTGCTGCATGGTGAGTGCTCCATGCTGTGCCAACATCCGGCAGGGGATTTTCGCAGATTTAGTCTCTTCTATTCACAGAAGACGCATTACGACGTGTTGTTCCTCACTGAGTGAAGTGACCATACTTGTACCCTCGTTGCTCTATACTATATGACTAAACGATAGAATGCTACGCGTGACTATCTACCCGCCATCCTTTACGTACATGTGATGTTGTGACTTTACTGCGCAATTTCAAAATTACCCTTACTTTATAATTCACCCTTGTAAAATGAAATGGCGCGATAAATTCTGTGCAATTTATTTTAAGTTCTAGTGGGCCAAGAAACATGAAAAAAATAAATTTAACTAAATTCAATTTAATAAACCTTTGAATCCTGGAGTCGTTAAAATGTTCAACATAGAATCATATATAACTCGAGTTAATAAGAAGAACCTGCTGTCTACGTTAATGATTGTTTTGTAAGTACATATTTATCGTAGTGGAATTTGAGGGCCTTTACAAATAACATGAATAACACAAGCATAACACCAAATCATTTTGGTAACAAAAACAAGCAGCAAAATATTCAGTTCAATGTCGTGCCAAGGAAAATGTTATCAAATAATTCGAAAACTTATTACAGTACTGTAGAAGAAATTAGGCAATGTTAATACCTCACAACAGTCGTGTACTGCTTAAAAGCATCTTCTGAATTTATCTTGGCAAGAGCAGCGGAACAAATGTTTGTTTAGTGTTCCAACGTCATCCATAGCGTATTTGCAAATAACGGTTACGCCAAAATCCTTTACAAAATTGCCGGACATGCATACTTCCACGTCATTTCCGGTTTAATAACTAGAAAATCTATTTCAGTCAGGTGACGTGGTAATAACGACATGAAAGTAAAAGTTTGCTTTTCTCTGAAGGATGATGCAGAGTTAGTTGGCGCCTAGTGGTAGTTGGTGTAAACCCTTCATTCATAAAGGAGCGCTGTTTCAATGTCAGCGTACAGATTAGGTTTGTATGGCGACTTTGTGGGTAATGTTCTATAAAAGCGCAATAAAACACTTAGCCGACGAGTGAATCACATTCCGGGGAAAAAACTGTCGACGAATCGTTAATGAGTAATGGCTGCAGGGCCATGCCGAGTAGATATCGGAAACACGCGCCAGGACCGATAATACTCTAGTAGATCTGCACATGTGGCATGCACGTGCGGGGGAGTTTCATCTTGGCTTTACCTGCTGAGCTTCGGGGGCTCCAAATCCCGGACATGACTTAAACCGTTCCAGATTTCAGTTGAAGACCTCGACCACAACAATAATAAATTGTAGTTAATGTGCTGTGCCAAAGGGTTCCAAGAACGGCTGGCGGATGATGAATAACATATTTGTTTAATATTTTAATTAATTATACACATATCGCATGGCAAAAGAGACAACTAGAAGTGCATTTTTCAACCATCTCTCTTTCATTTGTAACCAGTAAAATATAGGTCAAAAATTTCATTTTTTTAAAACCGAAAAGGTTAAATTTTGAAGTATTTTAAAAAGTAATCAATTGTAATGCATGAACTGTATAAAAACTATTTAAATGAAGTTGAACAAAACTCTCTTTGGTTTTAATACTTTTCCCAAAAAATATTTTACTAATATTTAGGAATTATTATTCAATAAATAATAATGTCGAAAAATTGCTTCGTATATAAAAGTTTTGGAACTACCCTGTACATAAACAAAACTAAATTACTTCCCGCAACAAAGTTTTTGCAATGAGCGAATGTTTTTTAATTTAAACGACTTCACAAATTTGTAAGTGACAACAAAATGGATTTCCCTGGTCTTTGTTAACTTGGCCCGTGGCGAAATCCAGAGAGCTTTTGTTGCTGGATGTAACTTTAGACATTGGCTTATTCAGCTTTCGTCATTATTCACACCTCATCGTTTTCTCCTAACTTTGTTTTACCTTTTTGTATCTCTCAGCTTCTCTTACACTGACACAACATTTATTATTTGCGCAGCTCCGCAATCGCGCTTTCCCTGGAGCCTTTCTCGCTTCAGAACTGTAATTCGAGATATCATTTTTTAATTACTCCAGAATTACTTTCGTAAATTATGTTAGACATTTAGGATAACTTAGAATGTTATAATTACAGTGGCTAAAAACTAGGAAATTATGCAAAGCAAATAATATTCGGACACAGATCTATAGGTAAAGTGAGAAAATCATAGCACGAGTGTTAAAATTTTTTATTTTTTTGATTTGGATCTAAAATGATATATAATAACAAAAACAACAATTTTGAAATATACGTTGATGCAAAAAATTTTTCGTTTTTGAGCAGTTAGATTTAATGCTAAATAAATTGAATTATTTGACAATTATGTGTCATTATAAAACATAAATTGTAGTTTATTTCTTAAAATTCGGACTAAAAAATATAAGAAATCTACTTGAACTGAATATTAAAAGTTGTCAAAGCTCTGCTGATATGACTCGAAGATCAGGATGCGATACCATATGGTACGGTCTAAAATTGGCCAAAAACTCTATTAATAGTGTCACCAGTCTTCGAATGCGACTTTCATCTGGATAGTGTTCTGTAATAAATCGTGAATCACCTGACAATACTTTGCACTTTAACACAAAAGCAACCTGAAAATCGGATTTCCGCGTGCAGACAATTGTTTAACGATCTCCAGTATTCCGATTCTTTCGCCAAAATTATCAGTGACCAAAAAGGAAATATGTCTTCGTAATCTAAGCAGATTAAACCAATGGCTACGTAAAGGCTATGCCGTCTGTTGGAATTGCTAATGAGTAACTCCCTAAGGGTTGGAATTCTATTGCCAAAAACTTGACAGAATGTATGGTGTATTGGAAATATCTTGGCATGATATTTAAAGATGAATGTCACTGCATACCACATTTGGACCAAAGAATCCGGTAGAAAGTGAAGGAACTCGATGAAATCTAACTATTACTCCAACTTGCCAATAGTTCTAATTTGGCACAATCGAATTACCGTCTGTTCTAATCGATGGTTCACTTTTTGGTCGGACACTTTCGAGAAGTAGAAGAAAGGCGTTTTAAATTATTTGATTTCAAACAACAAGGGTGGTACCAAAAATATGTATAGTTATATCTCCCCATATCAATATCCGATCTCCGTCATTCTTGAACAGTCCCTAGGAAGAGTAGAAAATTTCATCTAAATCGAACAAAAACTGTGGAAATTACAAGAAATTCAAAACATTTGACGGCCATTTTCCCCCATCGCTCTAGGTTTTTTCCATTGATGAACTTAGCCGAGATATTAGCTCAATAAATTTGTGTGTAAAAGTTTATTCAAATCCTATAGGAATTACGGCAGTTATCTTTTCCATAAGTACCGTTATATCCTATATAGATATTCAAGGTACATTCGAAAAATAAGGAGGCTGATTTTTAGTCCAATGAGAAGGGTTGTCGAGCAAAATTTTTGGACTTGACGGTTGGTGGAAATGCCGAGTAAACGATCCGACCCAGCTCACTTGTCTTTGAATTTGTACAGAATGCACAGGTCAAAATGCAGCCCAGCCTCTATCAGCAGTACACGACAAAATATTGTGTTAAACTTGAAAAGTCCGCAACCGAGATACTTTTAATAATACAGAATCTTAAGAAAAAGGATGTTTTATCAAAACCACAAGTGTATAGGTGATACAAAGCATTCAGAGAAGAAAGAAAACTATTGAGGATGAGCAACACGCAGGACGTCCATCAACATCTTACACTTCGGGCAATGTGTCTAAGATAAAAGCGGCTTTAGACTCTAAGAGTGTTAGATGAGTAGTAGATGTGCACAAAATCGTCACAACAGAATTTCAGATGTAAAAATGTTGTGCTAAATTGATTGCCAAGGTATTGGACTGTATTATGATTTCTTGTTAGGTCAAACCTAGCTTAAAAGGACACCATTTTGGGACCGTTAAAAACTTCTAGGAGATTTATACTGCGTGGCAGAACTGTTGGCAACGGTATATTAACGCTTAAAGAGGTTATTTTGAACAATATGAAGTAAATATAAAGATATTTTAAATTAAACAAATTTTCTGGTATCAGCCTCGGTACTTTCCGAGTGTATTTAGACATATAGGGTTGTTGAGAAAAATCTAATTTTGTTAGGTTGTATTAGGTAACGAGAACACGGTCGACGAAAATTATTGGGTGGTTTAGCTAAAAACAAACAAGTTTGCGACGTAGCCAAAAAGTACAGAGAATCCGACCACCAGAAGGTGGTAACTACTGACAGGGCAACGCACAGTAAGGTATCTGATCTCAAGAGGAGTGATGAATTTGTCCACGAATTGCACGAGAAGATCTATCAGGATTCTAGTCTAAAGAAATGGATATGGCGAGGTCGTACATCAAACTAGCAGTGCATCAGTACTACAAATCTCTTGTCATGAGGAACCGACTACTGTTGAAGTTAAAGGCCCAAGACAGCGCTGACTTCCTGAAATTCTTTTTGGAAACAAAATGTATCCAGTACAGGAAGATGAATCGCCAAAATAACCGTTAGCTCTACCAAGATGTCTCTGAAGTGCTTATCGTCATGCATATGAAGTTTCCTGCCTCTGTTATAGTTTCGGAGTTTGTAAGTAGCAAAGGGGATTTTATGGCGTCCCAATTCTTTGAGGAAGGCTTTAAGGGTCACTGCTGACAACTATATCAACGTGCTGGAGTTTTCAGGCCATAGATAGAGAAGGAGTGTATGCTCGACTTTGTAAGGCAAGGAAGACCTAAACATGGCTGTACAACAATTTGTATTATCACTGGTCCCCTGAGTTGTGGTCGTCCTCCAACTCCGACTTCAATCCACTTGGCTATTGCGTGTAGGACGTGGTCGAGGCGAAGGTCAATGAGAGGCATCATAATACCAGGGGCAGCTTAAGGACCTCCATCATGAGCTAATGACACATATTAATAAGGACTGCATTGAACAATATGATTCTCAAAGCTATGCGCTTTAATTGTGTTAAGTTTCATGTAATTGAAATTAATTTGTCTTGTTTTGAATGAGCAGCAATGTTGAGGTTTGAGGGGCACCAAACGAAAAACTGTAGTGAATTTTTTTTCAAATCGTGACATGATGGCATCTATAGTAGGTAGTAATAGGTGTATAAATAAGTTCTCAGCTTTTTTCTGCAAAATTAAAGTTTTATTTAAAAAAAACAAAAAAAGCTTAAGTATCAAAGTATTCTCCGTTGGCATCGATGACCTTTTTCCATCTTTCGGGTAGCTTGCGAATTCCCTGGTGATAGAAGCTCACCTGCTTCGAGACGATAAAGTTTTTGGACTTGTTCTTCTGTTTTGAAGTGCGTATCAGCCAAGTGATGCTGTAACGACCGGAATAAATGATAATCGGAAGGGGGCCATGTCTGAGCTATACGCCGCATGTGGGAGAAGTTTCCAGGCTAACGCGTCTGCAGCTCATCCGTGTCAAATGTTTGAGGGCGTCCAGCGCGTGGTAGATCTTCAAGACTACTCTCCTCCGCGAAATCTTTGGTATCACTTTTTGCACGTTGCATGACTTACAGCATTCTCACCATATGCAGCACAAATCATTTCGGTGGCTTCAGCAGCGTTTTTCTTAAGATGAAACGCGAAGTGGATAGAAAATCGAATATGCTCTTTTGTGATTGTCATCGTGAGCACAGCTGATTATTGAAGTTATGTGCATCAAACGCCAAATCGCATGATGTTTCGAAAGACCAATTGTCATTGCTTTAAAACCGCAAGAGGGCGGACTAATACGTTACATGTAAACGGTGATTTGCGTCCTGTGAAATCTAAAGCTGAGAACTTATTTATACACCTATTATTTAAATTAAGAGGCTTTTTCGCTATCATAATATAGACGTTATTTTTAATAACATAATATTTGTAGGAAACTCATCTGACTAATAAAAAAAATATATAATAGCAAGTAAAAATTATATGGTTATTAAGTTGGACAAATTAATTATGTGCTATTTCAAATATAAACATTCTCTTTTGCTAGCAATTTTTTTGCCATCTATTACACAGCTTATGGAGTCTACCATGACGGAAATGTAAAGATTTTAAATCATGTAAACATCGTCTTTTTAATATTGTTATTGGCTTTGAAGTCTAAGACTAATATTTCTATAACCATATATACATTATATAGCGAGGAGGCCAAAATAAAACAATTTCAGGTTTTACTAAACGATTATTGGTGATTATAAATACAAAGAAATTATCGAAAGTGACTACATGTAGCTTCTATGGAGACACGTACTACATCTATGGGATCGCTCTAGAGTTCAGTGCTGGGGTCTTTTTGAGCAAACTATTCCCTCAACTTATAATGCAAACTATTATGGCTTAAGTTACGAGGTCTAAATTGCCTTTGCTTTGATAGGTCTAGGTCTTCTCATTTTGAAAAAGCTTGTGATTCGTAGATTTTACCACACCTCCTAAAATATTCTTTTACTCCTTTTTTTACAAAAATAAATATTGGTTACTTCATTGAAATAGACTTTCTACAAAACCATTACAAATGTTGATTTTTGATTTGCTTGATCCAAAAATGTTGATGTTTGTTATTGATTTACCACTGTTAATGTATAGAACAAGAGCATTTGGTCGATTTTAAGAACAATATGTTTATTTGAAAATGACACTAAATACAATTAATAAAGTACTTTAAAAAGATTACTGCTCTCTGACCTAGAAGTGGGAAGCGAGTGCTATATCTCCGAGTCTGCAGGAAAGTTTTCTAATTGTGTTTACCTTGTAGTTTATGCTTGTAGAACTAGACATTTTCGATTGAATTAGCGTTGGAAGACTGTGACGGGCAATCTAATGTACCAATTTTATTTTTTTAGGTCTATTATTAGCTCCGTAGCACTTCTGAGCATACCGTAGCAAACGCGTCCTATACATTTTAATCACTGTTTTGGTATTTAATGTCTGTAAAAAGGTGCTATGGTTTAAATCCCTATTTTCAAGGTTGCAACTTAATGGAGTGAAACGGGGTCCACCAGAGCACTGTGGTAGTTCCTTTCCACCTACAAACCAAGACCGCTTTAACGAAAACCAAGGTCAAAATGGCGCTTTCTCAATATATATATATTCCAGCACCTTTCTAAATTTTTCTCTGTCCACAAACGCGGTTTTACTAGGTTATTTTAAAACATTATCACTTGCTTCGTCTGCATATTTATTCAAATTATATGGCATCTCATGCATTTGGTCGCTTTTGTGGGGCTAACTTATGTAGTTACACATTGTCATAAAATTAATTTTGGAACTTCTTTGAACAACTAGTTTTGTTGTAACTAATTAACTGTTGTGTGCAGCAGTTGTAACTATTTAACTTGATTTTAATTCATAATAGAAGCCCGAATTCATATGCAGAAAAAAAGTTGTCAAAACATGGCACATAATATGAAAGGTCAATTTTGAAACTGAAAATAAAATACTCAATGATAATAACCAACATAATAATAGTTAGATTCTACGCTTCATGTAGGACCAAAATTTGCGAATAGAGAGGAGTTAATATGTTCCCCATCTCTGATATGGGGGGATGTGGCAAGCAGTGCGCCTTAGATCGCCTCCATTATTACCCCTTGTTCGAAGTGAACGCAGATACTCAATTATTTTTAGTGACTGAGTAGGCCACCCGCCGGGGAATGAAACCCGAGCCCGTCCGCATCGCAGTCCGCTCCTCAACCACGCGGTCGCACTTGCACTTTTATTTAATAATAATACTCATAAAAAATGTATTACAGCCAGTTTATACTCAAAAAATATACCGATAACAAAGACAAAACAATATTTTACCCATTTTTAACAATGCGGCTCTGTTTTAGCAAGCTACGGTTTATCCAATGTGGAAATTAAAGTGTTGAGAAACTCATATAGAGTTAACTTGCATGTTTATTAATAGACTCCTATTTAAATATTTAAGTTTCACAACCATAACATTGCCCTTCGTCCAACTCTGCGTCATTCTTATATTTTCTCTATTATTATCAGACGAGGTATTTAATATTTTCTCCCCCTAAGATATGCCCGAAATATTGCGTCTTTCTCACATGCACATTTCGAAGGCTTCTAGTCTGTTAATCATATTGACGACATGGTAGTGTCAACACCATACAGTAGCACAGGTTTGTTACATAGGAATTGATTTATTTTTATATTTCTGTTTTGATTTTTATTTTTTTGTTAGGGCCCCATTCGTCATTTAATTGACAACCAAAATATTTATAGCTTAAAACATGTTCTAACTTGATATTCTTCAACATAATATGAGATGGTTTTGAGGAGTCTTGCTTTCTGCTAATACTTTTGTTTTCTTTATATAGATTTTTAGACCAATACTGATACATTTCTCATTGACTTTGTCGAGGAGATATTGCAAGTCTTTAGTACTGTTTGCAACTAGTTATATCATCGACAGTCTTGTATTTTCTTCTACTAAAGTTTTTCTCTTTGCATATTCTGATTATATATATTAAATCATGTTGGCGATTATATGCAACTCTGTCATACACTACACGACACATTTATTCAAATGACAGCATTCAGTATTAAGTAGAGTTCTTTTATAATGCGTAGATATTAGAAATGAATTTCTATACTCTCTAACATCTGTATAAGTTTTCAATAAATGACTTTGTCAAAAGCTTTTTCAGCATATATAAAGTACATGTATACGTCTTTACGATGATCCATGCATTTCTAAAGTAGAACTTGTATTCTATATGGCGCTTCCCTAATGCCCATTCCACATCGATAACAGAACTGCGTTGCGCTGAGTGATTGTTCCTATTTAATGCAAATCCTACTGTAGATGATTTTTAAAAATATCTTGAGTGCTTGGATAATTATATTAATTAATCTGTAGTTACTGCAATGTTTAAAATTATGCTTTTTTGCAGTGAATATAAAGATAGACTGCAGCCACTCAGCAATTCTCGCATATCATATATATGTGATAAAAAAGTTTTGCTAGTACCGTAATCCTTTCCTCCTACTAATTTTGATGATTTCTGAATATGTTTCATCTGGGCCAGAAGCTTTCTCAATTTCAGTTAGTTTTATGGCATACTCTACTGCCAAATTAAGTATCGTCCTTGAGCTTATTGTGTTAGCCTGTTTTAATTCTATATATCCGTTTGTCTTATATCCAAACAACTCCTTGACATATTTAATCGGCTCATTAGCTGTCCCTTCTGATTGAGTTTATTGAGAAATATTATATGGAATGCTCATCGATATGTGTAAAAATTTCTGGATCCTTTTATGAATATTATAAAGATCGCGCTTCTTCATACAAATTCAATATTTCTATTTTCTTCAGCTATCCATTTTCCTAGGCTTTGATTTTGGTCCGAATTTGCCTATTTACGTCTTTGTAAGTTGTTTCGTTATTTTTTTACGTTCTTCCATAATTCTTTAAATCTAAAATTTTGTTCGTCATTTATCCTTGTGTCTCTGTCTTTCCTTAGTCTTTTGGTTGCTTCCAACACATTATTTATTATTATGCTTGTTAGTAATTATGTGATTTTTTCTTTAACAGCATTTTGAATGACATTATTGTTTTGAACTTCTATTTCGCACAATGCTTTCTCTGTTGTCTTATGGGAAGCTGGAAGTTTGAACAAAGTGTCGCTAATTACAAATTTCCTTCCCTGACAAAATTCCAGGAGACGATCTTTCTTTTTCTCCCAGTCCAAGTACTCCGACTACATCATTTACTGATCTACTTCCTACTTTAGCGCGGAAGTCTCCAATTATATTAATTTTCCGATTCCTTCTAAGGCCTTATCTGCAGTGGGTGCATAGACTTGGTTAACATTAATGTCTATATTTATTTCTACCTGAGAAATGAGCAGAATTAATAATAAATACAATACTAACTCCGTTTGTGTAATGTCCAGTTTTTATTTCCAGAATATTATATGGATGCTTCATTTATCTGACACATTCTAGAATTAGGCCATCTTGTTTCATAAACTATTAATATCTGAATTCTTAATTTGTTTATTTTAATTATTGTGTTATGTACTTTTCCTGCTTCGTCTAGACTTCGTACGTTCCATGTTGAAGTTTTCAGTCTAATTTTTCTTCTTAACATCCCTGTCCCGTTGAAGGGATACTGGTACTAAGAGTCATTGTTAGATTTACTTTCCATAATTATTGAATAATGAACGATACGCAGAAAAATAGAAGGGTAGTTTGCTCTTGCTTTCCATCTCACAGAGCTGAGACATTGTAGTTATCTTAACTGCGTTCTCAACTATCTATCATCAGACCTTAAGAAAGTCATTTTTAGTAGCTTTGATGTAGTACTTATGCCATTTCTGCCCAGTATTAGAAAAAGCAAATGTGTGATTTTCAATTGTCTTCCATGTTGCTCCTTTAGACCACCTCAGGGTTATCATTCGTATTATTTTACGGTATTTCTTATCTACTTTTTTTCTTCTGTAGCTCTCTGACTTTTTGCTATGACTATGTTAGGATACTTAGGTTTTTGTTTCTTATTATTCCGTTTATTTCTATTTTTTATTATATTAAAGTATATTGTCGATAAAGTCTTTGTCAAAAACTGTATTTTGATTTTGTCGGTTATGCTTTCTTCTCACGTCCCTTATTAAATGTTTTGTGTTTATTTCGACGAATATTTGTTTAAAGTGGATGAACAACGCATATATTCTTATATTAAATTTGTAGCATTCCTGTATTATTTCCCCCATCATGCGAATTGCATCGACAGTTGACTTTCTTAGTCTAAATTTATTTTGGTAGTCTGCTATCTTTAATTTTGTGTATTCTACTACTTTACGATTTATTTTTGCTGTTAAAATTTGTATGTTTTGTTTAGGAAAGCAATACCTTGGTAGTTGTTGTCATGCGGGATTTCCTTTTAGGTATCAGTGCTATTCCATTCATTCATTCAGCAGACTTTTGGTCTTTTCTCCATAATTCTACAATAAGCTAGTACATTTTATTGATGTTTTATTTCTCTGTGTTTTTTAGTTATGTTCCTCTTCCTTGTTTACTTCTGTTTTGGTTATATGTAGTATTTTGAATTTATTTGTATTTGGTTCCATGATCTTGTTTTCTATTTCCATTATTCATGTATCCAAAGATTATTGCATATCTTTTGGATTTTCTGTTCAATCATCTGTAAATAAATATTTTGGGCTTAAATCTCAGTTTTCTATGTAAACCTTTGGTGTTCTATCTTCGAATGTTTGTATTATTTGTTCCATGTATATGGCAAAACAACAGCGGGGTAAGATTGTTGCTCTATTTTATTTTTTTCCATAAAAAACTTTTTTGATGCCACGCCATTAATTCTTATTGTCCTTCTTGTTTGTTTGTATAAAATTTCTACCGTTTTCCGTACTTGGTCAGATACTCCAATTTCTGTCAGCTCTTTCTACAGCTTTTCGATTTAAATCCAGGAAGTCCCGCTATGTGTTCTCCTTCTATTCAATATCCTAGAGTATTTCATCATAAACTTATATTTTATTCTACTATTTATTCTTCTACTCTCCCCAGTTCTTCGAACTTATTTCTGAATTTACTTGCATATTCTTCTTTTTCCTCTTTATTCAGTTTTATTTCTTGTATTTTTTCATATGGGTTATGTTTTTAATCTAAAATCTTATTTCTTTTAGAATCAGTCTGTAACCTACGCTGAGCTCTGCTCCTCTTATTACACTCACATCCGATGTTGCATATCTTGGTCCTGTTATATATGTGATGTAATTTATAACTCTTTTTGCTCTTCTTACTTCTATTTTGAATATTATTTTGTGAACGTTTCTGTATTTATAATAGGTGTGTCCTATAATACCTGGTTTTCAAAGAACATTTTTAAAATTTTTTTCTGAATTGTTTTTTCCCATTGTTCCATGTTTTCTGCAGTGGTCTCCACCAAATCTGAAATTTCAATCCCCTACGATTAATGTATGTTTACTTGGTGTTATAGTTTTCTAAGGTAGTTGATAGTAACTTTTTTAATATGTTTTCGATTTCAGTTTGCATAAATCTGAATTATTATTTTTTTATTTCTTGGTCTATTTTTATGATTTTTGGACTTATTGCTTCTCAGTTTAATACTCTTTTATCTAGCCCTTGGTTCACTATAATTCTCACTCACACCGCGTTTAATCATGGAGTAAATAAAATCTTAGTGCAATGGTATATTTATAATTTGAAAACATCGAATTGTGTCTAAATTAAGTATATGAATTTCGCATCAGTCAAAAAATGTGTTCTACTCACCTTACTTATAAAAACAGAGAACCAGTTTTGTATAGGCTGGTAACTGAAAAGAAACATGGGTTGGAGAGGTGAAGAAGAGTACTTCAACCTATATTAAAGCATACTAGGATATAAAAAATATAATCAATTTTGGTATCTTAAACTCTGCTCAGACATTTGTCCAGAATATCTACTGCCAACTAGCAGTGGAAGAAAAGCGATCATCTTTAGTCAATAGATATGACGTTTATCTTAATAATGTCTTATCGCACGTTGCTAGAGAAATGCTGCAAATAATAGAAGACTATATGGGTAATCATGTAGGTCTCTCTATAATCCCCCGATATTGCATCTTTCGATTACTATCTATCCAGAGTCTAGAAGAACTATAGATTGCCGTGTGAATAGAAAATTTCAGAAGTTTTTTCAGTTTGAAACCTAGACACTTTTTTATAAGACTGTAACTGACATAATTTAGGAAATAATTTCATACGTGTTTTGTAAATAATATTTTATATGTTATGGTTATTCTTTAAGCAGTATTATTTCAATATTAAATTATAAACAATATAAATTTTTTCTAGTTTGGAACTCGAATCTCAAATGATTATATTTTATATTTTCCCCAATTTTACTTCATGAATGGAAAAGTTGATAGTTAGACTGAACCCCTGAGAGAAGATTAAATGCTTTTGAAGTGTAGTCATACAAACGAATGCTACGTTTCATGAATACAAAGAGCAACCAACGTCTTATAGTTCTCCAAACGTCATTATGCTTTTTTACTCATAGGAACGCCGGAAAAACTATTTCAGCATTGCAAAGCTATCTTGAATCAAAATGGAAGCCACACAAATTTAAAAATTAAAGTTTTTGTCTTGTGTTTTCAGATTTCGAGAACCGAACATACAAAAGGAAAACGGCATATTTTGTTTTAGCTAAGCACCTTTTGTAGATATATTTATAAACCCGTCTGGTTTTAAAAAACAAAAGGGCGACTGATCTTTTTTTATCTTATACTTGCGTTTTGTTGTGGCCAAAAAACCAATTTAAAAACAGAAAATTACCATTTTGCTGCTGAAAAAATACAGAGATGATACAAATATTTAAAACCACCGTCCAAAAGATTGAAGGTTACGTAAATCGCTATGATGTTCGTGTTCCGCACAATTTGATCAATAAAAGTTTAATGGATGGCATTTTAATCTGTGACGCACTGTACAAACGCAACAAAACACACCTTTTATTAAGTAATTATTGGTGGGCGATAAAAAATAGACTATGTGCAATAGTGTTGATCGAAAAAGGTCTTGAAGTAAGTGAAATAAACTACCATTATCTACTCCCAAAGCTGGTCTCCATCCGATGAAAGTTGTGCTTTGTATGTGCTGGGATTGGAAAGGAATATTGTATTATGGGCTCCTACCAAACGATCAGTCGATAAAGTCAAATAAGTACTGTTCCCAACTGGACCAATTAAAAACAGCAATTCAGAAAAAACGGCTAAAATTAACTAACAGAAAAGGCTTCATATTCCATATACTCAAGACCTTCAGATTTATATTTATTTAGGTCTTACCAAATTCTCTTTATAGAAAGAACTTCAACAGTTTGGAGACCATAAAAAACCACCTTAAGAACTCTTTCAAGCAGAAACCTGAGGAGCTCTGGAAGAATGGAATCTGCGAGTTGGATGAAAGATAAAGAAAAGTTGTTGGACAAAACAGTGAATACATAATTAAATAAATAAACGCCATGACATCAAAATTGTGCCTCTTAATGTTGCTTAATAATTAGAATGAACTTTCCGGACTACCCATACAAGTGAAAGCAGTTATTTATTCGAAATTTGACCATCCATTGAGAAACGAAACATTGTATTTTGCTAAAAAAACTTTCCAAATAGGTTCTTTTCAGTCCCTTTTGCTTTAGAAGAACAAGATAATGGCGTTTTCTTTGGACAAAGATCCTAATATTATAGCAGAAATTTAACCTAGTCGTACCGATTATAAAACAAATTTCTTATTCGCTTCATTAGATTGTTAATTTAAATTAATATTTAATTCATTAAATTTTAATAAATGTCCAAGATGCTAAGACTAGGATTTATAGTCTCCACTCCTCTATCTTTTTAGACATTTTAATGAGTTGGACAGTTTCTTACAAAATAATTTAAAAAATAGCTTTGAATGAAGAATATGATAAATAATTATATGATTATCCAAAATCAGACAATTGTATGTGTGCCTGTTTCTGAACAATTCAATAATTTACTAGTAAGGTCTGCCATTAGCAGTATAAAACTAGTGAGTGCAAAATTTAATTAAAATGCACGCTTTAAGGCTTTGCATAATTCATTTAATTGCAGTGTGGTGTTTCGCGAATTTAAACATCAGTCCCGCCCAATAATTAATGTGCGCAAAATATTATTAACAACGGCCAGTGCACAATTTTCATATACGTGCGTGCAGTAGAAACGTTGTCATGAGCCACCGGGCTCATACCCAGACATATTTAAAAATTGATAGGGTTTTTTAAAATAAACTGCCACATTGGATTATATAACCAATATAATACAGGGTTTTATTTTTTAGCGTATTGTTGCAGAAATAAAGTTTACTGCTGCATGAATAGCTTAAGGACTGTACTTTAGACCCGACAAAGAGATTTTGGAGGACCGGAGCACCTGCGTGTATACAAGCAAAATATTTGTCCAGACATTTTCGTTTAAAGTGGGAGCGGAAACGGAAATTGAGACCGGGCACACATTTCTTTCGGTGCATTCTTCTCATTAAGACAATTTTAAGTCCTAGACGGTAAATCTTTTAACAGCGCTTCCAGCGCACGGCATCATTACCGATTTACAGAAAAAATTGGAGATTCGGGAAAGATGCTCAGAAGCTTGCGCGCTCCACCACTACATAATTATGGGACAAAAAGGGGCCATATGTCTAGGAGAAATTACATAAGAATGAAAACAGCTTCCGTGTATAAACAACGGGGGAAAAAATTTCAAAAGATACAAAAAGCAAGGCAAATGAACTCGTGCGCTGGAAGTTGCATGGAACGAGCAGTGCTGTAAAATTGTTATTTTAGGAGATAGGCTTCAATTTTGGATAGTAACAAATCTGCTGCTGTTTTTACCGAATTGTTATTTAAGATGTTGTAGGGCCATTAGACGCAACGATTTGTTAAATTGAAGGAAATGCTTTGGTAACGTGTAATTTACTTCGCCCTTCGTTTTGTCTTGTTTAACAACATAGAAATTTTAAAAAGTTTGGTTTTAGTAACCTGTTATCATTTCTTTAGTGAAGAGATACTTGCATACCGAGACGTGCATCTTTGGCAGTGCCGCCGCTAGCAGGGAATAAAAAGCTGCGAACGCTAAAAATGGACGCCGGCGAAAATATCCCGCAACAGCTCAGAGCTGCCATAGGCCGAAATCGCAGCCTGCGTGGCCGCTCCATTTTTCTATCATCCGGAATATTTCGTCAAATCCGCCGCGTTGATATAATTTATTAATTTATTTTTTCTGCGCGGTTGTCGACCCCGGGCTGAGATATTAAGCGCGCGCACATGAGTGCCCGAAATAGAGGTAATGCAGCCGCAAAATTTTTAAAAAGCCTTGCCGGTCCGTATTTCCCAGATGTTCGTATTTTAAATGTATCTGTAGCAAAAAATTCAACACGGTTGTGATTTAAATTGGGAACGCAAAAAACTGCGCTAAGATAAATGAAGATACGCACAAAGGTCCTAGTGTTCCATGAAAATTGTTTTATCTGTCCGGCATGCAGCTTACAAGTTTTTATATTAATGTACGGATTTGTAATCACTACTATAAATAATAAGAAGGTATTAAGGAAGTGGGGAAATTCTATCCATTTCGACCAACTGTAATGGCATGACGCAGAATTATCCAATCAGGTAACTCTGCGTATATCATATAAATGAAAGGAAATTAGAAATTCAGGAACATTAACAGATGTTTTCACTAATAACGTTATATCCTTTTTTGGCTTTTTGTAGACAGATAGAGACACTGCACTGCATCTTTTACAACAAATGCACCTATTTCACTATCTCTTCCAATCTCGTGACAAGTCAGACAGACATCGTAACTTATAGGAATAATGTCGTCCTCATTGTCATCACGTAGTGGCTTTTTATTAGTTTCTTCAGGATCTAAATTATTCTTTGACAGATTTAATAATCAAGATATTCTTCTTTACTATTTCCTTACATTCTGGTTCTATTGTTGTTTCTTCTTTATGTAATTGTGATTTTTTTCTTTGAACATCTTGAAGTTTTTTTATTGCGATAAAATGTTTCCTTGTTTTTAGTTTATTTGAAAACAAAGCTATTTCAGGCAAAAGAGAAATATTAATTAGTCTAACTTGTGGAGAACTATCAGATGTTTTGCTCTGCAAAGTATTAGATTCCAACCACAGATTCCATGAGTTCACATTCTTTCATTCTGTTCTTCAATTACTTGAAATTCCATCATCAGCCTTTGTAAACTTCTCCGGATTAATCGATGCCTATAGTTGACCTTAAAAGACTCGAAATGTCACATAAAGTGACTGGAGCTACCGCTACGTACCGATGGCCTATCTATCATTACTCCAAAGTTTGATCTCTAGGTACTCATTTATTGCAGCCTGAGTCGAGTTGGGCCGTAATCGAATTGGCGAGAGCGAGATTCGAACCCGCATCTCTAGGTTTCATAGTCCAGTGACCTATCCACTAGACCACTACAGCTCTAGAAGAATTATTGCTTAAAAGAATTGATCCCGACTTGACATCTAACGACTGGATTTCCCACTATCAATTTGGCTTTTTATAGATCATTCCACAACTTAACAGTGTCACTGTATTACACATTTCATTAACAGAACATTGGAAATTAAAACATACTGTCCAGCAATATTCTTAGACCTAAGCCAGACCTCTGACAAGGTCTGCATCTTGGGTTTTTATATAAAATAAAAAGATATTTACCTACGTTCTTGAAATGACTCGAATCGTATCTGACCAATCGGAAATTCCGTACAAGAGTAAATCACGATATCTCAACTGTACATTCTATTAATTCAGGAGTTCCTCAAGGCAGTGTCTTAGAACTGCTGTTATATTTGTTATTCAATCTGATCTTCTAACGACCGATAATACCGTATGGGGTACAGCACGGTTCAAGTATGGAGTCAGAAATGGAAAATTAAAATAAATAAGCAAAAGTAGTCGCATGTGAGTTTTACACCCATCGACTTATATAAACAACACAGAAATTTTTCAGGCAACCTCAGTCAAATATTTGGGTCTTTACCTAGATAACAATCTAAAACGGAAACAACACATTATCAAGAAAAGAAAACCAATAGATATGAAACAAAAGTAAATGTATGGGTTATTAGCACGGCAGTTCCATTTATCATTTGAAAATAAGCTTTTGCTTTAGAATACCATAATTATTCTAATAAAGACTTACGAAATTGAACTATGGGGACGTGCCAGTAAGTCCAATGCCACAATCATCCAAAGATGCCAGTCCAAAACATTAATAGTCATTACTAATGCCCCACAACGACTTAAAACTCCCTATTGTAGGGACGTCATCTATGAAAGAAGCTCTAGTCACCACAAGAAGCTTGAAACTCATACAAATCCTCTGCTACAACCTTTGTTAGAAAACATCGTAATAAGAAGACTAAAACCGAAATGGCCAGCAGACCTGCGATATGTTTTTTTCTGAAATTCTCTTTGCTGGAGGGGACCTCATCAAGCCATATGTAACTAATATATCTTAAGTCACCATAGATTACAATATACTCTGATTACTGATTTATATTGATTTATACATCAATTGAGAATTTTTTTTTTGCAACTTCCTAAGCAGTTTTATGAAATTCCAAAAGAGTCAGCTTATAATTTCAACTAACAACTTTCAGTCGGACAGTTTTTTCTTTCTCTCTCGTGAATATCGATTTATGACCGAAAATAGCACCGATTCAGTTGACATACAAATTATATTATTTCAAATAATAAAACTGTTAAAATCGTCCATAGACATTAAGAATAATTTTGTGCCCCATGTAGTATTACACCATAAACCAAGCGTAATATTACTCGAAAAAAGCTAGCCTTCTTTCATCTAATGGTGAAGCTCTAAAAAGTGTTCATTTTTATTATTTCCTCTGTGTTACTTAAGATTATTATAGTTTAATAAATAATATTAATTATATAGTACTTGTAGTGTTTTTCTTGTAAAAATCAAAGATAAGAAACTGGAGCTAAAAATCTATCCACTCATTCACTGCAAACAATCTTACATAATGGCGTATTCTTTCTTGCAGTAGGTTTATTAGTTAATTCCTAGATGGCATTACCTACTAAACAAATAAATTTAGATTAAAAGTAGAGGAATACAAATACGTAGAATTTCTCTCAGAATTTTATTACCTTTCCCTATACTTCCTAGTTTAAAGTATCTAAATACGTCAATATAAAAACATACATCATTTGAGTAATAATTTGACTATCATTATGGTCTATTAAATAATGAGATAAGACAATATCATTGAGCTGAACTTTTGGAAGAAAGAGCTAAAAACATCTACCAAAATTCTTCAAGAAGAAGCCCTAAAAGCAATCAATAGAAGGGTTAACAGAATTCTGCAACAGTTCATACACTTTGAAAAAATTACTAGCGAATTGAGTCGAATGTGCTAAGCTTTGCTTCCAATAGACCTTCTAGACCTTCATAATTCGCCCAGTGTTCTTCAGATTAACCAGAATAAAGAGACAGGCGTTTTCTAAAGGCTTTTTATACAATCCAACTATGTAAAGAGGTCTCAGATAGAGAAGTGCATAGCAACGAGTCGAATCAAACTGAGCCGATCTAATTTAAACTTAAAATACTGACATAATGCATAATAATAATTAAGTTAGTAATTAATAATTCACAAACTTTAAGAAACATAAAGATAATTAATTATTCTCAAAGATCATTGGTTAGTTAGAAAGGGTTTGTGTTTCTCTAATATCATCTATTGAAAAAATGATCAAATTTTCAATTTCTAGTGCTATATTTCGGATAGTTAAGCAAAACAAGTAAATGATGATAAAGTGAGAAGAAGAATAAATTTGAAAATCAACGAATAAGTTTTGTTACAGTGAAAATACTGCCTTTTAAAATACAGCAAACGGCCTTAAAACAATACCTTCTAAAAGTGCTTTATTTGTTTGTCATTTTTCTTTTGTCTTTCCATTTGAGAGTAAAGAACATTTTTATTAAGTTTTAGGCAAGATTACTATTTCGTTTTAAAATGGGTGGGAATGGTTATCTTGTGTCTCCAAGAACAAGGAAACACAATGACGTTTATTTCTAAATAAGTTACGTTGTGACAAATAAACAAAGAAATGAACCATTCGTTTCCTTTTTGAAAGCGAGTGGCCTTGGAAAAATACCTACAAAAGGCATTCCAGTCAAAGTCCAAACATTTTTAAGGGTTGATAAAAATGTATGGTTTTATGTGGCCTTCATTTTGTTTTAGAAAGGCGGCAGAATTTGGAATTAGTTTTTCCCGAGTCTCAAAGTGTAGAATTATAAAATAGCCTTTATTGTTTGGAAATCAATCGTCATTTGCCCGATACAGGGAGTGAATGAAGAAAAAATTTTATGTTACACTCTGCTCACACAAAACTTGGTCAAACAATTAAATAGTTAAAATATGCTTACTCTTGGATTTCTCCCTAAACATTGAACAGCGTGGAAGATCTGGAGGAAGTCATCACGAATAGCAAACGAGAAGCAATTAAAATAAATTGGAGAAAAGGCAACGCTGACAAATGGAATCATCATTATACATATATAAGTGCTCGCTTTCATCCTAGACTAGTTAAAACAAAAAAGTAGAATTTTAGACTTATTAGTTACTTTTTAAATATAAATTTGTTTTGGAGATCTCTGATATAAATGTAGTTATCTCCACTTAATCATCTTTTTGGGAGCGTAAATATTAAGGAAGGATTAAGAACCACTGACATTACAGCCTTAGAGATTACTGTACCGTTTATTTCTTTGCTTGTTTGGCGAAAAAATCTTTATTCAGTTGAATAGTCTTTTCACAACGTTCTTCTAGTTAGAAACTAAATATTTCCATGTAGCAAGAGCTTTGCAGTCAGTTACAACCGGTGGTTCTTTTATTCTTTTTTACAAAGTCTAGACATTGGTTCTTTTCTAAAAACTCTCATTGTGTGCAAGTGTTTACTTGGATTACAGTAACCGGAAATCAACTCAATAACTAATCTAACTTACTACCTGTTTATTTGGAGAATATCATCTGTTTTATGACGGAGTTCTATACATCTCTTTACTATACCTTAGTTCTTCCATTCAAATTAAGTGATTTGAGTGGGATTTACTTAACCAATCGTTTGTGAACTAAGCTTTTGATTTAAGTCTAATAAAATTGCTTATAATCCCATGCAATTATATAGTTTTTTATTTCTGAGTCTACTATAGTGCTTAAGTATCTATATTATGTCTATTGGAATTTGCAATGTTTATAATGTTTTGCAGACCAGTTTAGAGTTGATCTGATAACTTGATAAGTTTGGCTATATCTTATAATAAGGATACCTTGACCATAACCGTTACTTTGTATAGTGTATGTAACGTGGGTTTTTATTTGAAATATTGTAGTATATATACATTTATATACATTATACTGAGATTGAGAACATCCTTTATATATTCCAACTCCGGTGCCACTGTCAGTTTCAAATCCGTTTGTGTACCAGACTAATTTTCATACCCGGTAGTGTGACCATATCTGGTGTGTACAATTGTTAATGCACAAATTTATAGTTTTTAAATGTTTTTATTTATAATGATAGCGTTGTTTATACTGCGTACTTGTATAGCATTCACAGAATCTACGGTTCAGAATAATTTGATAGCTTCCTAACAACTCTACTTGGGCATTGTAGATTTTAAGTTTGAGCACCGATTGATAGAGAATGATTTCTGCGACTTTATGGCAGGATACTATTGTCAATAGTATCTACAAGAAATAGTTCCAATGGTATAAGAGTATATTTGCATAATGTTAAATTTGAAGATGAGGAATTGGAAAGGTATTTGATTACTACTGCACACAATCAGAGTTCGCAAAGAACTCTGAGTAATACGACAAGCCACTTATAAGCGTTTATAAAAGCTGGGGAAGATTTGTAAGAAAGTTCTTTGGATTCACTACACACTTACAGCTGAGAACAGGAATAGCTGCTTTGATATAGTAATGATGCTTTTTAGATTCACTGATATAGATTTCTTGCACCAGATTATTTTTTGTGTGTAAATCGTGAGTTTATCCAGTACTACACAACCAAATATCGATGCCAGGGAGATATACGTGCTCTGAACAAAAAAAAAACAACGACATACTGACAAGCAAAGAGGAAAGCTATTTCACTCCAGGACAGGGCACAAAATCGCCACATCGCCAAAAGAATTTTCGATCACCCACTTAGATTGGGTGGCTTTATCAAAATCAGAATATTCGTCGAAGACCCTGAGAAAGGGTTGTTTGAATTTAACAACTCCAAACCACCATCTTCTTTTTCGAAATGGACTCGGCAACTCCTTGAAGGAAGACGCCAATTAGATAAACAATGGACTCTTTATAAGTTAATACTACAATTTAGTGAAAAAGGTCGAGAATTAAGCTATGTACAAGGAATTAAAATTGATTAATTAAAATCTCCTAAAAAGTTGTTCCTTCTAAATTTATTGTTTAACTACACATTAAAAAATAGTTACACGCAGTTCTTAAGTAGAGTAATAATAAATAAATGAAAATATATCAACTATTTGTAGACTAAGTAGGTTATTACGACGCACATTGTAAATTAAGCCATTATTTTGTTGGTCCTGACCTTGTATATTATTCACAGTGTTGAATATGACACTGAAATTACTAATTTACTTTATTTGTTAATGTAATCTCATGTGATAACTATGAAAAAATAAATAGGTCTCAACACTAGAAATTTCTTGGAACATTGTAATGCTTCCAATAAGATTCCCAGAAGCGTTCGAATATCATATAACTGCAATTTAGCGCTCTTAATGCTACTGCTAAAACGCCGCGATTGTGTTAAAGAATCCATCAATAAAATTGGCCTCAAGGTGATCCTTAAATAGAACTTGGCACCACGAAATGGCGGACATCGCACAAATGGACCAATTGTTTATAATTTCCACGATTTACTAGTTAATATCGCCCAAGTGCCGCTGCTGAATGCTAATCAGTTTAATATAAATTTATTGACAAGTACGGGGCTTGCTTCAAAAATAACGAAATTGATTGTATTTTAGATTATTTTGGGGAAAAAACGTCCCCACTAGAGAAATGTTTACATGAATATGAAGCTGTTTGAATGTGGCAGCTGAGGTCAAGGTAGGAAAATCCCTGAACACCATAATAAAAGAGGATTTACGACAGTTAGAATAATGCCACTAAAATATGCAGCTATTTGTAAAGGCCGGTGGGAACCACTCTGAGGCTGACCACAGTGAATTTGCTTTATTGCGTAATTAAAAAAGATTGAGCGTTAGTGCCAAGTTATTGAATTGTTCACTATACATAAGGCAACTCGGAATAGTTGTTTTAACCGCACCAACAACTTATGTAACCATGACCAAGTTGGTTCTTTTTGTAGATGAGTTTTTACTACCTTCTATTGTTGCTGCAATATCTAAACACATTGACATTATTCTTAGAGAATTGATTTAATTTATTGGTCTATTGACCAAAGTTTAAATTCTTTTGTTGGCTCAAATCTTTTTATTTTATTTGTTAGTCAAAGTGCGTTTTCCCAACAGCTCTCCTTTCATACACTCCAGCTTCATTTACTTTTGTTTTTCGAAAAACTAATTGGTTTTTGGCAGCTGTCGTTGACTAGGGCTGAGATTTCGTTTGCTTGTTGTTGTTATTTTTCATTTTCTCTATTTGTTGGTTTTCCGGCGGTTGATCCGTTTTTTTATAGTTGACACTGTCACAATCCTTACATTTTTCACAATTTGGTCTATTGGCTAGCTAGATAATTTTAAATTTCGTGTAATTTTGCGGTTGCTTTGTCTCAATTTATGATGTGTGATTATCATGCACCCAGTTCTTAATGAAGGTTTCTTTACTTACTCCTTAAAAGATTAAGATTCTGTCAAACGTTAAAATACTTTTGACGTCAAACATTAATAATAATCAAAGGGCACTTCCTTTAAGGCACAATTTATGGTTACATATTTACTATCTGAAGAAACCCACCAAAATCCCCTTTATTACGCAAAAATACATACTGGAATCTGAAAAACTTAAATTAGCCATTTTCTAGTTGATAAACCGCCTTTGAATTTCTGAGGTTGATGATATTCGTAACCATCGTGGACGTCTTCAAAAGAGGATTATCTAAAATTAACTCGCTGAAATAATTTTCAATTATATAAAAGAATTATAAACATTAAAATAATTTAACCTGGACAAAGGTTCTCTTGTATCCACCTTGGTTGCTCATTATACTAAGATACCAAAAATATCACATACAACAACTTATACAATGCTAGCAATAGTTTTATTTCACCATGCCTATCATATTTAAGAATATCCTTTTCTGATGACAGCTCAAGTGTGGCAAAACTCCAAACACAAGATTTTTGGCAATACAATTTTGAGGTAACATTATTGTGCTTCATTCCAACTTTTTTAGAGAAATTTAGCACTTTCGAGATTAAACACAGGTATACTCAGAGAGGGCAAGCTTGCCGTTGCAAAACAACGCGATTTCTTGGCAAAATCTAAACCATATATGAAAATGTGGAATTAATAGTTATTAATGATTAATAATTCAGTATTTCAAGCAGAGCATTTGATGTGTTTTTCAAAAATATTTCATCATGTGTTACTCTTTGTAGATGGATTGCAAAGACCAAAAGAAGCAAATGATGCTTTCGTTAATATAAAGCCCTTGAAGTTGTTATGAGGAAAAATGAAGAGTAGGGAAATAGTGTTTCATATAGAGCTCCAGATTGTTAACATTGTCACAAAACAAATCTGTTCCATTACAGCGATGCTATTCTGCAAATTGTTGCTTATCATTTTTTTAGCTAACACTTTATTAGCTTTTACTTAGTGACTATCTCCATCTTATTAAGGCTCTATGTTTTTTTTTTATACACACAAAGGAAGTTATAGAATGTTTTGGCCTTTAGAATTTATCTATCTCAAGGTTTAGTTATTAAACGTGTAAAATGATAAAAATATTGTTTTACTTTTAAACTAGACAAGAACAGAATATTCTTAATCTTTATGACTGTTTTAGTACCAAAATTCATTACCATATAACAAGCTTCTACCTGATGTTTTCATATGATGATACTTTTCTTATTTTCAATTTCTATTTCTATAAAAGTATACAAATACTGGTGTCTGAATAATACCTAGATAGACCAAGAAAAGAATTGTGGCGGCATAAGCTTATCCTTACCTTTGAAACCATTTATCAGGCGCGGCAAGGTCGCTACTAGATCAAATAAAGCACTTTGATCATCAAGGAAACCGAGGGTAAAAGCATAAGTTGGCCTCTTTGTTTGAAAAACTAAAATCTGTCACTATCAGCTACCGCTTGTGTTTAAATCTTAACAGGTAGTTTGCTCTATAGCACCTGACGACGTAGCGTTTGATTGCACGTACGCGACACTACCTCACTATTAAGGTTAGGTAAAGTATTTGATACCATTATTTAAATACTTTCTTAAACAGAATATGCATAGATACTAAAATGCATAGCACTGATAAAAAATAATTATAATAATGTTAAAAAATGTAATATCAAATATCAATTTTGGTTTGGCAAAAAAGCCCTATAAATTTAGAAAATAAATATTTTTGTAAATAATGTCATTCCGATTACGTAAAATTCTATTTTATGTAAGTTGTAAATCAGTGGTCTTAATGGGTGTTCCGCAAATTTGATCCAAGTGTTTCGTGAAATTGTGGAATTTAATGCTATTCTTGTAAAAGGTATGCTGTTGCATATCTTTATAGTTAGTGTAATAACTTGGATCGTTTTGGTGTTCTACAAACATTTTTCATAGTCGGAACTTAATTACTGGCTGTAGATATTCGGTAGAATATATTATTTGAGAAATAATGCAACTTTATGTCAAGTAGATGATGCATGAACAAAAACAAGGAATTGCCTAAATTCTAAACTTTTATTATGGCAACAGCAAACAAATACGTTTTTATTTTTTAATAAAGTCTGAAATTTCTAAACCACAAAGTAAAACGGCACCTTTATTGTCACGGTGCTATTTGTAAATTGAATACTTTATTAAAATTTCTGTATGAACGTCCACTTTATGCTTTATTTGCTATTTGTCTAGCCACACTATATTTCTTATTTATTCTGACTGAATGTGACTGACTACAAACTCAATTCATCCCATTCAAGACATACAAATTAATTATTAAAATCTACAATATAAACCATCCTGATGGAACTAAACATGGTGAAGCTGCCATTGTAATTAAGAGCACCTACAAGCGCCTATGATAGAAATAACTAAATAAACCAAAATATTAGGAAATAAACACAAACCGTACTCATGGGTTAAAGCGGGAAACGTGAAAAAGAGGGAGTTGGCATAATAATTACAAAATAATTAAACAATAAAATTCTAAAATGCGCCATAGTATCGCCGAGAGTAATCTCAATGACCCTTGTATTTGGAGAAAAAATCACATATAAATATACGTACCTTTAGAAGAGATAGATGAAATTAAGATAAAAAGAAATCTATGAAACGTTATAAAGCACCTTAAATGAAAGAAGAGACCTAAGAGATAAATTAGCAATTATAGGAAACGGGAACATAAGAGTGAGAAACGACACGAATAGGCAGTCTGGTAAGGTACGGAGAAAAAGAAATGATTAAAAATCGAATAGAAATTTTAGAATTTTGTATTTGAAATGTATACAAAGCATAGGTTAGTCGTAGCACAAATATAAGAACTCATAGTTGAGAAAAAAACATTGAATGCAGTAGAATAAATAGAAGTTGTCGCAAAAATGAACTTAACTAAAACATGCATAAAATAAACTGTACTGCAATTATAGGAAACGATTATTAAAAACCTTACACTAGAAAGCAGATAGAAAACATTCAAAAAAAGCTATATAAAAGACGGGAACTGAAATATGCGGAGGCAGATAAATTAAAAAAGTATAAATAAACTAGACTGCAGGAGTAAGGCATACGTTGAACTAAGAAGAAATACCGATAAGTAAAAGACAGAAAGAACAACACAAATTATGACAGACTGAATAAATAAGCGAAACAAACAGTAGAGAGAACCAAAAAGAGATCTTGGGAAGGATTCGGAGAAGAACTTTTAAAAATAACAACAAAAAATAAAATTAAGGCGTTGAGAGGTAAAAAACAACAAGTGAAATATAATAAAAACAGTAAACTCTTAATAAAGGGTTGTTTTGCGAAATATTTGACACAAAATAAGAAGAATATAATGATAAAAGAGGAGAAGAGGTAGAAGATGAAATGTCCGAAAGACAGACAGATGTATACAATATAAGTAGACACGAATTGACACAAGCAATAAAACAAATAAGGTATGTACAGAGGATAGCATATAACTAGAGATGATTTAGTAGCTCGGATATACAGAAATAAATTGAATATGGAAAATATATATGGAAGCACATAAGACAAACAAAATACGTAAAGATCTGGATAATAATTTAATATTTCCTGTCCATAAGAAAAGAAATAAACAACATTGGGAAAATTATTAAGCCATGTGTTTATTATCGGCGGAGTACAAAACATACACTATAATTATTGAACAGAAAAATAAATAATATAGAAGACAAGTTAGAAGAAGAACGAACAGCTTTTAATACAAGCAAACAACGAATGGCAACATATATTATGAGAAACCTAATAGAGAAGAAGATAAAAAGAGGAAAAAAACGGTCCTAACCTTTATATAATCGTGCCAAAGCAAATATACGAGTCAACAGAAGTAGATCGAAGGACTTTTGTCTAAAAATAGTTTGAGCCCATTTCTATTTATAATACTCATGACCAAAATTCTGAAAAAAAGCTTGAAGACTATAATATGTTATAAAAACATGGACTCAATACAGATTAGATAGTCTTCTTTAGACAGATGACGTAGTACTAATTGTAGACAGTAAGTTGCAAGAACATCTATATAAATGGATTAACAAAATAGAAAATTTACATATAAACGTCAATATAGACAAAAATAAGATGTACAATTTGAACCATAACGGGAAAATACTTGAGGAAGTAGAAACGATTCTTAAACAATGGTAAAGTCGAAAAGGACTAACAATCGTTGCAAAAGAGAAAAAGAAGCTAATAATTTACAACACTACAATACACCTAAATAAAAGCGCTAGAAAAATAGCAATTAAAACAAAATTCAATCACATACAGAACGAAGATATCAGATCAACTTTACAACAAGAATTAATATGAAAAAAAATCAAAGGAATTAACTAGAATTGTATGGACACCTCACTATAATATCCAAGGGAAGTTATGAAAGCTAAACAAATAAAAAAGGAAAAGAAGATGATTTGAGGATTCACTAAAATAGAACAATACAGAAGCAAAACGTTAAAGAAAATGAAATAATGTGACAGAGATTGGAAGAAAAGAAATATATAGAACACAGAATAATCATTACTAATAGTCACTAAGTGCTCTAACGGTATATGACATAAAAATAATTTTTTTACAATCGGGGAACTGACTATTAGACAGACCCTTTCTTCTAAATATCCCACTTAAAACAGCAGGAGAAATAGGCAAATCAGTTGATACAGTAACCAAAAGTATTCAAACTGCAGCTTGGTTGGCCACTTGGATGCACAAAATTTCTCAGAAAGCTAAAAAATGGCCTATTGATGTAAAACAAAAAAAAATAACGAAAAGCAGAAAATAACAAATCAATGCAGCTTCCTAGATCTGAAGTAGATAAGAAAACACTTAATAACGTCGTAAAGAAACTTAAAAAAAGTGTCTTATCAGTCACCGAATCAATAGGTTTTAGTTATTTTGTTTATGCTAAAATTCCGTTTACTGTTAGGTGACGAATTATAATCAAAAATAATATACTACACTCAATACAATACAATACAATAAATATATATAATGTAACTTAATTTTAAACGTTTCTTAATTTATTTTTCCATGACTTTCTATTCCTAGTTAGGTTCTTAATCTTTTTTTGTTTTTCACTGCTTTCCGTATTTGTTTCTCCCACCTCATGGTAGGTTTACCTACTTTGTTCTTTTCAACTACCCTAGCTTCATATATTCTTCTAGCTATCCTGGTGTCGTCCATTTGTAGAAGGTGCCCTATCCATTCAAGTTTTCTCTCTTCTATCAATGTCTTTATTGGTTTCACTTTCAGTTGTTCGGTTATTATTTCATTTCTCACTCTATCCATTTTTGTGATTCCTTTGATTTTTCTGTGAAATCTCATCTTCATGGCAGTAATTCTACTATTTCTTCTATTGATCGTCCAAAATACGCTACCGTAGATTAGAGATAGTCCGACAATTTTGTTATACACTTATTTTTTATAAAGAACGAGTTTTTGAGTGCATTGTAGATTTTACCCATCTTTCCTATTCTTTCCGTTATTTTTTTGTCTATTTTCGCCTTATCTTCTATTAGTGTACCCAAATATTTGAAATTTAATACCTTTTCTAATTGATGTCCGTCTATATTGATATTGTGATTCGAATCTTTCCTTGATAGAATCATAGCTTTTGTTTTTTCTATGTTTATTTACCAGAGTCCCATTTGGTAAATATTAAGATTTTGTTGTAATAAATTTCTCTGTCTCTGCTATTAATAACATATAATCTGCAAATAGCAGTTCCGGTAGTGTTACTTGGTTTGGTCTCCATTTTGCCACTTTCATTTTGCTACATTTTTGTTTACATGTCTTTATAATATCGTCTATGATTACCGGTAATAGAAGTGGACTAAGTACACATCCTTGTTTTAGTCCTACTTTCGTTTCGAATTCTGCTAACTTATTATTGTGTCCTTACTTTATTTCTATTGTTTTTATATGGAACTTTAAGGACGTCTACCAATTCTTTTTCCACTCCTCTTTTTTCCAAAGTTGCTCAGACATATTTTCTCTGTACTCTATCGAAGGCCTTCTTTAAGTCTATAAAATTCATGTAAATTTTCCTCTTAGTTGTCTAATTATAAAAATTAAATCCTGGACACTTCTGCCTTTACTGAATTTATGTTGCGATTCTTGTAATAAAATTTTTATTTCCTCTCTCAGTCTCTTCTCTATTATTCGAGTTAATATTTTGCCAGGTATGCTTGTTAGTGTAATTCCTCTATAGTTTGTACACGCTTTTGTGTCACCATTTTTATGTAAAGGTAATATGATTCCTACATTTCAGTCCGAGGGTATTACTTTATGGGTTATTATTTGATTTAGTAGGTCAAGAAATTCTTCTATAGATTTATTCCCCATGTATTTTAACATTGCTCCTGTGATTTCGTCTTCTCCCGGTGCTTTATCTAATTTAAGTTTGTTAATTGCTTCAATGACTTTTTCTCTTGTTATTTTACGTTTCTTGTTTTTCATCTTATTGCTTATAAAAGGTATAAAAAGTATCAACCGTTGCAACTAATAGAAATAAATTATTCATTTCTAAAGTAAAAAAAAACATTTGTAGCTATGGGATAGAACATTGGGAGACAGCTAGCAACAGTAATATTGCAATTATCTAACGGTTTCAAGGCAAAATGACTTGCCCCGGGGATTTAATTAATACGAAATAATGTTAACCTTAATCCTCATAAATACATGTAGTCCAATTCCTTGTTGTTGATTAAGTAGCTCTTACTTTTATAGTCTGCACTAAATTTGAAAATTTTTGACCACATCCTAGTTTGTCTATGATTTTGAAATACGTCGGCATTTACATTGTGGAGGGTGTCAGGAGAGAAAATACTCCTCTCCAAGCTTTTCCCTAAAAATACATAATTATTTTATTGACACCCCTCACCTGCGCCCCGGCTAGTTCACAGCTAATTATGGAAAATTTGTAATCTGTTAATTTCTTAGGTTACTCGTGCGCTAGAGTTAGGGACTGATTAACCCATAGACTGGTAAACTGCAGCCTAAGGCGTGAAAATTTAAGATCAGTAAACGAAAAATTGAGCTCAATCAGAGAAGCTTTGAATAGATTATAACTATTAAACTTTTAAATCGTACATTTATCGTTCATGGACGTTTAATGAATTCATATTGTAACAGAAATAACACATCACAAAGAAATTATTTAGAGACTTTTCAGAACGATCGATCACCGTTCGCACTATTTCTTGCGGCACTAATTAGTTCAAATTCCAGAACTTTCTGATTCGCCCTAGAACTACGTGTTTGAATATAAGCGGAGCAAATGGGTATTCGCGGCAGTTGAATAGGAGAAGTCATACAACGAATATCAGCGGTGAAAATAAGTGTCGTTATAGTGAGCGCTGCGTTAATATTGTAGTATTATAATATATAATTTTTGTGTAGCAGTGCAGCACTTGTAAATATAGTTTAGTTTTTAATTAAATCGTCGTTCGATTTATTCAAAATAATCTAACAAATATTTTGTACGCCATGCAAACTATGGAAAAACAACGTTTCTAGCAAACAAGGGGTTTGATGATTGCAAAAATAATGATACAATGAACGATCATGGCAATAATTACTAACGCAGAGCGCGAATTTTTAAAATTTATCAGTAGAAGTCAAGTTTCACAAAAAGCGGGTTATAAAGTGTAAGAACTGAACAAGAAACAAGCTTTGTGTTGGCGAAATATTTTAAGAGTTTTTGAAGTTGTGGTTTTAGTTTCCCATAGACTGACAATTTTTGGCGGTAATAAAATATCACACTCTGTAAGAAATTGGATAGTTGTTTGGAACTGATTTCAAAATTCGATTCGTTCATGGCCAATTATGTATAATAGTAAAATTAGGAAATTAAGAAAAATATGTTTCCTAATACTTATCAAGTAAAGTTAGAGTTAGTGGACCAAGTTAAAGCAGACATTGTCCAAGAGGTTGTAAATACCAAGTATTATTCCATAACTGTGTTTGCACATAAGCCAACTGGTTTTTGTGGTACCCACGGAAAATCCTGTTAAACGATTTTTGACGTTTATTTCTAACTGTGGCTATAAAGGTGAACAGAATGCTATTATATCGACTGTAAATTTTCTAGATCTTGACCTAAATTATTGTAAAAGATAGAGCTACGACAATGCCAGCAACATATTTAGGTGCTACAAAAGTTTCCGAACTACAATAAAAAGACTAAATCTTCTGGCCACATACATCTTCTGCGCGAGCCGCTCTTTACAACTAGCTGTTTCTACAGTTGATTAATTTTTTTTCTTCAACATCAAATTTATAACTTCTTAGTTCTTTAGCCAACAGACAGGATATTTTGCAGTCTCGCCTTTAATGGGACTCCTCATCTTTATAAACTTTGTCGACAACTCGTGCTAATGCTAGTCAAGCGTTATACAAATCGTACCAAGAGGTTCTTGATGCTCTGACATAGATTTCTATGGAAATTATCCAAATGGACAATCACAGGATACAGCAAAGGAAAAATTAGCTTTTTGAAAAATATGCTTCTGGTTTAGATAAAATATATATTAGATAAATGTGTGCATTTGCAACCATTTTAAAGAAATAATAAAGGTACTGACGAAGAAGATAAGAATACCAAACCAAAAACAGTTAAAATGACAAAGACTCCTACAATTATTGTAGCCGTGGGACGTAGAGTATATTTTCCCCAATACTGCCATTAAGAATGGCAGAATTTTTCTAAATACAGCAGATACTAAGTGCACTGGAGAACAATCTTTTTCAGATCTTATGAGAGTGAAAAACTTTTTGAGATCATCTTTAAAAAAAACCGACGGGCCTTGCACTTTTATTTATTAATAATGAGTTTTTACAAAGTCCTTCTTTTGGTGCTTTTTGGTCCATTGCTTTGTGAATAATTTCCATTTCTTCCTGTCCTTTGCCTTTGTCCAGTCGCCTTCTTCCCTTTCCTTTAAATCTTCCTTCACTGCTTCCCACCACTTTTTCCTCGGTCTCCCCCTTTTGCTTCGTCCTTCTAGGATTCTCCACCGTAAATCCTCGACTAGTCTATTGTCTGGCAATGTTTCTAGAAGTCTTCGAGCTTTAATTACCTTAATTATGTTTGGTCCGTTATATAGTTCATATATTTTTGCATTTGTGCGTCATCTACCTTCTTTCCCCCATATATTCTTCGCAGCATTTTCCTTTCCCCCACCTCTAAACTGTATTGGCCCTTCTTTGTCATAGTCCACGTTTCGCAACCGTATAGTACGGTCGGCCTAAATATGGTTTTATAAATACGAAGTTTTGTGGTTTGTCAGATATTCTTTGATCGTATAACTCGATTTAAACTTCCTGCACATCTGCTGCCTTTGGTTATTCTTAAATCTATTTTTCTTTTTCCCTACATTTGTTGTTTATTAATATTCCCAAGTGCATGTATTCTTCCACCTCTTAGAATTTCAGGACCTGTTTTTCTCCAATTTGCACACTCAATTTTCAATTTTTATATATTTTGCAGCCTTAATCAGATTTCCTGCTACTTCTTCTAATTCTCTCCTGCTTCTTACTACTAGCAGTATATCATCAGCGTATGCGAGGCACTGGTGACTCTATTTAAGTGTTCCGTTTCTGTTTATCCCGTTTTTCCTGATTGTCACTTCTAATGCTGCGTTAAGTAAGGGAGTAGACAACGGATCACACCCTTTTCCACTTTAAAAACTCTCTGTTATATCTCCGTTTACCTTCACCGCACATCTGGTGTTTTGTAGCGTCATTTTTATCATTATTTTTTCTGGAATTTTCACTACTGTCAGTCCTTCACAAAACTTTCCTTTAATGAGAGTCATAAGCGGATTTGAACTCTATAAACAACATTTGGTTCGAGATCTCACATTCGTATGTCCCTATTAAAATTTATTAACTTCCCTAACACAAAAAAATGTGAGAAAAAGGCGGGCCAGGACATGACTTATACATAAAACATAAATGGCAAAAAATATATCATTGCTATTTTGTAATATGAAGTGTCTTAAGTGCGTTTTAATTAATTTTATATTGAGATGTTAATGAAGTAAATAAAAATTAACTCAAATCCTGCAATCCAACAGAAATTATGCAGCGACCTTATAAGTGCGCGGCGAAAGCGGCCACGAATTTTATTCATTTACTCGAAATTTGATCCCAAGTGGGTTACGGGCAAAAAATGGTAAAGTGAGCCCCGCGATTGCCTTTGCGACTTTACGACCGGAACAAAAACTTGAGGTGCTGCGCCTGGTGTGGCGAAACAAAATTCAGGCGGTGGCACTACCGCCCGCTGTGCGCTGCAGCGCTGGCCACTAAAAATAGCGAAATTGTTTTTGATAAGAATGCTGTAATTTTCCGCGTTGGTTTTCGGCTCCGTTTCACAGAGCAAATAAGCGAGTGACGCATCTGCGCGCCCAAAACATTCGTGCTAATAATAATTCACTCGATTTAAGCGAAATTTTATAATTGTAAGTCAGGTTATAAGCCTGGCCCCGTTTCCAGTTAACACATTAGCAGCGCGCTATTTAAGCTATGTTTATGTTCAGAGGAATTTAGGAAAAACATTATTTCCTCCCCGATTAACCGGATTACACGTCGCCAAAGAACGCCCGTTTCATAAAGTACGTCGGGTTTGCACAAGAATATTAATTTCGCCATTTTCGAAACAAACCTTAAACATACAAATGATGGAATTCACCTTTACAATATGAGGCACAATCGTAAAGTTGCTTTTGAGAAAATGCCAAATAACTAGCAGTTAGGAGATGATACAATTTAAGTGGTGCCGGTAGACAAATTAAAATTAATTATGCGGGTCTCGTAAAATTTTTTTCATCAAAATCGAATTAGCAATTTGAAAATTATAATTCGGAGACTAATTTTATGAAGTCAATTTTCATTAGGGGCACAAAGAGAAACGTTCTTTTAATTCGTGTCGAAGCAAATGCAATTAGTAGAATATTGGTAATACGGCGTGCAACTGCGAAAAATCTGCCCTAAAGTGAGCCCGGGCTTTGTTTCGTTCTTCGAACGGCTCGAAATTGTTTGTCTTTGCGTAGTATCGCTTATTCATCGCGTGACCACCTTCTTCAACATCTGCCAGACAAATTTTGCACGATTCAAAAATACCGTCGTTCTAAACATCTGGAGACTGCAGCTCCGCAGCCACAATGTTCAGCTTTACCTCTGCAGAAAGAGCCTGGAGATAGGCAACTTTAAATACATTCCGAGCGATGCGTAAGGGTAGATAAAACTCGTAACTGGATATAGACCGTCTCCAAAGCTATGTTTATATATTGATAGACTTTAATACTATTACAAGATTATTTAATTGGAGGTTTTAAAAAATAAGACTTGTTCAAAAAATGTTTATGTAAACCTTGTATACTGTGTTATTATTGCATATGAAAGGTTTTTTCACTATTTCAGTATTACTACGTCTGTACAGTTTCGAATTAAAATCACAGAATTAATTTATTTAAAAATTTTTATTTCACGGGTTTTTGAAAACATTTTCTACAAATGGGAAACTGTTTCTTTGTAATATTTTTAGGCTCTTTCTGTTAATTCTGTTTTTATTTCCAAAAATTCTTCATTTGACGTTTGAAGCATAAAGACGTATTCTAGGTACAAGTAAGTTGAGTGAGAAGGTATCATGTTAAAAGTGAGGTCAAGTGCGCCTTCCATTGATAATAATTAATCTCTATTTTGTAAGTAAAGAACCAACTTATTTAGATAAAGCGATGAATTAATCATTTAAGCAGCTATGTTCCCAGCTGGTAACAACTACAATGGACAACAATATTCTTATAATTAGCAACAATTTTCCAGACATCATGCTACAAAATCCTACCTCCCCAAATCAAACATTGCTTCAACATCCGGGCTCCACTATTATGCTCTAAGTATCGGTAGCAGTCTTCTACCTTCCCAGTTACAATGATCGCAACGTTCATACTAATTGTCGAATGGCGAAGAGTGTGACCAATTCCTTAGTGTAGATGAGAACAACAGTGATGAAAACCAAACAAATAAATATTCGATACTAGCGCAAGATTCTCCAAGCATCCACCAGCATCGGATACCCAAGCATCAACTTCAGTAATAAATAAACCACCACCCATTTTTGAACAAGGTGTGATAAATTATGATAGAATGACAAAAAGTCTAACACGATTAGAGTCTAACTGATAATGTCCATTATTCCACTCCAACCGAAGTAATAACAGCCTTCAAAAACCTAGAACACAAAGTACGCAACATTATTAACATATTCTTTATCAGCCTTGAGGCGGTTAAGAATAATAATTAGATATTTAACGTTTGATAGCTGAAAAATATAGTTGTTAGTTGTAAACCCGCAATAAAAAATAGTACAACGTACAAAAATCATAGACATACTGGAACATATTGCAAGGGCCCATATGCATGTGTGAAATGTGGAGCAGCCCACGACAGTAAGATTTGCACCAAAATCTAACTAATTTCAAGGGCTGCTCAGTTTACCAAAAACTGCAAAAAATATCAGGCAAATAGTCAACCATCAACTCAAAGTCCCGTTTACCTCCAACCAACAGAACGAAATTTCCTATACCTGATTCGTCAAGAACCTTTCCAACAACTCTCTAACCAATTGCATGCATCGAATCCAAACTACTCACACAAAGCCTCAAACCAACTCTACTCATATCAAGGTTTGACCTTCCAACAATTTCTCAAGAATCTAAAAACTTCTTTAATCAGCTCCTTTAACAAAACAGTATAATCCTAAACATGTTAAGTACCGTCATTACCCAATTAACTCACTAATGGCTAACTTTTTTTGAGTAGCTTTATGGGACGTCAATGGACTACAATATAAAAACCTTGAAATTGAAAATTTTCTACATTTAAATAGGATAGACATTCTATTCGTCTCAGAGAGTACTACACAGGGTGGTTCAGCAATATTTTCTGAACAACCAGAAATACAAAACAGAATTCTTACAAGCCACGACAATCCAGATGGAAAAGCTCCTAACTTCATTATTAATTTCGGTTATTTGCTGTCCCCCAGAGACAATTTGACTCACCAAATGTTACAACTATTTTTTGTCAAAAATTTTTAGCTGGTGGAGATTTTAGCATCAAGCATATCCATTGGGGATTCCCTCTAACAACGACAAAAGGCAGAGCATTTTTTAAACTTATTACAGATAACAATTATTATTTCCTACCAAGTGGGAGTCCTACTTATTGGCCAACTGATCTAGACAAAGTCCCAGATTTCTTGGACTTCTTTGTCAAAACACTTTCCTCAGATTACATAAATGACTCCCAATTATGATATTATGTCTGATCATTCCCCAGTCATAGCCACAATTAGCTTAGCACAAGTATTATTCACAAAACACCCAACCCTTTGACCAGTAATAGGAAGATTGACAGGGATGTCTTTAAGGTTTACATTGAGCAACATTTCGATAGTAATTTAAGTATAAAAACCACAGAAGACCTAGAATAAGCTACAAACCACTAAAACTACGGCATAGAATGCGGTCTGGACTGCCACTCTCCAACCAACAAACATTAAAATTCATAGTCCCAATATTTCTAATAAAATTATGCAAATCGTGAAGAAGAAAAGAAGGACAAGGACACAATGGCTCCGCACACATAGTGTCGAAGATAAGAGAAGGTTCAATCAACTAAATAATAAATTCAGAAATAAATTAAAAACTGTTCGGAATGAGTCGTTCTAAAAGTATTTGCAATTACTAACGGTTAACGATAATTCAATTTGAGAAGTCACCGAGGGCATTAAAAAACCACATACACGCGATCAAGAACCCTTATGACTATGATCTGACAAAGAAAAAGCAGAAGCATTTGCAATTCACTTAGAAGACTTTTCTAACCAAATTCTGATGAAATAGATGAAGAAGTTGAAGAAGAACTACAATCTCCACTTTAAATACCATTACTAATACGTAAGATCAGCTTTCAACAGATTGAACATGAGATACAATGGTCGATAAACAAAAAAAGGGATCCGGGTTACGACCTCATAACGGCCACCGTACTAAAACAGTTACCTGGACGCAGTCTATGGTTTCTTCAAGTTCTCTTTAACAGGACCCTAAATCTTACCTACTGGCCGCTACAATTAAAATTTGTGCAGATAATTCTCATTACTAAACCTGGTAAACCTCCCAATGAAACAACTTCCTTTCGTTCCATCAGCCTCTTATCGTTGGTGTCAAAGTTGCTTGAGAAATTAGTTTTACGACGTATTAACGACAATTTGTTGCAATAGACATGACTGTCTAACCATTAATTTAGCTTTAAACAGCAGTATTCAACAACTCAGTAATGCCAAACAATCCAAACTGCATTCCAAGGTAAAAAAATCTGTAACGCCTGAATGTCAGACAGGTTTTGGATAGAGTGTGGCATAGAGGATTACTTTTCAAAATTAAGAAAACGTTCTCCCGAAAATGTTATCCTCTCCTTCGCTCATATCTTACTCATAAAATTTTCCAAATTAAAATTGGTAAAATAGTACCCTGAATTAAAAACATCTATGCCAGGGGAATGTGCTGGGGCCTCTGTTATACTTTCTATATATGTCTAATCTACCTACAACAGTATAAACTGAAATTGGCACATTCACTGACGACACGGCGATACTCACCTGTAATGAAGACTCGGTAACAGCATCAGCTTCTTTACAAACTCACTTAAATGACATAGAGTAGAGACAAACTAAGTGGAGAATCAAAGTTAATGAAAGTAAATCAACACACGTTACCTTTACGACCAAACATCAAGTTTTCCCGCGTGTAATTCTACATAATATTCCCATTCCCTAGTCCAATAACGTCAAATACTTGGACCTACACCTTAATTGTCAAGAAACGCAAGGAAATGGACTTAAAGTTAAAGAAATTGTATTGGCTCATCGGAAAAAACTCCTCATTATCATTAGCCAACAAAGTACTATTCCACAAGTGCATAATACGACCGATCTGGGCATATGGTTGTGAGCAGTGGGGCTGTGCAAGGCGATTAAACATTTAAATCATTCAACGCTTCTAGTCAAAACCCTTTGCTGTATGACAACTGCTCCTTGGTACGTCATGCGGCCCTTAATATTTCCTCTGCAGGAAAACTAATCAATCAGTACCATCACGCCTACCTGAAACTTTACCCTAACGAACTTGTGGCACCTCTCACAGAAAATAACCCCTTCCCCCGACGTATCCAGAAAAATGATCAGAAAGACAGGACAGCTCACAGTAAGCACTCTGATTGCAGGAGAAGGGATGATTCTCCTGCGAATTGAACGAAAAAGTCGATCAGGATCCTAGGAAGATTATTATTGACCTGAAAAAAGAAATAGGCGTAGCGAGGTCGATAGTCATACTAACAGTGAACTAGGACATGTACTACAAATCTCTCGTTCTGAGAAACCGCCAACTGTTGACTAAGAAAAACAATAACATGCTTTCTAAGATTCTTCTTGAACAAATTTTTATTTAAGATAGGAAAGTTAATTATCAAAATGACTGTTGGACTTGTCGAGATGCATCTGAAGTGCCTACAGTCAAGCATACCAAATTTTTCGCCTTTGTAATATTGCTGAGGCTTGTCAGTAGCTTCTTTAAGGAAAACCTAAATGTGATCGCCGACAGCTGTCAAGCCCTGGATAGAGAGGACGTATTTAAGTAAGACTCCCCTTAGCATACAAAGCAAGGAACGTCTAAGCATAGCTATACAATAATTTATATTACCACTGGTTCTCCGGCTACTACATATGGAGTGGTCGAGGCGAAGGTCATTAAGAAGCATCGTAACACCAAGGACACTTTAAGAAGCTCCGTTATGTTAGTAATGACACATGGACAAAAAGAAAGTTTTGTTGGCCTGCAACAAGTTTAGGTTTCAGTTCGAAGAGGTCCTGACCGCTAATGGGGGTTATATTGAATTATATAATTCTCCATATGATAAATTTAATTTTTCCTATATTTGTTGTTATTTTCATTGTGTAATCATTTTCTGGATTCACTTTAATGACCCTGGACATACTTTACAATTGGTGATAGAGTACTCTAAAATCTTTAAACATTTTTTGTCCGAGGTTACACAAAATTAGGACATCGGGAAATGAAACAATGTGCTGTTTTAAGTTGGAGACCTGCCATTGTTAGCTAGAAAGTACATACAATCTGGAGAATAATATATTGTGCAAATTATTGATGTTTTTTTTACTTTGTAAATTAGTATTCACGCGGTTTAGAACATCTTTAAATAAACTAGGAAAAACATCTCTTATTTAATCAACTTGTTGTTTCTTCAAGAAACATTTGATTCATTTAATAGGGTTGAAATTAAAATTTTAATTAAACCGCTATAAGACCCACAAGACCTTAATTACATATTTTTTATTATTTGTACAGTAAAAATATGAACTTAAATTTGAAATCAGGGCAAGAATGATTATACCGCAACCACAATATTTTAATCACTTGTACCAAACTAGAGTATTTACGATATCTTTCAATCCAGAGATAAAACGCATTGTATTAAAAAAGTTGGACGAATAGACTAGAACCATACAAATCATACCAACATTTATCGCAAATATTGGTCCTGGCGATCCAGGATTATGAAAAACCATTAGATGAACTATGAACAGTTCACTCTTACTTCAAGTAATGATATATATTGTACGTACGGTAAAAAATCTGAAGCTTTAGCTTTCCATCTTAAAAAAGCATTTATACCATCAATTAACTGCAAGCGTTTTATGTGGAGGATGGGCCAAAAATCTTGGTATATATATTTCTTATTTTTCTGTCGGTTGGTTGCACAAGTTTTTGCGTTTCGCTGCATGCCAAAGAATTCCTCAACTTCCTTGATGTTCTTCCCATTTTCCTTCAATAAACGAAGACTAAATTCCTTTACTTGAACATATGATTTCTACACAGTAAAACTTACAAAAACAACTTGATCTGTTAAAATTAATTTATTAGCAAAGGAAAAATAACCACAAGAGTGGAGATTAAAGGAAAAAATTGCACTAGAAGTTTTGGCCTACCCTGTAATTAACTATATACTGGGTGGCCAAACCTCGCGCCGGGAGTTAAAAATTAATTATAACAAATTGTAATATTTAAAATTTTTTATTCTTTAATATCTATGACGACATATTAGCATTTAATAGGCAAGATTTTCAAAGTGTTTCTTTTTACTCGCAACCACATGTTCAAGTCGATTTCAAAACCATGATTGCCTTGTGCCGAATGTCTTGACTGACGTCTTTAATTTCGTTTGTGATACGATTTTTAGTTATTTCCAGCTATTTTTATAAATTGCGATCTTATTATCTTTAGTGTAATATAATATAGGATATAATATAAATATAATATAAAATTGGAAGAGGTGGAGACGAAAATAGAATACGATTTAGGAACTCGAAAGACAAGCTCACACAATTTTGCAAAAACGTTGATCTCACGATAAAAAACACTTGGTTTAAGTTACCACCTAGAAGATTGTACATATATAAAATGCTTCTGGAGAAGGAAATCTAAGTAATCAAATTGACTACTTCCTCATAAATGAACAATTCTGTAACTCAATACTGTTCACAAAAACATATCCAAGAGTGGTCATTTTAGAGATAATAACCTCCTACTTTCTATTTTGCAATTGAAAACAATTAAAACACAATAAAAAAAATAATAAATAAGCTAAATAATAAATAAAAGGACAACAAATAAGAAAAGGAATAAGTACGAAGGCAAGAATAATAAAAGAAAAGCAAAAATGGAAAAAACAAAATTTTGTAAAGAAAACGACGAATAATAAGCTCAGAAATAGAAAATAGATAAAAGATAAAATTAAAGATTTGGTGGCGAAAAGAATACCGAATATAAAATAGAATTATTGAAAAAAATATATCGAGAAACTAGAGTAATATTTATGTTTTAATTTATAATAAAAAATAAAATTTGAGAAAAATAGACAAACACGGCGAGGCATATACAGGTACTTAAGACAAAATACACCGACTTTTTCAAAATCAAGACAGCGGAGGCAACATATACATAACAGGAATAAATAGATCATCAATAAGTAATGAACAGACAGAAACAGCAGTTCAGCGTTTTAAGGGCGGCAGAATGATGGGACTTGAGCAAATACCTATAGAAATCCTTAAATTGGTTTTGAAAAAACATATCGATCTACTAGTGGATCTTTTCAACATATAGAATGGCTGAGATTTCCAAGGAATGGCTTATACCTATATTCATTCACATGATGAAAAAAGTAAACATAGGAAAATGAAAATACAACAGAAGAGTTAATTTCATGAATAACAAACTAAAAATATTGTTGAAAGTAATCTACAATATGTAGTAATCTGGAGAATAGAAGATTTAATGACCAGCTTGGTTTCTGTGAAGGTTTCGAGACCAGAGGAGCATTGGTTAGCCTGAAAAATATTATAGAACTATTTAGAGATATTAGGTGTATAGATGTACTTTATTAATTTTGAGAAAACTTTTCGCAAAGTTCAGTAAAAATCTATAAAGGTATTTTAAAACTGTCAAATGGATAACGAAGATGCCAGAACAATTGCAAGTCTATAATGAATACAACAAGCAATAATACGTAGAGCTAGACAGCACTCAAAGAGATATTTATTAGACGAGGAATATGACAAGGCTGTGTTTTATCGCCTTCCTTACTCAATATATTCTCAAAACTTTTCAAATAGATGGTGTTAAGTATCGAAGGAGTTGTAGTAAATTGACAAGTTATCAATAACATGTTTGTAGAAGAATATAAGAGATATAGAATGTGAATCAACACTAACAAAACAAAAAATCATGATTGTCAGAACAAACGTAAATGGAGTAATTCAAACAAAACGGAAAATTTTGAAGAGTACCAAATATAACCTACCAAGGCTGTTCTTTAAAATCAATAAATTTGATCCTACATAGGAGATAAAATATCGGATAGAAATAGGAAGAACTACTTATAATAAAATGAAAAACGTATTATGTAACAGCAATGATAAGATGTTTCATATTCTCAATATTATTCTATGATGCTCAAGCATGGGCCCTTACAGAGCGAAGGCAAAAAAAATGTAGTCTTAAAATGTGATGTTATAAACAGACTTGAAGATTAAAAGTAAATTAAGAATAAAAAACCCAGGAAGGTACCTAACATTCTGGCAATGTCAGCAGTTACACTATTTACATCCGCGGCTACCAAAATAAAATAGTCCAACGTGATAGCCGATGTTCTCATAGTATAAAGCACCAAAAAACGAGCACATGACATTCGCAAAGAACGTGCTCTGCCGTCTCGTCCTCTAAGTTGCAACTTCGACAGGATGGGTTCGCTACAAGATCCATTCTTTACGTATAGTTTTTTAGTTTGCAGTGTTCTGATAATATTTCTACAAGTTGCAATTTTCCTCTAAGCAACTGTCGTTGGATTATGAACAGCCAACCTTGTATGTTGGCATATGTTTATATTGACCCATCTACTAGAATTGTCGATTGATTTATTAGTGTGCACAGTGCGGCTGATGATAGTGGGAGTGCTGGCTCAGGACCATAGAATGATTGTTTCGAGCCTCGCCTTGCCATATTATCTGCGCGCTCGTTACCATATAAGCCAGGATGCCCTTTAACTTAAATAAGTTCCAGGACATTATTTGTTGCGACTTAATCAAAAGTAGTCTGACTGGAAGATTATTCTAGATACAACTTTGCAGCTGTTCAATGCTAGTAAAGCAGCTGTGCCATCGCTAGCAATTCTGATTGTTTTGTTCTTTCACCTTTTATTATGGGTAATACTGCCGCTTGGAAGGTTGCGATTATTTTGCTTAATGCTATGCTTACTTGGAGGTTCAGATCATCTTTAAAAATACCTGATCCCGTTTTAGACCCATCTGTAAAGATGGTTATAATTGGTTTGGTTGCTCTTCAGAATTCAGAAAGGTTCTGAAGAGCTTCCTAAATTTATAGATGGATGAAAAAGAATCCATCTTTGCTTTCAAAAAGGAAATCCGTTGTACAGTTTCCCTTAAAACCCGACTGTCGTTCCCCTACTCCTTTGCCGTTTCAAAGTATCTTTGTCTCCAGTCTTAGAGCTGACCTTAGTGATACCTCCTTCACATAGATATCTAGTAGAAGGAAACCTAGGCATACTTCTATAGCTGCCATTGGGGTAAAACACATTGCTCCCGTGATACTCCAGTCTTTGAACTCTTGAAATCTTGGGCACTACAGTGATCTGTTTGGTGCTAGGTCATCAGACCAGTGCACCATAACACAGCATAGGTTTAATTATGGTAGGGTACAGCCACAGAACAGCCTTTGGTAAAGAACCTCAAAGTTTGCCAATTGCACGGCGACATTGCCAAAATACTATGCACGCTTTTTTGGTTTTAACCACTATGTGCCTTTCCCAATTCAGCCTTTTGTCAAGCATAAAAAGAGCAAACTAATGTAATAAAGCATCATATAGTACAGAAAGCGAAAATAATGCTGCCATTGTTAGTTTTCGTTAATGTTAGTTAAGAACATTTTTACTAAGTAAAAATAAAGAAACTTTTATAAATACTTAAAAATATATATTAGTAAAACGTAGTACTACGAACGGTTTGATAGTTTTAAAGTGATCAGAACATTGACCGGCAAAGATCTCAGAGATAAACATTGAAAGTAAATTTGACGCAAAACTAAGCATGGTGCTGGACTAGAAACGTCAAGGGGAAGATATTAACATGCAAAGCCTAGAGATAAGAGCTTATTACCCACAATAAAAGATTTTGAAAAACGTCAAAAGAATTATATTGAAGCACGAGGCGTTAATGTCTAATGATTAATGAAAGGAGTGGTAGTCAATATTGCTAACTCATATCCAGAGACCAGCCACAGCAACGAATGTGTTCTCGTTACGACGGACTACTTTATTAAATGGAGCGAATCAAAAAGTATATGTGCTCTTCGAGCCATTAGTTATACTTCAAGATCCATTTGGACCAAAAGCGCAATTTCAAATCAGCACACTTAATGAATAGTAATGTATACTTCAATACTTTACAATGATGCAAACAGTGAATTCCCAAGTAAATTACAGATAAGATTGTTGGAATATATAAAATATAATTAGGAATTACAACCAAGATTTCTTCAATATCCAGGCGAATCCATCGGTGACTCGCATGCAGGACAATGGAATTTGTTTTTGAGAAGACATTTACTTACTTGAGCGAGTTGTGGCAGAGAGTACATGCTGCTTAATGGTCATGTTACCCTCTGATCACAGATTAAGTTATATTAACACGTGGAAAACATTATCTTGACAAAACCCCATTTTTTCACTATCGATTGTATAAGTGCCAAGAGTAATCTTAGTTCTGATATAAAACAGCCTTAAGCAGGGGGTAATGGAGAAACCAGCTTTAGAAAGTGAAGCTTCCTTGGAATCCTTTGTCATAAAAAATTGTGAACCACTGCTTAATAATATTTCTGAGACAGACACGGACGAATTGTTTTGTAATTTTTGTTGGTTAAGAAGAAAGCCACTTTTACCAAACGAAATCTTTAAATGTTATCTACATTTCTTGTTAAATCTAGGAACGCCAAAGAATAACCAATATATGTCGCCGATAATGCGTCTCAAACTTTTATAAGATTCTTTAATGGTATTCCTTTTTTTTAATATTTTGTTTTGTATGTGGTATGGATTATTTTGGTATTACCTAGATTCCACTAGAACTTTCTCATATTTTGAATATCTAAACGTGTTACGGAAACGTTCTAAATATCACTAGACAGGAAGCAGCATCCGCTGGTCAGTTTATCATAACTTTTCAATCGTTTCCTGTATACGGATTTTGAGCAGACTGCCATGCATACTGTTTAGTCTTCGTGTTGTAAATAAATGTCCAAATATTAAACAAAGAAACAGAAAATTATCACAAATTCCTGAAATCGGCGTCTTTTTAGAAGCTTGGACGGCTTTTGCGTGAAAATGACTAGCGCCGCTATTTACCGAAATCCCCACACATTTGCCGGTATAATTAGAAAAAGGAAATTGATCTTCGCGATGCATCATATTACGGTTTACCTCCGCGCGGTTAACTTCAGTTTTGACAGCTTTAATTCTGGAGAGCGTCGTCACGCGATCAAGAATCATCAGCAGTTGCCAGTTTGTTTCTTTACCTGCCCGCAGCCGTGCGCGGCGCGCAAACTGAAGGCGCTGATTAATTTATAGTTTTCAGATATTTATAACCTTCGCAAATAAATCCAAACGTTGACGTTGAGCAGATTTTTAAGAGCCGCCTCGACGAAGCGCAGATCCGATTGGAGCGACTCGCCGCAGGAAGTATCAATTATGGAATGATTTTCTTTAATTTATTCTTCTCAAGAAGCGCCGCCTGAACTTCAAATTGTTTTATTTAATTAAACCAAGAAGAGTTAATTTGATTTAGGTCGAATTAAAGGCTTGGGCTCTCGAGTTCTTTTCACATTTAAGGGTTAGTCCTAGTGGCATTTTAACTACAAAGAAAATTATTTTACTAGTTGATTGGTATGATTTATGGGCGTAAAAAGTGAAATATACTGGCATAATATAACTATCTAAATTATTAATAATTTTTTTTGTATTCTATGTTATATGGCCAAATGTACGGTTATTGCTTAGGAAAATATAGACAGTTTCATAGTACAAGGTGGTCCAAAAATTATCAAACTATATTAAATGGAATATTACCTTTTTTAGAATTTTAATTTATTCTTTTATAAACAAAAATATACCAATTAGGAGTAATTTTTAATTAGTTTAAATTTTATTTTTAACCATAGCGGGCTGTTTTCCCTCAATTTTTTCATGAATGGTGGCTTTTAATTATCTGATGGTTTAAGATTTGTTGCTGTTTTTCAGATACTCCCACAGGAAAAGTCTGGAGCGGTTAAACCCAATTAAAGTCTAAGTTTTATAAAATTACCATTCTTCCAAAAATATAATAAAAGTTAGCTTGGTGACTGATCCATTCTGAGAAAATGGATTTAGAAAGCATAAATGCGGTGCTACCCCACAAGAAGTATCAAGCCTTTGCTGTATTTTTAACTGCAGGACGCCGGTTGGCTCGATATTTTTTTTCTGTGTGACGGTTAGTGCTTTTCCTACCTGGTTTTTAGAAAAGTAAGGACCAAATACTCTTTTTGCAGAAAAACTTTAGTTTTCCGAGACGCAGCTCACGCTAATGGGTTTTTCGTGTCCATTCGACCATTTTGTTTATTAACAAAACCGTTTAAATGATAGTGAACTTTCTTACTCATAATGAAGCTTCTCGGTTTGCCAGTTTTTGGATCTGTTGGCTTTAATTTCTGTACTAGATGTTGTCTTGAGACTTCCCTGCACATATCGTCAACCGGCGGAATAAACTAAACGTTACTTGTTCAGATGGTGGTTGTCTGACACCAAAATGGCCAGGCTCTTTGTGTTAGCATAACTGATTGTTGGTTTTGTAGATGAAAATTGACTATTTTTACTCGTTGCGCAGTTGTAAAATTAACTTCTAAGAATTATATTTTATTAATCTGGAATAAATAAACTAGAAATTATTAATTGTAAAAAGTTATTTTAATTTTATATGGTTTAGTGACTTGGGCCACCCTGTAGTAGTAAGAGCGAATTATATGCAGAAAATACCAAAGAATTTTTTGCTTTCTGTGAAATGCAAATATATTTATCCAAAATGATATAACAATCCAACACATAACTTCTTGGCTTCTTTTCAAGTCAAAGGGTGTTGCTAATGACAAAAAATATTATATGTACTCTATAACAGCCCTATATTTATTTACATTTAAGCTTGAATAATGCAGAAATAATATTTATTTTGAGGGATTAGTGAGATTCGAACGTAGAACAACGCAGATTGATATTTTAAGGCAACAGACAACTATCATTCTCCCAAAAAGGTTTATTGTATTTAATGACGTAAATGTTGCATTTGTAGTTAATAATATAAAATTTTTGAAAAAAGTTTGAACTATACCAGACTGTTTTAAACAAAAAATATTCATATTGCTAAATGTTTTTTTAAATAAAATCATAGATTTGTACAATGATCACTTGCGACTTTTGGCACACCCTGTATGCGCATTTGCACAAATAGAAGATTTACTAGGACCGCATAGATTTGGGGGCCCACGAAGCGAATTAACAACAAAATGCGTGGTGCTTGTTACAATGGCGGAATACAAAATGCGCCGGCAAAAATTGAACAGCAGGCTGGTGTTGTTTTGTAGCAAATTCAGTTATAACATTATCATGTATTTTTAAATTTTTATAATTGCAAAATGAAAGCAATTTTCTTCTATTTTTGTTCAAATATTTCATATATCCTTCAAGAAGCGCAAAAGCATACATAGATCTGTTAATTGATGTTTGAATATATGACACAGCTTTTGAATTGCACTTTTTGTCAGACTAGTAATGTGATGACGAGCATTGTCATGTTGAAGATGCTTTCCGTGTAGCCGGTCGGGTTGTTTCAGCTTAACTATCTCGTTAATTCAGTCAATTTGCTGAACATGAAGTTCTTCAGTGACAGTTCTTTTCAAGCATTTTGTAGAGAATGACATCTTTTTAATTCCATCTGTGTTGTTTACTTGTCTGAATTGAGTCATGCTTTTCTGCACTTTAACATATGTTAATGCAAAGACACCATTTTTTAATCACCGGTTACAATGCGTTAAATGTTTGTTTATATTCTCGAGAAAGATGACTAACAATAGTAGTGATTCAGTTTGTTCTTTTCGTTCAGAGTGTATGGTACCCATGTAATAAATTTTATATCTTACCCAGTGTGGCCTAGTAGTTGAGTCAATTGCTTGCGGATTTAATCCTGCGCTTCAGATGCCTGACGGGTGACCTACTCATTCACCAAAAGTAATTGAGTACCAGGGTTTGTTTCGAACAAAGGGTAATAATGGTGGTCGTCGAAGGCGTGATGCTAAATTACCCTGTATCAGAGCCTTTACCTTTTAGTTTGCAGACTATGCTTTTACGATGGTCGTTAGAGTCTCATAGTTATTGTTATTATTAAGCACTGAAGGTATCTTGCTGGTCAAATTTCCTGTTAGCATAGTGCAATTTCCAATATGCGCTACAAATAATTTCAGTAACTTGAGAACTTTAATTGAACGCGAATAAAAGCGGGTGACAAAAATACTCATTTTTATCTACTTGGTACTCCATCGTCAATTGACTCAAAATACTTAACATTTAATGAAAAATCAAAAAGAAAATTCTAAAGGTGATATAAGTAGCGATATTATTGCTCCGTAAAGCAGTAAGAGTAAAGTGATTTATTGTGAAGAACAACGAGCATAAAAGTGAGAAATTATGTACAGTGTAATAGGAAATGAAGATATATTTGAAGACGGGAGAGTATTTTAAGATAATAAGGAAAGTAAGTGAAAAGAGACTCCTTTATTAGTCGGCGATTAATCTAAAGAGCGGCGTAACAGAAAGAGAAACACAAGAAGAGTACTGAAATTAATAAATTATTAGGAGGGTAGTCAAAATGGCAAAAAGGGAAGAAGGGAAAGTGAGGAGAAATCAATTCGTGGAAGCGTTTAAAACCTAAAATAAAATAATCTGATTACAGCAATTTAAGCACAAGAAATGGAGGAATTGAAATAGATGATGAAAGATATGAAAATAAACTAATTGACGATATACGAAATTTAAAGGCTGTATCTAAAGAAAGAGCTCAAAAATGAAACATAGAAAGATAAAAAACTTGAATTAAGAATATACACACAAGCAGAAAGAAAATTTACAAGATGTAGTGGAAAGAAAAGAGAAAACAATGGCAAAAGCGAAAAGGATGACCAGATATAGAAAAATATGTAAAAATGGATAGAACACCCGACGCCCTAGGAGTATTAAAAATTCTGGATTTAATAGGCTTCAGGTTTACTAAAGGAACATCAAACATAGACTTATAAGCAGAATTTATTCAAGGTTTGTCTTCTAATTATTATTGCGTGTAGCACTACAATTATCTACAAAGGAAGTACGTTAAAACTCTGAAGGATACGGATTGAAAAAATTATAAACATATTTAGAAGACAAAATTCATTTAATTGTTAGAATAAAAAAGTTGTAGAACTCGTTAACGCAACAGAATATTTGGTCCAATCAGCAACATTTACCAGAATTGAAAAACCAGAAACATGTGGCTACAAACCAGAATTAAGCTATACAAAACTAAAAAAGAGACGGAACAATTTTTCTTGTATTATAACTCAAATATTGGAGTGTGGGAACTAGGAATATATGAGCCTTTACATTTCTAGATATGACAGGGACATTCGGTAAAGTTTGCTACAAAATGAAAACAATTTTTTAAGTAAATTACATTTAGCGTTAAAGTTCTACTTAAGGTTGCTTTAAGTGAAAATGAATAATCGACGAGGTAATAGTGCGTTAGGCCTACTACCGCATGTAGCAACACAAAAATTATATTAGGTTTGGCTATTTGGCTATTTAAATATAATTTTATTGATGATATCGAACAAAAACAACACAAAACAATTAATCGAAGTATTCTCCCTCAACATTGATTAGTTCCTGCAACTTTCCAGCAATTCCAACCTCAGAATTGATCGTTTGACCTTCAAGACGCTTCCAGTATTCAACTCCACGAGCAGACCAAAAGACGAAAACCAACGCTTTCTTTTGTCGAAGTCTTTCTTTGGTGTTCCAGTTGGTTTTGCTCCTGGTTCAACCTATTCACCATGTGAATCCGGATTCTTCTGGCTTACCTACTTTTTGTCTCTCATAATCAAGCAATTGGCCAAGAATGTATTCTCATTTTGACGGTCCAGCAAAATTTGAGAACAATTCACTTGCTTGGTCTTTTGACGATCCAAACCTTTCCAGACGCATTCAAAATTTCAAAAATCGTGCTGTTGTTGTATTCAAATTGGTCGGCCAACATACGCGTTGTCAACGATGGAGAATCTTCAATTGTTACAAAGACCCCATTTCGATCGATTTCTCTTGGTCGGCCGGCTCCTTCCTGGTGATTGAGGTCTTTGTTGTCAGCTTTAAATTCTCTAAAGCGATCCCGAACCGTTGTCTCTCCAACTGTACTTGCACCTCAAGCCCTATTAATTCGGCGACAAACTTCAGCCGCACTTGAACGCAACTTGTACTCATGTAACATCAACAATCGTTTTTGCTCACGGGAAAGCTCCATCTGGAACAAATATAAGTATTATATATTCAAATCCGTGAGAGAACGCGAGCTTTCAAATCATTTTCCATCAGCTAAAAAATAAAATATCTATCGTGTACTGAATCGGAAACTGCCGAATTTTAAGAAAAATGTTATCAAAAATAGACAGTTTAATGTCGAAAAACAAACAACTTTGAGCTGGTATTTTAAAATCACCCCATCCCCAGAATTATGCTTCCCTCTAAGTGCATTGGGACACTTTCTAAGCATCATATTCTTCATCAGCAAACCCAAAAACCCTTATATAATTTTCCAAAATTACCCCCATCCCTAGAATTATTCCCCCCAAGTACATCGGGGCATTTTCTAAGCATCATATTCGCGATCAGCAAACCCAAAAACCCGTATATAGACAGTTTAAGCTAAAAAACAAACAAATTTGAGGTTTTTCCTAAATTCGCTCCCATCCCCAGAATTATGCTCCCCTCCAAGTGCATTGGGTCAGTTTTTAAACATCATATTCTTTATCAGCGACCCAAAAACTCTTATTCAGACAGTTTAAACTCGGAAAACAAACAAGGTAATTTTCTAAAATCAACCCCATCCCCAGAATTATGCCCCCAAGTGTATTGGGGCACTTTCTATGCATTGTATTCGTGATCAGCGACCCCAAAAACCCCCGAGTAACGGGAATGAGCTTATTTTGGCTAATATTAAGCGAGACAAAATATTCTTTAGGGTCTGCAAAAAGCTCACGCATTTTTTGCGTGCACAAATACACTTTCGCATTATAACAAAAAAATATGTGGTAATATTTTTTTCTGGTGCTCTTACGAATCGAATGCGCCTTTTAGCGTTTTTCTTACTAGTTTGACTCGAGTAAGTGCCACAGGCGCCAACTCTATGGCTGTACAAAGAGTTACTGTCGGCTACAACCAAGGTGCGTAAACTGCCTAGATAATCATCTTTATACTGTCTGTGATAAGGACAAAAATACTGCTGCGATTTGCGTCAACTGCGGAGGCAATCATCTTGCTAACTTTCGTGGGTGCTCATATTTCCAACAATTTAACTACAATAAAAATCCAAATAACAACATCAATTCCCACCTCTTCCAAAACTGCTCGATTAGCTAATCGAAGTTAGCCTTGAAGTACTTCAAATCAGGACACAAACTCATTAACGCAATTTTAAAAACAATTCTCAATTTAATTCAGCCTACCTAGGGCAGATTAAACAATTCTTATTAACAAATTTAACACCTTTACGCCTTAATGGACCACAATAATATTGACACCAGCAATCATTTAAGACTCCTCAATTTGAATGCTAATGGCGTCAAAGCCTAGCGAGTAATATTCTCAAATTTCCTCGCAAGATACAATGTGGAAGTGACATGCATCACAAAAACTCACTTAACAATTTATGATCGCTTTATCGCTTTAAAATTTCTGGCTACCACTGCTACCGTTCGGATTGAAATGCAACGTTTGCATCAGGAGGTGTAGCTACCCTTGTTAAGTCCAAACTCGATCATGAGTTACCGCAAATTAACACTACAAATCTCGAAACCATAACGGTCAATGTTAAAACGCAGGAAGGAACCTACATTAAAATTATTAGTATTTATCAACAATCTAATAAGACTCCTTTTGGAACCGATATCCATATGATTTTTGATTCAAAAGAACCTATACTATTAATTGGCGACCTTAATTCTAAAAATACAATTTGGGGATGCAGGAAAGATAATTCATCTGGATTAAGACTTCGTAACTATTCAGAAAAGCAAGCCTTTCAAATTCTAACTCCGAAAGAACCGACCTATTTTCATATCGGACAAACCACCAACTTCGCACTCAAAAACCTCAAAAAATCGTTGATTTATTTATGTACCCTTTTCAATCATGCCTCAGAATAGAAATAGAAACAAGGAATTATACTGATGTTTCCTAAACCGGGAAAAAATAATAAAGAGCATAACGGATACAGACCTATTACACTTCGAACTTCGAAATTTCTAGACTGGAACTCATCTCCACAAGTTTGGGTTCAGAGAGGTATACTCCACTTGTCATCAGTTGCAACGCAACATCAGTATCGAAATAATAGAGAATAGTTATGAGATGAAACAATACACTGATGTTGTATTTATATTGGGTGTCCCAAAAAATGGAGCACTACACGAAAGAACAACGCGTTTTCATTGTTGAACAATATTTTAAGAATAATGAAAGTTTTGCAGCTACAGTTCGCAATTTTCGTACAAACTACGGTCGGAATAGCGATTTAAATTCATAAACTATGCAAGGATTAATTAAAAAATTTAGGGTGACTATGGTCGCTTTTTAACGAGTCGTCCAACACAAAGCATCGAAGTACTTCGTAAGAGTGTTGCTGAGAGTCCAGGAACATCAATTCGGCAATGTGGTCAAAAATTCGACATTTTAAGAAACTCTCTACAGCGCATTCTCACGAAAGATCTGCATCTCTATGCTTACCACGCACAGCAAAGAGACTTCGTTGAATGGATTATGGAACAACAAGTGGACGCTGATTTTTCGGATAAAATCATTTTCAGCGATGAGGCTCATTTTCATCTCGAGGGCTTCGTAAATCGCCAAAATTGTCGCATTTGGGGTTCAGAAAATCCACGAGTGATTGATTGTTGAGCAACAAATGCATCTACAACGTGTCACGGGTGAGGATTTTGGACTGGAGGCATCATCGAACAATTTTTCTACGAAAATGCGGCTGGTCAGGCAATAATAGTTAATGGTGCTCGCTATCGCGATATGATAATCTAGTTTTTTGTGTCTAAATTGCAAGATATGGACGTAGACGATTTGTGGTTGTAACAAGACGGTGCCACATGCCATACAGCCCACGAAACATTTTAATTACTGCACCATTTCCTGGTCGTGTAATTTCCCGTTTTGGTGATCAGAATTTTCCACCCAGATGATACGATTGAACCCTGTTGGACTTCTTTCTTTGGGTTTTTTTGAAGTCTAAGATTTATATCAACAAACCCAATGCCTTGAAGAAGGAAATTAAGCACTGTATCAACGATATGCAAAACGGTTATGAAAAATTTCAAGAAAAGAGTGCGCATGTCCCAGCAAAGCCGTGGAGGCCACTTACTCGATATTCTATTCCATGCATAATCCTATACTGTATACTTTATGAATCAATAAAAAATTATAATTTTTAATTAAAATTTTTCTATCATAATTACTTCTTGCGTGAATTTTGGGGGGCACCCTTTAGATCTAGCTCAGGCCTTTGATAGGGTTTAGACTGAAGGGCTTAAATACAAAATTTCTCGATTAGATATTCCCGAATATTTAAAAGTAATACACACGAGGTTAAAACGAAAACTTCCCCAAGAACCGGAAAGAGCAGTGACGAGGACTGACAATTCGTAACTAAAAAATGGTGATATTAAATAAACAATGAACATTTTAAATTAAAAGTTATTTACTTTTCTGTTAATCTGTTACTGATGCTTTAATTATGATCTCTACCATCTATAACAATTAATTGTTGAGCTAGTAAAACTTCTAATAAGAAAAAGATTGGGATTACTCTAAGTTAGGAGAAATTCTTGTGCGAGTGTGATGATTCCCTCTTTATCATTGTTATGATTATGAATAAATTGAAATCGAGAACGTCATCATATGCACTTGAACTCACAGCATAGTTATCACCAATGTTAATGCTTAAGTGTTCTGGGTCATTCGCGGTACATTCCTTAGCACGTGTTTACACTACGCTACTGAGCGTAAACTCTAGATAGGATTAAAAAAAACAAATTTATTTCATAACTTATTTTTAAGGATCAAGGTCTTTATAGAGGCAACATAAAGAATAAATAAAAATGAACTTTTTGAAATCATAGGAGCGCTGGTTTTCTTGAAAAAAGAACTCCAGGAAATTGTGTCCAAATAAATACTTTGTACGGGATTTTCTTGTGTGCTTATTAAAAATATATATATTTTCCTCTTTGTTATTAAGAAAAATGAGTAACAGGCAGTAAAGTAAACTAATTCTAATTTTTTTTAAATAGTTTCTTTAAAGTTTTTTGTATATAATAATTAATCTCTTGGTGTAATATTTTTAATCAGAATTGTAGAAACAAAGCCACAAAATTCTAATGCTTATGTAGTTACGCAATTTTTAATGTGGCAAAGGTGTCCAGCGGAGTTTCTGCGTCGGAAACTGCTTCCCAGAACGTTGGACCGCTTCCAAAAATATTGTGTTTGGAAGTTCGTAGGATAAACACGATTATACTGCAATTTTTCAGAAAATAAGTAGCTCCTTAACACGTTTCCATTTATTGCGCGATTTACATCGCAATGTGTTTTCGTGCAACGTGTGATGCGGGTTGTAAGAACCGAGAATAAATTACAGCTAAGTTCATTTATTCGCAGAGTGGGTGTTTCTATGGGAATTCTGTTAAAGAACTGTTTACTTTGAAAGTTACTTTGCGTTTTGTTAACATCGAATTGTAATGTTAAATGCATTGGAGTGTGATTGCGAGGGCCCAATTAAAAAACGAGGAACAGCAGACGAGCGTAACTAGGACTAATTAAAACTTTCCATGATTGATTTTCTGCTAATATTCACTGCAGAAATTACAGTCACATGCAGCGAAGCTGCTTCGCTATTGAGCAATACACAAGCGCGCTTGAGGTTTGTGTACATATTATGAATGTAAACAACCTTTCAGTTGGCATTTTTGGGTAAGATCTTCGATTAAATGGTTACTAATCGGCCATAAAACAAACAGTAAATGCTTGTGATATATAAAATTTTTAATCAGTAGTAAGTTACTCTTTATATTTTTTAACGAATCAAATACAGAATACTAAAGCTCTAAATCTATTTTCAGATGCGGGTCAGGAAAGAAAAAGACAAGATATGGGAGCCTATGTGTACTTATTTTTGTCTTTGTTGATTGCCTCCGTGTATGGAGTGAATCCTAACGAAGAAAACGAGTTAGGTAAGTGTTTTCACTGTAGTTATTGGGGTGAATAAATCCATGATTAAGGCAAAGTTAAACTGTGCAATTTTATTATTAAAGTGGGGGTAAAAATAGTCATGTTACCTAAGTGAAAAAATGGCGCTAAAGCAATTGGTTATAGGAACAGGTCCTTCCACCTCGGATCTGCCTTTTACAGATCAAAATGGCCAGGACGACGACGACAACCACGATATAATTGAGAAAGAAATCGCCGGAGGAGCGGAACCTCAGGAGAGAGCTCCGTACTTCACCAACATGAAGAAAATGCTACGCACCCACGTGAAGCCGGCTGGAAACATGATCAATCTGAAATGCAAGGCGGGAGGGTACCCAACGCCTAACGTCACTTGGTACAAAGACGATAAGAAGCCCGCCAGGCATCTAGGGCACGTCCGATACGGACAGTGGTCTTTGACATTGGAGGACCTCGTCACGGACGACTCCGGGACGTACAGATGCGACGTCTGCAATCACCTGGGTTGCATAAGCTTTAACTATACCGTCGATGTCGTTGGTAAGTACGCTGCGTGATAGATTGCTGTTAAGTCAGTTTCTCACCTCCATTCTCGCACGAAAACAGAAAGGTTTCCGTCGAGACCTTACATTAAAGATGGTTACCCCCAAAATGTAACCGTATTAGTAAACTCGACAGCAATTTTAGAGTGCCCTCAGTTAATTGCTGACCTCGAGCCATATTTACAATGGATAAAACCAATCAACTTTTCTGCAAACTCCGCCAATAACGATTCTACTAATGGGACAATTATACAGGTACTGCAACAGTTTCGTTTGGTGGTGCAAGGTGCTTTAGGTAAAGGGCTTCTACTAGTGTGCACCAAAATGAATTCTTGTTTTTCTGTGGTATGGTTATGGGTTCTTTATTGTCGGTGGAGGGCTTTGACTGTAAGAAAATTTGATAATTGTACGAATTTCTACAATTAGACATACCGTCATCCTCAAAGCAATTTATCTATTTATATTTAGAGCTCGCATACTCAAAATTATCACTTACAATTAGTATAAGCCTATATTTCAATGAACAGTCAATAATTAATAGATAACATTTAAATTAGTAATTTTTAGTATTCCTAACGTTACGAAACCATTGATTTGCTAATAAATTATTATTCGGAAATAATCTTAATTATATCAACTTAAATATTGTTTATATTTTTATACTTTTTTAATTGAGTATGTCCTTATTAAATTTTTTGATATAGCAAAAAAGAAAAAGAACAAAAACATTGCAAAGATGTGATACATATTTTCTTATAGATACAAGATTTCTAGAGTAGTGCTATACTATTCTATATATCTTATTTATGATAAATATTAACTTTTTAGTAATATAATAGTAAAACGCCCCGCGTGGGAGCACAGCCTGCGAACTGAGAAGGAGGAGGCTTTCACATGTTCGCCCACTGCGCCCGGTTGTCGCGCACCATCTCTGATGCAGGGCGATGTGACAAGCACCGCGCCTTAGTCGACCGCCATTATTGCCCCTTGTTCGAGTGAACGCAGGTACTCAATTATTTTTAGTGACTGAGTAGGCCACCAGTCAGGCATCAGAGAGCTCCGGGAATGGAATCCGGGTCCGCCCGTATATATCATCTCTTAATTTATAGAAATGAGGACAGAGAAAACTATTTACAAAAATTAACTTCTTTCACTTATTTTTTTATTTGTAGGTGTTTTTGTATATAAGGATGTTCCAGATCTTTGTGTATAAGTTTGTTGATATATTTTAAGCAAAAAAGTTTAAATAACCATGTGTCGAATTCTCAGCCGTTTTTGAGATATCGATGAAGCAAGTCAGGGGTTTTTGGGGTGTTTGATCATTTTAGCATTTTATTCTTTCTCAAAGTATTATCATTGTAACTTTCGTTGCCAAGGAAACTAGATGTAGGCAAAAATTAAAAGATTAGTTTTTAGTCACCTTATTATTACCGGTCTAAAGTAATAAATTTCTTACGAAACAAATTCGCCCTTATTGAACAAACGATTAAATTGTTTAAAACAACTTAAAAATTATTAATGAGGATAAATTCAAATCAGAATAAACTAAATTTGTTTAAAATAGCCTCCAATTTCTTAACATAAAACAATCCGACGTCGTAGATCCCATCGCTAGTTAATGTTTCGATCGATTCACAAAATGTATCGAAAGTACAATATTTTCCTTGAATTAGGCTTCCTTCCACCATACATAAGTGACTTTACATGACCCCAAAAGGAAGAGTCCAAAGGATTTAGATCAGGGGACGTTGGGATCCAATCGATCGCCGAATAAACTTATTGTTTAAATAATCAGTAACAATTCGGTCGTAATATATAGGCAGTACTACATCCTATTTCTAATTCCTATAGGAACTTCCTCCAATAAATTTGATAAACCTTCTTCTAAAAACTGGCCATACCTTTGATTATTTAGGTTTTCTTTAAAGATGTATGGTCCAATCAAAGCATTTCCAACCAATCCATCCTATACATTATCCGTAAATTGATGCTGAAAGTAATTTTCCATAGTTTCATGTTGATATCAAAGTGCCCATAGAATTGTTTTGTGACACGGAGAGCGGCGATTTAGGTATCTGATTCCGTACTGTTCTGCTGCTGCAGATGAATTACTGTTGCAACAGCCGTACAAGACAATTATTCCGGTATATTCGGAGTTTTAAAACTAATACGAGATTTTATTTAAAAAATTAAAGCTAAGTTAGATCAAAAAATCCAAATTAAATTGTCCCTTTTTAACACATTTGTCATTTTCAATGGAGACAGACAATAAAAATAAAAATCAAACTAAATATCCTTGGTAACCATAGTATCAGGTAAAATGATGACCGGTGGCGAGGAAGAAGGAAAAGCTAGAACCACCAAGTACCCCCAAAGACCCCTAACTTGCGTAACAGATATCTCAAAAACCGTTGAAAATTCGACCCATGGTTATTGGAACTTTTTTGCTTGAAATGTTTCAAAAAACCTATACACGAAGTCTTGGAACATCTTGGTAGAATACCTTGTAGATTGAAGGGAATATAGGTAACAAAGACAATGTTATTTTTTAACTTTATTACAAATTGCCGTATCAGATAGTATACATTTAAATCACAGAAATCATTTGTTTCTTTTTAAGGCTTTATATAATTTTTTTTAACCGTTTGTTTTTCCCCTTCGGGTTCTATTTGTCTGCCTATAGAAGCGTTGAAGGCCTATTGTGCTTTCCCTGCTAATTACTTACACCCAATTTATGATTTTTGTTCTCCGTACTAAAATTTCACTAGATATAGCATCAATCAGCATATGATTGTTTGAATATTAGTTGTCGTTTCGTAGTCAGCGTATCGCATCTGCACTAAATGTATATATTTTTTCATGTGCTCATTACTTAATGATACTAATACTGTTCTCTTTTTGTTAGACCCGTTTATGAACGCTTGGCTATGCTCAGATCCGTTGAACTTTATGCCGAGCATGATCCATTTCTCAATATTTTGACGAATTATGATTCTTGATACCTCTAGAGCTGGTTTTGGTCCATAATAATCGTTAGCTTCTTCGATGCTCCCGATTTCACAAAGAGCAAAAACCCGAAACAGTCTCGCCTTGTTTTGCTTTATCAGATCATTAAGTTCTACGTAATATTCTCAAACCGGCTGTACCTTTTGACCTTGGAAGAACTTTTAGAGCCGCTTGGTTGTCGAATAAAATATAGATAGATTTGCTTCTGCACATTTTTCTTGCACGCTAAAATATGGGATAATTTTCGTTTAAAATATGGAAGTGCATTTTCTCAAAGTAAAGGCAACCCTTGCTTTTAGTCTTTTACCATAGAGTCCTACACCTATTTAGTCTACATCTATTTAGTCTGTATACTAGATCAAATTGCCAAGGGAGAATTTTGAAATAAATTCTTCCTACTTTTTCCGATCTCCTATTATTACCTCGAACCTATTATTGATATATCTTGGAGTCATATAGTTCAATGCTGAACTATTTCGATCGGCCCTCGACAAAATCCGTATAAGAATGATGATAACCAACCTCCGTGAAGGAGAAGGACCATAAGAAGAAGAAGGAGTCATATAATCTGTTCTCATTTTTACAATTAAACTTTCTATGCTACTTATCCAACTTTGTACACAAATTTTTTAGTCTATGTAGTCCTAGTCTAGCTTCTGGTCTAATCATAACCTGAAAAGAGGAAAGATCCAAAAGAGCCTTTATTGCTATGTTGGGCGTTGACTTTATTGCTTTTGTTAGACCAAGACAAGCGTGTTTTGAAATATTGATTAGTTTTGGTTTAGTACTGATATATTTAATCTTGTGTCATCATACTTCGATTGCATATTTTAGGACCGGTCTGACCATCTTCTATCATTTAGTAAGATTTAATTTAAGATAGAAAGGTCCTTTATATTCTTCTTTAACTGAGATGATACTATGGTGGTTTTTGCGGGTTAAGACCCTCTGCATACATTTTCTTCTTCTACAGAAATTATTAAATTATTTGAGTAGCCTAGAGGTGAGGACCCTTCGTTGCTAAGAATTTTGACAAGCCTAGAGGTGAGGACCCTTCGTTGCTAAGAATTTTGACAAGCCCTCTGGGGACATCTTCCTGTTACCCAAACCGCTAGTGTTTTGTACAATAGCTATAGCAACCGAGATAGTAGAGATACTCCTTGTATGTCCAAAAGACAGTTAAAAAAACCTTTTTATTATGTAGAGTATTTCCACTCTACAAGTAAGGTGGTGTAATGCCATTTTAGTTGATAATCCTACTTTATAGATGTACTGGTTTTAGTCTAGAGAACTAATTAAAAATACTCTGTCGAGCAGACTTCCATCGCCTTAAGTATAAATATATTATTTAAAATTAATAAGTCGATAGCTGTTTGCATGAGAATAGTCTGACTTTAGTATAAACACCAAACTATTTAACTTTCATATTCTCAGTAAATAGTCACAGGTCATACCTGTTCTTAGAGCCAAACAGAATCTTACAAGTACAAGGCCCGATCGCTTTTAGTAGCATGGCTGGAAGGATCTGATCCGCTCATGTCGCTTTAAATGGTTCAAATGAGTTTACTGACCATTTGACGTTAGATAAAATTACCATTTTTGGAAGTTTGCCAATCTGCTCTTATTTATCTGTCTCCAGATGTATTGAAACCTAGATTTTGCCAGTCAGAGAGTGAATCTTTCACAACGCTTGATCCAGCAAAGTTTATCTAAAATAATTCGGTTATCGTGTCTATAGTATTTCTATTTTAATGCGTTTTCCAATATTAATTAATAGAACACTTAGAGCACCTTGAATATTTGGTTAGTATCTTCTGGAGTTTGGCACATGTTGAAGATCTTTTAGTATTCCAGCTTTTCTCAGTACTTTTTATATTTAGTAAGGAGTCCTTTTACCCCATTATATAGTGTCCTTTTTTTCTGTTAGACATCCTTACAATTGGGAAGCAGTTATCCCTATACGGAGAAACAATAACGTCTGATAACTGCTTCACTATTACTACTAAGCCTAAGTTATCTATCTCAACTGTAGTTCTCACTAAATTACGATCTAGGTCGTTTATTTTGCGAGAGTTGTTATATCGTATAACTTAATCCTATGATGATAAAGCTTGTATACCTCTGATATGAACAGCTCTTCTCGCCAGACAACAAAGCTGCTTATGCTACAGAGGTTATTGTTAAATCAATTAATGTAATAAATTGCTATAAAGACACCACTAGGACTGGTATCCGCGCTTCTTCAGATTACTTAGTGTATATTAACATCACATTTGATGATTTGTTTCTACAAATATCACCCCTAATAAATCTTGAACTTACCATGTCGAAGGAACCTCTAGAAAGCCCTGTATATTGGGTAGGCCAGGATCTATTCCCCTTTCTTTGATTGGATCTTATTTCTCTAAGTCCAAGAGAATAGTTGGGTCTGCAGCTTTATCTTAGAACTGCCTGCCTCTTCAGTTCCTGTTTAGCTTTACAGTTTTAGTTTTGACAAGTAAACCCAGTCACTAACACTGTTATTTCCATAGGAAAAACGATGCCTTCCCACAAGGATGAAAACACCATCTTTTTATCTCTGGAACTTTTGTTTTTAAGTTTTTCTTTCAATGATTTGTGTATTTTTGTTTTCTTTCATCTATATTCTACAAATGTAAGGGAAGAAAGATCACTATATCAGGAGTCCTCCACTAATCTAGAAAGCGTTTATGCAATGGTTTCCTTTTCGTTTTGCTCTTTTCTCCTAAAAATGTCAAGCTATTTGTGTTAGTTCTTAGGTTAGAGTCAAATGTGAGTTTATCACCTTTTTATTGAAAATTCAAATCTGAATATTACGCCAGAGTAAAACTTTTCTTCCAGTCAGAAATATACGCCATACTACAGTGTGGGCGAAAACGGCAAGAGGAGCAAGCGGTTCTATATTATATCAGACAGCCAGACAGCTTTAAAGACTTTATCAAGCACTAAAGCATCGTCTAGACTGGTATAAGAATGCATCAACAAACTCAATGCACTGGCAGAACACAACACGGTGAAACTGCTATGGGCACCTGGGCATTGCGGTATCTACGGCAACGAGAAAGCCGATGAACTGGCCAGGCAGGGATCTAGTGAGGCTTATATAGGCCCAGAACCTGCATTAGGAATTTCACGAAGTGCTGCCCGAAGCTTTATTAAGGAGAGGACACGCACTCATCATCGAATGTACTGGAAGAACCGACCAGGACATTATTTCAGCAAAACCTTTAATAAGGGAGCTGCAGAACTCCTTAACCTAAGTAGGCCACAGCTAAAGATAACCATGGGATTTCTTACAGGACGTACGACTGTTAAAGAACATCTCTGAAAAATTGGTAAATTCAATGGTGAGCTTGCATGCACACTTTGTAGCAAGGAACCAGAAACAGCCTTACACATCCTATGCAAGTGCGATGCGCTGTGCGGGAAAAGACAACATACATTCGGGAGACCAATCCTGGAACCGAAAGATTTCCAGACACACCCTGTAAAGGACCTGTATCTCCTGATTCAGGGGACATCAATTACAGATTGGTTGTAAATTTATTTAATTAGGGTAATCACAGTAAGCCATAGGCTGCAGTGAACATGAATCCATTAAGGAAGGCATACGCTGAGCGCAAAAAAAATATTTATTTTAATTTTGGGTATTCAATACCGACAGTATTTTAAGGAAATTTTTACAGCACCTTACTTTCAAATCTTTGCGCTCAAAATTATGCTATTCTATAAAAAAACATAAAAGTTAAATAGGAAGAGATATAAAAAATTCTAGGAGCCTATTTTTCATCTAAGTGGCAATATGCGAAACTGCGTTCTTTTGTCACAGTTAGAAAGACAAATTTATTATCTGGTCAAAAAGACTGGAAACTTTTGGGAAAATTTGGGAAATCTTTCTACATTGTTAAGTTTGGGCAGAGATTGATTGATGTGCTGACGTCTAAACTAATATTTGTAGAACGTCCAGTTTAGTGAGTTGTTACAAGTGTATAATTTTTTTGTTCTTTAAGCTCGCTAGAATACTCTTTCTGAATTTAAAATATTTATTTTATTACCACACAAAATGAACTACTGCACATATAAATCAGACGATTTTGTTTTGTTTAAAGATGACCCCCATAAATATATAGAAAAACGCACTTTAGCGATATTTGTATCATTTAAAAGTTAAGCAAAATTTTTGTTATCAGAACAAAGAATCCAAATATTATTATATACTTTTTTAGCAGTTCGCATTAAATATATTTTTTATCTTTATTTTTAATATTTACTATTATTATCAAGACGGGACCTGGAAATTAATCTTTTTAGCTACACTCCGAATATTTGCAGAAAATTTGCAAAATAAAATTCTACCCGGTTGATTAGTTAGGATACCAATTCTTGCATAATTAAATATTGCCAGTTTTCTTTTATACCCTCATGCAAAACCGCAAGTGCTCGTTATTTAAAGAGTCCTTATAGCATGTGTATGAGACTTCTTCAGGAAGTGCCCAATTCCCTTGAAGGGTCAAGCTGTTAAAATAAGTGCAGGTCCTATAAAGTGTAATGGACACAATGGAGCCTGGTAGAGTATAATTTGAAAATCGCCCATTTATGATTATTTTTATTTTTAGCAATTTATTTGGTTAGACTTAGATTTATTGGAAGTCAGTGGCAGGTTTCTGACATTAGATTTCTCTGAGACGTTCTAAATACAACTCATCATATTATTATGCAAAATGTCTTTAATGAACCGTTTTTGAAATAAGAGTAAGCTGGAAATATATGTAGAAAGATTCATAGGACTATTGTAATCTGAATATCATAAAATCGTATATAATGAGCTCAAATGGTTCTTTTCCATACTTTACTGAATAATTGATAGTCAACAAATTTTCTAATAATTTTTGACCATTCAAGATTTTTTTATCTTAGAAACAATTATTACTCTATTGTTTATTACTGATTGTTTAATGAAAAATTAAGTAAATAAGAAAATCAAATCTTAGCCTCCCTCTTCTTTCTCTGTCTTTTTCTTCATCCTTCTAGACTTAAAAAGTCTTAGTTACTATTTCTCTACTTGTATAATAGTTTGTCAAAATTGGGTAGTTTGGTTTATTTTAAAATCTTATTAAAAAGTGAAACCAGGACATATTATGACATTCAATTTTCTAAATTTTATTTGAGGAAATATTTGATATTAGCATTACCACTGATTTATTACAAAAGCATACCACATATTATGTTCTTTACGTATTTTCAAAGAAATATCAAGAGAAAATAATCAAATGATTATGCATGCTATAGGTACTACCTGAGAAATGCTTTGTCTGGACAATGTCGAACAAAATTTGTGTTGGAATAATATTAGTTGCTTCTCTTAGAATCTGAACATCATGATCAAAATTTTGTAAAAGTAAAAGGGCTTGATGATTTTCATATGTTAATAAAGACTTGGACATGTTTTTGGATCAGGTTGTAAAATCCACTTGATAAATTGTTTATGTTTAAGGTTTCCCACAGCTCTCTTTAATTGTTGTACATTTACAACAGCTTTTTTCATTTTATTTATAATAAGTTAAAAATATTTGCTATCAATTTTTATATGCAGCGAATTCTTCCTGTACTTTTGTCTACTTTTAGCGGTTTTGATTATTTCAAACACTGGTTTAGGATCGATAAGAATAGTTCCTAATGCCTTTTTACTATTATAGTAGAGTCGTTTTTATATTTCTTGGTTTACCCCTGCCCCTTGGTTCTCACATGAGAATAAGCCTATTGCGTTTTGCAAGAATTATAAGGCTTTGCAAACTTTCCCAGGTTAGTTTATAATTATTCTAGTAACTAACTAGGACTTTTATTGCAATCTGGCCATCTGTTAGGACAAAACTGTTTTTTCCTTGATAATTCTGTTTGTTTTTACGCAATTATATCTAAATTCTGCTTGGATGCTACAGCATATTTCCCCAGACGTGCATATGCATTTAACTGTAAGGGTTTTGCAACCCTTTCTACCCGAGTGAACTTTGTCCATCACATCTGTTAATTTGTTTTGAATAAGGTCCTCTTTTCTGACATCTATCACAGCTATCTTTAGACCTTTTGCTGTTCCAATTTATCTTTGGCCCCTAGACTTTTTAAATTGCTTTTGCTGGGGGAAAGGGTGGAAGAGTTTGAGTGAACTCTTTTGGTAATATTCTTCTCTTTTTCGTCTTTTTTTTAGCAGCTTTACTGCTATCACATTTAAATGTTTGTGTACTCACTAAAAAGGATTTAAAATTTTTTTATTACTCTACTACTGTCTGCTGACTTTTTGTAGTGAGTTTGCAACAATTTCGGTTATTTTGGTAGATCCAGGAGCTGGCCTGGCTCGGTAGTTTCTAAAACATTTTAGCCTATAGGAAGCTTTGGCTCTAAACATTAATTTTACGGTAGTAGGCGAGTCCATTTTTTGTTCACCGACGAATATACTCTAGTGTTAAAAACTGCTGACTACAAAACTAATTATTTACGATATTCTTTTCTCAATCCTTTAATGGCACATGAAGCCTAAGCCTTCAGACCAATCATAAAAAAAGGAGATAAAGTACTATATCCTTTCTAAATTGAATTATATTGTTGTACGTGTTTTTATAATTTTTTAGAAAATTCTTACTATAGAAATTGATTATCAGAAAATTTGTAGAACTGTTTCACAACATACTTGGGGCCAAATTTTTATTTTGTTGTGAAAGAAGTATTAAACTCATTAGAGATGCTGGTTTAGATTTATTTAATCATGGTAATAATAATCTAAAATTGTAATTAAATTGTTATTCAGTTGTACCAACTCCATAGTTTAACAATGAGAATAACAGTTTAAGTTGTGCTTATTTTTTGTCTTTATTACTATTTTGTTGCCAATACTTTTTTTATTTGAAAATATTTTTGGGCGACGGTTTGGATTGAAGGGATACAAAAAGCGTGATTTTTGATTAATATTTTGTTTCATCACCTGGGTGGTATATGAGTTAAGGCATATTTAAGTCAAAATTTTTAGAATAAAATTTAATAAGTCACTTTTGGCTTTTTTTCGTTCAATAGCACCGTTTCCTCTATATATGGCACTACTGTGGTTGAGTGTTTGAAGCGTCCCTACTTTTCTATCTTTTCAACTTTTAATTGGACGAAGTTTACAAAACATCTAGTATTTCTCAGTTTGTTTAAATAAAAGTTTAAATGTTAATTGTCAAAAAAATGTTAGTTTCAAGAACCTTCAACGTGATGTTTTTCAAAATTTAAAAAAAAATTATTTAAATTCAATAACTAACAAATTACTGCCAGACAAATATTTTGTTCAGTGAAACATTATAACTTCCTCTACAGTTTGTACCATTTAATAGATCAAAAACGCTTAATATAGGAGTATGTAGAGGTCTTGAAACACCGTAAGTTACACATAAGAAGAAATAGTAAAAATTAATTCAATAAATTTATTAATGCCTTTTTAGTTTATTGAAATATAGGCTTAACAATTTTATGAGCTTGTATTATTTTATTATTAATAATATGCACTGGAATTTCAATTATTCTTAAGTTACAGGTTACTGGCATTCTTTGTACTTAAACTTGTCGATGTTCTCGATGATTAACATTAACAATTGTGTTATTATGTTCCTTCTTTCATTTCTAGAGCGGTATCACAACAGGCCTATTATAACAGACTCCCCTGAAAACAAAACCGTTGTAGTTGGCAGCAATGTCAACTTCAGCTGCACGTTTGTATCTGACCTAAATCCTCACATTTACTGGGTGGCCGGGATCTTCGCTGAAAACGGTACTGTGAAGGTACTTACAACTTCTAACATTATTTTAGTTAAATGTGTACGCGTGTGTCTAACTTGACTGTTGAAAACAATTTTTAAGTTTTGTTACTTCATAATGTGTTTGCGAAAGTTGGCATGCGGTCCTAAAAGTGTTTTCGTTTAATCTGCAATCAATCGATGTTACATGTTTAATAACGTTCATAACATTCTAACAGAGAGCACTTGTACTTGAGGGTGAACTAGCACGAAACAGTTTTCCTCGAAAATTAATTTTGAATAACTTTGTTTAATCCTCTCAGACTAGCGCCGCATCGCAGAATCCCGAAATATTAGAGCTGCATAACGTGACGTACGAATCCGAAGGCTGGTACACCTGCGTTGCAGCAAACAGCTTGGGAGTTAGCAGTGCAAGCGCATACCTAAAAGTTGTGGATAGTAAGTTTGAAAAAGCAAAGCTTCAGCTGCTCTACGATAGCGTGTTTCAGCCCTCGAGGAAGGATCGCAGCCGCAGTCTATGCTGTTAGTTTGCTTAGCAGGAGTTATTACCATTTTTACTATATTCGGTATTATAGTGGTGGTTGTAATTTTGAGGAAGCTGAAGCAGTAAGTTTATGACTACATATAGCAATAATGTCTTAAAATAACAAAACAAGAACTAGTTCTGACACAATTCTTTTAAGTTAATTAAAACGTAATTTAATCGGACGTTTTTCTTTAGAGAAAAAATGAAAAAATTGCTCGCAATAGAAACTGCTCGCGCCGCAGTGGTTACGCAGTGGACCAAGAAAGTGATTGTTGAGAAACTGCAGAATAATTCTTCCAACGCCACTGAACCACTTGTAAGTGATTTAAACTCATGAAAGATTTGCTCTTTACGGCAAATTCCCCCTTTAGTTGATGCCAGTTGTAAAGATCGAAAAACAAAAGACGCAAAGCAGTAACGGACACGATATAATCTCTGAATACGAGTTACCTATGGATTCCGAATGGGAAATTCCGAGGGAGTTGCTGTGCTTGGGGAAGACTTTGGGGGAAGGAGCGTTCGGAAAGGTTGTCAAAGCCGATTCGCTCGGCCTGCTGAAACCCGGCATCAATTCCATAGTTGCTGTTAAGATGCTTAAAGGTAAATCAATAGTTTAAGAAGGCGTCCAGTTGTTAGCGTTTGAACTGCTTATTTATAGAGGGCCACACCGACAACGAGATGATGGATCTAGTTTCTGAGATGGAAATGATGAAAATGATCGGAAAACATATAAACATCATTAACCTTTTGGGTTGCTGTACGCAAAATGGCCCTTTGTATGTTGTTGTGGAATACGCACCCTATGGAAATTTGAGAGACTTCTTAAGACAACACAGACCTTCATCTGGTTATGAACCCGCAATAGGAATTGTGGAAAAAGAAAAGAAGACATTGACGCAAAAGGATCTCGTGTCATTTGCTTATCAAGTGGCAAAAGGGATGGAGTATTTGGCCTCTAGAAGGGCAAGTATTTATTGTTTAAAATTAAGGAAATTATAAAAAACATGTAATTAACTTCCAGTGCATTCATCGGGATTTGGCTGCAAGGAACGTGTTAGTTAGCGATGATTTCATATTGAAAATTGCTGATTTTGGATTAGCCCGCGATGTTCACTGCAGTGACTATTACAGAAAAACAACCGACGGAAGATTGCCAGTAAAATGGATGGCTCCTGAAGCACTATTCCACCGAGTTTACACAACCCAGTCCGATGTCTGGTCCTATGGAATATTACTGTGGGAAATTATGACGCTGGGAGGTGAAATTTGCAAAGTCTAATATAGTGAGGTTTTATTTAAAGTATTATTATTTCAGGCACTCCATACCCATCAGTACCAAGTGTAGAAAAGCTATTTCAGCTCTTAAGGAATGGTCACAGAATGGAAAAGCCTCCCTGTTGCTCCTTGGAGATATACCTTCTAATGAGGGACTGCTGGAGTTACCAGCCAAATGAGCGACCTGTATTCTCTGAATTGGTAGAGGATTTGGACAGGATTTTGACTATAACAGCAAATGAAGAATATCTTGACTTGGGGTTGCCACAACTTGATACTCCACCATCCAGCCAAGAATCCAGCGGGGACGAGGCTCCTTTCCCGTTTTAATGAACTAGTCAGCTGCATTAGCGTGCCTCAGGTTTTGATTTCCACAACCAAACCCGTCGGTAATGTGACATGGAGGGCGCCTAAAAGGACGTTTCAGTTATTAAAGTTTTAGAAATTGTAAGGTGAAAGTTTAAACTAATGTACAATTGCAATTTACATTTACAGTATTACATTGCTATCACGTGACAGTAAAACAAATGGATAGATGGTTGTTTAGTGTAAGTTTGTGTAACCAAAGGTATTGTCTAAGAACACATGTGAATAAAATTTTAAAGGGATTTTGTTAACAAACAGAAATATTTAAAATATAAAAGAAATACTGAGGTTTCATTTAATTCTCATTAGGATGTTGCGTGAGTATATTTGGTTGTGTATGGTTTTGTAGAACAGAATATATTAGGATGTGTTTTGTGTGGATAATTTTGTAAGATAAACATCCTACGTATTACTCTTTTATATCGTTCTTTTTAAAAAGAATGTATTAATGCTCAACATTTGTAATACATTTACAACAGCGCAGCTTATAAACGTGTTATAAGTTATTAGATAACGTAGATTTTGTATTCGTAAGAATAACAATAATTTCAGGTTGTCAACGTTACTCTTGTAGTTGCTATTACCAAAGGAGCACATTAACGCTGAAAATATTACTCAAAAATTCAATTGAAAAAACGTTCGATTTAATCGCATATACGTCTACCCTACTTGGCAGATATGTCTGCTTATTCTTCTATCATCGTTTTGATTCTATATTTGGTATTTTTGTACAAGGTAATTGTAAGATAATAATTTTTGTTTTCTATGTAGCTCAAGGCAAAATAATATTGTGTAGATTAATTATGGAGCTATTGTAAAGTTGGTAATTCTAAGACTGTGACTTTTCAAATAAATAATTATTGCTATTTTTGTGGTATTACAATCATTAACATCATTTATAATTTAGTGACTTTGTGGATCAGAAAATGTAAGATCAAACCTAAAGGTAAGTTAACACTTTTGTAAATTCTAGGCAATCACAAGTGCCTTTGTTTAAAAAGTAAACCCAAAAAGTATTAATATTAAAATATATCACAAAAGAAAAGCTAGATTAAAAAAATTACAAATTTCTAATCAGCAAGCAAACATCTTAAAACATAAAAAGTTATTTAAAAGATATCTATAAAATAAAAGGGCCAAAGAAAGATAAACCTTAATCATTTTTTATGAAGGTGGTTTAGAATTATAATTTACACATTCTAAACTAAAGTTAGAAGAAGCTCTATGTAGAATAAGAAGTAATTTCATTACAAAAAATAAAGATAAAAATGTGAAATTAATAACCAATGTAAAATAAAAAAGCAACTGAATGAAAAGTCTCTAAATGGCCAATTTTGAAAGCCCATTGTCGCTTGTAATAAAAGATGTTAATAGGATCATTTTTTCACATCATTTTCTACAATGTGGACGGTATTGTGCAGATTAAATTGGTTTCAGATGGAAATGTCGTAATCCTGAGCTGTACAGTGAGCAACTCGGACGTGTTTATGAAGCCTTAAAGGAAAAGTATCTGACATTGATAAACCACAAACCAGCTCTTCAGCAAGACATGAATGGAAATGAGGTCTTGCTGCTTACAGCCCTCATATTGCACCTTCTGATTACGACCCGTTTCGATCTACGGCACATTCTTGTATGGTCGGCATTTTGAATCGTTTGATGGAGTTAAAGAAAAATGTTAAGAATTATTTGTATTAAGGGCGACGGATTGATATCATGGACAGATTTGCCAATTCCCAGAGCTAGCAAAAAGTCTGATAATAATGGAATGTATTTTGAACAATAATTGTTATTATTTTTGACATTAATTCACTTATAAAATTAAATTTTTAGAAGTTTTTAGTACGATATAATTAAGTAAATAAGTTTTCTATATGTTTCTCTTTGATGTTTGAAAAGAATGCAAGGCATGCAATTTTTTCTACTTATGATTATTTGGTTGTAAGCAAGTTCATATCTTACTTTCAAAAAAACTCAATGAGCATGAATTAATTGGTATCAGTTCAAGATTTTTAGAAAAAATTAGTACACTAGAAAGTTTTTGCTAGGATAAAAGTCCTAATGTAGTGAAGACATTTTTGACCCCGTCGTTCTTGGTACGCACTATTTATGTTTTAATTAAGATTTCAAAAATATTTATTTTTTTAATTTCCTGTATCTGTGCCTAACTGTTGCATTCTTTGTAGGAAATTCTTTTCTGATTGTAGTCATTCTCCTATCCTTAACCTGGTAGTAAATATACAGGTTGTATTCAAGGGGGAAAGACAATGATTTAAAAAGGAAAACACAAATTGCATTTGTTAACATTATTAATAAACAGACAAAAATGACAAAATCATCGATGTGGTCTTTGAGGCAAATAGGAATACAAAAGAATATAATACTACTAATAATTTAGTTATAACATTCTGCTGGTTTGGTTGCAAGATTTATTCTTTATTTCCATTGTTGTTCAAGATAATTTCAAAATAGTTACAAAATCCACAATAAATAAAGTAAAAGCTACAAAATCAGTTTTACTATCGCATTTATGATTTTTTTATTGTGTTTTAAGACTATTAAATTCAAACTTAAAAAATATATAACTAAAAATTTGGAATAAAAATTAAATTAAGCCACCCGAATAACTAACAATAAAAATTAATTATAATGGGGAATTAAAAATTACATATAATATAATATAATGGGGGATTAAATGTGAATTTTAAGTATGCTAAAAAAATTTAAATGCGTATGTTTAATAAGTTCTCTATTTTAATAAAAGACGGCGGCCCAAATTAAAAGCCCAGTTTAAATTTTAAATGAAATCATTTTAAAATTAATTTTATGAACGGATTGTCTGATGAGTTTCATTGACAGAGCCTCGGATTTCGTTGTTGAGATCATTAACTGTTTGTGGGCTATTAAACATTGGATTTCAGGCAACCCCACAAAAAGAAGTTGTAGGAGGTTAAATTACAAGATCTTACTGGCCAGTTGATGTTGGCGTTCCATAAAATTGCGCGACCAAGAATTTGTTGGTGCTCGAATTGTATGGTAAATGGAATAATCTAATTCAAGTTCGCTGGATTATTATGCATCATCATCTTTGAAGAAGTATCATCAAACAGTGACTCAAGCATGCATTTGGTTTTCGTGAGCCAATTGTGGACGGTGAGAATGGTCAAAGCTTAAGTTCTTCAGTACGCATGTAGATACAGGTTTTTAGTGAGTATAAGTTGAAGAAATTTTCTCAGTGCCCAATTGTGCACGATATCGAGTCGATGGTTTCAAATTTGTAGCAACACTTTGACAAACTATAACACTATAACACTACCGATTCAAATTTGTAATCAATCTGCGGATAGTTCAATCAAAAATTCCGCAGAATTTTTTTATGGCCTTCGCAATTTTTACAAAATTAGCAATGCGTTTTAATAATAATAACTCGCTACTCTTTTCCATGGTGTTCTATATTTACTAATTGAAAGAATCGTAAAAGACATCTATCAAAGGGTTCCAGATCGCATAACAAAAAAATCCGCCAAGTATAAATCAAGCATTCATTCAACTCGGGTCACCTTTTGTGTGTAGAATAATATTGTTACTACTGCTAATATATATTAAAAAAATGTTTTTAACTAATAAATTACACATTAAAAAAGCTTATAACAGGAATTTTAAATTTATTGAGACTAATACTATCCGACGCCTGAAAGGGCATTAGGGATTAGAGAAGATGAAGAGACTAATACTAGCACAAAAGCGTTCTGATAATTAATAATGATGAGCAATGGTGATTTTTTAGTTACAAAACATCTATTTGTTTCAGAAGTGTCTTATTTTTTACGACAGTAACTGAAACATGAAACTAATTTACTAATAGGAGACTTTAACGCAAAGTTGGCGAAAAAAACTAAAACAAAAAAAGTCAAGTTTAAGCAGGAAAATAAGCCTGGGAAATTTGAAAAACAAGGATTTATCAGAGAAGCCACGGCTAACAAATCGATACAGAATTAAAAGTAACTAATGGAAGTCGACATAGACGAAGCATGGAAGCATATAAAAGATATGCAGCTATGTAAGTTAAAAAAAGAGATGAAAAAGAATTGATGATAACCGAAATTTTGGTCCTAATAGATAAACAAAGAATATTTGAGAATAAAAATCGGAACGAGAACATTGGAAAATGAAATAAGGAATAAATGAACAATTGCTTAAGAATCCTGGATGGAGTAGCAAAGTAGGGAAGTAAAATAACTTCAAAAAATAAACACGATGAATTTAACCCACGCAAGAAACTGAAGGAAATAACACGGATGATGCGAAATGATCAAGGAAATATAATTTTGGGTATATAGGAAAATTAAAATGTAAGAGCATTTATTTAACGATGACAGAGTTCAGATAGAAAATATTAAAACAGCCGATAATGGCCTAGGGATATTAAAACCCGAAGTTAAATGCGCAATAACACAAAACCAAGAATGGAAAAGCTGTAGGCCCCAATAAAGTCTATCTAACTGATCAAACTGCTTGATGAGAAAAATATGAAGAATAATTTGTCTTTTAAATAAAATATACTAATAAGAAAGAGTAACTCAAGACCTCTACCTAACAAAAACAACTTTAAGGTATATAACGACGTCATATGATGGAAGATAATTTAAAACAAAAATTGCAATAAGGGCAAAAAAATACAAGACAACTCAAAGTTTGGATTCAGAAGTGGCGTGGGTACTAGAGGTGCACGTTCCTGCAGAAATGTAAACAGTACAGAAAAATATGCGCATTTGTTTTGTGGGGCATCAAAAGGCTTTTGATCGCATGTAACGCAAAAACTAATAAATGAACAAATAGACATAATATTAATATAATAGTAATTAATCACATTTATAGGAACCAAACCGCAATTAGCAAAATTGATTGTATGCAAACAAATAAAATTAAGATAAAGGGAGCCTTTAGGCAGGGCTGTACTATCTCCAATTGTATTTTATATATACACCAGTCATTTTCTAGAAAATTTTAGTAGAACAAATCAAAGAGATAAAAAAAGGTAAAAAAAAACAATTAAGGATATATGATACGCCAATGACCTGACAATTCTATTAGAAAGCTTAGAAGATTGTAAGCTGTTACCCACAAAATAAAACATATGACAAAAACAAAATATATGACAATCAAATAAAAAAGTAATAAATAATAATCATTTACTTGTAGACGGACAGCTTATCGAGAGATTGAATAATTTTAAATACCTGGAAAGTCGTTTAAACTTAAATTTAGATCCTGATAAAGAGATTAAAATAATAATAGAACATTCAAAAAACGCCTTTATCAAATAACGCTCTAGCACTAACGTGTAGCAAGGAACTAAGTATCCACTGTATTTAAATTTATGAAGTGTTACGTTTGGTTTCAATTAATGTATGCCGCTGAAACAGGAAATATATAATAATAGGGCAACAACCCGAAATGTTAAGAAATATCAAACAGAAGAACACAGAACGAAACCTTAGCCACATAATAATGCGAAACAATAAACACAATTGGAGCTGGATCAAAATGAATACCGAACAACTATTCCATGTTGCAAGAAATAGAGACGAATTTGGAATTGGATACACAACCACAAACTAAGAGAAGGTAGTCAAGGGACTTAAAATAAAAAGTAATTCCAAAATACTAACACTAAGTAGGTGGTATTAATCAAAAAAGGTAATTTGTTCTTAGTATTAAAATATTATTTGGTATGACGGTTCCGTGTCTTTATGTCAATCAAATTTATTATAACTACTTAGTAAATATTATCTTTAACATAACCAAAACTCTATAATTTAAAAAACTAGAAACGCAATAATTTTTAAACTAAATCACTTAAATTAATTATTTTTTAATAATGGTGAAGTATATCTGGCAGTGGGTTGTACGCATCATGTTGTAACACTTTATAGTGTGGATCATAAACAGAAGATGTGGTCTTAAATGCCTTATTATCCTAATAATTGTGATATCATGTTTAAGTTGTTATCTGTTCTAAAGCTTAATATTCTCCAGCATTATGCATTATAAAGGGTTTCGAAATTTTCAAGTTAAAGATAATTTAAGTAGAAGGTAGGAGAGCGTTAAGGCGTTATTCTGTTTTTTAAATAATTATTTTTTAACGATCATAATGAGACAAGAGGAAGCGTAGCTTTAATCGAACCTAAAAATTTATGGCTAGCATTGGAAAGCAAGCGCAGGAGTGTCCATTGTTCACGTAGATTTTTCCTTTAGATTTGCCATTATTTTATGAGTTTGGGTTATTTCAAATCTTACAACGCGAGTATAATTTCTAAAGTCGTAAATTCTGTGGCTGCTTACAATATGAGCTAAGGTGTGGAATCAGTTAATTTTCTTACATTCCATTTACAGTCGGAGTCTCTTAGTTGGCTTGCAAATTACGTGCCTGAAAAAGTAATATCTATTAACTACAAGTTTAATGAAATAATGCTGCAACAGTTTACAGGAAATAGTTATTATAACGAAACTAAAGGTCACAGCACTTCTAAGACAAATGGACTACTTATTATTGTGAATTGCTAAAATGTATTGGATCGTTTCTAGGTTAGCACTGCTCTCAATTAATTTGAAATAAATTAACATTTAATTGATACAATTTTTGTAATCATAATAACAATAACAATATTATTTTATATATTATTTATTGAAATTGAAGAATTATTAAACATATGATGGCCGTAAAGTTAGTCATTGTAAATATATTAGATATTATTGTACTTTTTAAACTTATTTTATAACGATTACAAAAGTGTACTGTGATGATGTATAAAAAATTACAAAACTCTCAGACCTGCTAAAGCGATTACATAATTTATTAAGAAAAAAATTTCGTTACATTATCTGCATGTAAATGCATCGTTTAGAAATATAAAAAAGAATAAAAAACAAAAGCGAAAGCAAATTTCAGAAATTTCAAAGAAGTACAAGAGGTAAATATAGGTTTAAATAAGAGATTGAGAGAAAAGTTGAAATTAAGTGCTGCAGTTTGACAGAGCAATTAAAATTAAGTGGGAAGAATACTCCAGAAATCTAAGACAGGAGGCAAAATCAAACGCTGAAAACTTTTTAGATATTTTAGACAAGAATAAAAGACGAATACAAAAAACACAAAATGTAATAGAAAAATTACGAAAATTAAACGTAAACAGAGGAAAAGTTCTAAAATTGAGGAGAAGAATTGAAAGCAGACGCAAAAATAAATTTCGAACGCAAACCCCTTGATGTAGAGGTCCCGCCATAGTTTGCGACTAGACAAGAATTTTTGTAAATCTTAGAAGAACTAAGGTAGCTGTGGCTATCACAGACGTTTTGGAAAAAATAGAAACGTGACGCGAAATCAGGCATGATCCATTGAAACTCCTTAAGATTAGAAAATATTCTTAAAAGTGTTTTGAAGAATGTCTACAGTACTGTATTTAGGTGTCGATTGTTCTTCCCCACAAATAATGTTGCAAAATCTGTCACCTAGATAATGAAAAGTGTGGAATTCGATATTGCTACCCTATATCTAGAGGTGGGCAATAGCAACTAACGTATCCTTAACGTATTCCTTAATCCATCCAGATTAAGAGTGCAATTTTAAATTAGAATTCTTTTAGTATCTACTAAAGATTACTAAGAACATAATGGGGATGCATATTAACAGACTTTACGATGATACAGTGAACCCCAAGTAAATGTAATATAATATTGGCCATCAAAATATTGGAAAAAGTTTGAAAAATAATAAAAGCTGGTGGCAAAAAATCTATTTGTTGTTAGTTGATGTTAGATTTAGTGTTACAAATAAATAAAGGCTCATCGAGCATAAGATACGAGGGTTTCACATTAAAATTGGTTAAGAGAAAGATCACTGCGTTTTTCCCAAAATATTTCAACACTTTGTACTTCTTGACTGTAAAATACGAAACAGCGAAAGCAATATTCCATTAAAACTTTTTTTAAGATATGCCTTTTTGTCTTCTGTGTGCAAAAGTTAAAAGAATAACCAATATTATCGACGATAATGTAACTTGAAAACAGCCAAATTATTTGCAATAACACGTTAACCAATATACGGACAGTCTTTTAATAAATGGTGTTGGTTATTTACAATTGTTTTCCAAGAGGCGATACCTTTGTCAATTCCGAGCTACAACGAAGTTACAAAAGAGAATCTTAAAGAATAAAGAACTTACACAGAAACATCTAAAATGTTTCAGGAAGTATTTGCAAAAGGCTATGTGAGCAGAACGCAGTGCTACAAATGGTTGAATCGTTTTAAAGGGGGTAAAACGTCAACCAATAAAGATCTCAGACCTGGACGACCTTCTACAATAACAGACGATGGTAACATCGATGTAGTTTGCTTTGTAGCGCATGAAAATCACTCTATAATTGTGCGAGAGATTTCTAAAGAAATTGACATCAGCATAGCCATGCAATTTTAATTTATTTTCGCAAAAGTTATGTCGCTTTTCCTGACTAATAATCAGTAAACTTGTTTACGTCAGTTAAGGCTTTCTTGAGTATATCAATGTTCCAGCAGATTTTTCATGTTTCTTAATTTGAAGCTAACGTTAAAAGATTATCATTTCTAAACCGTAAGCGATATTGCGGAAAATACGGTACAACAGCTTTGGTTCAAAAAATAGAAGAAACGTTGGGAATGCTATATTATTAGTAGGAAAAAAGCTACTTTTGAGAGATCTAATCTGTATATGAGCTGCACGATATGCATTGCGAAAAATTAATAAAAAATGTTTAATGTTGGAAACTTTTTTGTCGTTTTTCAAAATATTCGTTATTATGGTCGGTCAATGAATTGTTGCCCATGCTGGAACTAATTTTTATAGCAATTTTCCATAGCGAATCGGATATCTCCTAAACATGAATTTTGAACGCATCAACCGTCTCTTTCGGAGTTGAAAATCGTCCACGCAGTTTGTACCTCACGTGTGGGGACAAAAAGAAAACGTTAGGGGCCAAATCAGAACTGTAAGGCGGATAACCCATCGTATGCTAAAAAAAGCTCCAAAATCTAGTTATTTGCGTCGATGTGTGTGAGCTCACATTGTCATCATGGAGAATGATCCAGCGTCACGCGTTGGCTTTCTTATTTTTGCGAAGACTTCTGGCAAACAAATGGTTGTGTACTATTCAGAATTGAGTGTTGTGCGATTCTCTAAACCACGCTTGCGACATGTCCAGTTTTTCCAAAAAAAAAACAGGTAACCATTTGCTTCGAAGTGCTTCGAGCGTGAACAATTTTTTTGTTGGGTTTAGCTCATATAGTCGACTGCTGTTTACTTTTGGGCTTATACACATAAATTCAAGATTCGTCATCTATGACGATGTAGTAAATGTTGTTTGAAGCACCGCGATTGCATTTCTTGAGCATTTTTTCGACCAATCAACATGAGCCCGTTTTTGAGCGATCATGAACTTATGCGAAGTCCAGCGCTCACATAGCGTTTTCACGGTTAAATGTGCATGCAATATCGAATGTATGCTAGTCATACTAATACCTAGGGATGCTTTAATTTCACGATAAATCACATGATAATCTTGCTTTATTAATTCGTGCACGGCATCGATGTTTGCTGGCACTACAGCAGATTTTGGACGGTCTTCGTTAAATTCATTCGCCAGCGAACTACGACCACGATTAAATTAATTGAACCAACGATATACAGTGGCTATGTGTGGAGCTTTATCGTCAAAAGTCGAATTGAGTTGATCTATGCATTGTTGTTGAGATAATCCACGTCGAAGGTCGTAAAAAGTCATCGTACGAAAATGTTCATAAGATAATTCTATTTTTTGGTCGAACGAAAATTTTCAGCTTAATGACAACAAAACAAATAGCGTCTATATGACAAAACGTTTCGAGTACGTATGCTGTAAAAATGTCAAATTGTATGAGGTAAACGTCAGATGACACTTAGCAGACGCAGGGTTACTAATTCGCAATAGATATCGTGCAGTCCCCACATATGAATTTGTAAGTGCATAAATAACGTATATTACAAAAGTTCGGCCATTTTGACCATATGTTCTATTTGCTAACCTTGAGATTTTCCGTATTTATACTTATCTGCTAAATGATTCTGTAATAGATCATTTTTTGTGTTTTTCACAGGTCAACGTCATTACTTTCTTTCATATCTTTTGTTGTTATAGAATAGAAGTCATTGTGACACCAAATACTGTGCAACAGCTCATCAATATAATTCCAATTTATTATGAAAACAAGAGACCAGTTACGATTACACGAAGGAAACTTAAACCATTGTTTGAGCGCCACATAGTTCCAAGTGAGCGTGCAGTTTGTTATTTAGTACAAAAGTTTGGAACAAATAGTATGCCTACTGAGCAAACAAGAGTTTGTTATCAACACAACGATCGTTCGGGTAACAATATTACTCAAATAAGTGACGTCTATTTGTTACCGTTGAGAGCAATTTCATCTTTCATACAACACTCCGCAACGCATTTTAACAGATTTAAAGAAGTATAAAAATCAATTGACTCGTAAACTAAAAAAAACTGACCTCAAAAACGCCGTAAATTTGTGAACTGTGTTGTAGAGAACACAGGATTTAATGTTGATTTTTGCAAAAAAAAACTTGACTTGAATAGAGTTCATTTTTCTTTGAATGGCTTTATAAATCGTCAAAATTGTCGCATCGGAGATATTTAGGATTCACGAAAAATCAATGCATCGATAAAAATGCACTACTTAGTGTGTATTGTGCGCTGGAGGAACTATTAGCTCGTACTTTTTTAAGGATGAAGCTTGTTATGCTAATACTGTCAATGGTGCACACTATCGAGAGATGCTAAACAACTTTTCTTCAATGAAACCAACGAGTTAAACTTGAGTGACATGTGGTTTCAACAAGATCAAGCCACAAGTCACACAGCACGTAAAACACTCACTTTACTTAAACCAAATTTCCTGGTCTTGTGATCTAACCCTATTAGATTTTTTCCTCTGGGGATATTTAAAGGGAAAATTTTATGTCAACAAACTTGCTACGATTCCAGTGCTAAGAAAACGCCAAGCGCGTGATGTTTAAACAGAGCCGTATTTAACAATTATTAAAAATTAAATTAATTTAAAAACAAATCTATCTTCACACAAAGTGTGTGTTTCAAAATCAAGTTGACCATTGTTTCCATCACATTATATGAGGTACATAACGGATTTTATGTCCGCTAGTTTTGGCTAGTTCGGCCATGAATTGACCAGCAGTTGGCTGTTGATGGCTTTGATTGCTGGTCTTCCAACACTTTTTTGCTACTATCAATTTCTAAGTAGTTGCTTCGCATAAAAAATGGAAAATAGTTTTGATTTGAGTTTCATTATTCCCCTTGCCTTCAACCAGTTGACTTTGTTCTTCTCGCAGTCAGCTTTTTTGTTGCATATGCTTTTGATATGATCGTTATGCTCCTCTTTCAATTTCTCTTTTGCTGCTCCTTCTAGCATAGATTAGTTTTGTGCTAGGTAAGCATCACACTTGTTACATGTGTCTTTCTTGGATTTCTTAAATTTTAAATTAAATTCACCGAAGAAGATACGCCGGTATTCTGAAAAGCTAACATCACCGCCAATGTCATCTTTGGCGATAGAAACTTGACAGCACTATTTTTTTCCTTTTGGTGGTAACTTACGTAGTTCGGAATTGCATTAATTTGCTGAATCACTTCTTGTTTTCGTTCCTCCAAGACTTAATTTTGCCCACCTTGATTTTCCTTTTTTTATCAGTAATAGTAGAGGTCCTACGTTTCTTCAAAGCGGTATTGTTTCTTTATGTAGAAATACTCGGAGTTTTTACAAATATTTCACTACTACTTGGTTAAAGAGATACTTCCTAGAGAATTGTATTTTTGGCGGCCTCTTGCTGAATCTTTGTCCGAATCATATCCGTCAAATTCAAAACGAGTGAAGCTTTGATTGCCCACTGCTGATGTGCTTGGTTCATTATTTTCATCTTCATCTGGAATACTGGGACCCAATTAAAATAATGAATGCTTATGTTATTACAACTTTTTTATAAATAAAAATGTAATTTAGTAACCTCACTTTTGAAATGTTGCTTTTTGTCTTTCAAAATCATACGTTTCTCTCTAGACGAATTAATTGTGGAGGTTTACGCTCGAGTTCATTTAATTACTTTTCACTATTTATCACTATTCTGAATGTGAAAAACAACAACTTGGACAACAATAAGAATACTGCACGCTAACCGTCACTTTGTTTTATTTTCAGAGAATGGAAGCAACCCACCTGGATCTGTTCTGCAAATTTATTCATAATAGGTACCATTTTGTTGGTTGGTTCTTTGGCCAATAAATAGCAGCACATACTTGCTGTTGGTTGATTTTTTTCTACACATACTCTTAACTTAATTGAGCAACTTATGGCACATTTACCTAGAAATTTTAAATTTTCAGGTTGATTCCTTTCTGCATAAAGCCACCCATCCTTTACATTGTTAGCAACGGAATTCGTATTGTTCTAATATTTTGTGTTTTACTTGCCTTATGTTTTGTTTAAAGTTACATAAACTAAATATTATAATATGAGGAAAAACACGGTGTTTATCAGAAACTTGAAGATTTAAAAAGTAACGGATAGATGTTTACCTCAAATTTGATGTTATTGTTAATCAAAGCGGCCATAATGTTTGGCACGATTAATGTCAAAAATATCACATTTTTAACAAGATGGAGCAACGATCATTCTGCGTAAGTTATTTGAATCTTACTAGAATTCGAATAATTAGATATAAGATTGTTTACCCTTTACCTAGTAGAGTTTGCGTTAATAATTTATTGTGACATCAAGTTTAATTAAGGAGTAATTTATTTATCCGTTATTAAGACCTAATAATCTGAGTATAACTTTAAGATTATAGTGTGAGCATATTAAAGCTGATCGCCGCTATCTCTACGTTTGGGTTCTTTTTAACAAAAGCAGGAAAACAATTACCCAGCCCGACTAATTGCTCTGGAGCAATCCAAAAACGAATTAAACGATCCGAATGCTCCGGCAATTTATCAATCCCCTGCTTTAAGCTGCAGTTAAACATCAACAAATAAGTCTCCTGTTAATTAAACTGGCATTCCTACCAATAATCACCTTGAATTAGTAGAATAACTGCTGCAATTTATTTGCCGAGCGCAATTTCGCTGCTAAGGGTCTTCCGGCTGCAAAAATAGTGCCGTTCGATTTACTTTTAAACGCAGTTTTGACGCACCAGCAATTATCGGATGTTCATGTCAATTTTACGGGGGCACTAAAATTTATAATCGGCTATTAATACCTTGGTATAGCTCATAACTAGAACATTAATATCAGCTTGTTGTAATGTAATCACGGTTATGATCAAATATCTGCTTTTAAATTTAGGTAAATTTGTGGAGCTGTATTTTGTGTTTGGTGGCAATTACAATTCTAATATTCCTATTACAGAATTTTACACTGTTCTGCTTTTGCGGTTTATTTCTTTTCGTTGCTTCCTTATTTTTATTTTTTATAGAGAGAGATAGAGTTTGTGCAGACCACTAAAGTTGCGTAAATTACCTACTACGAGTTTGCTTTATATAGTAACATTCCGGTTTTTAATTTGATTCTATTTAGTTATAAGGTACCCTCAAACTACTTTTAGAATACTCTCCCTATCTTTACTTGATCATACAGCCGTTTGTCAATTAGCGGAAAAGTAGAAATAGCAACGGAATAATAACAATGGCTATTGCGTTTTTACGATTAATCTTTTGATGACCGTATCCGTGACAACCGTCTTTACAGCGATTACAAATTTAAAAGTATAGTTAAAAATAAAACTTCTACACTAAGGATCGATTGTGTGCGTAGTTAAAAATTATTTTAGTGCTATTTTCAGGTAATAAGAAGTTATAAGGTATGAACAAAATACAAATATTTAGGTTCAATATCAAATACCGGAAAATTAAAGAGGGCATAGAAAATAAAATAATAAAAAAAGAGGCATCAAAGCCCTCCACAGAATAACATAAAATAAAAGAAAGCAAAGAATAAAATCTTCAAAACAATTATTAAAAACAAAGAACTCTAGAACTAAACTTTATGTAGGCTTCACCTCATAAAGAATAAGAACGGATCAAATTATACGTAGCTTAGAAAATAGAACACCAAGACGGTAAACACGAGAATATAAGTGAAGAGATGGACCAAATCAATTACGAATTGATCAGTTATATGGACAACAGTGGTCTAAAACTCTATGATAGAAAGGAGGATTAATCGAAGAAAATTAAGCGACAGAAAATACTAGAGATTGAGAACGTCAAACCTGTAACGGGAAGATAGCCGAAAGAAAAAGAAGCTCTGCAAGATAATACTCGCAAATTAATAACAAAAGTACAAATTTTCAAGTACGTAATGAGGAGGTTTAGCAGAAAGAAAGAAACAGAAACGAAAATAAAATAACACACTAATAAAGAGTTGACAAAGAAGATAAAGTGGATAGTTTAGACAATAATAATGATAATAATAATAATAATAATAAAAGAATAGTAACTGCTACACCTAAAACTCCCCCACAGTCAACTATTAAACAAACAAGAGAAGAAAATAAAGGCTATAAAGACGTATTTAACTAACTACAAATTACTAATGTTATAACATATATTGAGGAATGTTCATAAATATCGTTGTATTTAGAGCAAGAGTGCAAGAAAACGAACAATGTTGACGTTATACTTCAACATTATAAGATAATTTCATTCCATAAATAAAATAGGCTCATAAAAATTATTGCTCGTGGAATTCATCCAATATATCCAATTTTTCTATGACAAAGACGCAAGGTGGGTAAAATGCACAGAAAGTTAAATTACTAAAGAATGCAAACCAAATTAAGAAAACTGAAGTGTGTCAACTGGTTGTGTAGTAGCAAAAAAAAAGGTAAAGAACAAGCCTACAATAAAGCAAAAGGAATAATTCAAAAACAACTAAGATCCAGGAAAAAACAGCAAATATTTACTACTATATCAAAGACTGAGTTAGCATATAGCAACTAAGCCCAAATAATAATTTGTAGGCCGCAATAATATACGAAAGAAGAAATAAATAATATACTACAAACAGTTCTAGGAAAAACTGATAAGAGAAATCCATCACTACTGAATAAAAATAAAGTTGCGAGTGAATTAGAACTGTTCCTTCGGGATTAAAAAGTAAATCTTTGTTTAATCCCTGAAACAGTAATAATGGAAGAACACATTGAATATTATAAAAAAAAAACAATTATAAAACTTTCCCTACAGATGTTTCAGAATACGTTTCAGTAAATTGCTTAAGAGTAAAAGCCATGTAAACCTAACCCTAAGCTACAGACATGTGCTGATAGTCAGGTTAACATTTTCTACAATGCAATGAAGAGTTTGGTAAAGCTCCTCCGCTTACAATTACAGTTGGAGCAGATCACGATCCATCTTGTTAATGAACAGTATAAGCTTGGTATACGCCTGATACACAATTGACCACTACGAGAGTTCCACCAGTAACCCCCAAAACAGCAGTCACTTTTGAAGAAAAATCGACGTGTCCAGGAAAATCTATCAGGTTGGTCAAGAAAGCTTTTAACTCCAAGCTTCGAACTCCAAGAACACAGATATAGCATTGGACTTAATGATCCGTAAGAGTAGACTTTTCATGGTCCGCATGAGCAATGATTTATACGTTACAAATGTTCCGCTTTTTGCCCACCTTGGTCTTCGATGATTTAAACTATTCAACAGCGAGTTACAAAATTTAAAACGCTGGCGATGATATATTCCCCGTAAAACCCCGTATACTGCTGAATACTACACACCTAAATATGGATTAGAAAAGTAGGACTACATTAGAGCTTCTAATGTTAAGAAAACATTTTATAATCGTAGATGATCGAGACCTATTACCACCAAAAGTAATCCCCTGTATGAATTAACCAACGTATTGAGCAAATTTAATTGATTCTCTCATATTAAAGAGAGAATCTTCCAGTTGATCTTCCAGACTTGTTATTAATCCAAACTAATTATCTTAGCGATAAGCGAGACAATTAGTAGTAAACTGCAATTACTGTTATTAACAAATTAAAAAAAATACTGACTTAAATAGATTCAGAACAGAAGCAGAAGAACATCAACTAAATATCATACTAAAAACAACTGAACTATTTGACATAGAGTCAAAATTGTTTATAGCCGAGTTACGAGTTGCATGAAAAATATTCTTATATTCAATAAAAAAAACTGGTGGAAACTCAAGATATCTAATTCAACTAAAAGGAAAGTAAGGCAGAGGTGGCAACAAATCAGATTTATTAAAAATAAAACATTTACTGGATTCTTAAAGAATTAATACATGACCAAAACACTGAATACTTTTTTTTTGAAAATCATTAAAAGACAAGCGACCACAAAGCCAAAGTTTGTCTGTCCAAAAGCGGGGCGAAAGAGTGAAGGAAAGCAGAATACAAAATATTTGAAAAGTTCCTTGTAAAACGTCTAAAGCTAATTATTAGAGAAAAGCAACTCATTCAAACTTATTAATTTGGATTTTACAATAGTATTGAACCAGTGATCAAGGATATCTAATTATCGATATAAAGAAAATATATGAGGTAATATTTATAGATGTGGCCAAACATTTGATAGTTTGGTACAAAAGTCTCAAATACAAGATACCACTAGACAATGAATCATACCAAGAAATAGAACAAAGTCTTTATTCGACCTATAATACACACGTCTATCACCCTTATCATATCAAAAGAAATTGATCTTGTAACATTTCAGATGATGAAGAAATTACCTAGAAATGGGATAGTGATGATAACCTACATCTATAATGCTATCGTACGACTGAATACTGGCCAAAATATCTTAAAACAGTACAAGTCATAATGATCAGTAAACCAGGAAAAGAACCAATAAGTGTCTTCTCTTACAAACCCATAAGTTTGTTGTAAGTATTCTCAAAATTAAATGAAAGACTTGTGTTTCGTAGACTAAATTTAGATTTAGCCCCAAAACACTGGATACCAGACCATCAATTTGGATTTTCTTTGAAAAACTTCACAATGTAACCAATTCACCGAATTATCTTCTCCTGTTTCAACTTCACGCCTGTTTATTTCAATTTATAATGCTTTTCTCCATCTCCTCATTGGTCTTCGTCTAGATATTTTTCCTACTGATGATTTATCTGTAGCTTGGCGTACCAGGCGGGTTTGCTCCATTTTCGAAATATGATTGTTCCACTTTTGCCTTCTACTTTTAATCCATTCGTTTATAGACTGCATCTTACGTTGATTTCGGATACGGTCCATTATTATTTTACCAACTATTTTTCTTAATGTCTTCATTTCATTTCATTAGCACCCTTTGTAACTGATCATTATCCTCTGCAATTAGTATCGCGTCGTGAGCATAATATACTATTTTTAGATCTGTGTCTCGCTTTTTATAACTTTCTTGGGTCCTCACCTCTTCAATTACCTCATCAATCATAACATTAAATAGTAGTGGACTGAGAATAGAGAATTTTACTGTCTTATTCCTACTGCCTTTTCTATGGATCCTAGATACTCCCCATTTACCTTGATTATTATTTGATTATTCGTATAGATGTCTTTCACGAGTTGAATAAGTTCTCAGACGATTTCTCTTTTCTGTAAGACTTGTATGATATCTTTAGCAGTATTCGGTGAAAAGGTTTCTTTAAATCCACCATGCACATAAAAGCTGGTTTATTAAATTTCAAAGATTTCCCCATCACTTGCTGTATTATAAAAAAGGCGTCTACACAGAACCTTCCTTTCCGAAACCCTTGTTACTCTTCTGCAGCGATATTGATTTATTGATTCTATTTTTTAGTATTCTTATTGTTAGTTTTAAGGTAGTATCCAACAGTGTTATTTTAAAAACTGGTATTAATACTCCCATACCCAGGTATTGGGTTTTTTTTTGTTTATGAAGTTGTTTTTGTATAAATTTCTTTAATTCTTCTTGTAGAGCTTTACCCCATATTTGTAATTATTATATATATATATATATATATATATATATATATATATATATATATATATATATATATATATATATATTGTTATGTTTGCCAAATTTGATATCTTTTAATTTTCTGACTGCTTCTATTATTTCTTCTTTTAAGATTTATTGTTCTACTATAATTCTATTTTACAAATGTCTGCTGTCTGGCATCTCGTTTCCTATATACAATTTTTTAAAGAAATTTATCCATTCTTCCGACTCAATATTGTATATATTCCTACCAGTTCTTTTATGTCCGCCTTGCTGTACCTCATTACCTGCCATACTTGTTTTTGAGTGCCATAAAAGTCTCTTTCCACACTCTTTGAGAATTTTTCCCATTAGCTTTCTTTAATCTTTTTGTTAAATTATGATTCGATAATTTACGTAAGTATTTTGAGTTCTGTTTGTATTATATTGTGCAAATGCTCCGTTTTTCTCATTAGACAATTCTTTTATTTCATTAGAGAGCTTGATGTTTTTGTGTTTTTCCTTACAATTATTCCCAAGTTTTCCATGGCACTTCCCAAGATATATGTCTATTTTCCGGGATTCATCAATTTCATTTTCTGTAGAACAGTATTTTTATTTTTTTTAATAATCAGTCTTGTTATGTAGAGTTGTCTAGTAGTTCTATTTTCATGAGTTCTATTTTAATTTTTTCTTCTTTTCCTGTGTTTTTTCCTTGTTTCTTTTTATTAGTGTCTAATTGTATTCTAATTTTTACTAGTAGTAGTTGGTGATCACTACCAATGTCTGCAGTATTTAGTATTCTAACTGTTATTATTTGCTCTGGTCTTCTTACATATTATCTTCTGTTACATATCATATAATCTACGGTAGATTTTTGCTCTGTTGTATTATATCATCTATATTTGTACCGCGGGATTAAGTCAACGTAAGTATTGCATATTCTTAAACTGTTGTTTGCACATGCCTGTATCTACATTTCTCCATTCTGATTAAGTACGAGGTGCATTCAAGTTATAACACCTCCGCTTTGTTTTCTCACAAACTAATTACACAAAAACTTGGAAACTTGTATCACTTCTTGACGTAATCTCTCTGCAGCCGTACACATGTTTTACAATGTCGACGCCATGATTCCATGGCCGCTGCGAACGTTTCTTCAGGAATCTTCTTTCACCACTGGAAAATCTCTGATGTAATAGCGACACGACTAGTAAATATAGTAAATGTGTCATTGGAAACAGCCAAGAGTCGCTAGGTCAGGTGAGTAGGGAGCATGAGAAATCACTTCAAAGTTGTCAGCATTCGTGGCATCAACCTGGAGGACACTTTTCGGATTTTCAGGTCTTCACGCAGAATTGTGCGCATAGATTCCATGAAAATGCGAACTTTGGAGATGTTTCTCCACCGGCTTGATCATGTTGTCAGACCGGTTGGTGCGAGGCCGAGATTGTCTTGGTTTGGTTCTGCCTTCTTTGAACCGTCACACCCACAAAAGCTCATTAGACACATCCAAAATACCACCACCACATGTTTCACTCAACTGGCGATGAATTTCAATAGGTGTCACACCACGCAATTAGAGAAAACGAATGATTACACGCTGTTCTTGTAATGAAAACGTCGCCATTTTAAGTACCAAAAACAGTCCCCACTCTCGCCGCTGCCGCTAGAGTCCTGTGTCCCGTGCAGTGCTGCCATCTCTGCCACTTATTCACAAAGAGTGCGCGCGTATTTTGAAATGTTTCTATCTGTTCCTAGTCCTGAGAAAAAAATTCGAAGGTTTTATAACTTGAATACACCTCGTACTTCTTCATTAAGCGTTTGTTTAATTCTCGAAATTCCCCGAATTTCTTGGATATAAAATAACAATTTTTGGTGAACATCTCTCATTATTTAGCAAACATTTGTTTTTAGATCTAAAAAATCTAAGTGATATGTGGTGCGATGAAGTTACGCGCCTGGTTGTCACGTCAAGCATTTTAACTGTTTATCGAGCGGTATTTCGCAGTTTAGTGGAGAATAAATTAGGGCTAACAGATTTGTTTAGGTTCGAAAGATTTTATGACAGTCATTATGTGGTGTTATCTCTTGTAAGTTAGCACATTAGAGCGTATTATTATTCCGAAGTACATACTAGCATTAAACGCAATGGCCCATAAATTGCGGTTTTCCAGCAGAGGACGGAGTGACGTAGCGGTGAACCTGCGATCCCTTTGTTGGGAGGTGACCAATTAGCCGGCATTTTTGCGAAGGCGTGGGCAACCAGGGATTTCCCCGATTATTACACTTTAAAGCTGCACCGAGTCTCGCGTTAACGTTCGCTCCCTACCCAATTTATTAATTTTGCGCTGTACTGCAGCCGATAAGTCCGCTGATCGCGATAGCAGGTAGCTTAGCATGCCAGCGCGGCTGTTCGGAAAGGGTGGATGGCTTCGGACGCGCCATCCATCATGCAGCTGACAGTCGCATGATTGTAGAACGCACCCTCCATGCAGTGTTTGTACTATGTAACGTGCCATTGCTTACCCTTGCTTTACCCTGCAACTCTTTAACTGCAGTCCATTTTATGCTTGATAAAGAGAGTGACATTTTGGTGCTCGAGGAAATTAATGATCTGCGAAGAGCTGCCGACATGCCTTACGATCATATGCAACGGCAAGCACAGGACAGCACCCTCCAGATCTTTACGCATCAGTTCAACAGCCGACAGCTTTTTCTAGCTGCACAGACTTGTCAAATGCTAAAGAGCGCTCGCACCCTTAAAGCGAAATTAAAATTTGTGTATGTTTTTCGCCTCGTCCAACATGTAAAAATGCACAGAGCCGATTCTTAGAACCAAATTTATTCTTTGATGCCGTTGTAATACAAATATGTGATTAATTGCTTTTAAGAGACGCTAAGCTACTTCGACATAATGATCTACAATACAAAAAATAGTAGAAAATAAGTTATTCTTTACCATAACGTTTAAAGCTTAGACAACTAATAAATATTATATAGTAAAGCGTCGATAATCCAGTCATAAAAATTAGAATTGACCAACAAAAAAAAAATATAAGGGGAAAACCAGAAGCATTATTTGAAATAAACGCGACCTTCAGATTTACTTCCAAGTTTCCATTTGGGTTCAACCATCTAATGGGGTTAGAAGGTAAAAGGACGATGTATTCGACGTCATATGGTTATGGTAACTGACATTTTTGTATGCAATTGTAAGCATCAGGTGTGCCATGGGATTTAAAAATCTTGATAAATCAGTAACTCGGATCGTTTCAAATTCTAATTAATCCGGATTATTAATGATCTACTATATTATTAGTTGGAATTTGTAGTATCGAACGATATATTCACCAACAAAATTATAGTTTTTTTATAACATACTTTCTTTCTTTCTTTAGCCTTCTTCAATCCATTTGCGGATGTAGGCCTCCCCTAGTTCCTTCCATCGTGTCCTGTCTTGTGCAATTCTTTTCCATGCAAGACCGGCGTGTAGTTTTACATCATCTATCCATCGCATCTGTGGTCTACCCCTTGTTCTTTTGCCTAGCCAGGGTCGCCAGTCCTGGATTTGTGCGTTCCACCTGTTGTCCGTTTGGCGGGCATTGTGTCCTACGAATTGCCACTTCAGGCTAGCTATTCTTTTTCCCACATCTGTGACTTTTGTCTCCCTTATCCAAGTGTTTCGTTTTCTGTCTTTTAGGGTTATTTGTAACATTTGGGTCTTCATAAGTTTGTCTACATTTCTCTTTGTCAAAGTCCAGGTCTGGGCCTCGTAAGTAATGACTGGCAGTATACAGCTGTCAAACACTTTTGTTCTCAGGTATTGAGGTATCTTTCGGTTTTTTAATATGTAACTTAATCTGCCAAAGGCAGCCCATCCTATTTTCATTCTTCTTGCGATTCCTATTTCTTGATTTTCTTTATTAAGTGTAAACCTTTGCCCTAAGTATGTATATTCTTCTATTTGTTCTATAGTGTTTTGTTCTAGTTCGATATTCACTTCTTCTTCGGAATTTGTCATGATTTTTGTTTCTTCGGTGTTTATCTTTAAACCCACTTTTTTAGAAGCTTCATTTAGTTCTTGGAGCATTGACTTTAGTTGGTCTCCATTTGTTGCAAATATTATGACGTCGTCTGCGTATTTTAGATTATTTAAAAATTTGCCGTTTATATTGATGCCTTTTCCCTCCCAGTTTAGGCATTTGAAGACATCCTCAAGGGCTAATATAAATAGCTTAGGTGATAATGGGTCTCCTTGACGGACTCCTCTCTGTATTGGGATTGGATCGGTTTCTTCTAACCAGTTGACTGTTATTGTAGTATTCTTATATATATCTTGGATTATTGTCATATATCTGTGGTCTATCCTGCTGTTCCATAGACTCTCCTGTACTGCCCACGTTTCGATGCTATCGAACGCTTTTTCATAATCTATTAGTGCTATGTATAATGGGAGATGATATTCATTTGCTTTCTCTATTAGTATCTTGAGGGTTAATAGATGGTCCGTTGTACTAAACCCTTTGCGGAAGCCAGCCTGTTCTTCGGATAAATACATTTCTATTTTGTTATTTTATCTTTTCATTATGATTCTTGAGAAAAGCTTATATACTTGTGATAGTAGTGTTATGGGCCTGTAATTTTTAAATCTTGTTTGTCTCCTTTTTATATAGTAAAATCGTTATGGCCTCTATCCATTCACTCACTATTCTTCCAGTTTCCAAACATTTATTGAACAGTGTCTTCAACGCTGTTATTATTTCCTCTTCTCCTTCATTTAATAATTCTTTTGTCAGATTGTCTTTTCCTGGCGCTTTTTGATTTTCATTTCTCTCATCGCACTAATTATTTTCTCTTCTTCTATTTCTGGCATATCTTCCGAGTTTATATTTGTTATTTTCTTTTTTAGCTTTTCTTTTATTTCTGTGGGAGCTTTTCTTTGGGACTTGTACAACTCCTCATAGAATTCTTTTACTGTAGAGTTTATCTTGTCTTTCTCTCTTACTTCTCTTCCATCTTTATCTTTTATTACTATTATCTTGTTTTTGCCTATTTTAGGTCTCAATGCTTTCATATTTTGATTCTTTTCTATAACTTGTTGAATTATAACGTCTTGTTTTTTAATTTCATTTTGTCTTATTGTTTTCCTTATTAATTTATTTAGCTCAACAAATTCTACAGTATTTTGTTTGTTCTCCTGTGTTAGCTTCCTTCTGCTTTTCAGCATCTCTTTTATTGTAGATGATAGTGTTTCATTTTTCTTGTTCTGTTTTGAGGTTATTTTTTGTATTGAGTCTGTAATTGCTTCTTTTATTGTTTCGCTAATTTCGTCTACATCCATGTTTGTATATTTTTTATCTTTTAGGTGTCTTTTTATTCCTTCTCGGTATTTGTCAGAGTTTTCTTTTAGTGTTTCGCTGTTGATTTTGTTTGTATTGATCTTTAGTCTTTTTACTCTCTCTAATTTCTTATTTACATATAATTTGGCCCTGACTAGTCTATGATCGCTGCCAATGGTGCAGTTGTTCAGCACGCAGATATCTTTAATGATTTCTTTGTTTCTTGTTAGAACGTAATCAATTTCGTTTTTGTTGTCCCCGTTTGGACTGATCCATGTCCATTTGTTTTGTGGTTTTTTCTTGAAGAAAGAATTCATTGCAAATAAGTTCTCTTGTTCTAGGAAGTTGTATAGCATCTCACCTCTTTCATTTCTTTTCTCATATCCGAAATTTCCCATTCTTTGCTCTTCTTTGTCTTTTCTTTTTCCCAACTTTGCATTGAAGTCTCCTATAATGATTTTGTATTCTGTTAAATTGTCCCTCAGTGCTTTGGAGATATCTTCGAAGCAACTTTCTACTTCTTCGTCTTCATAGGGTTGAGTTGGTGCATATACCAGGACTATTTGCAGAGAAATTTTGTTATTTAGTTCTATTACGAGATATGCAACCCTGTTTGATATTGCCTTGTACATTTTTATTCTTTCTGCGCTGTTCTTGGATACGATGAAACCTAGACCCCTTGTTCCTTTATTTTCGCAGTCTGAGTGATATAGCACGTTGCCTGAGTTCAATCTTATTGATTTCTCTTCTTTTCGTCTAACTTCTGCCAAGCCGACTATGTTCCATTTTATTTTTGATAGTTCCTCTTCCAGTTCAAGTATTCTATCGTTAGATTTCAAAGTTCTTACATTATATGTTCCTATGTACAGTGCTGTATGTCTTGTCTTGTTTTTGATTTTTTGTAGATGGTTCTTTATCGAATTTTTGCCCTCCCCAGAATCCAAGGAGCTGACTACCGAGGTAGTGTGGAATTCTGAACTTTCTGTTCTACCCACCTGGGGTAATGAATCCGTTTTATTTAAATTCGACATTTGGGAGTTTAGAAGGGGGTTTTTGGCCATTTCAACGCCACGCTGGCCAGGCGTGTTGGCGAGTTTTGTTCTTGGCCGATCCTCTGGATACAGACGCCATTTTCAGCCGCCCAATATGGGTCAGACGCTGCTGCTAGTTTTGGTCCGCCCCGGGTATTTTATTTCCCCGGTACCCACCATATCTGGTGAGCATTCCCCTATCCGCCACCCGGGGAGGCGCCCGATGGGGGACTAGCAACCCCACACGGGATATAACATACTACTTTGTTTAAAAAAATAAAAGTTGCTATTTTTTTTAAATTTATCTATTTGCAGTGTGTCTCTAAGAGACATACAATAGGCGATTTGACAATAATATATAGTACATGCAAAAATAACATAAACATGTGAGAGACAAACCAATTAGAGTTTCCATTCAGTATCTTAGTAGTTTTGTATTGCTAAGTTTACACTATACATATTATTTATACAATAAGCACTATATATTGTCACGCAAAGCGGTATGAAAAGTCGGAAAGTTTTATTTGTTTGTCTAGCCACCGTCTTCCTCTAGGAGGGACTCGATTAGCACATTTGTATGTGTACTAAGACGAATAGTAAAACGGATACTGTATTTCTGTTCTTTTGTTTGTGATTGAGGGGATGTCTAAATCACGTTAAGGCAAACTAAGGAACGTTTACTATAGATCGTAAAACTTTGGGTTGAAGGCGCTCTAATGTTAATATTGGAGTTGCTTGCTATTCCCCAGAGTTGAATGTCGCAACCCCATATTGGTTTTATAGAGTAAAATTTTTTTATTAATGGGCATTTGAGACTTTCGACCTAAAAGCCAATACATCTTTTGAATCTTAAAACCCAGTTGCTTTTTTCGTGATAATATGACTTTTCCAAGTCAGTCGCCTGTCTAGGTGGAGCCCTAAGTATTTCACATCTTCGTGTTGCGGTATTGGTTCACTTGCACCAATCTTTCTTCATTTACTTTCCGCCATTTATTGAACCAAATTTTTCTGTAAATGTCGACTCTGCATATGGGGTTCAAGATGTAAAGAAAATGCTGCAGTGTTGCCTGCAAATGTTGCTATGATAATGGAAACAGTGGTGGGAAGATCAGTCGTAAAAAGCAGGTATAATAATGGACCCATTGCCTTGGGGTGCACCTGAGTGTATTGGGAATAGGGGTGTGCGACTATCTCCATATTTAACTAGAATTTGCCTGTCTGTTGGGTACGATGATAGGGTTCTTTGATTTTGAACAAAAACCCTTGATGCCACACTTTATCAAAGGCTTGTGCGACATCTATAAAGACGGTCGAACAGGAACGTTTGTCGTTAAAGCCTCTTATAAACTTGTTGACTAGTCGGTGTATCTGTTCAATGGTGGCATAAATTTTCCGGAATCCGAACTGATGATCAGGTATAAACTTATTAATTAAGATGATAGGTAATAATTTCCGTAACAGACAAGAGAGGCAGCACACCAATTGGTCTGTACGAAGACAAGTCAGTAGGTGGTTTTCCAGGTTTCGGTATTAAGATAATTTCAGCTACTTTCCATTGTTCTGCCTTAATTGTAGTACTCCGTTGAAGAGATAGATGATAAACCCAAACCCCTTTTCTGACAATTCTCTTAATACTGTTGCGGTAATTAGGTCCTAACCAGGCGACTTTCTTTGGTTTTTGGTTTCGTGGTAAGCATGATCTAGACTTGTGTGTATTTGATCTCCGAGATTGGTGGGCGCAGGTGAAACGGTGCCTCTGAATAGCGTTATAATTCTTTTTTAAACGTGATTTTAGAATCATAATGTATGAAAACTACTTCAAAATGGCTTGTAAATGCAAGAGGTTTTTCTTCGTTACTTCTCGTCCAAGTATTATTTGGAAGACGCAATGATGTTTCATATTTCTGTGGCTGCTTTAATCTTTTTGTCGCCCTCCAGAGGGAGTATTCTGTAACTTCCGTCGGAGACAAGTGCCGTAGGTAGTTTTGTACCGATTCATTTTTGATATTAAATAGAAGTTATTTTAGTTCCGATGTTTTACGATTGAGTTTTCTTTTATCGCCAGGGTGCCTGGTAGTTGGCCGTTTTCTTCTCATTGTCAATCTACCTTTTTAGGCGATCTTTTTCTTCAATATTTTGGCTACTTAATGGTGTTGCCTTCTATGCCGTTTGTTGGATGGTTTAATTAAATAGTTCTACTACAGTAAATAAATCTTCTTTCGTTTTTAGAGATACGTCGAGCGTTAGTTTTGTCATTATTTTTTTAAAAAAATTGTAGTTTATGTATTTGTGACAGAGACTAGGAAATCTCGAGCTGAGGATCACACATGTTCCCATGGTTAGTAGAATTGGCTAGTGCACGCCTGTGAGGCCGAGATAAAATGTGGCTTTGAAGTAGTTTGGATTTATTTCCTTTATGATACAGAAGTCGAATAGATCAGGCATTTTTGCTGATTCGCCTGTAAAGATGTAGTGCAATCCGTTATTAGTGAGTGTTTTTAATAATCCTCTTCCTTTGGTTATGGTTAGCCGAGATCCTCGCTAAGTATGTGCCGCATTGTAATCACCACCAGAGATAAACCTGTTACCCAAGGTTTTTAATAATATTTATATTGCTCTAATTTATTATCGTGACGTGGAGAGCAGTCTATTGCTGGGAGTAGCAGCGGTCCTTTCCAATATTCTATTGCTACTGTGGTAGCTTGTAGATGCTAGGTAGTTCATGGTGCTTAACAGAATTTTTAATAATAGTTATTCCAGCGTGGGCCGTGCCATCTGGGTGTTGTGTTGCTTATATTGAGTAATTTGGGATTTTTACGTAAGTGTGATCCGTATAGTGAGATTCGGTAATTAACATAGTGTCTATGCAGTGGTTTGAAATAAAAGAGAGAAGTTTGTCTTTGTGGTGTGTTAATCCATTATTATCCGAGACGGCCACTTTAAGATGTAGACGTTAAAATTGTGGTTAGTAAAATTAACATATTGCCCATTTGCTCCATAAGGGTTTTAACTTTTGTTTAACTTGCAGCTTGTTTGTTTCATTTGTAGCTATGGATTGCTCTCCTTGTATTGGATCGTAATGGGGTTGTTGTCTATTAATGCTCGATGCCTGGGCGTAGTTGATGTTTGGTTGGACCAGTTGCGTCTAAAACCGGCAAGTTCGTATAAGTTGCCTGTTTCTTAGCGAGGGGTGTATTTTCTGTTGTAATTGCTTATAAAGTAGACATCATTTGTAGTTAGCGGGATGATTTCCGCTAGAGTTCACGCATTTAAAGTCAAGACTTTTCTCTTTACGTTGACATTAGGCGGTGAGGTGGTTCCCAACGCATTTGACACACCGTGGGCTTCTATGCATTACAGAAATTTTGAGTGTGTCTGTGTTTTTGGAATTTAGCGCAATGCGAGAACTCGTGTTTTACATTAGATGGTTAGAATTTAACTATTGAATGACTCAGATTGCCTATATTGCAAATAGTTTTGTTATTTTCGGCTGTTTTTAGCTCTACAAAGAAAAGTGGTAGAGCTATTTGTGTGCCTCTTTGTTTTATGTTGGCTATATTGAGGACTTCAAAGCCAAGTTTGTTTATTTTCTTTTTTAGCTTTTTTAGATACGTAAATAGATGTTTATTTCTCAGAACTACGTTCCTGCGTTCCCGTTTTTGCTGATAGGTATGAAATTAGGTATATATTTTTTAGCTAAGGCTTTAATTATGAGTGTACTTTTCCAATGTATATGGTAAGATTTTTACTTCGTTTTTATTTATCATTTTTAATCGATTCTGGTAAGCTCACAGTGGTTCGATGACTTTAATCCCTGATAGAAATATTGGAGATGGTTTGGGTTCCCTGACCGCTGGGTTTGCGCCTTGCTCTGGATTTGAATCCGTTTCATCAGTAAGGGGCTGATAGATGTTTGTAGGATTCAACCAGTATTTTGTTTGTTTAGCCGACTTGGGTTGCCTTTGAGTGATGTCACTATTTTTTACGACCGCGTTTTCTGTTTTCTACTGTTTTTCAATTATATTCATGCATTGATTGGTTTGTTGGGAGTTGATGTACAGCTGCATTGTTATGAGGGACCATATTTGATGATTGGAATTGCAGTATGCTGGCATATACTGATAATTCGAAATAAATTGCATTTGATTTTTTTGATCTGCTTGCATCGGCATGAATTGTTGTGCGTTTTGTACAGGCATGATTTTGTTGCTATAATAAGCCATAATAATATTTTTTGCGTTACTTTCCGAAGCGATAAGTAATCACAACCGACAAAGCGGTAGTTGACCCGCAGGTTGCACGACAATCCGTTATTACTATCTATGTTAACACACGTAATACGTCTGGTCCCTTATATAATATCATATAGCAATTTCTAATACTAAGCACAGAATAAAATTTGTTCTCTCTGCTCCAACAGCGGGAAACTCGCTGCAATTCTTCCTCTTAAAAGCGACTGTGGTGGCAGGAATCAAAGACGGGGGCGGGGCTTCACCAATACGCCAATTCTCAAATCTCCGCCCCAAATAGTAATACTTTTAACATATCCAGATTACGTCGATTATTTTGCAAATATTTTGCAAACTTAAATCATTGCCTTCTGTTTGCAGCCATTTTTTTTGCATTCTGCTATGTTTTTCTTTTGTTCTCGAGTATTTCAGCTATGTTTATGTTCCAGGATTTGCTCGATCTCTCTCTGGATTTTAACCTCCTTTTCTTGCTTCTCAGACCATCTTTACTTATTTTTTATCGTATATCCATATATTTTTTATTTTATTTATTCCGTCCTGATATTTCAATTTCGTCTTTTTTCTATTATATTAGCTCCTATAACTGTTCTTCAGTATTTCATTTTGTAGCTTGTAGTCAAATAAACGATATTTTATTTAATATCCAGTTTTCTGTCCGTAGGGAGGATAGGTACATGTATTGTTTGGTATACTGTCATTTTGTTCTTATTCAATATCTCCTTCATTGTGAGGAAACTTCTTCTAATAGTATGGTATGTTGGTGTTGCTATTTTAATTAGATTCTCTATTTTATTATTTTGTGTTCCTTGACTGTTTGCCCAGATATTTGTGATTGAACTTTTTTCTATAGTTTTCCTTGCAGTTGACGTTTTTGGTTTGAGATTGCTATTATTTTTAATTTTTCCATTTTTTCCCATATTGTTAAGTTATATCCAAGCACTTTAATTCATCACCAAGTCCTTACACGTTTTGCTATCAAAAACTATTATATAAGTTTTTAATTGTTTCTACTTTGTGTTTATCATTTGGGCGTCTATTAAAATATTGTTTTTATCGTTTCATAATTTCGTCCTCACCTGTAAGAATTGTTCGATTCTGGTCATTTATTTGTAGAAATTCCTTCTTGTTTTTCATGTTATTTTTATTTTGTAGTTGTCTTTACTACTTAGTTGAAATTTATCTACGAACTTCTCCCGAAACTTCCGTTTTGGTTCTTGTATCATCACCTAAACCTTGTTTATTTGATTTTTGTAAGCATTGTATGCCAGCTGATTCTTCTTCTTCTACTTTCTTTCTTCTTTTTTTACCAGTTTGTTTGCTTTTGTATGTATTCCAGAATATCCGCATACTTTTATTGCCCCTTGCTTTATAATATCTTCCATTTTTCTCTTATAATTTCTCCCATAATTATCTGTTTAAATTATTTGTTATTCTATTGCTTGCCCCAAATTCTTTTTCTGTTAATTCTACATATTCTTGTTTTATCTGTGTTTTCCTTAATTTATATATTCTTATTTTTTTCTACTATCAGCTTTCTTATCTTATTTTAAATTTTGTGCCTTTCCTCTATGCTGCATATTTTGTGTCTCCTTTTGATTCTCACATCATTTACTTCCTTTTTATCTTCTCTCGGTATAATTACGTAGTCTGTGACGGATTTTCTCTTTTTATTTTGTGTATTTATTTATGCATTTCTTAGTTCAAAAATTCCTTTCTATTGCTATTTTCACCGCTTATATTCTATGTACTTTATTTCCGTTTATTTTTTGTTTGGTCTTTTTTTTCCTCATTACTTGAATGTTGTTTGTTTCTGTCTTCTATTTACTGTATCTCTTTGAGCATTATTTATTGTGCGTGTTCACGTCCATTTCCATAGCCATGCTCATTACCTTGCATTTTACTTTTTGATTTGTTAATAGTTTTTGTACTCGTTCTGCTTTTCTTTTTAGTCTTCCTTCATCCTCAATAGACCATTCATACTTTGCAATTCTTATCTTTTTTCCTTTGTCCTTTTCTTCTTTTACTATCTTTTTATTTATTTTTTTGTTATGTAGTTTTTTATAAAAAACTTATTACTTCCTAATCTGGTCTTGTTTTTCATAATTTTTAGCTTTCCTGTAAATTATGCTATTTCTCCCTCTGGCTCGCCTATGGTGAATGATTTTTTTTAACTTTGCTTTTCCTTGTATATTATTTCCTAAGAAGTTTTTCATCTCTGCTTCGGCATTACTGGTGATTTTTAGTTTCTACCTTTTTTATTATAATGGGTTGGCAAATAAGTTCGTTCGGTTTGATTTAACAGTTTTATATAAACAAAAAACAATAATTTTAACAATAGATTAATCAATAATGTATTCTCCGTTACTGTTTACGACCTGTTCCCACTTTTCGACCAATTTATTGGTACCGTTCCGCCAAACGTTGTTGAGTCAGTTTTTGAGGATCTCTTCGCTGTGAAAGGTAACGCCCCTCATATGGTTCGACAGGGAGCGGAAAAGATGGTAATCTGTTGGCGCAAGGTCCGAAGAGTACGGTGGATGCTAAAGAACCTCCCATTCGAGCTCTTGAAGGGCGGCTTTGACGACTTGTGCAACGTGGAGCCTGGCGTTGTCGTGGAGCAGGATGACTTGGCCTTTTCAGTCGAATAGCTTCATTCCCGAGGTGTAGCTGGGCAATGTAGAGCTCCTTATTGACCGTGGCGTTCTTTTCGAGCATTTCCCAGTGCACCATGCCCTCCCAGTCCCACTATACGCAGATCACAGTCTTCTTTGGGTGGAGATCCTGCTTTACTCTCGGCTTCGGAGTTTCTTCTGGAGCCACCCACTCCTTTCTTTGCTTCATATTGACATATAGGCACCATTTCTCATCTCCCGTAGCGATTCGATACAAGAAACGTTGTTTGTGCCCACGTATTGCTCGATGGCGGACCAGATGTTGTGAAGCAATTTGAAGGCGATTTTCTTTGTTGTTTTCTGTAAGGTCGTGAGGCACCCAAGCTCCCAATTTTTCGGCAAATCCCATTGAATGAATATGGTTGAGTATGGTCTGATGATCGCAGTTCATTTTTTCCGCCAATTCGCGACTTGCTTGGCGACCGTCCTCTTTCAAAAGTGCCTTGAGACGCTCTTCGTCGAATTCCGAAGGTCTTCCACTACGAGGCGTATCATCCAGGTCAAAGTCGCCATTTTTGAACTTCGCAAACCATTTTTGTGCTGCACGCTCGCCTATAACATCTTTTCCGTACACACTGCATATGTCCCGAGCGGCTTCGGCAGCTTTTTGTCCTCGATGAAAAGCGAAGAAAAGCGAAGAAAAGCGGGTGTCTAAAATGCTGATTTTTGCCTCCTGGATATTCCATTTCTGTGACTGAAAAGTGATGAAAAATTAAATTATTCAAAAAAACAAATAACACAGTTTTGTAGAACAGAAAAAGATGTTTCTAATAAATACTAACACTTTGCCAAACAGCAAACAAATCATTGTAAAACAAAAGAATAAATAAAACCGAACGCACTTATTCGCCAACCTAATAGTATTGTTCCTCTTACTTCCTGCTGTTTTTCTAACTTGGTTCTCTATCCCCTTCTATAGTTCTGCCTTTTCTTTATTCCACTCAACTTGTTTCTTTGGTTACACAAATATCTGCTTTTATTTCTTTCATCTCTTTATTCATTTCTTCTACTAGTTTTTATAGTTTGTTCATGTTTTCTTCGCTTAATTTGTGTTATTCTACTTTATTTAAAAGCTTCTAATTCAACTTCAAACTCCTTTTCTCTATTACTATTATCTTTCTTTCTCTTTATATATTCTTCCAAGGGGCCTAAACTGTTTTCCTCACTATTTTTTACCTTTCCTATTCATCTATTTTAAAATCTGGTACAAAATTTAACAAAGTCTAACCTTTTTATATTTTTATAACCTCGCTCCAAATTCTAAGTTTAAATAAGGTGGACTTAACTTGCTATCCTTACTCTCATTTTCCCTTTCTATCACCTGTTTATTTTTGCGCTTTTCTTTGTGTTGAAAACTAAAAATTCACCTCATTTTGGTCGTCCATCAGCATTAGTAATCGAAGAAAATATCGAAAAAATTATTAACAAAACTATAGTGAATTGTCATTTGACTGCAAGAGGACTTGCTGAAAATGTTGGCGACTTATTGAGATTCAATAGACGCAAATTTAAGTGATGTATTGGGCTTGAAGTTCTTGTTAGCAAAACTCAGAAATTGTGATTTGTGGGTTTTTGCTAAAAATTTAACAAACAATACCCCACAAGCACCGTATTCTCCAGATATATCACCGTAAAACTTTTTTCTGTTCAGTCGATTAAAAAAACTCCCAAGAAATTGGATTTGAGCCGGTTGAATCGATAAGACAAAAGTCGAAAGAAGTACTGATGGAAAGTATTTCCAAGTTTGGATTAAACGTTGGCATATGTGTATCGGCAAAGAAGATTAGCATGGGCAACGGAAAGGCGTCTGTAAACATACGAAAGACATAGATTCGTATTTATGAATCCGAATTTTATTTAAACCGAAACGATAGTCGGATATTAATACACTGTAAACGCGTAAAAAGAAACAAGAAGATTACATTCGTACAAGATATACAACGGTAACTATGAGTATTATGGTAAGGGGAGCTATTAATTATAATAGCAGATTACTTCTAGTCAGACTTAGAAATAACATTACCAGTCAGACATATGTTGACATGATCTTCTTTTCCTTCAGAAGTTACCATAAGCAATATTTCGACAAGATAACGCTCGATTACATAACACAAATTTCTTTCAACAAAACAAAGTGAAAACTCCTCGTCCCGCCCTATCACCTAACTTTTCATTAATTGAAAATGTCTGGAATATCGTTGCGCAAAAGGTGCAGCGATGTCCATTATCTGTAAGCAATCTGGCTAAATTATGGAAGCGTGTTAATAATAAACCATACATTATTGAATAATGTGTTAATGTTTAGTGTATTTAATCATTTATTTGTGTTATACTTCTAAATAAATCTGCAATGTTTTAGTTGTTAATTTGCATTTCTTCTTGGTGCTGCAAGTTCAGTAAACACTTGGAGAATTCAAAAATGGTTGACAGTATAATTATATTCTCAATAATATTATCTTTAATTGATTGACAACCGGCGGATATCGGGCATGACGCAGCTTGATGTACCCGAGAGTCTGTAGAATGGCATCGGTGTGGCGACGACGTGGCCGCACATTGTTTCTTCATGACACGCACTGCACCTCCATTTCTTGTAGCGATATTGCTGAGTAGGTGGGTGGAGCCGCTTTAGGAACTCGTAGTACCACTCGCTAATAATGCTCTCACAATTTATTTTTAGTAATCTGCACATTAAAATACTGCATGTTAACACCTGACCGGAAATGCTTTTTGATAACAACTGTTGTAGCAAAATCAGCTTGGGACAAAGGTGCCCTTAACAATACTTTAGTTGTTCTGTGTATCTCGGCCAGACGTTAATTTATCGGCTCGCCTGTGTAACGTGGAAAGGCTGTGACAGAAAAATAAAAGTATTAATTTAATTTCACGCAGGGCATAATATTGTAACATACAAATCTTAAAACCTTTTGCGGGTGGAGCATAATATATTAAGCAACCACAAAAGTAATAAATAGAAACAAAGAAGCTACTGGCAACATCACCGTTTATGGTGTACTAAAAAAGTAAATTAGACTATGGTTTGAAATCGAAATTCTAATTTTAAGGGAAAAATAATTGATTCTTGCTAAAACCTAAGTAATGGTCTTTTGCTCCAATATTGTTATACATTATAATTGGCCGTATAATAAAAAGTAAATCAGCTTGCTCACAATAACATTTTTATTGTCTAGTGGAATTCGATAGCCTATTTAGAAACGAAGTAAATTCCATATAAGAACAAGAAGCGCTAATGTACATTAGTGTGATAAAATCAAAATTAAATTGCATATGCATTAAGGTGGTCCGTATTTTTTTCACTTTTGATTTTTAAATACGTATTCTTCAATCTTTTTACATTTTTTGGGTAGAAAACACTCAGAAATTTTTAGATCCATCAGGTCATGTTTAATGGAAGCGCATCAAGGTCAAAGCTTATCTAATTTAAAGCTTTTTGTCCTCGCATCCAACTAACTCCTTAAGGGCTGATCTTACCAAAAAAATGTATTTTACCATTTTTGTTCAGAATGTTTTTTCCTAAAAAAGTTTATTCGGTTTTTCAGATTAACTATTTTCAAGTTATTCAAAGATAACGAAAATGTCTTCTTTTTTAGTATTGGTTAAAAAAGTAAAAAGTAAAGTCCAAACGTTTTTATTTTTTTGTTTTATTTTCTAAAACTACGGGCTCATTTTTGTGTTTTGTGTAATTGTATATTGATCGTATGATATAAATTAAACCTACGTATATGTGACCTCATTTTTTAATAAACCTTCCCTTAGCGTTTAAAAATGACACCTAGAAGAATGTTCCTTGTTGGTGAAATAAGACAAGAAATAACTAGTAGTAAACTTCTACCAAAAAGAAGTTGCTTAAGTGTTCTTTTTTATATGAGATTTGTCAAATTACTTCTCAACCCAGATACAAGTCTTGTGATAGATGAGTGTCTCATTTTCTGGAAGAAAGCTAGAATCCGAAATCAAGGCAAGTTAAACTGTGAAAATAAGTTTACAAAATACTAAACGTGACAACTATTGTACAAAAGCAAAAACCGAAAAACACAATACTGTTCTATATTTAGGGAGAATGGTGTATTTCCAAAACAAAATTAGAAAACAACAAAATCGAAACTTATCAGTAACTTATAATCTATAACAAACAAGAACTACAAAAATTTCTATTTTTTGCTCGAATAGTCGCTATAAACTCCTGCTTATCCTTCACTGAAATACTTCAGCCACTCATACTCCACATTTGTTTGAACTTCTGAATTACTTTAGCTACTCGAGCACCTTTTCTTAAGCGTCTGTTTACAATAGACCAGAAACGTCCAATAGGACGAAGCTCGGGACAATTTGGCGATTTTTTTCCTTTCATAAAATAAATATTTTCAGAAGCGCTGACGCTTCGCACCAGAGTAGTGGACAGATGCTAAGTATGGCCAAAATAATAGGGAAATGTGCTTACGATATAAAGACACTAATCATTATTATATGCATTCTTTCCTGTACACTTCACCTAAAATTGCACCATTAGGTAAAAAATGCGGAGCTTCTAAGACCACAAGAACATATGGATTGCCATACGAATGTTTTCTTACCGAATTTATCAATTTTAATACTTTTTAGATTATCAGGTACATATTGTCCTACAACGGAATATGTTTCGTCATCATTTCTTTTTCTCCGAAATGGTTGTCCCCCTGTTTTTTGAAAGTACTGCTGTTCCTTTTTTTATATTTCGAACAGTAGCTAAACTTACTTACCCTTTTTTGACTATTTCACATACAGACATACATTTTTTCGACTTTAACAGCTTCAAAGCAATCTTCTCAGCTCTTTTATTTACCAAATCATTTCAACGTCGCGATTTGAACAAACTGTCAAGCTTATGATGATTTGGAAAACTCTGAATACCACTTCTGCAAAGGTTAGCTTTGTGATCTTAATACTGATTCGTTTCATTACCACTTATTTGATAGCTGTTGTTAAACAATAAAAAGAATTACAATCTAACACTCAGTCAATGCAACCAAGGCCTAGTACTTAAAAAAATAGTTGCAATTTAAAATTTAGCATAAAATTAAATGTGCCCGTTTAGTAAAATGAACTCTTCTTAGAAGTAAAATACGGAAATGGTTTATATGGGGTGCACTCGATATCCAACATCAGAAGTTATTTGCTGTAACGTGAAAAATTTAAAATTTTTATTGTTCCGAACTCAAATCGGAACATTAGTTTGTTCAACGGATGGCAATCTAAAAAGCTCTGTCTTAATTGAACTTGCGTATGTGACGTCATAGTATTAAGTTAATTAAGTAAAGTAAAAATGTTAGTAAAGATAATAAGCCCTTGAGGCTGCAGTGACGGTAGGTGCGTCTCCCCAAAAAATGTAGTCCTTTACGAACATTATCTCTAACACAATTCTCCAAATACAGCTTTATATACGAAAACGCTTTTTTGAAACATGGTGCCTTTGAAGTGCTTCATGACGATAATAGCTGGTCCTGTTCCTTCAAAGATGCAGTAAAAAAAAAATTCAACGTACCATAGAAAATTGTCAGTTACAATTTTTTTTTATTTCTTCTAATGATTTGTACTTCGGCGATCACCGATTCAAATACATGTCATTAACAACAGATTGCAATGGAACTGAAATTTATTTTCTGGAGTTCATAAAAACCAAAAAATGTAAAGATTACAAATATGGCATCCAATTTACAGCAATAAGGCCAAAAGAGTATAAGAGTAATTTAAATATACATTAGTCAGAAGTTGAATGTGCGCCATTCCAAACGGCGTAGTCGGCGAGGCGGAAGTCTGAGTAGTTTCCAACAAGGTCAATAAGGTATTTCTTGAGATTCTTGAGTTCTTCATCGTTGGAGTCATGCGAGTAGGAATATTTTCTTATCAGCAGGCCATTTTTACCGTTCAAATAAACTTGTATCTTGCATCACATATAATCGTGTTGTGGCTGCCGTACTGTTGTAAACGTCGCCAAATGTAGGACAATTGCTTAAGCTTAAAAATAAATTTAGTGACAAAATAATCAACAACAAGAGGTATCATCTCACCCTTGAGAAACTAGTTTTTGAAGTACCCACGAAGGCACACGCCGTTCTGTTCATATACCACATGATATTGTAAAATGGGTTATTAAGCATACCAAGTATCTCGACTTTTTGTTTAATGGCCTTCATAGTCGTGGCAGACCAGAACACAATATCGTAGTACTGGTAATCAGCTTGTAAAAACTCTTGTAAATATGGTCGCACGCCCAAGCGTTGGTTCAAGGAATAAAAAAGAGATGAATCATACAAGGTAAGGTCGATATCTAACACCAAGAGACACTTGTTGCAACGCGGAAAATTTGTAAATTTGATTCCCTCTTTCTCATAATGTCTCATAAACTTATAAACTGAATGTTGTTTTATAAAGTTTCGTCTCAATTGAACTTGCGTACAGCCACAAATATTTATTTTTTCTATAACCAACACCAATTGCGGTACGTTCACTATAAGCTTTTACAAGCATTCGATGAAATTGAGTAGATTCTTTATGTTGAAGAAGTAAAGCAAAATATTGATTATAGATATCAAAACTAATACTGTATTACGGGTTGATCAGACTACAGCTGTTTTTCGTAAAAGGTTGGAAACTTTTGAATACTACAAACAGATGTTGTGAACACTAACTTATACATATCATTAGTAAATACTACTACTAAACCTTGACAACAACATTATTTATAGCTAAATTGATTATATTTTGGCTAGCAACAATTTTAACATGTTTAATATATTTTTTTAAAAACTACCTTTATAGTCAAAACAGTCAGTTTGCGATTATTTTCAATTATAAGATTGTAGCTTATGTGGTTTTTATAAGCCTACCCGTATGGTTTATATTGCTCACATATATTTAGCGTTGGACATGAGACGATATCGCCAAAGCAAAATGAACATCAAAATTTAATAAAAAAACAGAACCAGAAGTCCTAGCAATCAAACAAATATAATTTTTAAGGACACGTCTAAAGACGATTTAAAAAATATATTTCGTATATGTAACATACATGGCAATTAATTATTAAATTTTACATTTTACATTACCTTATATTAACCAAAATCTTTTTTTCTTTTGCTATTTAACGCCCTTTTTTATTTTTTAAGTTATATATACACCCCGCTACGTAAACAGGAACATTTAGTAACATTTCAAGTTGTTAGGTTTCTAAGTTGACAACATCAGCCGTAACCTAGTTACCAAGTGACAGTTATGCTATTAATTATTTCGACATTTGAGTAAAAACACGCGTTTTTCGTCTCTCCGTTAAAACCAATATTTGGCCAGTTTCCGCTGTTCCCTGTGCATCGCGACGAAGTAAAATATGCCCGCCCGTTTCTCTAAAAGAAGCCAACAACGGAGCAGCAAGTGTTGGTAAGATTTGAGGGTAGTAATTATGAAACTAAAGCCAACGAAAACACCACCATCGAAGATGTGAAAAGGAGCGTTTATGGGTTAACCGGTGTCCATACAGAGCTGCAAAGGGTCGTCAACATAAATTTTGATGGTAAGTCGAACTCGATATTAATGTTTTACAATAATTGAGTGTCCCATTCTGCCAATGGTGTTGATTATAGAAAAAATAAATATTTGTAGCTGTGCGCAAGTCCAATTGAGACGAAACGTTATAAAACAACATCCAGTTTATAAGCTTATGAGACAGTATGAGAAAGAGGGAATCAAATTTACAAATTTTCCGCGTTGCAACAAGTGTCTCTTGGTGTTAGATATCGACCTTACCTTGTATGATTCATCTCTTTTTTATTCCTTGAACCAACGCTTGGGCGTGCGACCATATTTACAAGAGTTTTTACAAGCTGATTATCAGTACTACGATATTGTGCTCTGGTCTGCCACGACTATGAAGGCCATTAAACAAAAAGTCGAGATACTTGGCATGCTTAATAACCCATGTTACAATATCATGCGGTATATGAACAGAAACACGCCGTTCTGTTCATGATATTGAGATACCGTTGCAATTGTTAAGATTTAAGTTGTAAGTTAAATTGTGTACCTTGTCAAGCTTGTTTATTTACCAATGGAATGGGGGTAACAAAAAAAAACATTTATGCAATAGCATTCTACTCAATTTCACACCGAGCCTTTAAGACTTTGCATTCCAAATCTTTATCGTCTTGTATTATTAAGCAAGAGCTAGGACTAGGTGTTTACAAAAGGTATATAAAGTTATTTTTCTTCTCAAGATGTAACGTATTCGCTCGTTCTGCTTAACTTAATGATAATGCTAAAATAAATCGTCTATGAAAAGGTTTTTGCCGGGACGGGGGGTTAAGAGGGTTAAAATTTGGGTCAAATATTGAAGACGAGTTTAGTTAGTGTTAAATGTAAGAAAAGATTAACGCAATAGTAGAGTGTGGGGGGGAGTGTGGGGTATAAAATAATAGTCGAGTTCGAGACAGCTTCTGATTATGAAAATAAAGCTAAGCCATTCTTTGGACCATCATCATTAGCAACTACTGATAAAAATAAGAAAAAAATGAAACTAAAAGAATATTTGCTAAGTATTTCCTCGGAACTAAGTAAGCGTAGTAAAAAATACAAAAATTGCATTGATGCCATAAAATGGGAAAATACATCTCCAATATACAACAAGACAAATTCAGCATCCAAAGATAAGTTTGAAAATGTTCGTGCTATGCTAAAACAGAAGTCAGCTGTGGAAATACCTGAATATCTGTTTTCAGAAGATTTACTTCAGCTTATCCTAGAACAGAGTGAATTATATGCACGAGAAGCCAATACAACAAACTTTAATTTTGATTTTGAAGATCTTAAGAAATTAACTGGCATTTTGCTAATAAACGGATATCATAAATTATCTCAAGAATATATGTATTGGGAACGGGCATCTGATACCGGTGTACCAATAGTTTATAACTCAATTCCAAGAAGTAGATTTAGAGAGATAAAGAGATATCTTCATTTAAATGACACCAGTAAATTGAACAAAAATGATGTTTTACAAACTCAGAACATACTTCGAAATTTTGAATAAAAATTTCACGAAATTGGACATTTTTTATAGCAAACTTTCTATAGATGAAATGATGGTTCGCTATTACGAAAGGCGCCCAACCAAGACGTATAATGCATGGAAAACCAATTAAATTTGTGTACAAAATTGGGTGCATGTGCAGCTCTAATGGGTACCTTTACAAATTTTAACCCTTATAGTGGCAAGTCAAAAGATGAAAACAAAAAGCCCTTAAGTTATAGAGTTGTAAAAAATTTAATCAAGGCAATTCCTCCCGACACCATGAAGATCACGAAGTCTTCTTTCACAATTTTCTTAAGAGACACGAAATTACTACATGCTTGAGAGGCCCAAGAGGCCTGAGAGACCTGAAGTTGAAAAGTACTGGAACTGTGCAGACAAAGCAGTGCCCTCTTATAACAAGTAAGATGGAGAAAATTAAAGAAAGAAATTATTTTGAGAAATTGTTCGAATTACGGTGGGTAATGGGTTAATATTTAATAGTGGATAATCAAGGATTGTGATCTAACCCGCCGTCAACTTCAAAATATGTTTTTGCTGATGTAATGGCATTTTTAAATCTATTTCTGATTTTATGAATTTCTTTAATTTTGTTTATTAAAGCCACACGTAAATATTCAAAATTTCATACACTAGTAGAGCTGTATTAATCTCTTTACTGCGTATTATCTTTTACTCTTGTCTGTCATTTTCATGGATTTGGATTTTTCTTAATTCAGTCTCCAAAAAACTTCTTTTAACTTACCAGGTGTGTGGGTTAGAAGCACTAAATTATCAGCATAGGTAATACATTGATATTTGTGGTAGTATACAGTACCTCTCGTATATATCCGTCTTTCTTGTGTCACTTTCTCGAGTACTAAATTAAAGGAAAAACAGAAAAATGGCGGGTCACCTTGTTACAACGCTCTGTCAACTTTGAAACTATCTGAAACTCTATCTTATCTGCATTATTTAATACATTTTTACAAGTTGCTAATTTTTTTAAGAAAACTAGTGTTCTAAAACTTCGTACAATTTATATTTTTTGATTGTATGGTAAGTTAATATATAATATACACAACACCAAATTAAGTTCATAGAAACTCGCCGGTAACTGTTTTATTGCAAAAATAAATAATCCCTTAAGATGCTTTCCGACTGTTCCTTAATTCGTTCCCTAATGAATACAGCTAGGATCTTATATGCCGTATCTTGTAATGAAATTCCCCTCTAGTTTCTGCGCCTATTTATATTATCCTTCCTATAAACAGAGCACAAGATAGCTTCAGACAACTGTTTAAGTATTTTTTTTTTCCTGCAAACTTCTTGTATTATTTATATATTTTATCTTGCAACATTTCCCTCCCTCTTTTCAATTCCGCTGTGATACCATTTTCCCCTGATATTTTATTGATTTTCTGTTTATTGGGTTCTATATCTTCTTCTTATTTGGTATTTCTTCTGTCATATATTTTCTTTATCTATAACTTCTTAGGTTGTCTGCTGGTGGTTCTAACCCTCTAAATTAAGCAAATGCTGAAAGTATTTCTTTCATAGTTCTAAATTTTCATCCGTCACCTTTTTATACCAAATTTATTGACTCTTAACTTGGTAAAAATTCTTAATCTCCTTATTAATATAATACTTAATTTTTTTTAGTTTCTCTTCTATGTGCAGTTTTTAATTCGGTACACATCTTTTATTTCTCTTCTGGCTAGTTAATAAAGTTCTTACTCTTCTAAACTCCTATCCACTATTTTATTTATCCTGGTCTTACTACACTTCTCTATTGCTATCTTCCACTCCTGGTCGTATTTGTTCTGCGATCTTCTTGTGTAACCTTTACTCTCGTTAACAAATTATTAGAGCAACACAGAGAAGAAAAAAATTGAGGCCAATATGTTTAATATGCTTATTAGATACAATGGGAAAGATAAAAATTTTCGCAAATAGATTAAACAAAAATTTAGAAAACGTAGAATCAATCGCAGAAAACCAATATGGATTCAGAAAAATGCTCTCCACAATTGACCCAACGATAAGAATTAAAAATATATAGCAGAGATCAAATCTAAAGCACCCAGAACAGGGATTTTTGTGTTCTAATTACAATAGATATCATAAACTCTTTTACCACTGCTGAATGGGGTAAAATAATATAGACGCTAATACAACTAAACACTGAAAAATACATAATAAATTTAATAAACAGTTATTTAAAAAATAGAGAAATAGTTACAGAGACGAATAAGTAATATAAATTAACTTGCGGAGTTCCACAATGGTCGATATTAGGACCCTTATTATGGAACTTATATTTTAATAAAATATGCAAAATTAAAACACCAAAAAACACGGAAATTCTTTGTTACGCGGACGATACGGCGATAATAGCTAGAGCAAAAACGACACAAGTATTAAAAACTAGAGCGACCTTAGCACTGATGGAAATAAAAAAAAATCCTAATAGAAGTGAACATACAAACGGCAGAAGAAAAAAACTAATATGATAATTCTATACGGGGAAAAAGCCTACAAAAATTTGAACTAAGATTAGGGAAGCAAAAAATTATTCCACAAAAATACATAAAATATTTAGGAATAATATTCGATTATAATTGTAGCATGAGGAAACATGTCATGCATATACAAGAAAAAATAGGAAGTAATATAACGGCATCTTAGTAGAATTGAATCGGGCTAACGAATTTCGAAAACCGCGTCTCGCTATCTCTTGCCGTTTCCGAGATCTGGAAAAAATTATATTTATTTATTTACACTCCCAATTATTTATCCGACTGTTTTAGTTTCCGTTATTTTTTGCAAATAAGCATTTTTTGGTATGTAACGGGTACAAACAGCTGAGCACCACAGAAATTACATAAGAAAACGAAGAAGTGAGCAGACGGCGGATGAAAGGGCAGCAAAAATGAAGCGAGGTGACATAATATGTGCTGAAAGAACTTCGGGGGAAGTTCAAATAGAAAACCAAGCAAGGCGACTGCGACGTTCTCTAAGAACATCGGAAGAAATAGCTGCAGAATAGTAACGATTGCTACAAAAAGTTCGTAACACTTGCATTCTCTACAGCAGCCAAACGTAGCCGGCTAGATTTTCTAATAGATATATACGACTCACATTGCATATTGTACCTAATACAGTATATTTTGTACGTTAGTTTGCAAAAATTCAAATGCAAGGTGCACTCATTAGATTAAATTTTATTTTCTAAAATCATTTGTGTTTTACGAGCGACTATAGACAGTCTTAAAAAATATTTACCATTTAATAGGACTTATCCAATTCTATCTATATTCTGAATACGATGCCCACGGGGTGTATAAAATATAGTTAAATATCAAACGATGCTGGATAAAAAGATACGGCATATACAGAAAAATATAAGTTCATCATACTGTAACTCATAATATTGGAAAAGGAATTAAAAGGGGTATCGAATGAATTCAAAAAATATTTTGTTTTATTTATCGAAGATGTCGACCGCTTGCGTAATATAAACAACTATAATATAAAAGCACTGCCGACATTTTACACAAGCAAGATAGGAACCTTATTGTAATTTAAAATTTAGAAAAAAAATCGATAGGAGACTAAATAACGCGAGGTTTGATAAAAAAAAAATTGGTAGATGGTAGTTGGGAGCTGCTAACGTGAGGTTTCCGTGAAAACGTCGCTTTGCTACCCGACTAAGTCACCGTTCTCTTGCGTCGTATGGTGGGCGGGGGAAACTGCGACTGGTTTACTTATCGCTTTCAACATTTCTCCGTCGAACGCTGCCCTCCCTTTTGTCTTCCATTCAGTAGTCTTGGAGTAGTATTTGTCGTTTAGAATTCGACCGTTCTGGTGTTCATAATTCTGAAATGACATTCAACGGTATTCATACCGAATTTAAGACGTTCTCACGTCAAAATGGACATTTGAAATGCAAAATATTTCAAGAAGCTCTTAAATAATAGAGTATCGGTAAATATATATAAATAAAACCTTTGCAATAATAATCGAAAATGCAAGAAAATAATATTGGAATGCAATAAAGGTTCAAAAACATTTCTAAATTAGCTGGTTTCCACACAACCCTGGAGGTACAGCTATTTTGTGCGTTTTTTTTAAGTGCTATCCCCAGTAGGCCTAGTGCACTTTAGAAAGGAACAAGAAGGGGAATCGAGTCAACGAGACCAATCAGTCGTTTCTTTATAGCCACTAGGCGACCATTTCAGCACTGCTTATACCTAACCCTTAGTGAACATCGACCTCCTTTGTAGAGAGGGATTACGAACGTTCAGGGTTGATACACTCCCACGCAAGTGGTACCGGTCGTGAAGAGACGGTCGATCGACCAATCAAAGTCTCAGTCGAGCAATACGAAAGAATTGGTGGATTACAGGAATTAGGGTGCAGGTAACAGATTGATTATCAGGCAATTATGATCGAATGAGTGTAAGCGTATCGGTCGAGTCCAATTCGACTTTAAGAAACCCTCAACTGCGAAAAAGGTTTGGCGAGACTAATCCAACCACTAAACTATTTCTGTACTGTGCATCCTTAACGAATATAAACTTTCTTTATAGAGGTATTACAAACGTTTGGGGGGTTAAATAAACTACAACGCGAGTGATACCTGTCAAGGTAAAATGATATAGGAATGTAAGAATACATTTGAAATCCAAGAAGCTTTTCGATAATTCAGTAAATTATTCGCATATTATAACTGGGTTGTAGACCGGCAACTTCGGACCGATTAGTTAAAATTTGAAACTGGACCACTCTAAATTACATAAAAAAACTTAACGTGGCCGCTTAATTGATTTGTTGACCATTTCTAGACTACTTATACCTAACCCTTAACTGACTTTGGCCTACTTTGGAGAGAGGGATTAAAATATTCCTAGGTTGATTTACTCACTTATATTGACGAGAAAAGTTACTAATACTACAAGTTCAAAAGGAAAATATGAAACAGGCTTTTGGAATCCAAAAATGATTTCATTAACGTAGCGAATTTTGTGCGTAGTAGAAATGGGTTGCAGATAGGAGATGGACCATTTCGGGCAGACGGATTATAATTTGAAACTTGACAGCCACTTTTGGCAATCACGTAGACAAGGATAACGGGACCACATCATCGGTTGGTTCTTTAACATCCATAGGAGACCGAACTACTACACTGCTTATACCTAACCCTTAGCGAACGCCGACCTCCTTTGTAGGGAGGGATTACGAACGTTCAGGGTTGATACACTCCCACCGAAGTGGTACCTGTCGTGCAGAGACGGTCGCCCAACCGATAAAGGGTTCACATGGGGGAACGCGAGAAAACTTGAAAAATCGGGGCGTTTGGCAAACTGAATGAATTATTCGCGCAGTAAAAATAAGTTGCAGGTATTAGATCGGACACTTTTGGCAGATTGATTCGAATTTGCAGCTAAAAGCGCTTGACCACTTAAAAAAGGATAACGGGACCACCGATCGGTTGGTTCTTTAACATCCACTAGGAGACCGTACTACTACACTGCTTATACCTAACCCTTAGCGAACGCCGACCTCTTTTGTAGAGAGGGATTACGAACGTTCAGGGTTGATACACTCCCACCGAAGTGGTACCTGTCGTGCAGAGACGGTCGCCCAACCGATAAAGGGTCCACATGGGGGAACGTGAAAGAACTTGAAAAATTGAGAAGCGTTTGCAAATGTGAACTATTCGCATAGTAGAATTAGGTTGTGGATAATAGACCGTTCAGTTCGGATCAACTGAATTGAGTTTGGAGTTAGGAGCTTCCGATTACATAGAAAAAGACAACGTAACCGTTTGGTTGGTTCTTTTATAGTCACTGAAAGAACATTTCTGCTCTGCGTATACCTAAAACCTTGCTGCCTTTGATCGCTTTTGAATGGCCTTAAAAACGTTTAGGGTTAACACACAGCCACAAGAATGATATTTGTCGCAGAAAGACGGTCGATCAACTAATAAAAGTGCAGATGGGGGATATGAAACAATATTTGGAATCCAAAAAGCGTTTCTTTGATGCACTGAATTGCGTGCGTAGAATTGATTTGTATATAATAAATCGGTCAATTTGGGCGAATTGAGCTAAAAGCCACTCCTATTCGTATAAGAAAAAATGACTTAACCGATTGATTGATTCTTTTATAACTGTTAAGATATCATTTTTGCACTACTTTTACGTAACCATTAATGAAAATTGACCTATTTTGTAGAAACGGATTATAAACTTTCAGGTTTGATACGCTTTCGCACATGTGGTATTTGTCTTAACGGATTGGTCAACTGACTAATAGAGCATCCACTGGGAATATATAAAAAAAACCTTTAGAATCCAAAAAGCGTTTCGACAATGCAATAAATGTTGAATTAATAAAATTAGGTTGCAAATAACGAAACTAATCGAGCTACTGAAGTACCGTTTTTAACCGCGTCACCGCAAAAACCTATATGTTGTGCAAGCTAAATTATTATTCCAATTAAAACATTACAAAACCTTTATATATTTTTTCATCTATGCACATTTTTATATTACATTTGATAACTGCCATTTCTAAGTAAGTAACCCATGCATGCATGCATACTACCAATTTGTGTAGCGCTACACAAATGCATATCTTTATCGCAAATCATTCCCAACGACTGAATATTTCATTATAACGTTGCATAAAATGTTTAAAAAAGATTTTTAAATTTTGACGTTCTTTCCAATAGCGTCAACTACGAAAAAATTATTCGTTTCGAAAGTGGGGGAATGATTTGCTAGCGACATGTTCAGCCTTATTCGTTTATATCATGCTCCCCATTATTAGTAGAAAAATAAAAAATCGACTTACCAATTGAAGTCGAGTTGAGGGACACTGCGTTCACCTAATACATAGCAAACATTAATTTTTCTAATACGCCGGGGGAAGAGGGGTTTACACACCATCTCCATAACCAGGGCGCGCACGAAATCACTCGATCCGCTGGTGGTTAGAAGATTTTCCCAAGCTGGTAACGGCGTAAAATTAACGTGAGAAGCACCAAGTTTTGTTAAAAACAATTCGCGTCCGCTCGCGCGCGCTGCTATCGACAACTGACGGAAAATCTGCTATGCAGTTAACTTTCAATTAAGAAGTTCGCTTTCTTGCAGATAGATATTGTAAAGTAAAAACTAACACCTGCGTTATCGCGCGGGCGATGATGGCTAATAGTTTTTGCTTTGATAACATTATGTGTTGGCATTATATGTAGATTACTTAACTGTTTAAGCTTTAATTATTGATTTGACTATAGAAATTGGAAAGTGGCATTCTACATTAGCAACAAACTATCGAAGGCTTTAATATATCCCTTTCGTTTTATGATAAAAAATCGAAAATTTGCTAGATTTTACAACTTCAACACTTACTCTGGAGATAAGGGAATGACGAAAGAACACGGGTTGTTCGTAGCTTACTTTTGAACCCCATCTGTCAGATTTACATTTTCGAGGCGTTTCAAATCTGTATATGTAAAAATCGATTTTGCAATAGAGTGCAAATTGAGCCTAATACAGACATAGATTTTTAACACTTTATCCCATGATATTTACAAAATATCATAAATGGATAAAGACTTCCGCACATCTACAAGGATAGCCGATCAAAAATATTTCCAATAATTTGCCAATCGATTTTTGGCACACCACAAAGCGAAAAGCAAATCTTTCTATCTCTTATAGTACCAGAAAAGTGGAATTTGTTTTTAATTTCTAGCGTTTTTGAGCATGAAAGAGTGGGAATAAAGGGTTGGTCTATTCAACCCTGAAACTAGAACTATAATGGTCCTAGTAAAAAAAGTTGGCTGAAAATAAGTGGAATGAGGCATCTAGTACGTATTAAAAATTTTTTGTACATATTTGCAGTTTACTTTTATTATAAATTTTTTAATTTACTTTAAGAGCAGAAATATCCTGTATTGCGGTTTAACAAATTCTTTAATCAGATTAGCATAAATGTGACAATCACCTTGACATTATTTTACACATTTTACATGAAGGCTGCGTTAAAATATTATTAATTATTAGTAGCAGGAATCAATTGCAATTATTCGATTTTTTAACATCTAAATGGTAAATTGCGACTAAACGAATGATTTCAGAAAAACATATGCTATTTCAAATGCACCGTTCATTATGATGCAAACATAACGTTGTAAATACTCTGTACAATACGAATTTAGTTTTTGTTTTCTTAAAATTTTGATTTTCCATTTTACGTAACGATGAAAAACCGAGGACACGGGATTATCAGACGTTTATATAATACTCTAGCCGTAACAAAAGGTGTAGTCTAACCTTGCACTTAATTTTTATTATATACCAATGCACATGGCAGCGAAAGCAGATGGCATCAAAAATTTGTTGGTATTTTTATTTATCAGATAAGTAAATGGGTAATTATTTAGTACCTTGGCGCTTTGAAGCAATTAATTATTTTATAGAAATTATTGTAGTACGAAAATGTTTAAATCCCCAAATGAAACAAAAGTAAGGTCTTCTATGTTTTGATTTTTTTTTATTGATTTTCTAGAATGGATGTCATTGTCAATAGTTTTCCTAGAAAACACACATTCACAATTATTCTCTGAAACATATTGTGAGCTATCAGACTTCTTAGATTTATGTTATTATAAAACAAATACAGAAGTCATCCTCTAATACGTCGTTCTATTGAATAGTATTTGATCATTTTTGATGTTACCATCTTCATCTTCCATTTTATTATAATGTAATATATAGGGTGGCCCACGAGAATGTTCCAAAACTTCACGTATAGGTTCTTTGAAATATTTTAAGCAAAAACGTTTTAATAAGGATCTATTGGTTTCTCAACCGTTTTTTTGAGGTATTGATGAAGCACGTTAGGAATTTTTGGGGGCGTTTGGTCGTTCTAACATTTTATTCTTTCTCCAAGTATTATCATTGCTACTTTTGTTGCTAATAAAACTAGAATTTTTGATGCCTGTCCTCAATAGGGATTGGTTTCAAAATCATGGGGCTACTTGACATATTTTTCAACATAAATCTAAACTTTCAGGTAGCCCCACAAGAAATAATCACACGGTGAAAGGTTCGGTCATCGAGGGGGCTACTCCACATTCCCATGCAATAAAATGAGACGTCCTGCAAAATGTTATGTTAAAAAAGGCATGGATTATCTTGTTCCTCTCTATATAAGCTAGCAATGATTTGAATTAGTTTTAGTACTTCACGTACAGCACAACTTTCTGGTTTAATCAAATGCAGAGCATTGCCGTTTTGTATTTAGTATTCTCTGCGAGTTCTTTTGAATCCGACAAATCTTTACACAATCGTTTCTGTAATTCTTAATTTTCGAATTTTTTCCATGTCAATATCACTACAATCACTATAAGCTTTTACAAGCATTCGATGAAATTGAGTAGATTCTTTATGTTGAAGAAGTAAAGCAAAATATTGATTATAGATATCAAAACTAACACTGTATTACGGGCTGATCAGACTACAGCTGTTTTTCGTAAAAGGTTGGAAACTTTTGAATACTACAAACAGATGTTGTGAACACTAACTTATACATATCATTGACAACCTTGACAACAACATTGTTTATAGCTAAATTGATTATATTTTGGCTAGCAACAATTTTAACATGTTTAATATATTTTTTTAAAAACTACCTTTATAGTCAAAACAGTCAGTTTGCGATTATTTTCAATTATAAGATTGTAGCTTATGTGGTTTTTATAACCCTACCCGTATGGTTTATATTGCTCACATATATTTAGCGTTGGACAAGAAACGATATCAGCAAAATGAACATCAAAATTTAATAAAAAAACAGAGAACCAGAAGTCCTAGCAATCAAACAAATATAATTTTTGAGGACACGTCTAAAGACGATTTAAAAAATATATTTCGTATATGTAACATACATGGCAATTAATTATTAAATTTTACATTTTACATTACCTTATATTAACCAAAATCTTTTTTTCTTTTGCTATTTAACGCCCTTTTTTATTTTTTAAAGTTATATATACACCCCGCTACGTAAACAGGAACATTTAGTAACATTTCAAGTTGTTAGGTTTCTAAGTTGACAACATCAGCCGTAACCTAGTTACCAAGTGACAGTTATGATATTAATTATTTCGACATTTGAGTAAAAACACGCGTTTTCGTCTCTCCGTTAAACCAATATTTGGCCAGTTTCCGCTGTTCCCTGTGCATCGCGACGAAGTAAAATATGCCCGCCGTTTCTCTAAAAGAAGCCAACAATGGAGCAGCAAGTGTTGGTAAGATTTGAGGGTAGTAATTATGGAAACTAAAGCCAACGAAAACACCACCATCGAAGATGTGAAAAGGACCATTTATGGGTTAACTGGTGTCCATAAGAGCTGCAAAGGGTCGTCAACATAAATTTTGATGGTAAGTCGAACTCGATATTAATGTTTTACAATAATTGAGTGTCCCATTCTGCCAATGGTGTTGATTATAGAAAAATAAATATTTGTAGCTGTGCGCAAGTCCAATTGAGACGAAACGTTATAAAACAACATCCAGTTTATAAGCTTATGAGACAGTATGAGAAAGAGGGAATCAAATTTACAAATTTTCCGCGTTGCAACAAGTGTCTCTTGGTGTTAGATATCGACCTTACCTTGTATGATTCATCTCTTTTTTATTCCTTGAACCAACGCTTGGGCGTGCGACCATATTTACAAGAGTTTTTGCAAGCTGATTATCAGTACTACGATATTGTGCTCTCGTCTGCCACGACTATGAAGGCCATTAAACAAAAAGTCGAGATACTTGGCATGCTTAATAACCCATGTTACAATATCATGTGGTATATGAACAGAACGGCGTGTACCTTCATCATAGGGTTGACGATTTGTTCAAATCGCGACGTTGACATGATTTGGTAAATAAAAGAGCTGAGAAGATTGCTTTGAAGCTGTTAAAGTCGAAAAAATGTATATTTGAATGTGAAATAACCAAAAAAAAAGATAAGTAAGTTTAGCTACTGTTCGAAATATAAAAATCTGGTGTGAACATCACATGACTTTCCTTATCTTATTATTATATATTATACCGGGTCCGTCGTCTCGGCCCTGCGCTGCTCTCGTTCCGAAACTTGTTATTTTATAAAAGGACGAGGCGCGAGTCCAACACTCGAAAGTTGACTAAAATAAACAGTACAAGACAATAATTGACTCGTACTTAAAATTTCGCGACCGATTTTGCGACCTTGCGACCTAACGTCTCGGCCGATTTTTACCAAAAGCTTCGCACTGCGTCCCCTACCTACAAGTAACTTGCATACCAAATTAAGTATTTAGCTCTTACGGTTCTCGAGATATCCTCTTTACTGACACACCGACAGACAGACACACACGCGCTCGCACCACACACACACACACACACACACACACGCGCGCGCGCGCGCGCGCATACACACAAGCGCACACACACACGCGCACACACACACACGCGCACACAAACACCGTTTATAAGTCTTTTAATATAATTAGCCACAATGAAATGTAACTATCTCATTTATCTTACCTACATTAGCTTCTTGACTTCCTGAATCACGCAATGATTTTTGTCAACGATTTTCCGGCACAAAAGTATTCGAGTATAGGAGCTCTACGATGACCTTTTGGTTTTCCTTCAATAAAACCTAAAAGAATTGTGAATTTACCTGAACGACTTTGTATATATGGGATTATTATTTGATAGGAATGAAATTTATCAAACACATTTATGGGTCGATTCTTTAGTTATCTTTGTTAATGGGTAAAATCTGTCTAAGGAGTAGAGGAACGGTTTTAAAAGTTTTTTTTTAATTTTTCGTAACTTCTACTGTTCTGGCCAGGTTTAGATAAACGTATATTTCTTGACTATATATATATATATATATTTCGGCACAGCCCAAAAATGGAAGAAGTCGGATGAGGGATGACAATTTTTTTTTATTTTATGTGTAAATTACATTAAATTCTGATAAGATTCCCATCAAATAACTACATTACGACATATACTTACTTCTTAGAGACTTTGACATAAGGGATTTTGACACTTATTTTTCATACTATTATGGAGAATGTTATTGATCCTATATATGCCCTAAACACTTTTCAAACTTTTATGAGCATTGCCCTTTTTTGAACTGAAGACAATATTAGAAAATTAAAGGTAATAAGATCTACCAGAAACAAAACTGTATGATATATACAACAAAATGTAACTAAAATTAGTACTTGCTCAACAATTAAAGTCAAACAAATGGGCGCATGAAATACATAATGCAAAATAAATAAGTAGAATATTTATGATAAAAAATTCCTAGGATGTGTTGGAGCAGTTGAACCAATATATATATATATATATATATATATATATATAGCATAACTTAAAAATCCATACATAATATGTACCAAAATAAAGAATGATCTACCAGAATGTACCATTTGGAGTAAACACCATCCATCTAACTTTAGAATATGTAAATACAGTATTTAGCTGTATCTGTAACAGAGTTGTATTCTAGAAAATGCTCCAAGAAATTCATATGTAGGATGATATATATTGACCTTTAGGATTTGAATTATGCGTTGTTTGCGTCCTATGAACATTAAAAGTTAGCACTGGTGCAATTCCTAACACAAATTAGTTTATTATCACAAGTGCAATCAAGCAACATTCGCTGGAAGTCCAACATCCCCAACAACACGTTGCAACAAATTAACAATATAATGCAAATCAACATAGAATGCATGGAAAATTTTGAAAAATAGTAACACGTCAGAATGGGCAAAATTGTAATTATAATACCATAATTTTAAAGTAGTATTGAGGAAAACATTATTTAACCGACACAAGATATAAAGAAAAGAATTCGAAGAGCATGGTCACAAAGCACGAATCACATGCAATATAGAATAAAGAGCCACTAAAATCATCTACCATTAATATTCGTTGAAATTGCATTAGATAACAATAATAATAAAGAAATGTATAAAATAAAGCATTTAAGAAAAAAAAATAAACCTTCATCTAGGAAGAAAAACTCCTCAATGTACATGATGTTAGTGATATGACCATATAGAATTTTTTTGCAACAAAACTTTATACTATGTAAAGTATGCAGATATTCATTTAATTGCTGACTATTAAAATAAAGAAAAAAGTAAGAATGTAGAATGAGTAAACTGTGGAGAAGGTTATCTAACCAACTATAATGATTGTCTTGTTCATTGAAATGCAATAGATATTCTATGTTAAGAAGATAAATAAATGTTAATCAAACATATTAAATAAGGACTGTTTTACAAACTCGATTAGAAGGAATAAGAGTATTCTATGTTCAAATAGCCAACAGAAATAATTAATCTGGAGGTAATGTACATACGCTGCAATAAGGCACATATGTGCTAAAAAACGTAATAGATGAGAAACAGATAAGTACTGTGCTTAATCTTTTAACTACAGTTGTCTGAAAAATAGCACAATGCCTCAATATACATTGAGGATCACCGAATGAAGTACCAGTAGACTTGGCTAACACGAACAGAAACTAAAAGTGTTTATATTAAACAATAAGTTAGATGTTACTTTAATATATAAAAACCATCCTGCTGAACGTTTCTATATAAAAACTGATGTTATAATATGAACCTCGAAACTACTGAAATACATATATAACCATATACAAACAAAAGTGTAAATGTAGAAAACTGGATAGGAAGTGCGATGTATTACCCACCTAGACAAATTATAAAACAAGAACAAGTTTCTCACTTGCTCAATACTATTGAAAGCCCATTTATTTCAATGTCAAAAATTACCACTAGGAATCTAGAATTATCACACTCAAAGAAATAAAACCGTTAAAAACAAGAACAAAAAAAATCTTAAATCTATCGCCATTTCATTACTACAGATCTCTAATACTGTTAATAAGAAGATTGTCTGGAAAAATTACGAAGAGCATTAGATCAAAAAGTTACACTTGAAGTACAACTCAAAAGTAAAGAGGATATTTTAAACTCAATTGAACACTTGACTACAACCACTGAATATGCAACACCTGTTTCATTTCAACTTTTAGGTAACATTAAGGAGTAAGCAATCCAGGACTACTTAAACACACTGTTTTCCACGGAGGAAACGGATTGTTCGCTCTAGAGAGTAGCAAAGAAACTCAAACCACAGCAACATATTCCTTCATTCAGACTACTAAATAGAACGTGAGACCAAAGTGATTGAGACAAGACAATTGTATTTTTCATCTATTTAAGAGAATACGTAATTAAGATCACTCCGAAAGAAGAGAACTCCATTTATGAAAATCTGGACAGCTCCTTGCAGATGGCATTACCTATTAAAGTACAAGTAAGCAGAATAAAAAAAAATTATATATAATTATATATATAATTTAATAACTGGAAGAATCTTGAACAACAGCCAAAAATCTTCGAGAAACTGATCACATACATTTTCAAGGGCATACTAAGAACATGATGATTTCCTAACCATTGGAAACACACCAATTCTAAAACCTGAAAACCTCTTGAGGAAGCATCCCTTGGACAAATCACAAACAAAAATTTAAATTTATTTTTTACCATTTACCTTTAACGCTTGCTTAAGACTGGAATATTCCTTCAAAGCATGGAAACGTTACATTACTTAAAATGTAAATAATAATTGTTTTGATATAATCAACGTGTATAATTAAATCAAAGAAAGAAATTGAGGTTTTACGAAAAATTAGAGAACATCATAAATAAAATATTCTACAATCATCAATTGGTGATTTTAACGCACGAGTAGACGACATACCTCTACAAGGCATTAAATAAAGATTCAATGAACAAGAGACAAACAACGACAAGTTCTGTGTTTAAAACAGTCTGTCAGTTTGTAACAGTTTATTTAAATAACAAACAGATTTTAGATGTGCGAACACTAAATTGGACCAATATAGGTAGCAACCATTCACCTGTTTTTGACAAGATTTAAATAAAATACGTCACACAACAACGAAACAAACTAAAGTTGCTAAATAGTGAGAACACTATAAGTGTTTATTAACCGTTTACAAATAAGAATAAAAAATAACCCAATAATTAATGAAAAATTTAGAAGAAGCGCCATTAAAAGTGAAAACTAATATCGTAAGAATAACAGGGCAATCAGTGGGCAAGAGAAATGATAGAACACAGAAATAAATCTCCATAGTTCACTAATTAAATTACCGAGATAATAAAGAAGAAAGAAGCTTTTATGAGACTGAAAACAACTGGAAACCGGACGATTGCAGATTATATATACAAGAAAGAATTTCAACAAATTTAAAAGTAAGACAACTAAGAGAAGAATACTGAAAGGGTTTCACAGAGAACATAGGGAAGGTCCTATATGGCTCGCAGAAAAATATTTATAGGAGTAGGAAAGCTAAAGTTAGAGGTACTGTGAAAATAAATGCTATAGAAGCAGGACCATGGAAGTAATACTGCAGAAATTTGTATTGAAACTAAAGTAACACCAAATGAAAAAATGTTGATATACCAGTGCGACCAAAATATTGAAAAACAGGAACACGTATGAAAAAGCTATTTATACAGTGACAACAAATACAAAAAAGTGAAACAACAACCTTCTTAATTAATGTATGTAAGAAAATATGCTTCAGATTACACATAAGAAAAAAGAAAGAATTTCTTTAAAATATTATCAGCAGCTTGAAACGAAATAACTGTCATATCAGTAAACAGGCATACTTTTATTCAATTGCTTTCTAACCGCTGGCCCATCGGGTACGCCAAATTTAAATTTTCCAGCTGTTTTTATTTAAATTAGTAACCCTATTGTTTGGCATTATAAAAAATGGATTACTATACAAATAACAACGTATTGTTATTGTTAAAACACATTACAAATTTGGCAAACATTTTGCGAGACTATTCGAAAAGTTCGTGAAATTCTTGGTATCCAGAATTCACTTAACGATTCTACCGTTCTAAGATTAATTAAAAAAATTGAGATAACTGGTTCGGTTATGGACAAACTCTACCGCGTCTTTGTCCTGTGGGGTCGGCCAAAAACATTGCAGTTGTCAGTGAGAGTATTGATGAGAATCCAGGAACATCAACACGTCATTGTTCTCAACAAGTGAATATTATCAAAACCAATTTGCAACGAATTCTCATTAAAGACCTTCACCTCCACCCTTACAAAGTTCAATTAACTTAGAAGCTCATTCCACTAGACCTTTTGCAACGAAGACAATTTGCTAATCAGACGATGGAAAACCAAACTAAATGATTGTGGGTCAATGAAAATCCTCGTGCTATTTATGAAAAACCGATACACCCACAAAGAGCCACTGTTTGATGCGAATTATGGGAAGAAGATGCAATTGGACCGTTCTTTTTTGAGGATAAATTTGGCCAAGCTTTAACTGTGAATGGAGTACGATATCGTGACACGAAATCGAATTTTTTGTAAGATCAATTGAATAATATGGACCTCGAAGAAGTGTAGTTTTAACAGGATGGTGCCACATGCCATGCAGCAACAGAAACCATCAATTTCTTAAGACAACATTTTCCTGGTCGTGTGATTTTCAGATATGTTGACGTTAATTGACCGCACAGATCTTACAACTTGACGCCATGTGCTTTTTTTAGGATTTTGTAAAGTCTAAGGTCTATGCTAAAAAACCATAAATAATTCCTTCAACAAAAACAGAAATCTTCGAAAATTTAATCAAAAGGTACGAAAGAACTGTACCCAATACGGCATTGGTCAAAAAAACCAAAACGAAATTTATGTAAAACTCGTTTCAAAATTTTAAAGGCGTTTTTCTCGAAATGCCATTTTTCAAAACCATAACTCGATTAATTTTTAATATTTTCATTTGAAATTTTAACCACATCTTCAAAACAACATTTTGAAAGAAACACGTACGGAATTTTCGATAAATTAATTAGAAATTTTTTTATAAACAAGTAGCTGCCCTTTTTTTCGTTAAAAATTGAACATCTAACTTCAAATACTTGCCAATTACACAAAAATCAATATTTTTAAAATTCCGTACGTGTTTCTCTAGCTATACTTATGTAGATTGAGAAGAAATTTTTTATTTTGCGCCAAATGTACCGCGGAGCGCCTCGAAGCCGACCTGCCTTGAAATATTTACCAATAAAAAATTTGTTTATAATTTAATATATGCCTAATAACATACTTCAACAGTTTTTTTATATATATATTCCATTAAAAAAAAGTTAAAAAACGCTTTTTTGAGGGGCCTACAGTGGTGTTACCCATTAAAGAACCGTAAAGTACTACCCACCCTTATATTAAACAATGTTACGTTTAGTATGGACGGCAAACAATCTGAAGCCTTTGCCTCCCATCTTGAAAAAAATTTCACACTATATCTGTAATCCAATACAGACATTTTCTATACTCAAACAAAATATTCCCATTTCCGAAAACGTTGAACCCACATTACCCAAAGAACTAGCCCAATTGCATAGCAGCTTTACTTAAACGAAAAACATCTGGTCATGATTTTATGCCCAACATTGTACTTCAGCACTTAGGTAAGAAATGTTTAGCGTACTTAGCCTCCCTCTTTAATGGATGTCTCCGAAAAGGCTACTTTGCTAAGAAATTGAGGCATGCTCATATTCCTATGTTTGCCAAGTCAGGTAAAAACAAAAATAATATTACTAACTAATGACCTATAAGGGGGGACGCGGTGGTTCAGATCGTTCAAGCAGATGGCTCTGTCTTCTAGCCGGCGCGCGCGAGTTCGAGTCTCGCTCAACCCATGGGTGTGTGTGAATGTCCTATAATAAGTACACGTTAGTGGGCACAATAGGCTCTTGAGGCTGCAGTGCCTGTAAGTGCACCAAAATAAAAAGACCTATAAGTCCCCTAACCACTCCCTCATAGAAACATTACACACCTTGTCACCCTTTTAATTCGGTTTTAGGAGAGAGCCATTCACATGTCATCAGCTTCAACGTATCAGCGAAATTATTTCAACTGGCTTTGAAAATAAGAATTACACCACAGTGGTCTTTCTCGATGTAATACAGGTCTTCGACAAGGTCTAGATCGGAGACCTGAACATATCTATTTATCTTCAAGCAATCTCTTCTTTTTCCTTGAATATTGAACGTTCGCAGTTAAAGTGAATTTTTATATATTGATTATTGATATTTATACTGTTACTTTCGAAATTGTATTTGTGACTGAGCTAGAACTTCGTAAAGGTGGAAACAGTTTATTTTCTTTGCTTTTAAGATTTTGTTTTATTGTTGTTCTTTAATTGTTGGCCTGTTTTTTTTTGTGTTAGACATAGTGCCATAATGATTGACATGTTTCACGAAGACAAATGATTGATTGCAGTAGACTTGGGTGTGCTTACAGTTTTAAAATTTTGTGCATTGTATTATGTCCCCATTTCGATAGATTTTGTTTTAGATGTACTTAAAATTATAGATGTCTTTATAGTTATTGTCTGGTTAGAGATCTACGAAAAGAAAGGTAGTGTTTTTTTTTTGTTTGCGTCCGATATTAATTATATTTCTCACAACAAATCCTGTATCTTGCAAGTCTTCTTCAATGCTCTCTAGCGGGCTTTATTGTGCAAGTACCTGTATAACCTGTCTTCTTTCATTTAATATATGTGGAAAATTATTTCAATTTTTTGCATGTATTTTAGAATTTAACTGGGTGTTTATGGGATATGGCTGTTGAATTTAAATATGTCACCAATTAAAGCTTCAATGGTATTTTGTTTTTCTTCGATAACGTTTTAATTATTTGTTCATATGTTATTACTCCGCAGATCAATGTTTGGCTCTGCGTATTTATCAACAACTTTAATTTCCGTTTCTCCTGGTGGGGAATTAAGAGGTACACATCTGTCGCTGTGTATTTTTTTAACCATTATTATTTGTTTGTTTTCTGTGTGTGATTTAATTTATATTTTTTTGTACACCACCCTTATCATCTGTCGATGAGCCCGTATTGCGTCATAAAGCTTTAATCTGGTCCTTTCCTTTCTTTTCCGTTTAGTTTCTGTTTTAATTCCTTCTTACAATTTTCGTCTCCATTCTGATACCTTATATTCAAGCCATTTACATTTCCTTTTTATTTATGTATTTACTTTTAGTTGGTTTGTACTTTTCCATAATTCTTCATTCATATTTTGTAACCGCGATACCTTAAATACCCCTCTCAAATACATATGTAGTTTTTGTTTGTGTTGCTTCCTTAGTCAATCATGATTCGTACAGCACAACCGCATTTAGCTTTGCATAAAATGTATGCAATTAAGTGTTAATATTTAAATTATTTACGTTCCACGTGACACTAAATTTTACATCAAAATTTCTTATTGTATTGCATTAACTATGCATGTATCTGACACCCTCAAAGATAAAAGGAGGATGCGCTTAATGAGATACGGTTTTATTAAGCTTCTAGTAGTAATACAAAGAGGGTCCAAAGCCCAGCAACCCTAAACATCGTGTGGACTTTACATTTCAATGTAGTTCCGATATGAGTATTGCCGTTTTCGAGTTATGGTTTTATTAATCCCCATATAATTGTACAATAAAAATCATTCAAATGTTCGGTATAAGGGATAACAAGGGCACCATTCTCAACAGGGCTCTTTCATTTGTCTTGCACTTAAAGAGATATGGTTTTGTTAAGCTTTTAGTAGTAATACAAAGAGGGTCCAAGCCCAGCAACCCTAAATAACGCGTGGACTTTACTTTTCAATGGAGTTCCGCTATGAGTATTGGCGTTTTCCAGTTATGGTCTTATTAATCCCCATATAATTATACAATAAAAATCATTCAAATGTTCCGTTTGTTTTGCAATTAATGAGATATGGTTTTGTTAAGCTTTTTAGTAGTAATACAAAGAGGGTCCAAGCCCAGCAACCCTAAATAACGCGTGGACTTTACTTTTCAATGGAGTTCCGCTATGAGTATTGGCGTTTTCCAGTTATGGTTTTATTAATCCCCATATAATTATACAATAAAATCATTCAAATGTTCCGTTTGTTTTGCAATTAATGAGATATGGTTTTGTTAAGCTTTTAGTAGTAATACAAAGAGGGTCCAAGCCCAGCAACCCTAAATAACGCGTGGACTTTACTTTTCAATGGAGTTCCGCTATGAGTATTGGCGTTTTCCAGTTATGGTTTTATTAATCCCCATATAATTATACAATAAAAATCATTCAAATGTTCGGTATAAGGGATAGCAAGGGCCCGATTCTCAACAGGGCTCTTCCGTTTTGTTTTGCAATTAATGAGATATGGTTATGTTAAGCTTTTAGTAGTAATACAAAGAGGGTCCAAGCCCAGCAACCCTAAATAACGCGTGGACTTTACTTTTCAATGGAGTTCCGCTATGAGTATTGGCGTTTTCCAGTTATGGTTTTATTAATCCCCATATAATTATACAATAAAAATCATTCAAATGTTCCGTTTGTTTTGCAATTAATGAGATATGGTTTTGTTAAGCTTTTAGTAGTAATACAAAGAGGGTCCAAAGCCCAGCAACCCTAAATATTGCGTGGACTTTACTTTTCAATGGAGTTCCGCTATGAGTATTGGCGTTTTCCAGTTATGGTCTTATTAATCCCCATATAATTATACAATAAAAATCATTCAAATGTTCCGTTTGTTTTGCAATTAATGAGATATGGTTTTGTTAAGCTTTTAGTAGTAATACAAAGAGGGTCCAAGCCCAGCAACCCTAAATAACGCGTGGACTTTACTTTTCAATGGAGTTCCGCTATGAGTATTGGCGTTTTCGAGTTATGGTTTTATTAATCCCCATATAATTATACAATAAAATCATTCAAATGTTCGGTATAAGGGATAGCAAGGGCCCGATTCTCAACAGGGCTCTTCCGTTTTGTTTTGCAATTAATGAGATATGGTTATGTTAAGCTTTTAGTAGTAATACAAAGAGGGTCCAAGCCCAGCAACCCTAAATAACGCGTGGACTTTACTTTTCAATGGAGTTCCGCTATGAGTATTGGCGTTTTCCAGTTATGGTTTTATTAATCCCCATATAATTATACAATAAAAATCATTCAAATGTTCCGTTTGTTTTGCAATTAATGAGATATGGTTTTGTTAAGCTTTTAGTAGTAATACAAAGAGGGTCCAAGCCCAGCAACCCTAAATAACGCGTGGACTTTACTTTTCAATGGAGTTCCGCTATGAGTATTGGCGTTTTCGAGTTATGGTTTTATTAATCCCCATATAATTATACAATAAAAATCATTCAAATGTTCGGTATAAGGGATAGCAAGGGCCCGATTCTCAACAGGGCTCTTCCGTTTTGTTTTGCAATTAATGAGATATGGTTATGTTAAGCTTTTAGTAGTAATACAAAGAGGGTCCAAGCCCAGCAACCCTAAATAACGCGTGGACTTTACTTTTCAATGGAGTTCCGCTATGAGTATTGGCGTTTTCCAGTTATGGTTTTATTAATCCCCATATAATTATACAATAAAATCATTCAAATGTTCGGTATAAGGGATAGCAAGGGCCCGATTCTCAACAGGGCTCTTCCGTTTTGTTTTGCAATTAATGAGATATGGTTATGTTAAGCTTTTAGTAGTAATACAAAGTGGGTCCAAGCCCAGCAACCCTAAATAACGCGTGGACTTTACTTTTCAATGGAATTCCGCTATGAGTATTGGCGTTTTCCAGTTATGGTTTTATTAATCCCCATATAATTATACAATAAAAATCATTCAAATGTTCCGTTTGTTTTGCAATTAATGAGATATGGTTTTGTTAAGCTTTTAGTAGTAATACAAAGAGGGTCCAAGCCCAGCAACCCTAAATAACGCGTGGACTTTACTTTTCAATGGAGTTCCGCTATGAGTATTGGCGTTTTCGAGTTATGGTTTTATTAATCCCCATATAATTATACAATAAAAATCATTCAAATGTTCGGTATAAGGGATAGCAAGGGCCCGATTCTCAACAGGGCTCTTCCGTTTTGTTTTGCAATTAATGAGATATGGTTATGTTAAGCTTTTAGTAGTAATACAAAGAGGGTCCAAGCCCAGCAACCCTAAATAACGCGTGGACTTTACTTTTCAATGGAGTTCCGCTATGAGTATTGGCGTTTTCGAGTTATGGTTTTATTAATCCCCATATAATTATACAATAAAAATCATTCAAATGTTCGATATAAAGGATAGCAAGGGCCCGATTCTCAACAGGGCTCTTCCGTTTTGTTTTGCAATTAATGAGATATGGTTATGTTAAGCTTTTAGTAGTAATACAAAGAGGGTCCAAGCCCAGCAACCATAAATAACGCGTGGACTTTACTTTTCAATGGAGTTCCGTTATGAGTATTGCTGTTTTCGAGTTATGGTTTTATTAATCCCCATATAATTATACAATAAAAATCATTCAAATGTTCGGTATAAGGGATAGCAAGAGCCCGATTCTCAACAGGGCTCTTCCGTTTTGTTTTGCAATTAATGAGATATGGTTATGTTAAGCTTTTAGTAGTAATACAAAGAGGGCCCAAGCCCAGCAACCCTAAATAACGCGTGGACTTTACTTTTCAATGGAGTTCCGCTATGAGTATTGGCGTTTTCGAGTTATGGTTTTATTAATCCCCATATAATTATACAATAAAAATCATTCAAATGTTCGGTATAAAGGATAGCAAGGGCCCGATTCTCAACAGGGCTCTTCCGTTTTGTTTTGCAATTAATGAGATATGGTTATGTTAAGCTTTTAGTAGTAATACAAAGAGGGTCCAAGCCCAGCAACCCTAAATAACGCGTGGACTTTACTTTTCAATGGAGTTCCGCTATGAGTATTGGCGTTTTCGAGTTATGGTTTTATTAATCCCCATATAATTATACAATAAAATCATTCAAATGTTCGGTATAAAGGATAGCAAGGGCCCGATTCTCAACAGGGCTCTTCCGTTTTGTTTTGCAATTAATGAGATATGGTTATGTTAAGCTTTTAGTAGTAATACAAAGAGGGTCCAAGCCCAGCAACCCTAAATAACGCGTGGACTTTACTTTTCAATGGAGTTCCGCTATGAGTATTGGCGTTTTCGAGTTATGGTTTTATTAATCCCCATATAATTATACAATAAAAATCATTCAAATGTTCGGTATAAGGGATAGCAAGGGCCCGATTCTCAACAGGGCTCTTCCGTTTTGTTTTGCAATTAATGAGATATGGTTATGTTAAGCTTTTAGTAGTAATACAAAGAGGGTCCAAGCCCAGCAACCCTAAATAACGCGTGGACTTTACTTTTCAATGGAGTTCCGCTATGAGTATTGGCGTTTTCGAGTTATGGTTTTATTAATCCCCATATAATTATACAATAAAAATCATTCAAATGTTCCGTTTGTTTTGCAATTAATGAGATATGGTTTTGTTAAGCTTTTAGTAGTAATACAAAGAGGGTCCAAGCCCAGCAACCCTAAATAACGCGTGGACTTTACTTTTCAATGGAGTTCCGCTATGAGTATTGGCGTTTTCGAGTTATGGTTTTATTAATCCCCATATAATTATACAATAAAAATCATTCAAATGTTCGGTATAAGGGATAGCAAGGGCCCGATTCTCAACAGGGCTCTTCCGTTTTGTTTTGCAATTAATGAGATATGGTTTTGTTAAGCTTTTAGTAGTAATACAAAGAGGGTCCAAGCCCAGCAACCCTAAATAACGCGTGGACTTTACTTTTCAATGGAGTTCCGCTATGAGTATTGGCGTTTTCCAGTTATGGTTTTATTAATCCCCATATAATTATACAATAAAAATCATTCAAATGTTCGGTATAAAGGATAGCAAGGGCCCGATTCTCAACAGGGCTCTTCCGTTTTGTTTTGCAATTAATGAGATATGGTTATGTTAAGCTTTTAGTAGTAATACAAAGAGGTCCAAGCCCAGCAACCCTAAATAACGCGTGGACTTTACTTTTCAATGGAGTTCCGCTATGAGTATTGGCGTTTTCGAGTTATGGTTTTATTAATCCCATATAATTATACAATAAAAATCATTTAAATGTTCGGTATAAGGGATAGCAAGGGCCCGATTCTCAACAGGGCTCTTCCGTTTTGTTTTGCAATTAATGAGATATGGTTTTGTTAAGCTTTTAGTAGTAATACAAAGAGGGTCCAAGCCCAGCAACCCTAAATAACGCGTGGACTTTACTTTTCAATGGAGTTCCGCTATGAGTATTGGCGTTTTCCAGTTATGGTTTTATTAATCCCCATATAATTATACAATAAAAATCATTCAAATGTTCCGTTTGTTTTGCAATTAATGAGATATGGTTTTGTTAAGCTTTTAGTAGTAATACAAAGAGGGTCCAAGCCCAGCAACCCTAAATAACGCGTGGACTTTACTTTTCAATGGAGTTCCGCTATGAGTATTGGCGTTTTCGAGTTATGGTTTTATTAATCCCCATATAATTATACAATAAAAATCATTCAAATGTTCGGTATAAGGGATAGCAAGGGCCCGATTCTCAACAGGCCTCTTCCGTTTTGTTTTGCAATTAATGAGATATGGTTATGTTAAGCTTTTAGTAGTAATACAAAGAGGGTCCAAGCCCAGCAACCCTAAATAACGCGTGGACTTTACTTTTCAATGGAGTTCCGCTATGAGTATTGGCGTTTTCGAGTTATGGTTTTATTAATCCCCATATAATTATACAATAAAAATCATTCAAATGTTCCGTTTGTTTTGCAATTAATGAGATATGGTTTTGTTAAGCTTTTAGTAGTAATACAAAGAGGGTCCAAGCCCAGCAACCCTAAATAACGCGTGGACTTTACTTTTCAATGGAGTTCCGCTATGAGTATTGGCGTTTTCGAGTTATGGTTTTATTAATCCCCATATAATTATACAATAAAAATCATTCAAATGTTCGGTATAAGGGATAGCAAGGGCCCGATTCTCAACAGGGCTCTTCCGTTTTGTTTTGCAATTAATGAGATATGGTTTTGTTAAGCTTTTAGTAGTAATACAAAGAGGGTCCAAGCCCAGCAACCCTAAATAACGCGTGGACTTTACTTTTCAATGGAGTTCCGCTATGAGTATTGGCGTTTTCCAGTTATGGTTTTATTAATCCCCATATAATTATACAATAAAAATCATTCAAATGTTCCGTTTGTTTTGCAATTAATGAGATATGGTTTTGTTAAGCTTTTAGTAGTAATACAAAGAGGGTCCAAGCTCAGCAACCCTAAATAACGCGTGGACTTTACTTTTCAATGGAGTTCCGCTATGAGTATTGGCGTTTTCCAGTTATGGTCTTATTAATCCCCATATAATTATACAATAAAAATCATTCAAATGTTCGATATAAAGGATAGCAAGGGCCCGATTCTCAACAGGGCTCTTCCGTTTTGTTTTGCAATTAATGAGATATGGTTATGTTAAGCTTTTAGTAGTAATACAAAGAGGGCCCAAGCCCAGCAACCCTAAATAACGCGTGGACTTTACTTTTCAATGGAGTTCCGCTATGAGTATTGGCGTTTTCGAGTTATGGTTTTATTAATCCCCATATAATTATACAATAAAAATCATTCAAATGTTCGGTATAAAGGATAGCAAGGGCCCGATTCTCAACAGGGCTCTTCCGTTTTGTTTTGCAATTAATGAGATATGGTTATGTTAAGCTTTTAGTAGTAATACAAAGAGGGTCCAAGCCCAGCAACCCTAAATAACGCGTGGACTTTACTTTTCAATGGAGTTCCGCTATGAGTATTGGCGTTTTCGAGTTATGGTTTTATTAATCCCCATATAATTATACAATAAAAATCATTCAAATGTTCGGTATAAAGGATAGCAAGGGCCCGATTCTCAACAGGGCTCTTCCGTTTTGTTTTGCAATTAATGAGATATGGTTATGTTAAGCTTTTAGTAGTAATACAAAGAGGGTCCAAGCCCAGCAACCCTAAATAACGCGTGGACTTTACTTTTCAATGGAGTTCCGCTATGAGTATTGGCGTTTTCGAGTTATGGTTTTATTAATCCCCATATAATTATACAATAAAAATCATTCAAATGTTCGGTATAAGGGATAGCAAGGGCCCGATTCTCAACAGGGCTCTTCCGTTTTGTTTTGCAATTAATGAGATATGGTTATGTTAAGCTTTTAGTAGTAATACAAAGAGGGTCCAAGCCCAGCAACCCTAAATAACGCGTGGACTTTACTTTTCAATGGAGTTCCGCTATGAGTATTGGCGTTTTCGAGTTATGGTTTTATTAATCCCCATATAATTATACAATAAAAATCATTCAAATGTTCCGTTTGTTTTGCAATTAATGAGATATGGTTTTGTTAAGCTTTTAGTAGTAATACAAAGAGGGTCCAAGCCCAGCAACCCTAAATAACGCGTGGACTTTACTTTTCAATGGAGTTCCGCTATGAGTATTGGCGTTTTCGAGTTATGGTTTTATTAATCCCCATATAATTATACAATAAAAATCATTCAAATGTTCGGTATAAGGGATAGCAAGGGCCCGATTCTCAACAGGGCTCTTCCGTTTTGTTTTGCAATTAATGAGATATGGTTTTGTTAAGCTTTTAGTAGTAATACAAAGAGGGTCCAAGCCCAGCAACCCTAAATAACGCGTGGACTTTACTTTTCAATGGAGTTCCGCTATGAGTATTGGCGTTTTCCAGTTATGGTTTTATTAATCCCATATAATTATACAATAAAAATCATACAAATGGTCGGTATAAAGGATAGCAAGGGCCCGATTCTAACCAGGGCTCTTCCGTTTTGTTTTGCAATTAATGAGATATGGTTATGTTAAGCTTTTAGTAGTAATACAAAGAGGGTCCAAGCCCAGCAACCCTAAATAACGCGTGGACTTTACTTTTCAATGGAGTTCCGCTATGAGTATTGGCGTTTTCGAGTTATGGTTTATTAATCCCCATATAATTATACAATAAAAATCATTCAAATGTTCGGTATAAAGGATAGCAAGGGCCCGATTCTCAACAGGGCTCTTCCGTTTTGTTTTGCAATTAATGAGATATGGTTATGTTAAGCTTTTAGTAGTAATACAAAGAGGGTCCAAGCCCAGCAACCCTAAATAACGCGTGGACTTTACTTTTCAATGGAGTTCCGCTATGAGTATTGGCGTTTTCGAGTTATGGTTTTATTAATCCCCATATAATTATACAATAAAAATCATTCAAATGTTCGGTATAAGGGATAGCAAGGGCCCGATTCTCAACAGGGCTCTTCCGTTTTGTTTTGCAATTAATGAGATATGGTTATGTTAAGCTTTTAGTAGTAATACAAAGAGGGTCCAAGCCCAGCAACCCTAAATAACGCGTGGACTTTACTTTTCAATGGAGTTCCGCTATGAGTATTAGGCGTTTTCGAGTTATGGTTTTATTAATCCCCATATAATTATACAATAAAAATCATTCAAATGTTCCGTTTGTTTTGCAATTAATGAGATATGGTTTTGTTAAGCTTTTAGTAGTAATACAAAGAGGGTCCAAGCCCAGCAACCCTAAATAACGCGTGGACTTTACTTTTCAATGGAGTTCCGCTATGAGTATTGGCGTTTTCGAGTTATGGTTTTATTAATCCCCATATAATTATACAATAAAATCATTCAAATGTTCGGTATAAGGGATAGCAAGGGCCCGATTCTCAACAGGGCTCTTCCGTTTTGTTTTGCAATTAATGAGATATGGTTTTGTTAAGCTTTTAGTAGTAATACAAAGAGGGTCCAAGCCCAGCAACCCTAAATAACGCGTGGACTTTACTTTTCAATGGAGTTCCGCTATGAGTATTGGCGTTTTCCAGTTATGGTTTTATTAATCCCCATATAATTATACAATAAAATCATTCAAATGTTCGGTATAAAGGATAGCAAGGGCCCGATTCTCAACAGGGCTCTTCCGTTTTGTTTTGCAATTAATGAGATATGGTTATGTTAAGCTTTTAGTAGTAATACAAAGAGGGTCCAAGCCCAGCAACCCTAAATAACGCGTGGACTTTACTTTTCAATGGAGTTCCGCTATGAGTATTAGCGTTTTCGAGTTATGGTTTTATTAATCCCCATATAATTATACAATAAAATCATTCAAATGTTCGGTATAAGGGATAGCAAGGGCCCGATTCTCAACAGGGCTCTTCCGTTTTGTTTTGCAATTAATGAGATATGGTTTTGTTAAGCTTTTAGTAGTAATACAAAGAGGGTCCAAGCCCAGCAACCCTAAATAACGCGTGGACTTTACTTTTCAATGGAGTTCCGCTATGAGTATTGGCGTTTTCCAGTTATGGTTTTATTAATCCCCATATAATTATACAATAAAAATCATTCAAATGTTCCGTTTGTTTTGCAATTAATGAGATATGGTTTTGTTAAGCTTTTAGTAGTAATACAAAGAGGGTCCAAGCCCAGCAACCCTAAATAACGCGTGGACTTTACTTTTCAATGGAGTTCCGCTATGAGTATTGGCGTTTTCGAGTTATGGTTTTATTAATCCCATATAATTATACAATAAAAATCATTCAAATGTTCGGTATAAGGGATAGCAAGGGCCCGATTCTCAACAGGGCTCTTCCGTTTTGTTTTGCAATTAATGAGATATGGTTATGTTAAGCTTTTAGTAGTAATACAAAGAGGGTCCAAGCCCAGCAACCCTAAATAACGCGTGGACTTTACTTTTCAATGGAGTTCCGCTATGAGTATTGGCGTTTTCGAGTTATGGTTTTATTAATCCCATATAATTATACAATAAAAATCATTCAAATGTTCCGTTTGTTTTGCAATTAATGAGATATGGTTTTGTTAAGCTTTTAGTAGTAATACAAAGAGGGTCCAAGCCCAGCAACCCTAAATAACGCGTGGACTTTACTTTTCAATGGAGTTCCGCTATGAGTATTGGCGTTTTCGAGTTATGGTTTTATTAATCCCCATATAATTATACAATAAAAATCATTCAAATGTTCGGTATAAGGGATAGCAAGGGCCCGATTCTCAACAGGGCTCTTCCGTTTTGTTTTGCAATTAATGAGATATGGTTTTGTTAAGCTTTTAGTAGTAATACAAAGAGGGTCCAAGCCCAGCAACCCTAAATAACGCGTGGACTTTACTTTTCAATGGAGTTCCGCTATGAGTATTGGCGTTTTCCAGTTATGGTTTTATTAATCCCCATATAATTATACAATAAAAATCATTCAAATGTTCCGTTTGTTTTGCAATTAATGAGATATGGTTTTGTTAAGCTTTTAGTAGTAATACAAAGAGGGTCCAAGCTCAGCAACCCTAAATAACGCGTGGACTTTACTTTTCAATGGAGTTCCGCTATGAGTATTGGCGTTTTCCAGTTATGGTCTTATTAATCCCCATATAATTATACAATAAAAATCATTCAAATGTTCGGTATAAGGGATAGCAAGGGCCCGATTCTCAACAGGGCTCTTCCGTTTTTTTTTTGCAATTAATGAGATATGGTTATGTTAAGCTTTTAGTAGTAATACAAAGAGGGTCCAAGCCCAGCAACCCTAAATAACGCGTGGACTTTACTTTTCAATGGAGTTCCGCTATGAGTATTGGCGTTTTCCAGTTATGGTTTTATTAATCCCCATATAATTATACAATAAAAATCATTCAAATGTTCCGTTTGTTTTGCAACTAATGAGATATGGTTTTGTTAAGCTTTTAGTAGTAATACAAAGAGGGTCCAAGCCCAGCAACCCTAAATAACGCGTGGACTTTACTTTTCAATGGAGTTCCGCTATGAGTATTAGGCGTTTTCGAGTTATGGTTTTATTAATCCCCATATAATTATACAATAAAAATCATTCAAATGTTCGGTATAAGGGATAGCAAGGCCCGATTCTCAACAGGGCTCTTCCGTTTTGTTTTGCAATTAATGAGATATGGTTATGTTAAGCTTTTAGTAGTAATACAAAGAGGGTCCAAGCCCAGCAACCCTAAATAACGCGTGGACTTTACTTTTCAATGGAGTTCCGCTATGAGTATTGGCGTTTTCCAGTTATGGTTTTATTAATCCCCATATAATTATACAATAAAAATCATTCAAATGTTCCGTTTGTTTTGCAATTAATGAGATATGGTTTTGTTAAGCTTTTAGTAGTAATACAAAGAGGGTCCAAGCCCAGCAACCCTAAATAACGCGTGGACTTTACTTTTCAATGGAGTTCCGCTATGAGTATTGGCGTTTTCCAGTTATGGTTTTATTAATCCCCATATAATTATACAATAAAAATCATTCAAATGTTCCGTTTGTTTTGCAATTAATGAGATATGGTTTTGTTAAGCTTCTAGTAATAATACAAATACAGCCGATTGCGAGTTTTGGTTTTGTTAACCTTCTAGTAGTAATACAAAGACGCCCATAAGACCAGCAGCCCTAGAACGTCTTGTGGGCTTCACTTTGTAATGGAGTTCCGATATGAGTATTGCCGTTAACGAGATATGGTTTTATAAATCTTCATATAATTATACAATGACAGTCATACAAATAGTCGGCCTAAATCTTCGGGATTGTCCCGTTTTCATTTACGGCCTGCCATATGTTTTGCGGTTAACGAGAGATTTTTTTGTAAATCTTCTAGTACTTTTAGAAAAACGGCTTTAACGCCAGAGACCCTAATACATCGTGGAATCTTCACTTTTCAATGGAATTCTATAAATATTGCCGTTAATGAGATATGACTTTATAAATTTCCATATAATTTGTACAATGACAATCATACAAATAGTCGGCCTAGAAGTTTGCGAGGGCCGCATTTTGTCTGTCACCTTCAATTGTATTATTCAACATAATCTTGAGCTTAAGAAACATGAAATAATTGCTACTGACCTGTTCCTGTGAATGTGCTTTGTTGTCTATTCACGAACTTATTTTTTATATTCGTTATTTTTGTAACTTTACAACATTCCTCGGCTGTTTGTAATATTGCGTTCTTGATATTTTCCCATATTTTTTCTGCTTGATCTTATTCTCTTCAAGTTTTCTTTGAAATTTTTGTTTTGCTTCTTTTTCGGTTAGTCTATGATTTCTTATTTTTTATTATTTTTCTTTTTTTTTGTTTCTTTTTATGTATTGTATTGCTTACTGTTATCTCTACCATGTAGCGGTCGTTTTTTATTTCCGGTCTTCTTTTTATTTTAATATTTTTCTTTATTTGCTTACTAAATATAAAACAGTTTAGACTCTTCATTTTTGCTCTGCGTTTCCATTGTTATTTTATGTATTTTTTTTGTGCATGAAATGTGTGTTTATTTATTCGTTCTCTATACAAAATTCCAGTATTTTTTCTCTATTAGCTGTTTTTCCCTAAATTTTCCCAGGCTCCATTAAAAACCTTCATTTTTGTCCCCCACTCTTCTATATAGATTCCCCTTTAGTATAACTATTTTAATATAATTATCTATTACTTGCTGTATTTTATCTATAAATTTTTCCTTTCCTGCCTTCGCATCAACTTCATTGAGTCCATATGCTACTACTACCTCCTCACCTATTTCATATTCGATTTCTAGTAGTAGAATTCTTTCATTTTTGTATTTTTAATGTTTCTCTCTCTCTCTCTCTCCCTCTTTCTCTCTCTCTCTCTGTCTCCCCCCTCCCTCTCTTTCCCTCTCTTTCTCTATCTCTCCCTTCCTCTTTTCCCTCTCTCTTCTCTCTCTCTCTCTCTGTTTCCCTCTCCCTCTCTCTCCCTCTCACTTCCTCTCTCGCCTATCTGTCTGTCGGTCGGTCTGTCGATCCGTCACAAAATTTGCGATTTTTTATTTAAAATTTGAAAATGGATTCTTATAGGAAATTTTACGCTGAATTCGAAAATGAAGTCGAAAAAATTCTATGTCGAATAATTTTCGAGATATTCGATTTCGAATTTTCCCGAAATTTGAAATCGAAATCGAAAGGTCTTTTTAAGTTCGTTCTGGTATTGCTGACAGAGTAATCTCTCCGCCGGCCCCATGTTTTTAATTTTGTTTTCTTATATATTTCTTTTCTCTCTAGTATTGATTTTAGAGCATAGTATAGTTTATTTGATCTACTCATCCTACTTGCTAGTTCCATGTCGATGTTTCCATCGTTTGTTATAATGCTACTCAGTTGTTACTTTTTCTACGTTTATGTTATTGCATTTTATTTGTGTGTTGTCCGGTTCTTTGTCGTTTATGATTATAACTTTGGTCTTTTCTATGTTTATTTCCATTTTTAAGTTCTCTATCTCTTCCGTCCATATGTCTATTAACCTTTGCATCTTCTTCTTGGAGTCTGCTATCAATACCATGTCATCTGCATACATGAAAGTGTCGATTTTAACCGGTTCCAGTTTTTGATATCCAATTATTATTTGTATAATTTGAATGAGGTGTTTCGAAATGTGTGTGTCTTCTAGACTTTTCCATATTACTTCTCTCTCTATTGAGTCGAAAGCTGCTCTAAAGTCAATGAATACCAGTGTAAGTTCCTCTCCGGTCTTTAATCTTCGATCTATTAGGTCCCTTATTATAAATATATTGTTATTTGTTTGTTTTCCTGATATAAATTCTTTCAGGGTTTCCCAACTTTTCAATTTCTAATCAGTTTCTCTTGGATGTTTTTCTCTTTTAATCTTTTTATATTTATTTTGTAGTATTTCTGTCTCTCTTCCATCCTTGCTATACTTTCTTTTATTATTGCTGTGACCATCCTATGATTTATAGATAGTTCTGGTTTTATTTCTGTCCTTATGTTTTTTATTTCTTGTTCCAGATTTTTCGTGTACACTGTATATTCGATCAGGTTTTTTAAATTTCTTTCTTCTAACACGAAAGCGTGTTTTTCTTCATCTTTTTGTTCCCAAAACATATTTTCAATTAACAGGTCGTTTGATTGGCAGTAATCTTGCATCTTCTTGCCGTTTCTATATCTTCCTCTCCATATCCTCCTAAGCTTTCTTTCTCTCTATTTACATCTATTCCCACTCTTGCATTCCAATCTCCAATTATTATAATTTTCTGGTATTGTTCTCTTATTTTATCTATTTCATATTGTAGTTCTGCGTATTATTTCAGCACTTCTTCTTTCGCTGTTCCTTCTATTGGTCCATATATTTGTGTTATCACTATTGTTTCTTGTTAGTTTTATATATATTGTTATAATTCGGGATGACACTGCTTCGTATTTAACTGTTCTTTTTTCCAGTTCTGTGTTTACGATTATCCCCCTCTCTTCGCTCTTTGGTCTTGTGGCTTTCCTAAATAGTAGAGGCTATATCTTTCAGTTATTTTATTGTATCCTCTTCCTTGTTTTTTTTTTGTTTCACTTATTCCTATTAAGTCTATTCTTTTTGTCTTTCATTTCTTCTATTAATTCTAATTCTTTCCCAGTTAATGACGTTGTATTCCATGTAACATTATTATTTCTTTTTTATTTCACTTCCTTTCGTTTGCCAGGGTCGTCGTTTTTATTTTCGCTCTTTTCTTTTCTCTTTAGTTTCTTGTTCTGCTTGTTTTTGTTATTTTTCTCAATTGATCCTCTAAGGAGCGTGATTCCGAAGATCTTACGCTTGTCTTCCTTTTGTTTTTCCCGTTGCTAAGTGTTTCTTCCTCTGGTATTTCTTTTTCGGTTTTCTCTCGCGTCTGTTTCATCATTGTCATCATGTGTCATTTACTATTAATTTGTTGTAACTTAGGTATGCTTTTTGGTCTTTTCCTTTCGCCTCCTTCAGTTTTGGTATTAGTTGTTTCCGTTCTTCTATTATTTCTTTTGAATAGTCTTCGTCGATCCACACATTTGTTGGTTTTCATGAGTTTTAGTAATATTGGCCTTGCTTTTTTTTTATATCTCCCGATTTTAATAATTTCTTCCATATCGTTTTCCATATCTACTTTTATTCCCATTTTATCCAATGCCGTTTCTACTTTTCCTATGGTTGTTATCTTCCTCCTTTTCTTCATCGGAAATTCCTTTGATTATCAAATTTTTCATTCCAATTTGTTTTTCAAACCATCAATTTTTTGGTCTTGTTTTGAGATTTTTTCTTTTAGTTGCTTGTTTTCTGTTTTTATTTTTCTGTTTTCTGAAGTTACTTCCTCTAGTTTGTTATCTATTTCTAATAGTTTATTTTCAATTCGTTCAAGTATTTTCTGTGTTTTTTCTATTGTGATTTCTTTTTAATGCCTTATACACTTGAAATGTTGTTGCCAATTCTTTTAATGAGTTTTTTTTTAATACGGCTGTTTGTTATTTGAATTTGCCGCGGATGGTTTCAATGCTTATCGTGTTGCCGCGCGTCCACCTCAAATCGACCAGATCATCGTTATCAGTGTGCTTAAATTTTGTTTATGTTTATTTTCTGCTTAAATCTAGTCCCACCTTATGATTTGGTTGTTGTATGATTAGATTAATACTTCTTTTGCTTTCCACCGCTTCTCGCTATATATTTGGCACTAACTTTCCACTTTATTTGCAATTTTACTAGAGCACAAATCGCTTATGTTTTCACTCTAATCCAGGGCCGCATTCATTTTCATCAAAGACTTGACAAACGTTTAAAAAAGTTGCTGTAAAGAACTTCTTGTTTTCAAGTACTTCATTAATGACGTGAATTATTCAGTTAGTCTGTTAAGCAGTCGAACGGTCACTTTTAAATACAAATAGATAAAGGGCACTAAATCTTGATTTAGTTTTCGGACATTTGATATTACAAATAATAGGCTGATTGGTCCATATAATGATGCTATTTTTGGTCCTTTTCCGGTTGCGGTACTAAGATGACTTCAGCTGTTTTTAATTGTTTAGACCAGTGGCGAAATATGAATATTGCATTGTATATGTATATTTATAGCACAATTCCTTTCATTTGGAGTTTTTTTTTGTCATTTTTGGTGTTAGTTTATCCAGTCTGGCCCTTTCTTAGTAATTAAAATATCCTTTAACTTCCTTTGGAATAAACAATCGAATTCATCAAATGTTCTCGGGTATGGTAAGAATTTCTTGTTCTATTTCTAGATCGGGTTGGTTATGGTGCGGTGTGAATATATTGCTAAGATGTTTTGCAAACAATTTCTCATTGGAAATACAGCTGTTTTAGGTTCCTTTGTCAATTTTATTAGTCTCTATACATTGTTGTCGAGTCTATTTAGACTAATAAGATATTTTTTGAATGAATAATTGCTAAATATTTAAGTTTTGCTTTAAATTTGTTACTGACTCGATTATACATATGTTGTTCTATCTGTAAGCCCATGGCTTCTTTGTCGTTTTGCTTTAGCTCTTCGTTTTTGAGCTGTAAGTTATTTTAATTTTATAAATATGTTTTTATATATCTGCTGTGCATCATTCTGTGGTGTACTTTGGACCGCTTGATTAGGAATATTAGTTAGATCTGTGAGAGCTTCTTCGATCTGCACCGAAGTGTTAAGGCTTACATTGAGCTTTATTGTTCGTTTTACGTTATGTTTATATACCCAATTTGTTTGTTTTTTTTGTTATGTGGTTTAGAGTTAGGGTATTTATTTATCGCAAACGTGCTGACAGTTGAAATTATTGGTATGAGATCTGCTGAGCGATCAAAACTTTGGAGGGCGTCAATAAGTAGGAGTCCCTGTTGATAAATATGAGTAATGCTCTTTTAGTAGCAGTTTACGAAGTTTTTAATCATTGTGTCTTTTATTTATGCATGTTGATACCATATTTGGAAACATACTCTTTTGTTCAATTGAACATTGATTTGAATTTTTCCAAGAACATATTTAATGTAGTACCTGAAAGATTAGCTCCAATTTTTTGGTTTTGCTTTAAACCTCTTAGTACCTCGGCGTATGTGAAATTTTGCTGTACTGTTCCTATTCTTGGAACATTAGAGACTGAATGTCTAGTTGCGTGATTAAGTACAATATTAGTTGTATGAATATTTAATTTTTTATTCACATTTTGAGGTTTTAAGGGTTTATGGTCTATGAACTTCACATAAGGTGCACTTTGCAGGGGCGTTCTTAATTTTCTTACAGCTAACAGTGGTATGTGTGGTCCCCGCATTTGGCACAGGTAAGCGGTCTGATTAATATGTCCATACCGCTGACTTCTTATACAGTATACTAAGTTTTTTGTTGTTCTCGATGATAAATGTATTTAAGCGAAACTTAGCAGAATTTAAGTAAATAGTATTAGAAGCATATTATTCAATGTAACCCCTACCAGCGACTATGCCCTTATTGACTCTGAACCTAAACCTGCTCTAGACCAACATAACTTTTCCTCATCCGCATGCGTCATTATCTCCATAATGAGAGCGCGTAAGCTGTTCTTGGTGTTATATCTCTCATTGACATTCGCTTCGACGACATCCCATATGTAGTAGTCAAGGAGGTTGCACTCAAGGGGATTGCAATAAATGGGATTTCCTTCAAGGAGATTCCAATCAGGATTCCAATCTATATAACCTTGCCTCGATCTTACATTGAGCACTCTTGTTCAGCGATCATCCCTTATATCCAGCGCTTTACAACTGTCTCCAGCACATTCATTGGCAACGGTTATTTTCGAGCATTTGTCAAAGAAATGAAGTGCCATGACATCGCCTTCGCTGCTCACAAGTCTCAGCTTCATCACAGGGGCAGGAAAATTTGTGTGCGTAACAGTAGACACTTCAGAGGCATTTTAACAGATTCAATGATCATTTCGGCGATTCAAATTCCTGTCGTGGATAAAGTTTTTTTCGTCCGAAAAGAATCTCAGGAAGCCAGCGCTGTCGTGCTTAATATCATCTAGCAGTGCTTGGACCTTTAATTCCTTGTCCATCTTGTTTTCCTCAATCAACAGTGGGCGGTATCTCAGGACGAAATACTTGTAGTGCAGGTCCTGGTGCACTGATAGCCTCGCTGTCGATCTTACCATACCCCCATTTTACTTTCCAGGTCATGTTTTATCCAGGATCCTGATCGATCGTTTCTTTCAATTCGCGGACGAATTCATCAGATCGTTTGCTGTGAGTTATTTATTCAGCAGTTATATTAGTGGTTAGTTGCCAGGTTTCTTAATAGCCAAACATATTAACATCATTGTCCCCTATGAGAAGTGGTATGCGACAACTAGACAATGAGGGCGAACATAGGAGAGCATCTCTGATGGGGGGCGATGTAGTATCACAAAGAACAATGTTTTCATTGCAGTCATTAACCATTTTTAACAATGATATCGTCCAAATGGTTATCCGCACGCTCGATAAAATCCTTCAGCCTTGCCTTAAAGTTTTACATTGCCGAGTCATTTTCACTGATACTGCTGCGATCGTGTTACGAATAGCATCTTGTAATTTCTCCACCGCCTGCGATAAAAAAACTGCGGCCTTTATGTTCTCTCAGAATCAGACAAAGGGGACAAGTCAGGTGGCCTAATCATTTATAGAATGATAATTAATAAGATGAGGCCACCTAGAAATATACGTCCCAGAGCGACAGGAAATCCGTAGCATTGCAACATAGCGAGTAGATATGTCACCGCTCGTCTTGCTTAAAATACAGCCCTGTACTGGTAAATTCCGTAACAGTGTACAAAATAGTTACCCACTAACTGTGAAGAAGTCGCTCGTGGGGTAGTCAATGATTTTGTGGGGTCTAATATTGAAAATTATGATTATTGACGCAAATGAAAATAAGCTACGTCACTACTACTGAGCAACGTCATCAACTGGAACATTTATAACATGTGTTTATAACAAGGAGCCCGCTGGGCGTACTAGTAACATTTTTTAAATTTTTGGATCTCCATCAGTTCGTAAGGATTGAATATGTAGAATTTTCCGCAAGCTCCGGTCAGATATTTCTAAAGCGAGTGGGCTACCATATTCTCGGGTGTCCGAATGTTACGATGTCTACCGGGTGATTTTTGTTTTAATAGTGTGTCGGAAATTGTGTACCCATAATATTAGTTTATTTTTCTTTGAAACTTTTCCGTGACGATGTACCTGGTAATGCGTCACAACCACAAAATCATCATTTTTAAAATAGCTCAACAGCTCGCTTTGAAACCGTGTATTCTGCCATTCGACTGTCGGTACCCTGGTGCTTGTGCGACTTGTGAGGACTTTGAAATTTCCACCACCAGTGCCAGTATCGTTTGGTGTTGCTAGAGGAACTTTTCTTTTCGCGGTTTTGGTTTTCCAGATAATTTTCTCATTTAATTATTACTAACAAAGGCGTAGTGTAGATCGCTTTATAGTTATGCACTGCTATTCTATGTAGACAAATGTGTTAGTCATTCAACAGATCATTGCTTATAGGGACATATCAATAAACGCAAGCGATACGAAGGCGATTCGCCGGACGGTATTTATGTCCAATCAGCAATATTCCAGAATAAGCCACGAACCTTTGAGAGCGCCCTACTCGAACTTGGTAGAAAGTTCTCGAACACGTGTGCGCCAGCTGGATTCTTAAAAGTGTGGGCATCAAACGTGACACAATGCAGATGTCAATTAGCTACGCTAATTGTTCTTACAAAAATCAAATTTTAAAGGGACGGACAATTAAAATATTATCGTATAGTTCTGGTAATATCGAGACATGATCTGGCATAATTATTGGCTATTTATAGCTAAAGCATTCGTACCTTTAAAAACAACTGCAGACATGAAAATCGTTTTGTTGAAAATTTATGTTAAACGCAGAATTACAGTTTATTGACAGGATTGACGTAAAAGGATTTAACGACAAAGTAAAAATAAAACTGCCGTTCTTAACTGATGATATGCATATTAAGAATGTACGTGAAGACTCATAAAGTAAAAAAAAATTGTACGAGTCATTGATTGTTATTAAAGTTTGGACGTTATATGCATTTAGCAGTGGTAATAGTCATTTTCGGTCCTTTTGGATGCATTCTCAAACAACTACGTATTTCGTGCTCATTTCAGAAAGCTGATCTAAACCCACGCACAATTTTATGAATACTAATTGTTTGGACGTAAGTTATGCAGTCCAGAATTTCAAGTATTTGTATATCTGTGTGGTAAGATTTTTCTTTTAATTTTAAGATTTGTAATATATAGAAACTATTTTTATTTGCTGCACCAAATATCTTCTTTATCTTTTAACTAATATAATTAACAAAGATGCTAAACATCAGAAATCCAAAACACTTTTCACTTTTTCCATTTTTCACTTTAATTAAACTAATTGGTCAGCATACTATTGGTTCTGTTTAATTTCTTACAATATTATAATCTTTGTTTATTTTATCGTCAGATTCAAAATTCAAGTTGCCAAATGTTTTCAACTTTATTTTATTGAAATTATTAAGTTTCCCATTAAATATATGGAAAATTCCTATTCGTAGCGGGAAGTAAAGAGAAAGAGAGACTTCAAACCTGATTTTCCTCCTACTGTAGTACATAAATTAACAAAATGAAAGGTAATCTATTTAAAATGTTCACAGGCCGTATTATATGTTGTTTATCCCAATATTATCCAACTATATAATACAAAAGATTACAATTACAATAAAAAATATGTATACGCAGTAAAAACGAGACAATATAAAGGACACACACACAGTACGTAGACTGCGTATCTTCGCAGTAAAGATATCGGCGTTGTTTTCACTGTTTAGAATATTTTACAAGAGTATGTTGAAATGGAAGGGGACCAGGCAATGTATTACAGCAGTGTAGAAGAACATGATTGGGCAAGAGCAGGGGTAGCATGCATCATTTAAAAAATGGATAGATAACATCACAGACTGCAAAGACCGTTGCGACTAGAAAAAGCGGAATATACAGATATAATAGCGTATGGCCCAAACGAAAACGACACCAAACAAATTAAGGAACACTTCTAGGATACGGTACAAATAGAAATAAATAATAAAAGAGACAAAGTAATAGTGGTAGGAGATTTAAACGGACGAGTAGGTACCAGCACTGAGGAATTAGAAAACGTAGTCGGTAAATTCGGGGAAGACAAACTGAACGCAAATGGACAAAGAATAATAGATTTCTGTATCCTTAATGAACTAATGGTAGCGAACACGCGGTTTGAGCGCAAAGACATACACAAGTTCACACGAGAAGTTAAGAGTAGAGGTGAAAAATCAATCATTGATCTAGTGATTATGGAAAAAGAAAACAAGAAGACAATAACTGACGTAAGAGTTAAAAGAGTTGCAGAAATTGGTTCCGACCATTTCCTGGTAGAAACCAAAGTAAAACTAGGACAACAAAACAAGCAAAGAGTTAAATGAAAGATAAGTAAGATATGAAACCATTAGGAGGTACAAACTGGAGCTAGAAGAAACCAAGAGAAAATACATAACAGCGATAAACTAAGAAATACTAAAAATAAAAGATTCACTGATCTCAGAAAATGTGGAAGAATTATGGACTGCTTTCAAAGGAATAACAATTAATGCAGCGAGACAGAGCTCTGGAGTGTCCAAATTCACTAATAAAAGAAAATCAACAGCCTGGTGGAACGACGATGTTAAGAGAGAAATTATTAAGATTGTTATTAAGATGAAGAAACAACTCTGGCGGAACTATCTGAGCTTAAAATACCCCGAAAGTTCTAGACTCTATAAAGGCCAAAAAGACAAGGTTAAAACGATGGTTACGCAAGCAAAAGCCAAAGCGATAATAAAATAGAAGAAAATAGCGCAGGAAATGCCAAAATGCTCTACGGAGTCTTCAAAGGGTTACGGAAAACAAAGAAAAACTCAGTTAGAGGAATAAAAAAGCAAGAACGTAAAATTGTTAATAGCAGAAAAAGAGATCAAGGAAAGATGACAAGAATATTTCAGCGAGTTCCTGGAAACACAAGTTTTCCAAGTCACAAAGCCACACGAAGAAGGCAGGGGTCAACAAGAAAATGAGGAATTAGAGCACCAGGAACAAAAGAGATACATACAACAGAAATGGAAGTGGCAATACAAAAACTTAATATTGGAAAAGCAGCAGGCAAAGACGGGATAACGCCGGAAATGATAAAACACATGGGGGGAAAGGGCCTTACACTGCTACATAAAGTAATCAACGCAACATGGAATACAAAGACAGTACCCAAAGACTGGAAACTGGCTAATCTAGTGCGAGTTAGTGAAATATATACAGGGGAATATATAATCGACAGAGGTGTTGTACAGGGAAGTATACTCAGCCCATTACTGTTTATTACTATAATGGACGAAATTTCCAAACAAGTAAATGATAAGGTAAAAGGGGCGACATAGGGAGTAAAAAACCTAAAAGCAGTGAAAGTCAAGGAATTAATGTACGCAGACGACTTAATATTGTTCGCAAATAGTAAAACAGATCTTCAGGAAAGCATCATAGCTTGGAAGGACGCCACTGAAGAATTTAAAATGGCAATAAATACCAGCGAAACGGAAGTAATGGTGATAGCGAGAAAATCAGAGATAGCGATACAGATTAAAAATAAAAGACTAAAATAAACAAATAAGCTAAAGTATTTGGGAGCAATAATAGAAGAGCAAGGAAGTTTGAAAGACGAAGTGAATATAGAATAAGTGCGGCAATTAGATTTATTGAGGCTCTAAATCGTCCGTTCATAATAAAGAAGAAAGTATCAAAAAAAAATTAAAATTAAAGTGTTTAATACAGTGTTCGTACCTACACTAATTCACAATTGTGAAGCCTGGGTTCTAACTAACCGACAAAAGAATAAGTATCAAGCTTGCGAAATACAATTTCTAAGGAAAGTGGCTGAAGTCAAGAAATTAGCAAACTACGAAACGACAAGATAAGAAACAGCTTAGAGGTAGAACAGATACAATCAAAAATCGAAAAACAGCAACTTAGATGGTTCAGACACCTGTTAAGAATGGCGACAGATAGGAAAGTAAAGGAACGCTGGGAAATGGGATCGGATAAAAAGCGAACAAGAGGAAGACCAAAAAAAACATGGAACGGAGTGATAGTAAAAATAGTGCAGAAAAAATGAAGTGACTGGAGACACGCACAGGCAACAGCAAAGGAGAGGAAGAGTTGGAAGATGTTCTGCAAGTAAGACCCACCCTACCCTCGACACCCACCGGGTAAAAGAGGGAACCGATTAAGTAAGTAAGTATACCACGCAACCGGTGAAAAACATGAAAGTAAAACTCTTTAATAATTGCGTTACCTGAAGAAGTATTTTATTATGATGTACAATGTCTTACCAACCTAAAATGTAGTTGATATGGGTTTCAGCATCTTGTGATTTGTACACACCTTTTTTAGGCGTGGCAATCCGGAAGATTTTTATTGGGATGACAAGAACTTTGTTCCGGGTTATAGCAGTAGATCCATTTATATTTCTGGTTACAATATTTCTTAAGAGATCCAGTTATTTGAAGTAAGCCCTTAGTTATTCAGCACAATGTTCCTTTTTCTCTCATTACAATGCTTCCAAACGAATTTTTTTATTGATATCTATCATATCAAAACTTGTCAAAATTCTACAACTTTTTAGTTTAGGAATTTCTAGCATATCCTCTGGTTCGAGAAATGGCAGTTGCTTATGGTTATTAGTATATATTGTATTATATTATAGTGCGTACAAATTCTTCGTTTTCTTTGTTGGTATTCTTCTGGAACATGGATTATTTTTAACGAATTTGCGGCCATCTCTAAATTGTTATTAAAATACTTATATTCATGTTTTGTTTGTTACTTAGTTCAATATAATAACGAGATATGAGATGAGAATTTATTATTACACGCTGGAAACTAAAATGCAGTCAAACCGGTGAACTCGACACAATTATCTGATCTCCAAAAAAGCCTTGTCAATCAACTAGAATTGTGTTAGCATTAGCTTTTCGGTTTTCAAAAGAATTTTGCAGAAAATTTATCTGGAAGAAAAGGTTATTATACAATGTTATTAGTAATTTTGGAACAATTGAATGCAGAAATATGTAATAACCCTTCACAATGATTCACAAATCAGTAAAGTTTCGTTGAAACAACGCGCCGTATTATTCATGATCCACGGTTCAGCAGATTACAGAACTGATTTTTGAAAAATATCGCATCCACCTTCTTAGTTTGATGTTAACAACTTTTCACCTACCCCTAACATTCAAATGTAATAAGTGGAAAGGGAGTTCTGTAAAATATAGATGCGATGGAGGTTACATTTGGTCATTTTAACAATTTTGACACAAGTTACTTTTGGTAAGAAATTAAAGACGTAAAACAGCATTGAGCAAAATGCGTTAAAGGTAAAGAGAATTATGTTGAAAAAAACAATTAAACTTAAATTATATTGATTTTGTTTCCACTGCTTTTTCGGAATTTTTAAAATGTATTCTTATATAATGACTTATAGAAATAAGAAAAAAAGTTTAACAGAATGATTATGTTTTAGCAGCGACAGTAATTAAAATGGAAAATTCCTCTAAAATTACCGTGGTTTATAATGGACACGAGTACACCCTACTTATGCGTAACGATTCTACAATATGGGATTTAAAAGGGAAACTCGCAGATGAAACCGGCGTGGAGCCAGACAAGCAGATAATTGCTGATATTGATTTTGGCGGTAAAAACTAACCTTATCTTGTCACAAACTGCATAACTTCTGTTTCTGTTCTCTTTTAGGCCGCGAAAATAACTTGACAATAAAAGACATACTCGAAAGCAAATTCTATGTCTCGACGGAAATTAAATTTACAATGAGAGAAGTAGCCGACGATGTTGAAGATCAAGGAGCCGAAAAGGAACAAGCTGAACAACAAGCTGGATCATTTTCATCTAAAATCATGCTAATTGGAAAACGATTGGTCGACGAGCAAAACAGCGAACCACATAAACTCGAAGCGTCCAAGCCACAAACGTCAGAAGGCAAACCTAACGACAGAGATGTTTTAGCAGCGACACTAATTAAAATGGAAGATTCTTCGAAAATTACCACGATTTATAAAGGAAACGAGTACACTGTAGTTGTGAGTAACAATTCTACGGTACGGGATTTGAAGAGGAAACTTGCAGATGAAATCGATATAGAGCCAAAAAAGCAACGGATTGCCAATATTGACATTGCCGGTAAAAAGAACTTTATCTTATCACAAACTGCATAATTATTTCTTTTGTTCTGTTTTAGGTTACGAAGATGACTTCTCAATAAAAGATATATTCGAAAGCAAACTCTCTGACTCGACCGAAATTAAATTCACAATGAGCGAAGCAGGCGACGATTCCAAATCTCAGGACACCGAAACGGAACAAGCTACGCCACTTGCAATAAAATGTGAGCAAGTGGAGGAACCAGAAGATGAAGCTCAGTTAAGTAAAGTTCATATGGAAACCGAAATGGGACGCGACAAAGCACCTGAAGCCGGAAAGTCTCCTTCTAAAAGCGTGCTAATTGAAAGGCAATTGGTCGAAGAGCAAGACATCGAAATGCATAAACTAGAAGCGTCCAAGCCACAAACGTCAGAAGGCAAACCTGACGACAGAGATGTTTTAGCAGCGACACTAATTAAAATGGAAGATTCTCCGAAAATTACCACGATTTATAGAGGAAACGAGTACACTGTAGTTGTGAGTAACAATTCTACGGTACGGGATTTGAAGAGGAAACTTGCAGATGAAATCGATATAGAGCCAAAAAAGCAACGGATTGCCAATATTGACATTGCCGGTAAAAAGAACTTTGTCTTATCACAAACTGCATAATTATTTCTTTTGTTCTGTTTTAGGTTACGAAGATGGCTTCTCAATAAAAGATATACTCGAAAGCAAACTCTCTGACTCGACCGAAATTAAATTCACAATGAGCGAAGCAGGCGACGATTCCAAATCTCAGGACACCGAAACGGAACAAGCTGAGCCGCTTGTAACAAAACCAGAGCAAGTGGGGGAACCAGAAGATGAAGCTCAGTTAAGTAAAATCCATATGGAAACCGAAATGGGACGCGACGAAGCACCTGAAGCCGGAACGTCTGCATCTAAAAGCGTGCTAATTGAAAGGCAATTGGTTGAAGAGCAAGACATCGAAATGCATAAACTCGAACCGTCCCATGCACAACTAGCAAAAGGAAAAATTGAAATGCATTTAATTGAAACGGAAACGCTTAAAGCTACCGTAAAGACTGAAACTCCTGAAATGCCGTTAGTTCAACCACAACCAGCAGAAACTGAAGAAGAGATTAAGTTAGAGACAGACGAAGAAATGGGACCAGAAACCGAACCAGAAACCGAACTAGAAACGGAACTAGCAACGGAAGAAGAATCGGTACCAGAATTGGAAAGGCCTAATGAAGGTCAGTTAGCTGCTGATATTGAAGCCCATGCAGTTCAAGACTCAACTGAAATTAAATTCACAATCAGCGAAGCAGGCACCGAAACGGAACAAGCTACGCCAATTGTAATAAAATGTGAGCAAGTGGAGGAACCAGAAGATGAAGCTCAGCTAAGTAAAGTTCATATGGAAACCGAAATGGGACGCGACAAAGCACCTGAAGCCAGAACGTCTCCATCTAAAAGCGTGCTAATTGAAAGGCAATTGGTCGAAGAGCAAGACATCGAAATGCATAAACTCGAACCGTCCCATGCACAACTATCAAAAGGCAAAATTGAAATGCATTTAATTGAAACGGAAACAAAGCTACCAAAGACTGAAACTCCTGAAACGCCGTTAGTTGAACCACAACCAGCAGAAACTGAAGAAGAGATTAAGTTAGAGACAGACGAAGAAATGGGACCAGAAACCGAACCAGAAACCGAACTAGAAACGGAAGAAGAATCGGTACCAGAATTGGAAAGGCCTAATGAAGGTCAGTTAGCAGCTGATATTGAAGCCCATGCAGTTCAAGACTCAACTGAAATTAAATTCACAATCAGCGAAGCAGGCACCGAAACGGAACAAGCTACGCCAATTGTAATAAAATGTGAGCAAGTGGAGGAACCAGAAGATGAAGCTCAGCTAAGTAAATTTCATATGGAAACCGAAATGGCTCGCGACAAAGCACCTGAAGCCAGAACGTCTCCTTCTAAAGGCGTGCTAATTGAAAGGCAATTGGTCGAAGAGCAAGACATCGAAATTCATAAACTCAAACCGTCCCAGGCACAACTATCAAAAGGCAAAATTGAAATGCATTTAATTGAAACGGAAACCCTTAAAGCTACCGTAAAGACTGAAACTCCTGAAACGCCGTTAGTTGAACCACAACCAGCAGAAACTGAAGAAGAGATTAAGTTAGAGACAGACGAAGAAATGGGACCAGAAACCGAACCAGAAACCGAACTAGAAACGGAACTAGCAACGGAAGAAAGAATCGGTACCAGAATTGGAAAGGCCTAATGAAGGTCAGTTAGCTGCTGATATTGAAGCCCATGCAGTTCAAGACTCAACTGAAATTAAATTCACAATCACCGAAGCAGGCACCGAAACGGAACAAGCTACGCCAATTGTAATAAAATGTGAGCAAGTGGAGGAACCAGAAGATGAAGCTCAGCTAAATAAATTTCATATGGAAACCGAAATTGGATGCGACGAAGCACCTGAAGCCGGAACGTCTCCATCTGGAAGCGTGCTAATTGAAAGGCAATTGGTCGAAGAGCAAGACATCGAAATGCATAAACTCGAACCGTCCCATGCACAACTATCAAAAGGCAAAATTGAAATGCATTTAATTGAAACGGAAACCCTTAAAGCTACCGTAAAGACTGAAACTCCTGAGACGCCGTTAGTTGAACCACAACCAGCAGAAACTGAAGAAGAGATTAAGTTAGAGACAGACGAAGAAATGGGACCAGAAACCGAACCAGAAACCGAACTAGAAACGGAACTAGCAACGGAAGAAGAATCGGTACCAGAATTGGAAAGGCCTAATGAAGGTCAGTTAGCTGCTGATATTGAAGCCCATGCAGTTCAAGACTCAACTGAAATTAAATTCACAATCAGCGAAGCAGGCACCGAAACGGAACAAGCTACGCCAATTGTAATAAAATGTGAGCAAGTGGAGGAACCAGAAGATGAAGCTCAGCTAAGTAAATTTCATATGGAAACCGAATTGGACGCGACGAAGCACCTGAAGCCGAACGTCTCCATCTGAAAGCGTGCTAATTGAAGGCAATTGGTCGAAGAGCAAGACATCGAAATGCATAAACTCAGAACCGTCCATGCACAACTATCAAAGGCAAAATTGAAATGCATTTAATTGAAAGCAGGAAACGCTTAAAGCTACCGTAAAGCTGAAACACCTGAAACGCCGTTAGTTGAACCACAACCAGCAGAAACTGAAGAAGAGATTGGGTTAGAGACAGACGAAGAAATGGGACCAGAAACCGACCAGAAACCGAACTAGAAACGGAACTAGCAACGGAAGAAGAATCGGTACCAGATTGGAAAGGCCTAATGAAGGTCAGTTAGCAGCTGATATTGAAGCCCATACAGTTCAAGACTCAACTGAAATTAAATTCACAATCAGCGAAGCAGGCACCGAAACGGAACAAGCTACGCCAATTGTAATAAAATGTGAGCAAGTTGAGGAACCAGAAGATGAAGCTCAGCTAAGTAAATTTCATATGGAAACCGAAATGGGACGCGACAAAGCACCTGAAGCCAGAACGTCTCCATCTAAAAGCATGCTAATTGAAAGTCAATTGGTCGAAAAGCAAGACATCGAAATTCATAAACTCGAACCGTTCCAGGCACAACTATCAAAAGGCAAAATTGAAATGCATTTAATTGAAACGGAAACGCTTAAAGCTACCGTAAAGACTGAAACTCCTGAAACGCCGTTAGTTGAAACACAACCAGCAGGAACTGAAGAAGAGATTAGGTTAGAGACAGACGAAGAAATGGGACCAGAAACCAGAACCAGAAACCGAACTAGAAACGGAACTAGCAACGGAAGAAGAATCGGTACCAGAATTGGAAAGGCCTAATGAAGGTCAGTTAGCAGCTGATATTGAAGCCCATGCAGTTCAAGACTCAACTGAAATTAAATTCACAATCAGCGAACGCACCGAAACGGAACAAGCTAAGCCAATTGTAATAAAATGTGAGCAAGTGGAGGAACCAGAAGATGAAGCTCAGCTAAATAAATTTCATATGGAAACCGAAATTGGATGCGACGAAGCACCTGAAGCCGGAACGTCTCCATCTGGAAGCGTGCTAATTGAAAGGCAATTGGTCGAAGAGCAAGACATCGAAATGCATAAACTCGAACCGTCCCATGCACAACTATCAAAAGGCAAAATTGAAATGTATTTAATTGAAACGGAACGCAAAGCTACCGTAAAGACTGAAACTCCTGAAACGCCGTTAGTTGAACCACAACCAGCAGAAACTGAAGAAGAGATTAAGTTAGAGACAGACGAAGAAATGGGACCAGAACCGAACCAGAAACCGAACTAGAAACGGAACTAGCAACGGAAGAAGAATCGGTACCAGAATTGGAAAGGCCTAATGAAGGTCAGTTAGCTGCTGATATTGAAGCCCATGCAGTTCAAGACTCAACTGAAATTAAATTCACAATCAGCGAAGCAGGCGCCGAAACGGAACAAGCTACGCCAATTGTAATAAAATGTGAGCAAGTGGAGGAACCAGAAGATGAAACTCAGCTAAGTAAATTTCATATGGAAACCGAAATGGCCCGCGACAAAGCACCTGAAGCCAGAACGTCTCCTTCTAAAGGCGTGCTAATGGAAAGGCAATTGGTCGAAGAGCAAGACATCGAAATTCATAAACTCAAACCGTCCCAGGCACAACTATCAAAAGGCAAAATTGAAATGCATTTAATTGAAACGGTAACCCTTAAAGCTACCGTAAAGACTGAAACTCCTGAGACGCCGTTAGTTGAACCACAACCAGCAGAAACTGAAGAAGAGATTAAGTTAGAGACAGACGAAGAAATGGGACCAGAAACCGAACCAGAAACCGAACTAGAAACGGAACTAGCAACGGAAGAAGAATCGGTACCAGAATTTGAAAAGCCTAATGAACGTCAGTTAGCAGCTGATATTGAAGCCCATACAGTTCAAGACTCAACTGAAATTAAATTCACAATCAGCGAAGCAGGCGCCGAAACGGAACAAGCTACGCCAATTGTAATAAAATGTGAGCAAGTGGAGGAACCAGAAGATGAAACTCAGCTAAGTAAATTTCATATGGAAACCGAAATGGCCCGCGACAAAGCACCTGAAGCCAGAACGTCTCCTTCTAAAGGCGTGCTAATTGAAAGGCAATTGGTCGAAGAGCAAGACATCGAAATTCATAAACTCAAACCGTCCCAGGCACAACTATCAAAGGCAAAATTGAAATGAACATTGAAACGGTAACCCTTAAAGCTACCGTAAAGACTGAAACTCCTGAGACGCCGTTAGTTGAACCACAACCAGCAGAAACTGAAGAAGAGATTAAGTTAGAGACAGACGAAGAAATGGGACCAGAAACCGAACCAGAAACCGAACTAGAAACGGAACTAGCAACGGAAGAAGAATCGGTACCAGAATTGGAAAGGCCTAATGAAGGTCAGTTAGCAGCTGATATTGAAGCCCATGCAGTTCAAGACTCAACTGAAATTAAATTCACAATCAGCGAAGCAGGCACCGAAACGGAACAAGCTACGCCAATTGTAATAAAATGTGAGCAAGTGGAGGAACCAGAAGATGAAGCTCAGCTAAGTAAATTTCATATGGAAACCGAAATTGGACGCGACGAAGCACCTGAAGCCGGAACGTCTCCATCTGAAAGCGTGCTAATTGAAAGGCAATTGGTCGAAGAGCAAGACATCGAAATGCATAAACTCGAACCATCCCAGGCACAACTATCAAAAGGCAAAATTGAAATGCATTTAATTGAAACGGAAACGCTTAAAGCTACCGTAAAGACTGAAACTCCTGAAACGCCGTTAGTTGAACCACAACCAGCAGAAAGTGAAGAAGAGATTAAGTTAGAGACAGACGAAGAAATGGGACCAGAAACCGAACCAGAAACCGAACTAGAAACGGAACTAGCAACGGAAGAAGAATCGGTACCAGAATTGGAAAGGCCTAATGAAGGTCAGTTAGCTGCTGATATTGAAGCCCATGCAGTTCAAGACTCAACTGAAATTAAATTCACAATCAGCGAAGCAGGCACCGAAACGGAACAAGCTACGCCAATTGTAATAAAATGTGAGCAAGTGGAGGAACCAGAAGATGAAGCTCAGCTAAGTAAATTTCATATGGAAACCGAAATTGGATGCGACGAAGCACCTGAAGCCGGAACGTCTCCATCTGGAAGCGTGCTAATTGAAAGGCAATTGGTCGAAGAGCAAGACATCGAAATGCATAAACTCGAACCGTCCCATGCACAACTATCAAAAGGCAAAATTGAAATGCATTTAATTGAAACGGAAACGCTTAAAGCTACCGTAAAGACTGAAACTCCTGAAACGCCGTTAGTTGAACCACAACCAGCAGAAACTGAAGAAGAGATTAGGTTAGAGACAGACGAAGAAATGGGACCAGAAACCGAACCAGAAACCGAACTAGAAACGGAACTAGCAACGGAAGAAGAATCGGTACCAGAATTGGAAAGGCCTAATGAAGGTCAGTTAGCAGCTGATATTGAAGCCCATGCAGTTCAAGACTCAACTGAAATTAAATTCACAATCAGCGAAGCAGGCACCGAAACGGAACAAGCTACGCCAATTGTAATAAAATGTGAGCAAGTTGAGGAACCAGAAGATGAAGCTCAGCTAAGTAAAGTTCATATGGAAACCGAAATGGGACGCGACAAAGCACCTGAAGCCAGAACGTCTCCATCTAAAAGCGTGCTAATTGAAAGTCAATTGGTCGAAAAGCAAGACATCGAAATTCATAAACTCGAACCGTTCCAGGCACAACTATCAAAAGGCAAAATTGAAATGCATTTAATTGAAACGGAAACGCTTAAAGCTACCGTAAAGACTGAAACTCCTGAAACGCCGTTAGTTGAACCACAACCAGCAGAAACTGAAGGAGAGATTAAGTTAGAGACAGACGAAGAAATGGGACCAGAAACCGAACCAGAAACCGAACTAGAAACGGAACTAGCAACGGAAGAAGAATCGGTACCAGAATTGGAAAGGCCTAATGAAGGTCAGTTAGCTGCTGATATTGAAGCCCATGCAGTTCAAGACTCAACTGAAATTAAATTCACAATCAGCGAAGCAGGCACCGAAACGGAACAAGCTACGCCAATTGTAATAAAATGTGAGCAAGTGGAGGAACCAGAAGATGAAGCTCAGCTAATTAAATTTCATATGGAAACCGAAATGGCCCGCGACAAAGCACCTGAAGCCAGAACGTCTCCTTCTAAAGGCGTGCTAATTGAAAGGCAATTGGTCGAAGAGCAAGACATCGAAATTCATAAACTCAAACCGTCCCAGGCACAACTATCAAAAGGCAAAATTGAAATGCATTTAATTGAAACGGAAACCCTTAAAGCTACCGTAAAGACTGAAACTCCTGAGACGCCGTTAGTTGAACCACAACCAGCAGAAACTGAAGAAGAGATTAAGTTAGAGACAGACGAAGAAATGGGACCAGAAACCGAACCAGAAACCGAACTAGAAACGGAACTAGCAACGGAAGAAGAATCGGTACCAGAATTGGAAAGGCCTAATGAAGGTCAGTTAGCTGCTGATATTGAAGCCCATGCAGTTCAAGACTCAACTGAAATTAAATTCACAATCAGCGAAGCAGGCACCGAAACGGAACAAGCTACGCCAATTGTAATAAAATGTGAGCAAGTGGAGGAACCAGAAGATGAAGCTCAGCTAAGTAAAGTTCATATGGAAACCGAAATTGGACGCGACGAAGCACCTGAAGCCGGAACGTCTCCATCTGAAAGCGTGCTAATTGAAAGGCAATTGGTCGAAGAGCAAGACATCGAAATGCATAAACTCAAACCGTCCCAGGCACAACTATCAAAAGGCAAAATTGAAATGCATTTTGAAAGGAAACCCTTAAAGCTACCGTAAAGACTGAAACTCCTGAGACGCCGTTAGTTGAACCACAACCAGCAGAAACTGAAGAAGAGATTAAGTTAGAGACAGACGAAGAAATGGGACCAGAAACCGAACCAGAAACCGAACTAGAAACGGAACTAGGGAAGAAGAATTGGTACCAATTGGAAAGGCCTAATGAAGGTCAGTTAGCTGCTGATATTGAAGCCCATGCAGTTCAAGACTCAACTGAAATTAAATTCACAATCAGCGAAGCAGGCACCGAAACGGAACAAGCTACGCCAATTGTAATAAAATGTGAGCAAGTGGAGGAACCAGAAGATGAAGCTCAGCTAAGTAAATTTCATATGGAAACCGAAATTGGACGCGACGAAGCACCTGAAGCCGGAACGTCTCCATCTGAAAGCGTGCTAATTGAAAGGCAATTGGTCGAAGAGCAAGACATCGAAATGCATAAACTCGAACCGTCCCATGCACAACTATCAAAAGGCAAAATTGAAATGCATTTAATTGAAACGGCCTTAAAGCTACCGTAAAGACTGAAACACCTGAAACGCCGTTGGTTGAACCACAACCAGCAGAAACTGAAGAAGAGATTAGGTTAGAGACAGACGAAGAAATGGGACCAGAAACCGAACCAGAAACCGAACTAGAAACGGAACTAGCAACGGAAGAAGAATCGGTACCAGAATTGGAAAGGCCTAATGAAGGTCAGTTAGCAGCTGATATTAACCCATGCAGTTCAAGACTCAACTGAAATTAAATTCACAATCAGCAAGCGAGCACCGAAACAGGAACAAGCTACGCCAATTGTAATAAAATGTGAGCAAGTGGAGGAACCAGAAGATGAAGCTCAGCTAAGTAAAGTTCATATGGAAACCGAAATGGGACGCGACAAAGCACCTGAAGCCAGAACGTCTCCATCTAAAGGCGTGCTAATTGAAGGCAATTGGTCGAGAGCAAGACATCGAAATTCATAAACTCGAACCGTTCCAGGCACAAATATCAAAAGGCAAAATTGAAATGCATTTAATGAAACAAAAAACTACCGTAAAGACTGAAACTCCTGAAACGCCGTTAGTTGAACCACAACCAGCAGAAACTGAAGAAGAGATTAGGTTAGAGACAGACGAAGAAATGGGACCAGAAACCGAACCAGAAACCGAACTAGAAACGGAACTAGCAACGGAAGAAGAATCGGTACCAGAATTGGAAAAGCCTAATGAAGGTCAGTTAGCAACTGATATTGAAGCCCATGCGGTTCAAGCGGACGTTCCTGTTGATGTGGGCATTAGGATATTATGTAGCCCCAGGCCCAACAAAAAACTTGTAATACTTGACATTGGTGGCACAATAATGGACAAAAATATGATAAACACACCTTATAAATCAAAGATTGCTCGTTCAAGTTTGCAAACATTTTTAAAGGATATATATCCTCATTTCGATATTGGCCTATGGTCGAATACAAAAATGAGCACCATTGAAAACTGTGTTGAAATTCTGAACATTCAAAACAAAAATTATTATAAAATAATGTTCTATGCCGACAAAACTTTGTCGACCAAGGTTAACATTCTTGGAGTGGGGCTAAAGTGGGTAAGTGTCTGTCGTTTTTTAAGGTTTAATTTTAATTGTTTCTTAATTTTAGACAAAGCCTCTGGAGGAGATCTATATTCGCTTTCCACAGTTTAACAGAAGCAACACTATTATTTGTGATAATCATAAGCACAATTTTTTGTTAAATAGAAGAAATGGGTTGCTAGTTCGCACTTACCAGTACTTGCTCAATTCCACTGATAATGAACTCGTTTTATTAGGGAAGTACTTAAAACAAATTGCTGCCAAGCCAGATTTCTCTGAAATTGATCATGGAGTATGGAAAAGTTCTGGTATTGATGATACTAACAACGTACATCCTTAAATATTTGGTTTTGTAAGCATTTAAATTATGTACAAATGTGTATATACAAGGTATAAATATATAAAAAGAATAAACTAATAAGTAATAGTATTAACGCAGTTTAATTATACAAATATAGTTACATATAATGTTAGAAAAAAGCTACCAAACTTAAAAAAAAGTTACTACAATAAGGAAGAACAGAATACAGAACTATAAAGTTTGAAATCCACTATTTTGAAGTTTTTTGTTTTTTTTTGAATTAATTTTTATTAGCAATCAGAATGTTTACAATATTCTATGAGCTAATTTTATGTACAAACGATAAGAAAGGTCATCAGAGGAAGGCATCCAGTGAAGCCACCCCTACTTTAATCTCTTAAGTCTATTGGCCACTTCCTTTTCAATCTTCTGTATTAAGGTGCTTCAGCTAGCGAAGGCATTGCTACGTTTGGATGATTTGCTAGTGTGTGGTGATGCTTCATTGCTCTTGCTTTTATTACATCCTGTACGTATGGCACATTGAGGTCAGTGTGAAGAGTTACGTTTGACACATACCACGGAACATTAGCCAGCATTCTAAGTATTTTAGACTGGAATCGTTGTATTATGTTTAAGGTTGAGTTACTAGCGCATCCCCAAAGTTCGCAGTCATATAACCAGATGGGGCAAATGATACTCCTGTAGATTAGTAGTTTATTATCTAATGTAAGGGATGAATTTTTGCCAACGCGCCAATACAATTTTTTACAACGTGGTCCATTTCTTTACGTTTTTTACTGACATGTATTTTCCATGTCAAACGTCGATCGATATGTAAACCTAAGTATTTCACTACATCTGTCTGCGGAATAGGTATGTTGTTTATTAGGATCGGTGGACACGTTGAACGTTTGATGGTGAATGTAACATGAGCAGATTTGGATTCATTTACTTTCACTTTCCACTCTTCCATTCATGTTTCTAGTAAGTTAAGATGTTCTTGTAATAGTTGTGACGCGATAGCTGGATTCTCGTGGCATGAGAGCATTGCAGTATCGTCGGCGAAGGTTCCAAGTTGAGTTTGCGTTGTGGTCGGTAAATCGTAGGTGTATAGAAGATATAGTATCGGCCGAGAACGCTGCCTTGGGGACACCTGCTTTTATTTCTTTAATCTGAGATGTTTCATTACCTACTTTAGTTTGAAAGTAGCGATGTGTTAGATACGATTGTAGAAGTAAGAATAACTGTGTGGTAGTAATTTCTTAATTTTATAAAGGAGACCTCTGTGCCACACTTTACTTACAACTTACGTCCAGAAATACTCCACTACAAAACTTCTTGTCGTCAAATGCCGAGCGTATTGTACTGATCAATCGGTGGCATTGTTGTGTTGTGGAATGCCTGATGCGAAAGCCGAACTGATGAGTTGGTAGCCATTCTTCCTGAAGTTCACTTTCGTTTATGCGTTTTAGTATTAACCTTTCCAGCAGCTTAGAAATTATCGGGAGCAGGCTGATGGGACGGTAGGATTTAATTTGGTCAGTAGGTTTGCCTGGTTTTGGAATTAGTATAATGTGTGCAAACTTTAGCACTAATGGCCAGTACGCGAGTCGTAGGATTCCATTGAACAGGATTTGTATAAATCGATGACCTTTCTCTGGTAGATGTTTTAGAACAATTCCCGTTACAAGGTCATAGCCTGGTGACTTGTTGTTGTTTAATAGTCTGATCTGGGTTTCAATTTCCTGTAGTGTGAAACTACGTATGGGAAGCGACATTTGTAAGGGTGTTGCTAGGTAGGTTTCTATTTCTTCATCAGGCTCATGAGAGTTAGGTTGAAAAGTGGTTTGTAAGTGTTCCGCAAATGTTTCAGCTTTTTCTTTGTCGGACCTGCTCCAGGGTCCCACTTCATCTCGTAGGGGCTGTACGTGTCCCTTGGGTCGTTTAATTCCTTTGCTTGCTCTCCAAATTGTGAGGTCATGTACAGATAGTGAGTTAGTATAGTATTTAAGGGTTTCATTGCGGATTTCTTGCAGTCTACGTCTTAATTTGTTGTTTAGTTGATTGAATCTGGTTTTATTAGCAATATTACGACTGCTCTGCCATGTTGCTCTTGCGCGTCTTTTTTCTCTAACTAATTCCCTTATTTCAGTTAGAATATTTGATGTATTGGATTTTAGATTATTAATTTGTGATGTTGCATTCCATCCTGCTTCCTGTATAGTTGTGATTAAGTGATAGATTGCATATTCGAGGTCATCGTTTGTTGTTAAGCGTAGGTTTGTATCGAGAAATTCGTTAACATAAGCTTGGAACGCTTCCCAGTTGGTTCTTGAATTACTGAGGGTAGGTCTGGGTTCTACATATAGTATTGTTGAGCTCACAGTTGCTATTATTGGCGTATGATCAGAGGAGATATCATAGTTGGAGACAACGTCCATGTAATTTGAGGACATACCGTGGGTAATAAAGAGGTCTAACAAATCTGGAATTTTAGTGGGTTCCGTTGGCCAGTATGTTGGGCTACCCGTTGACAGAAAGCCATAGTTTTTATCTTCTAGAAATTTGTACAGTTCTCGTCCTTTAGTCGTTGACAGACGTGAGCCCCAGTGTGTATGTTTGGCGTTAAAATCTCCGCCGGTGAGAAACCTTGGCCCTAATAATTCGAAGAAGGGCTGTATCATTTGTTTGGTAATGTTATGACGAGGTGGACAATAAACACTTGCTATAACTAGGGGGTGCTAGCAGTCTCTCGACTTCTATAATGTACCTTGAAGGTAGTCTGTAGAATAAAAGGTAATTGATAATGTTTTATGGAACTACGAATTATTATGGCTGAACCACCGTGAGCAGTGGCGTCTGGATGTTCTGTATGATATACTGAGTATTGAGGTATTGTAAAATAAGTTCTTGGGGTGAAATGTGTTTCTGAGATTAATAAGACATCAATATTATTGAGTTATACGTCTACTTCCAACTTTCGTTGTTGTAATCCGTTGGTATTCCACTGTGCAATCTTTAAGTATTTAGCCATTAGTGGAGTAATTTGTTAATGACTGTAGTTAACATATTTAGTATCATACTGTTCTGCTGGATTAGTTGATTAAACATAGTTTTGAACTCTTCAAGGAATTGTTTCAGACTAACATCTTCACTAGAAGAGAGTTGATTTCGTACTGCTTGCGCGTAGTTTGGATATATATTTGTTGGTTGGTTGGTGATCAACTGACTGTTTTGGTGTGGTAATGGAGGAAAATTCTGTTTTGTTAAGTTTGGAGGTCGGAGAGTTGGCTGTTGCTTGTGGGGCTGGTACTTTCGTTGGAGCTCTTGATATGTGGAACATCCCTTCACATAGGATACATGTAGATGGAGTTGCACGGGTTTTTTGACAGATTTTTGTATCGTGCGGACCTGCACACTTCACACAAGCAAAAAGTCCAATGCAGTAGCTTTTAGTATGCCCGTAATTCTGGCAACGGGTACATTGTACTATATATTTACTTGGTTTTGGTGGTTCAAATGTAATGTGCTTATTTTGTATTGAGCGTATGCTGTATATGTCTTTGTTGTTTATAGCTGGCTCGAGATCTACATAAAATATTGGCAAGGGGGTTTTGTGTTGTTTATTTTGTAAGTTCATGATGTTGCGTACTGTGTGTCCTAGTTTTTGAAGAGCTTCTTTAATGTCGTCTAATGGGGTAGTAGGATGTAGATGTTTTAATACGACTCTATAAGGACGATCCTCTTTCATTTGATATGTATGATGTACAATCGTAGCATCTTGCAAATGTTTAATAAGTGTGCGATATGTATCAGCTGTTCTTGCATTGATTTTAACTACATTATTATGTAGACTTTTTGTGGTGTACTGCTCTTCTCCAGCTATTAAGTGTAAACTTTCGGTCATCTTCGTATAGTCGAGAACGCCATGAATGAAGATTGCTGGTGGCTTGTGTTCACTCAATTTTTGTTGTTCTTTATTAATCGGTTGATTTGTTTCAACGTTTTCAGCTAATGCTGAAAATCTGTTTCCATCTATAATTAATGGTTCGTTTTGAGTGTTAGATGTTTGTGTGTGGAGATGTTTTGTTAATCGTTTCCGTTTATTATTTGTAACACGTTGCCAATAAATGGTGGGGTTAATTTCCTGAATCATCAGGTTCGCTTGTATATTGAATGGGTGGATTCACTTGTTCGCCGTTGTGGTGAGAGGCGTAAAATTGTGATGGACTGAATGTTTGCGAAATTGGATGATTCTGTGACGATAAATATGACGGGGTTGAGGGAGGTAGGAATGTATATTGTGCTTGTTGATAAGAACAATGGGGTTGTGTATTGGTTAATAACGGTAATTGTGTAGGATTTCCATGCATTTGCTGCTGGCTGTTAATGTTAAATGCGCCGTTAAAGCCGTTGCCGGCCGGCAGCATTTTTGTGAAGTATTTAATTTATTAGTGTTTTAAAGTTATTTAATTGATTGATTAATAATTAATAGTCACTTACAGTTTATTTATTCAATATTTAAAGTTAAAGGTATAAGTTGACCAGAGGTCACGCTTAATCGCTTGGCACTTGATATGATATCTCGCAGATATCGGAACGTCTTTATTCTACGAAATTCAAATAGCGACTCTATTTTGAAGTTGTAAATAAAATCTGCATCATCACTTCCAAACCATTAAAAATTTTCTATCCTAAACTTTTTCTAAAATAGCGTCGAAGCAGATACGATGCGATTTAACTCGTGTACTATACAAATATATATATATATATATATATATATATATATATATATATATATATATATATATATATATATATATTTATACAGCTAATTTGCAATCTACTCCAGAATATAGTAATGAATATCTAGTAAATGTGTTGTACATGTGACGTCCAAGGATTTTGGATTGGACTCGTATTATGTCTATTCTTGTTTTCTTGGCATAGCCTCATACGTGGACACAATAAGTCCAGATAGGCTCAAGGATTGTTTTATACAGCAATACTATGTGTAATAGCGTGAATTTGTTTAAACTTGAGATCAATTTAGATTTTTTTCTTTTTGCGATGTTGATGCCAAGTTAGCCGTCGATCGAGGTGAAGGCTAAGATACTTGGCTACTTCATACCTGGAATAGGTTTGCTTTTAATGGTTACTAAAGGACATGTAGTTACTTGAACTGGCTTATTCTCATTTATAGAAATTTGTTATACATATGTCCATACACTTCGTTTGTTTAAGTGTATCTGCAGATATTGCGAAGCAACAACTGCATCGCTATAAAAATGTAGCAGTTGGCGTATTCACGGTTTCAGGGATGTCAGAGGTATAGAGGAATGTTTTTACGACACTGCCCTGCAAAACCTGCTTTTATTAGTTGAGGCACCGGAAACTTGTCCGTTGTGTAAGTATGACTTTATCAATAATAGGTATTCGGATGTATGTTCTTCAGTTTGCATAACAGGCCAATGTGCCAGAATTTATCAAAGGCTTGTTTCACAGCTAGCAACGCTACAGTGCGGAACTTTTTTTCTTGAAGGCTCTGTGTCACTTGGTTAACAGTACAGTGGACTTATTGAATCGTGGAGTGCCTTTCACGAAAACCAAATTGGTGGTTAGGTGTCAGTGTATTTGTATCAATATCTGTTTTCAGTCTCCCTAGTAGGAGTTTTTTAAAAAGTTTGACAAGTAGTGGCAGTAGGCTCTATAAAAGCATGATAACTTATGCATGTTTTCACTGTATAGGAAAGTATGACAGGCTTAGCATTCTATTGTATACAATAGTTATTAAAACGATGGCTTTTTTAGATAATATTTAAGTACCTGGTCTGCTGTCAAGTTATATCCCGATGCTTTATGCGTCTTTAGCACCTTTATACCAGATTTCACTTCGGTATGAGTAAAAAGTTTAATCAGCGAAGACATCTGACATGGAATATTTCAGAAGTTCTCTAGTTCATCGGTATTTACAGTGGATTTAAATACTTTCGTTTAAGTACTTTTTTTATTGTCAGAGCGTACCCAAGTACCATCTGGTTTTTAGATAAATGATATGCTGTGATATGGTAGTTCTCCAAATAGGGTACTCTTCTTTAATTAGTTTAGTGATGTATTCTTAAAAGGACTCATTCTAGTGTTCTAACAATACGCTCTTGAGATTTTTAGTCAATCTGTTCAGTGTACGCTTGTCTTCAGGGTTGCGTGAACGAATCCATCTACCTGTAGCCTGTCTTTTTTCAGTAAATGGTTCACGGATTCTAAGTTGTACATTTTTATTTATGTCGTGCGTTTTGCTGTAGTTGGGGGTTGAAAACCAAGCAGCATTTTGGATAAGCTGTGTAATGTGCTTTACCGTATCGTCTAGTTCGTGTGCTTCTTTGATGCGGAGCTTGAAATTAATGTTTTCCTCCAGGTAACTTTGAAACTTCTCCCAGTTAGTGAAATTCCTAGTTAATCTAGGATTTAAAGGCTAGCTTATTACTTCATTCAATGTGAATATAACCGGTGTGTGGTCCGTTGACAAGTCATAGTTTTCTTCAACAAGAAAGTAATGTGGAAAAAAACCCGCAACTACAAAAAAAAGTCGAGTAAATCATGAATCTGAGCGGCAGTTAGTAAGCCAGTAGCTAGGTTTACCAGTTGAGAGATGTATGAATTGGTTTTCTGTAGTTGCACGTAATAGGTTACGTTCTTCAATAAGAGTTATTCGGGATCCCAAATAAGTGTTCTTCGCATTCCAGTCACCTCCAGCAGCAAATTTTTGATCTAATGTTTGGAAGAAGTCTTCATATTGTTGTGTTGTTATAGTATGACGTGGAGGATATTAGATGGTAGTAACGGTAAGTGAGGAAGGTAGGGCTGTAATTCTTACGATAGTAGCTCGAATTGGCGCTGTTTGATAGTTAAAAAGTTAGAAATCTAAATCACAAGAAGTACAAAACTGTTTTTGAATAGTTCTAAAAATATAACGTTTGTTTTTGAATAACTTTCAAATTATTTGTTTATTTTTACGAACCTTGGAAACCAACGAAATTGAACCACGATACATCTTATTATAGAAAATAATGTATGAGATGTTATTGTTCATGAATCATTATTTTCAAAGGTGTTGATAATAAAAGGATATACAATAATAACTAAAAATACATTCAAAACAAACAGTTTGGTAAATTTGGCAATCAATATATTAAAAAAAGGGTATTTAGAACATTATAGTAATTGTGGGGCTTTTAGGCTTTAAGGATTTGGCTTATGCCGTTCTTGCTAAAAAGGAATCGCACCTTTGTCAAAAAACATATTTCTATTTTTGAAAACACCAAACAACTTATATTTAATAAGTTGAGAGTTTATTAAGAAAGTTTACTAGTGCGAAGCACAATTTTTGGCACCGTGTGTCCTCTTATATCTTGATTAATTTGAAAGTGCGGTACTTCTGGTCCACGTTTCTTTACGATAGACCTATAAATCAAAGCAAATGGTCTTTTATCCATGGTTTAGTAATACTAAAGCGACTCAGGAAGAAATGCATTTCACTAAAAGAAACTGTGCACAGAATTCTCGAAGTAATGTTATGGCATAAGTAAGTTCCTACTTCTCAAACATTTTTCGTGTACATAGCCGATTAAATTAATAATATTTATTTTATATAAACAAAACTCAAAACAACAGAGCGTAAAACGATCGGTTTAAAAAAATCTTTAGGTGGGAACCCAATTTAAGCACAAAGTGAAAAACTAAATTTTTGTAAAATGCTATTTCAAAATATTTCAAGCAACGTCTTATGATACTTGGCATGGTTTACATCCTAAACCAAATATTTTGTTCTGCGCTGAAATTTATCTGAAAGTTTCTTACTTTCAATCTCATTAAGCTATATTGGAGTCGTATGATTGACTGATACCAGAAACAAAAACGGTAAAAAACTGATAGATTTCTGTATAATAAATGGTCTGATAATAACGAACTTATTCTTCATGCATAAAGATATACATAAATGTACAAGTGAGGTTGTGAGTAGGGGAGAGAAATCGATAATAGATTACATAATTATAAGCAAAGTTACAGAAAGGAAATACAGGATACAAGAGTAAAAAGAGGGCCAGAAATATACTCTGACCATTATTTAGTGCTAGTAAAAATGAAGATATGACAGGAAAACCTCAAGATAACAAAAAACAGGGGAGAAAATAAAAACAAAATTAGAGAAACAAGCAAAATATATAAATTGAGAGAAAAAGAGACGGCAGGAATTTATAATAAAAAAATCGAAGAGCAGATGAATAAATTCAACAATATCATAGCAGCATTATCACTTGAAGAAGCATGGAAAGACATAAAAGAAATACTAATAACAACAGCAAGACTTGTGTGTGGAAAGTCTAAAATTGTAGAGAGTAAGGATAAGAAAAAGAAATGGAAAGAGTACCTAGGTAGCAGAACAGAGGAAAAGTATAACAGATATAAAAATCAGAGAAGGAAAGTAAAAGAAATGATAAAAAAGGCGAAACAAAAAGCCTGGGAAGAGTTTTGAGGGAAGATGGGACAGGACAGACACGGAAATCAAAAACTATTCTATAAGATACTTGGATGGCTTTGCAAAGGAAAACGACACAAAGTTGGCCATATAAAGAATAAAGAGGGAAGAATATTAGAAAGTGAAGATGAAATCCTAAAGAGATGGAAGCAATATTTTGAAGACATGCAACAGAACAAACACTTTAACTAGAATCAGAGAAAGAGAGAAAACTAAATAGAATAGATAATAACAAACAATATAGAGTGCAAATACAAGTAGAAAAAGTATTAGAGGCGGTGAAAAACTGAAAAAGGGAAAAGCAGCAGGTTATGACGATATAGCAACAGAGATGGTTAAAAATTCGGGAGTAAAAAGCATAGAAGGGATCACTAAACTGTTTAATAGAGCATGGCAAGAAGAAAAGATACCCAAAGAGTGGGAGATAGGAGTACTTCTACCGATATTCAAAAAAGGAGATAGAAGAGATTGTTCCAATTATAGGGGAATTACCTTGCTACCGATAATAGCAAAACTATATGAGAGTGTACTAGAAATAAAATTGAAGCCAGAAACTAAAAACCAATTAGAAGATTCACACTGTGGGTTCAGGAAAGGTAGAGGAACACAAGACCACATATTTGTATTAAACCAACTAATAGAAAAATTCACTACAGACAAAATATTAGTACCCTTCATAGACCTAGAAAAAACATTCGATAACGTGTCCAGGGCAATAGTATGGAATAGTCTAAAACGGAGAAAGATAAATTACAAATTGATAAATTGTATCAGGAGTCTGTACAAAATACACGAAATATAGTGAGAACAGGAAACATACAATCAAAAGAATTCACAACAAAAGAAGAACTGAGACAAGGCGGAGTATTAAGCCCAGCACTGTTTAATTTAGTAATAGACGATATAGTGAAAGAAGTGAAAGAAAAAGTGAAAAAACTACAAGTGGGGTATAGAAACATGACAAGGGTAGAAATATCAGAAAGTGTATTTGCAGACGATTTAGTGATATACGCCAAAAATAAACAAGACCTACAACACAACTTGGAAGTATGGAAGAACGCCTTAGAAAATAGAAATCTAAAATAATTTAATACTTGGAAGTGATAATTCAGTACAGTGGAAGTATCAGAGCCGAAATAAATGAAAGAATAGAAAATGCAACGAAGGTATATCACGCACTAAACAACACTTCTATAAGGAAAAAGGAAATATCAAAGCAAACGAAAATTACAGTATACAAAACAATCTTTAAACTTATATCGATATATGGGAGCGAGAGCTGGGTTCTGACGAAACAAATGGAAAGTAATATACAGGCGGTAGAGATGAAATACTTACGAGGAGTAAAAGGGATAACAAGACGAGATAGAATTAGAAATTAGGCAGTTAGGAAGAATTAGGAGTAGAACCAGTGACAAAAAGTATTAGAAAACAGTAGTTAAGATGGTTCGAACACATGATAAGGATGGACGAGAAGAGAACAATAAGAAGAATATGGGAGACAAGAGTACAACAGAAAAGAGGCAAAGGTAGACCAAGGAAAACCTGGGATAAAGACGTAGTAGAGAACTTGAATCAAATAGGACTGACGTGGATTGAAGGGAAAAGAGAAGCAAGGAATAAAAAGGAATGGGACAAGAGAATATATAGTTAAGTAAAAAAAAATTTTAGAAAGTATTTTTAATTTTTAATTTATAGTACAAAATGTATGAATAATATAATAAGTTTAAGTGAAATCTATTAAAATTGGCTAAATGTAACATCTGAACATCGAAAGGTAAATAAGGTTTTGATTATAATATTAATGATCGACTGATAAAGAGTGGAACGCGTTCCTGACTAAGTTGACCATTAAATATTTATGGCGTCTTTATCGGTTCTAATACGGCAGACAACAAGAAAAAAATATTTGTATGGCCTTACTTTTTAAAGTCCTGCAATGACCAACAAGTAATCCTTGTAGAATTGCAACACCAACAGTAATCCATTGCCCCCTTTTGCATTCTCGAATGGTAAAAGTATTTCTAATTGCAAATTCTAGTAATTCAACGTAAAAGAATGTTTTAAAACCATTTTCGAATTATATGACGTTTTCTATATCCTAAGCTTTTTCGACTTTTATTCTATCATTTGAAGTTCCACCAGAATAGAAAAAACCATAGTGTAGATTGGGAGCAAGAAGCAACCTTGTGTCAAAAATAAGTATTCAAACCTCAAACATTACCACTCAATACTACTACCTTAGAAACCAATTGGCTGATCAGGCGTTTAACAAAAGTTTTAATTATTCCGCTTCCTCAAATCGTGTACCCGTTAAACGTATATTCCAAATAAAATCCTATATTTCCGCACTCTATGTACGAAACCGAGCAAGCTAAGGCTAACGTGCAAGAAATCCGTATTACCAGTATTAAATGTAAGAGATCACGAATTGCGTGTTTTGAAACTAAAGTAAGATAATCGTATCATAATTTTACCGGAAAAATAGGGTCATGCTTCAATAATCCTAAAAATTTCAGGCTATCAACAAAATGGAAAATTTGCTAAACCCATTCTAACTAATGATCTTATTACTTACTTAAAATTAATACCAAACCGTCACTAGTAAGTCAAATATATTATCTGCTTCTAAGCTACATTTTATAAGCTCAAATTTCAAAATGATACGGTGTCCTAAAAATTTATAACAAAAAAGTTATTTATGTTCTACGCCCGGTGCAGTCCATTCTTCCGCATATAACTATCTTGTCAAAATCCTTCTTATGACTAAAATTTCCATCATTTTCCAACACTTCTCAACTTTTCTTATACGTAAGACACCTTTACCGACGTTTTTGTAGTTTTAAAATCAACTTGCAATTTAGACACAGATACTTCTTCCTTAACTAACCATTGCTTATCAAATACTTACGTTACTGTCTAAAATAAAACAGCAATATTTTTATAATTTCTTTGGAAACGACTGTTGTCATCTAACCTCAGGTAATTTTCCACTAAACCAGATCTACATCAACATCAAATATACAAAATCCCAAATCCATCCGATTTTCCGACAACGCATATTTCAGCAAATGTTTATCCCTTGTTATTAGAATATCAAAAAAATTACAAACTCTGGGTCCTAAGAACTTCTTGACAAACAAAAGATTTTTTTGTCTTATAGTACAAATAAAACTAATTTCACCTGCTAGACGAAGCATTACCATTTTTACGAATTATAAGGAGTACATAGAATACTGTCTGTTCGGGCCAATCACCAATTTTTTTTATTTGAGTTTTAAATAGGGTCGGCCATCTTGTGGCTTCCCTTGTACGCGTTTTGTTTAATTAGAGATAGCCGCAGCGGCCGGTTCACCTGCACGGCGACGTCGCTAAAAAAGCGGAGCTGCCACGGCCGTTTTGGTGTAGCCATGATGGTTTTGGAAACGTTCGACCGGCTCTAATTTTTCCGTTTTGACCGAGAGTTCGCCAGAGTGTTTGATAGGTGGTAGAAGTTTCCACATCCCGGAGGTCGTTTGTTGTAGGCCGATTGCGTGAACGGAAGTCGATATTTGCCGATGGAGAAACTCGGTCCGTTTTCTTTTGTATTTGACTCGGCGAGGAAAAATAGAAAAATCCTGTTGTAAACCTCGAACACGACTAGCTAAAGGACCCACATCAGGAAAGACGTTTCTGATCGGCCCCACGGCGAAAATTGTGGTAATTTATCCTTTTTTCCGTCCACACCCTTCTCTCCTCTTCCTCGATTCCCTCTAATTACAGCCCGGGGAGCCAATTTCTGCAGCAGATCATCCGCTTTCACGGTGAGTGCCTTCCAGCTTTTCGGCCTTTTGATTGACATTCCTTTGTTTGAAATTAAAAATACGATACAGTCCGCTTAAACCGAAACATCTGGTCCTAGCGAGCTAGATTTGAATCTTTTTGTTGTATATTCCAGCTGGGTCAATTCGACCGTGGTCTTGATCCAAAATTACGCCCAAGCATTGAAACGTTAGGCCTTAATCACATGGGAGAGACCCATTTGACAGATTGGTTATTTCAATTTGTGAAAGTAAATTATCTCACGGTTGGATTAAATTGATTGTTTAATTTGCTAAATTGTAAATTTTGATTAATTGTTGACTATTTAAAATTGATTACCGTGGAAATGACAGACAAAGAAAAAGCGGAAAATCAAATGAAAATCAATGAGGGCCAAAACCTCGGTTACTTCAAAACGACTTATACAATACACGAAGACAGGGTCAAAGAGTTTAACGAGTTAGAGTTTCGAATTAATGAAATTTTTTTGGACTTAGACCCAAACTTTATTCAAAAATTTACGGCGATTGGGGACTGATTGGAGGTCATCGCGGAGTTGCTCAACAAATAAAGGAAAGCGTGATCAGTTCGACATCCCCTGCCCTCCCAAAGCGCAATAAATCTTTCTTATTTTGATGGTATGCCCCAAAGTTGGCCGGTTTTTAGCGAGTTATTTACTACTTTGGTCAGATTTCGAGAGAGTGACATTTTTTGTTTCAAAATTGCAAGGCCCGGCGTTAAAAGTTTTCCAGAGGCTTACTGCGTCGGCGAGCAATTATAATTTGACCGATTTAATAATAAAAGGTCGCTGGCAAATAAGTATGTTAATCAGGTGTTCAATTTTAAAACTTCGCGTGCGGAAATTAAAGAAGGTTCGACAGCGGTTTTAGATAATTTTTGTGCGCCCGTCGCTGCAATGAAACAATTAGGTTTGGAGGATATCGGAGATTTCGTGTTTTTGAACCCAGGGTTAGAAATTTTAGACCCGATAAGACATTCGTTTGAAGAAGCACATCGAAACAAAAATATCCCCACCTATCAAGATTTTGTACCATTCTTACAAAAGCAAATAAAAACTATGCCGTTCGTTAATCCCTCGAAAACACCCTTCCCCAAGACCCAGAAAAAGATTTCACATAATTTTTTAGTGAATATAGATTGTCGCATGGATGGGAAAAGTTGTGAAACTTGCAAAGGAAAGGCTCAAAGATTGTGGTGAATTTTTAAAATTATCCCTGTGGGAAAGCTTTAGATTTATAAAAGGTCGCAGTTTGTGTTTCCGATGTTTCTCACACGATCACCGAGTTTGAAAATGTGGAAACCGCATTTCCTGTGACAAATGTAACTTACCTCATCACCCCTCTTGCATTTCGAATTTTCGAAAAGGTGTAAACTTTCAGGTCGGTTGTCGGAGGCGAAACAGACGAGTCTGTGTTCGTTGGAAAATCCGAAAAGGTACGATCTCGAGGAAAAGTCGACTGTTCTCGAAAGGGTTTACGACGAGTCGGGGCAATTTAAACATGTGAGATTATTGTTAGATTATGGAAGCTAGTTACATTTTTGACTTTCAAAGCGTGTCGGCTTTTAAACTTGCAAATCGAACGCCTGAAATCTTCGGTATTAAGTTTTGGAGGAGCCCCACAAACCGCCTGTGGAAAAACCAATTTGGCTTTTTCGTCTCGTTTTGATCCCAGTGTTACGTTTACGATTGAGCCCCTTATTGTCTACAAACTGCCGTCGGCGGAAGTTGATGTTTTCAAGTTGGCGTATCTTCGAACTCGATTTTGCGGATGATTATCACGTTCCGGAAGAAGTTGACGGGATTTTAGATTCCGAAATTGTTAGCTAAATTTTGAAAAAAAGGAAATTAAGGAGTTCATCGAAATTTCCGGTTGCCATATCAGGTCCCCTTGGGTTTGTTGTTTTGGGAGGAGCCTAATCCGTTTGAGTGCTATAAATAAACCGGTCGAGACGCTCCTTCAAAAATTCTGGGAAGTCAAAGAGGTATCTTTAATAACAATTGTGAATCAAGAAACCCAGGCTTGTGAGGAATTGTTTCCTTCGACCGTGAAAAAACAGGTTCTGGAAAATTCATTATTTCTTTACCTTTCAGAGAGGATCTACAAAAGTTACGGAGCTCCTGCGATCTGACTCTCCGACGGTTGTTGGGCCTGGGGGCGCGCTTCGGGCGTTTCCTGGAGATAGAGAGCCTCTATCGGGGCGTCATTTCGGATTGTTTGGAGTGGGGCCGTATGTAATTGACGGCCGATTCTGGCTCTGACGTTGGCTGTTTCATCCCCTGTTTTGACGTTTTCGGACCGCGGAGCGTTTCTGCGCCGTTTTGCGTAGTGTTTGATATGAGTGCGGGGGCAAGTTCGGGAGCACCACTTAATGATTTGCTGCGCGTGGGGCCGGAACTACAAACCGATATATTTGATTTGTTGATGGGTTTCTGTCTGTTCTCGGTTGCCTTGTCAGCGGACATGGGGGGGGGGGAGGGTTGGGTACGAGCTGAGGACCGAGAGTTCCGGGGACTGCTGTGGAGGTCTGAACCGGAGTTGAGTGCAGTTTGCTTTGGTCTTTCCGTGCCTCCCTGTTTGGCGTTGCGAGCAATCCATCAGCTGTTGGACGAGGGGGACAGGGTTTTCCGGCCGCGGCCGAAATCATTCCGAGGGACGTGTGTACAGTCTGGTCGCGTCGCGGGAGGATGTGGATGAGGCTCGCGAGTTGAAGGTCCAAGCACGGCGGATGTGGGCGACTGGGGAATTTCACTTGGTGGGGTGTTCGTCTGGTGAGCCGGAGTTGGCGGGAGGCGCTCTGGTCGTGGGGTTTGACTGTGGAGGTGCGTCCGGCTCGATGATTGCTTTGGGGGTCCCCATTCAGGTTGTTTTGGGGTTCGGATTGCGACGGAGGATCGAGGTGCGTTGTCTGCAGTTGCACGTGTGTTTGATCCTTTGTGAGTTTTAGCTCCGACTATTTTGTTGGTCAAGATGTTTAGCGGGCGGCTGTGGCGAGCTCAGATTGGTTGGGGCGGGTTCCCTCCCCACCGGATTGCTGATCGGTGGCGAAGTTTTAGGTGAGAGCTACCGGTTTTGTCAGGGGTAAAAATTCCTCGATGGTTAGGTGCCAGAAAAAGCGGGTTGGTGACGCTGATTGGGTTTTCCGACTCCTGTCAGGACGCTTATGGGGCGGTAATTTGGGCGACATGTTGGTTGTCCATCTCGTGTGTGAAGTCCAAAGTTTCGCCAACAAAGTTGTTGTCCGTTCCATAACTTGAACTATGCGCGCCTTCATTGTCATCAAAGTTGATTAAAAGTACTTATCCAATTTTGCAATCTCAAGCTACAGTGTCCAAAGTCATCGGGTTTTCCGATTCAGAGATTGTCTTGAACTAGTTGAAAGTTCCTGTCGATTATTGGCAGACCTTCGTCGTCAATCGAGTAGCTAACATTCAGGAAAATTCCCTGGTTGTCTCTTGATTTCACATTGACGGCGTAGAAAATCCTGTGGACTATCTATCAAGAGGATTGAAACTACAGCAATTGTTTGAACGTCACTTGTGGTGGAAGGGCCCACCTTGGCTGGGTGCACCCGAAGGGCCGTGGCCGATAAATCGAGTAGTGATGAGTTACGCCAAAGCCGAGCTTCCAGAAGCCCTAAAGTTAGCGTTCCTTGTTTCCGAAGACCCCTCCTCGAAAACACTATAATAGCGTTGATTGGTCGTTGTTCGCTTATACGCGTTTAGTACGGGCGGTAGTACTGGTTTTGAGATTTGGAAAAAGGCTGCCATGGAAACAGCGTTTTTCTGGCGAGGACCTGAATGAAGCAAGGCAGTATTTATGCCTTGTCGTACAACGATTACACGAAAAAATTGTCATCTTTGGTAAGAGATTTGCTCGGTGATCGGGGTATAAATTTCTAGTTAAATATATAGGGCGAGATTGCCTAAAGGAAAGGCGATAAACGAAACACAAATCTTATTCATACATCGACCAAAAATGACAGCTTGTATCTTCAAAATGGTTAGAGAGGTAGGGATGGAGTTTGTGTCAACTGATTTTTAAAAACGGCTACATAAATGCGTAACAAGTTTTTTATAATTCCTGTGGAAATAGGTGTAACCCAAAAATTATATCAAATTCGAAGCACCCTGTACTGTTCCACTTAAAAATTAAAGCTAAGGTTCTGTAAAAATTTAAAACTTTTAAAGATCATATCAAAGGCCTCATGTTATTCAGAAGGTATATTATTACACGACTAGATATGTTTTATGTACCATCTAACGATAAAAAACCAACTTTTTAACGTGTTTTATTTTGAAACTATTATCAATTTTGTAAATTTCTGCAATGTTATTTCTTCTAAACAATCGTAAATAAATCCAAAATTTGATAAACAACAATTACAATTATGTTAATAAAAAAGTTATACATTTGACAAAAATGGCGTTTACCTTCACTTTCTTTCAAAATAAGCTCAAGGTACCAAGTCTCTTTAAAAATATATTTATCATTGCTAACCACAATCTACAACTCTGTTCTTAATCTTAATAATTATATCAAAGTTATAGTAATCCCAAAACCTGGTAATAACAGAACATGCATGGCGTCGTCGACTTTTTCACAGGCGCATTGAATTTGGTTTCCCGTCAGTTTCCAAATACTTAGGAGATAAAAGAAGTTGCCTTGTTCAGTAATAAATTAGACGATGCTTTTTTGCGGGCCCCACGGAAATTGTCACAAAAATCGCCGATCCTAGTCCTACCGCTGCCTCTTTAGTCAATTGGTTTTTACTCTCGTTTACCAGAGCTCCAGTGCGCACCATTGGTCTAATGAAATCCGATCTCGATCTCGGCCGAAAGTGTCTGTGCAAGGTTTCAAACCTTAACTTGCAAATATGTCAGCACCTTTATGCTTCTGAGTGCAGGTGACTTGCTGTCAGCTACTACAGATTATTTTGGGATGACTGCTCTGTATTTGTCAGTGTATTCTAGGTATTCTTGGATGTCTATCAGCCTGCATTGGAAAATGATGCTCTAGCCTGCGAGCTTGGCTCGTCCAAGTGGATTTTTTCGTCTTCTCGCATGACTATAAACGCGGCTACCGTCCTCTTGTCGTCCACAATCCATTCGTGTAGTAGCACAGTTGTTGCGCTTCAGGCTCTTCCTCGCTAAATTAGGTACTATCCTGTTCGACCAAGCGTCCCGTTTTCTTTATGAATCGCTTTCGTTCGATCTCACGTGGCCCAGCTCCTCTCAAAATTGCTGCTCCGACCCGAACGTCACCCTTCTTCACTCTGCCACCTATTGTAAAATTAAACTCAGATTCGATAATTCACTCTTTTGTCACAGCTCCCATTAAGTGAACTTTACTGTTAGGTTACCGTGACGTTTTGGCACTTTTTTGTAGGCTTTGAATCAGGTTGAAGTCTGGAGACTGCATGGGAGGTGACAAAAATCAATTTTGTTGTCTTTCTTTCCACGAGTTAGTTGTGGTATCGTTTTAGTCAAAAAAAGTGAATGAAAACGCATTTCTGTTCCTTAATTGCGTTGATGCTTTAACTGAAAGTGTGGGTAACTAGGTGTTTTCTTGATAATGTGTTTATACTTTTTTTAACACCCGCGTCGGCTCGGCGACTGTTTCTTGGGATTTCTTAAGACAAGTCTTACCCTTACAAATTTTGTTCGTTATGAAGTACCTGCAAGACCAGATCCTGGTAATGATGATCCTTTGTCGCTTTTTTAAGTTCAGCAATAATCCGATTTACTGTTGGAAAGGGTAATTTTTAACATGCGCTTATTTCCCTCACAAGACATAACGATCGGCCTGTGCTATAGTACGTCTGCGACTGAAATTATCTTGATTTTTGCATTTAGGTAATAAGCGTAGCATGTCTAAAATAACAGTACACTCTACTATAGAATTTACTTTACCACATTAAATTACAAATTTTCACTTAGTGTCTCTCAGTTTGGTATTCCATAAATTATGAAGAAAAAATACACCATGTAATAGATGGATTAATCAAAATCACGTTTATAACATTTGTTAGGATAATTGTGTGTAGTCTCTGATATTAAAATATCACATTTAAAAATAAATTAAAATTGTATTTTCAATATACGTGAATTGAATGTAAAATTACCGAATATTTTTACATTAGCATCAGGTATTGTTAGCTGTTAGATTTAAATAAACTTGCAAAGCTTGCAACGCTTGCAACGCATAGCGAAGTGGCGAAGCAGTCTCCCAAATTTGAGAACCCTCTAGTTGACCTTTGACCAATCAGTTTCAAAATCACTAGCAAACAGCCTTTTTGGGCACCTGTCGATTGGCGAAAACAGAATTTGGAAATTCCCAGCCGTTCTCGAGTTTTTGCTCGGACGGACAGACGGACAACATGAAGTTAGTGAGTCCGCTTCGCTTCGCCACTTAATAATGATAATGACCACGGCAGAAGGACGACTTTGTTGACCAGAGCTGTGATTGGGATCATTGTCCTATTAAAAAATGTAGCGGCGACGAACTACACATCTTTAATGATGCCTAGGTACATCTTTGTGTCCATGGTTTCTTCAATAAGACAAAGGGGGTCCAGTCCTTTGTCACAGAAAGACCATTGTACCATGACAGAACCACTGTCGTACTTGATCGTCAGTAGCTGATACTTTGGGTCATATCACTGGCCGACAGGACCTAGAACGTAGGTTACATCATTCGTACCCAAATGACCTTCTTCTACTGCTGAACGGTTCAGTTTTTGTGGGCCTTAGCCCATTTTAGCCGTACCTTGCGATTCTTCAGCGAGATTAACGAGTTGTTAGTAGGTCGGCATCCATGTTGTCCAATCTGTTAAAGCCGACGCCGGGCTATGCAAACTGAAAAAAATCGGCTTTCTGGAATCGAGATTTCGCGCAGAATATCGGCCACATGAGGCGAGGAATTTTCGAACGTGATACAAGCTGGTCTAGGACCGATTTTGGCTTAACTGATCTATGGACCTTGTACTTCTTCCAAACCTCTTGAATAGTCTGTTCGAAGACGTTGTACATGGCCGCAAGCTGCTTGTAGTTACACCGTCCAAGCGGTCGCGGACTATCGCGTCTAGCTACTGCTGTCGGAGAGTCGGACAGTTAATACGTGATGGTTAAAAATGACCAAATACATACCAAACTATAAAAAAATGATAAAACGGATAAAAAGGAACAAAGAGGATATTGAAAAAGCGAAACATGGCGAACAGTTCACCTTCACTGTTAGCTGCAACTTTCTTGATGAGAGTGTTCAACGGCGCATCATGACAATGCACGACTAATAAGTCTTTTGGCCATCTCGTCTCCAAATTTGGAAGTCAAAAGCTTACTTTTAAAAAAGTTATAGCCAAAAAACCAAAACCGAACATGGCCAAGACCGCTTCGGTAAGCCCTTAAGGCTGCAGTTCCAGTAAGTGCACCTCAACGGAAACAAAGAAAATCCCTTTGTAAATAGAAATGTGTTAAGTCGTAAGAAATATTTTATTTTGAGAATTTCAAACTGAACTTGAAAAACCGGTTGGTTTTTCAAATTAAAAAATTAATGGAAAAGTAAAGATTAACGGACATTCTAAGAATTTGTATATTTATGAAATGTAATGCTAATTACATAATTGTTAATAAATGTTACTAGATTATATTTTTATTATAAAACTGTACAAAAATAGTACATTCTCTATCTTTTCATTTATTTCCGCGTCATTCCTTTCTGATATTTTCGTTCCAAGATGTTTAAAAGATTCTACTTGTTCTATTTTTCTATCATCTATTTTTATTGTTATGTTTTTATCTTTACCTATTATCATTGTCTTGGTCTTCTCTCTATTTATCTTTAGATTTCTTTTCTTTAGTGATGTTTTCCATACTTCAATATTGTATTGCAACTCTCTATAGTTTTTGGCGTAAATCACAAGGTCATTTGCATAGGCACTTTTCGATATTTCTGTGGACAACATGTTTCTATATCCAACCATGTATTTCTTTACCTTTTCCTTTACATCTTTAATTACATCATCCATTATAATATTGAACAGGGTCAAGCTTAGGACCCCTCCTTGTTTAAGTCCCTCACGTGTTATGAACTCCTCAGATTTGGTATAGACTTTTAATAGCTTTACATAAGTATGTATTATGTACCCTCTTGCTATTAGGCTGTTCCATATAAGATGTCTCGGTATACTGGCATATACCTTCTCGAGATCTAGAGAGGCAAAACATCTTTTTTTTTACTTTTCTGTATTAACTGTTTAATCGTAAAGACGTGATCCTGTACCTCCCTGCCTCTCCTAAAAGCACTTTGGGATTCCTCCAGCTGTGGTTCTATCATTTTTTGCAACCTCTTTTGTAAGATTGGCTCATATATTTTAGCTATTTTACTGAGTAATGTAATTCCGCGGTAATTAGAGCACTCTTTATTATCTCCTTTTTTTATAAGGGTATAATTACTCCCAGTTCCCAGTCAGCCGGTATTTTTCCGTTGTTCATTATTTTATTAAGAAATTTTCTTAATATTTCCCTGCCTTTATCACCCAAGTTTTCACCATTTCCGTGGTTATGTTGTCATGCTCTGCTGCTTTGCCTCTCTTTAGTGTACTGATTGTTTCATTAAATTCTTTTGGGGTTGTTTCTTGTCTGTCTTATGTTTAATTTTGACTTAATTGCTCATCCTCATCATATACTTCAACTTGACATGTTTGGTCTGTATTTAGGACTTCTTCAAAGTATTCCTTCCATCTCCTTATAATATCATCTTGTTCTTGTATTATTTTACCGTTTTTATTTTTTGTATGTTTGGCTGTGATCTTCCTTCCTTTCCTCGTGGGTTTGAGTACTTTATAGACCAGCTTTTGATTTCTATATCTCTCGGTTTCTAGTTTCTCTCCGAATTCCGCCCATGATTTCTGCTTTCCCACTTTCACCATTTCTTTTACTTTACGTCATTGTTATTTATAATCATTGTAATTCTCAGTTGTTCTAACTTGTAGGTACCTTTACCACGTATCTTTCTTAATTCTGACTCTTGGTTTCTTTGGCAGTTTCAAGTAGTATTCCCTTTATTTCATTCCATATTTCCTCCATAGTTAGTACATTTACTTTTGCATATAACTGCTCCGCCTTTTCTTCTATTTTTTCCTTGTATTCTGCGGCTAGTTCTACTTGTTGCAGTTTATAGGTTTTCACTTTTTCTGTTATTTTATATTTATGCCCACTTGGACTATCACTATCTTCCCTTCTTTCATTTATTCTTATTTTCGTTATTAGCAGGTAATGATCTAAATAAATTTCTACTCTCTTTTGGCTATCGTATCTTTCACTTCTTTCTTATAATTGCTGTTGATAATTACATAATTAGTAATCGATTTCTCGCTTCTACTACCCTTGTGTATTTGTGTATGTTCAACTAAGGGTCTAAAATGAGTGAAATTTTTACAATTATCTTTGTAAGCATGTGCGATTGCAGTAGCAGAATAATTTTGACGAGTATTGTCTAACGAAGTGCTTTTGGTAAGAGATTATAAAAGGTTGATGATAGATAGATGAGTTGAGTTTCTTTATAAATTTGTGAGTGGAAGACTCTTTTTAAATTTCTTGAAGTTGCTAAGCAAGTTCAAAAGTTAGGCACTCAGATTTTTATTACTTTTATGGCTTATATGGCATCGAAAGGGTAGAACATTAAAGGTATTTTTAATTGAATTCAGTTCGTTATATGAAACCTAGTTTATGTTAAGAACCATCTCTATATTAACCCTATATGTTTCGGTTGTTTCGTATATTTTTGTGACATCATCTGTATATCGGTGTTACGTTCCTTGGAAATATGAGTAATCATGTGTAAGATTTCTTAACGAAAAGAAGAATTAACCCATTTTACTGCTACCACCATCGCGAGATGAGGGTATGTTTTTAGCTGATTGTAAGTTATATTCTGATAGCCCTTTGTAGTATATAACGAGCAACTTGCAGTATTAAAAATTTGCTAAACCTAAATCTGAAGTAACATGATATCTTTAAATTCCTTGATAATACCGTCGCAGCAGTGAATGACGCATTGTCGCCCAAGCATTCTTCGCAGCGTGTCTTGTGCCATTCCAGTGTTGACTTCGGTTGCATGCAGTGCTACTGTTGGTGCTTTTTGTGAGCTGGAACTTCGAGACTGGTTTGACCCGTGCTGTCTTGTGTGTTGCTAGATGGACAACGCTTCTTTTACAAGTTTGATTCAAAAGGTAAATTTATTATTCAATTGCAACTAACAATTATGTAGTGTAGATGACTTTATAGTTGTGCACTCACACTTGGCATTTACAAATGTATTAGTTAATTAATTTAGCATTGCTTACGATAAACGTAGTGTCCTAGGCGGACTGCTCGATAACTATTGCGAAAAACTAATAAAAACAATCGTTTAATGTGAAAAACTTCTTATTGCTTTTCAAAGTATTCTCCCCGACGGCCGGTTAATACATTGTTGCATACGCTGCAACCAATTTTCTTAGCATTTTTCCATAGCGAATCGTATATCTCCGAAACATGGGCTTTGAACGCATCAACCGCGTCTTCCGGCGTCGAAAAGCGTTGTCCAAGCAGTTTGTTCTTTACGTGTGGGAACAAAAAGAAATCGGAGATGACTCGTCAATTCCACGTTTTGAGTGCTCAAAAAGTTATTTGTGCGCGTCGTTGTGTGTGAGCTCGCATTGTCATCGTGGAGAATGATTTGGCTTCGCGCGTTGGTTTTTTTTTATTTCGCCGAAGACTTTTGGCAGAAAAATGGTTGTGTATTATTTACAATAATCTGTGTTACGATCCTCGAAACCCACGGTTACGATATGCCTAGTTTAAAAAAACAGCAGGTGACCATTTACGCGAATTGCTTCCAGAATGAACTTTTTGTTGGATTTGGCTAATATTTGAAGACCCATACAGTCGACTACTCTTTACTTTCGCGCTCATACGTATAAATTCCTGTGACTATATTGTAAACGGTTTTTGAAGCCCCGCGATCCTATTTCTTGAGTAATTTTTTTGGCCAACCGACACGAACCTATTTTTGAGCGTTCGTTAACTTATGCGGAATCTAACGCGCACACAACTATTTCACGGTTAAATGTTTATAAAATATCGAATGTACTACTGTGTACAAATATAACCCAGAATTTTTAATTTAAACTGCGCGGGCATTTCGTTGGGCACAAACCTTTTTAGTTTTAAGTTGGTAGGACTGCTGCTGACATCTGTGTCAAATTTTAGGTTAATATCTTAATTAGTTGAAGAGTGACGCTCGTTTTCGTAAACAACCAAAATTAACTTTTTCGATTTTTACCATGTCAGAAAATATTCAACAAAGAAGTTCGATTAAATTTTGTGTTAGAAATGATATTTCTGCTGCGGAAACGCTGAGAATGTTACAAAAAGCCTTCGGTGAACAGGCTATGTCTAAAACACAAGTATACGAATGGCATAAAATGTTCAAAGAGGGTCGTGAAGGCGTTGAAGACGAACCACATCAAAGACGTCCAAGAACATCAACTGACGAACAGCACGTCGCGAAAATTAAGGAATTTTTGCTCCAAAATCGTCGATTGACAACTAGAGTGCTTCCTGACATCGTTGGCATTTCAAATGGATCAGTCAACACCATTTTGAAGGAAGTTTTGTGCCTCAAAAAAGTCAAATCTCGTTTGGTTCCAAAAACCCTCAATTTATTCGTGACCATTTCGCTAAAAATTCCACCCATATCGTTTCGCAATCGCCGTATTCGCCTGCTTTAGCTCCATGTGACTTCTGGCTATTCAGCAAAATGAAAAGACCGCTCCGGCGACACCGTTTTGACACGATAGAAGAGATTCAAGCCGAATCGAAGTAGGTGCTGAAGGCCATACCGAAACAGGACTTTTCAAAGTGTTTTGATGAGTGGAAAATTCGCTGGCATAAGTGCATTGCAGCCGAGGGGGGTTACTTCGAAGGCGATGAAATAGATTTTTAAGAATAAATAAGGATTTCAAAAATTATAACGAAATTCCGGGTTATATTTGTACACAGTAGTATATTGATCATACTAATGCCTAAGGATGCGTGAATTTCACGATAAGTCACTTGATGATCTTGCCTTTTCAGTTTGCGCACGCCATCGATATTTGCTGGCACCACAGCCAGCAAACTGTAACCACCATTACATTAATTAAATTCATTGTACGAACGATATACAGTGGCTCTATGTGGGGCTTTATCAGCAAAAGTCGAAACGAGTCGATCGACGAAAAATAATGATACGGTAACGCTTGTTCAATTTTGCAAAGGTGAATGAATAATGTGCGGAACTTTGTCTAATGCCCGTTGCACCTACAGGAAAAAAACAGTCGAAAAATGGTTTTGCTTATAATCCATTATTTGTGACACATAACTATGTGACATTGCTGTATACTTTTGTGTTGATTTTTAAAGCCTCATTTGTATTAGACTGAACAAATACTTTAAAATGAATTCTCGATTATTCTTTAGTATTTTTGATGTAGATAATATTATTAGTAGACAATATTCTTTATTTCCAAGGAAGATATTTTTGATACTGTTATACAGTCTTCTTTTATTTTCTCATCTATTCTCCCACCTTGTGCAATTTGTATTTGTATCTGTTCACTTGTTCCAATTCTTCTCCTTTTAATCGTATGCCCTGATGACTGTCAAAAGCTTTCTTAAGGTCTGTGAAACACCGTTATAAGTTACCTGCTTCTCTAATTGTTTCTTTTACTTAGTTTTCTTATCATGAAGATGTCGTTCTGCACTCCTCTATTTGGTCTACAACCAAATCGATTATCTTTCAACGTTTTCCATAATTTTTGCAAATGTTTTTGCAACTGTGTTAAACGTTGTGAATCTTCTGTAGTTTTGGCAGTTTTTTGTCTCTTTTTTTGTATATTGGGATTATTATTCCTATTTACCAATCTTCTAGTGTTTGTTGTTCTCAGTACTCTATTAAATAGGTATCTTATAAAATTTCTGGTCCTTTTGATGTTGCTTTTATCATCTCTGTGTTTGTTTGATCATGTCTCATAGCTTTTCCTACTTATGTCTTCTGTATTGCTTCTTTCATTTCCTCTTTTGTGATGTCTTCTTCTTGTTTCTGGTTTTGTTTCTGTTTATCTTCATTTCCTTTCTCTGTCGTGTTTCTGTTCTTTTTCTTCCAATAGTTTCTTGAAATATTAACGCCATCTCTCCATTATTTCTTCCTCTTTTATTATTATTTCTCTATTTTCGACCTTAATGTTAATTAGTGTCATTGTTTTTCCTTTTTTTTTCCTTTTCTCTCGTGCAGTAAAACAATTTTTTATTTTCTTTATAAGCCTTCGTTATTTTATCCTCAAATGCTGTCTAAGGTTTGCGTTGTTCTTCCTTCATAATTATTTTTACTCCTCTTCCTTCTGTCCTATATTCTTCATAGTAATTTTGTTTCTCCTGTACCTAATATTTTCCCATTGCTCTTTTTTATTGATTACTACTGCTTTTACTCCGTCTATCCACCAATTTTTTTGTTTTTATATTCGCTATTTTTGTAACTCTGCAACTTTTCTCTGCTGCTTGCAATATTGCGTTTTTGAAATATTCTCATATTTTTTCTACTGTCGTCCTTTCTCTATTATTCTAATCTTTTCTTACAGTTTTTTTTTAAATTTTTGTTTTACTTCTTTTTCGTTCAGCTTATGGCTTTTTATTTTTTGTTTATTATTTTTCTTTTTGTTCCTGCTTCTCTTTAATTTATGTATTTCTTACTGTCATCTCTACCATGTAGTGGTCATTTCCTACTTCCGATCCAGTTTTTACTTTAATATTTTATTATATTTGCCTACTAAATATAAAATAGTCCACTATAGATTTTTTTATTTATGCTCTTTCTTTTCCTGATTATTTATGTATTTCTTTGTGCATGAAATGTGTACTTTCTATTATTGATTCGTTCTCTATACAAAATTCTAGTGTTTTCTCTCCATTTGGTGTTCTTCGACTTTTTCTAGGCACAATTCAAAACCTTCATTTTTGTCCTCCACTCTTTTACTATAATTACCTTTTACTTGCTGTATTTCATCTATAAATTTTTTTCTACCTTCGTTTCATCTTCGTTGGGTCCATATAGTACTACTACGATATAATTTTTCTCTACTATTTAATCTATGTATTGTTTCTTTTTCACATATTTCATTTTTCTTCTTTCAGTATATATGCTACCTCAGCATTTGTATGTTCCTAATGTCCTTTTCTCAAATACATCCAGTATTTGTTTGGTAGTTTTTGAACTTATTTGCCTTTTTTTGTTTCTGTTACTTTCATATAGTATATTTTTGCTTTTATTAGTTTCTGTATTATTTCTTACTCTTTGTTTGTTAGACTGTTTACACCCCACGTTGCTGTTTTAACTATTTCACGATTTATGCCTGCTCCTGTTTTGACTAGTTTTCTACTACCTTCTTCTTTTCCATTATTACTTTTGCTCTTGTTCATTGCCTTGTTCGTCATCTTCTGTGCCACCACATTTCCATTTATTCCAATTTATTCATTTTTGATTTTCTTTTATTTCTTTTATTTTTATTATTGCCTTTTACTTAATCCGGTTCGTTGCTATATTATAAGTGTAGTTTATTTTCTCCCGTTTTTCGGTTTACTCGGTATCCTGTTTTTTTTTTTGGAAAATTGCTAACTACTTCTATAACCTCTTGTTGTGCTTCTATTAATCTAGTTTGTTTCATGTACCATACCCATTTTTTTTCCTCCTACTTCTATACTAATATGTTTTATTTTCACTGCCTTCCCGTTTTATTTTTCCTCTTTGACTCGACCTCTTATGGCCTTCTGGATTTGTCTCTTACTAGTTAGACCGTTATTTGTATAAATTCTGCTTTCTATCCTTCTTAATTTATTTTTATTTTGCATGATTTTTCTTTTATCTTCTCTGTTATTAACTTGAAAGAAGCATATTTTCTCATTATTGTTTCTTAATTCCTGTATTCTTATATATATTTTCAGGTTTTCTTTAATAAAATTAGTGATCCCTTCCTTCAATTATTTTTCGCAATTATCTATGCATAATCGTGATATTAACACATTTTGTCTTCGATCTTTATCCATTTCTTCTATTCTGCTTTGCAGCATTCCTACTTTAACTTTGAGCTTATATTTTTTTCTACACCACACGCTTTTCTTTGCCTCCATCTCATGTTTAAGTTATTTCATTTCTTTTGTATTTTCTCAGATAAGCTCGTTTTTAAACCCTTTATTGTTTGTAGCAACTCTGCCATGTTCGCTTGTTCCTCTGTACTTGTTCCCGTTCACGTGTTATAGCTAGTCCCCGAGATTTCCTCGTTTCCTGATTCTTTTTGTTATTTATCGGGTTTTTCTGTTCGAAACATTTTCTTGTTTTGTTTACTGATCTCTATAAAATCTTGCTCCCATTTTCTTATGTTTAAAAAGTTTTTTAAGGTTAATATTTTCACGCACTTTAAAAGTTCTATAAGAAATAATCTGTACTGCTATCATCGGTTAAATTTGTCAAATAGGTAGCAATAGATTCCTTTTTAGTTCTTTAATTTCTGTTGTCATTTGTGGAGTAAAATTATTTAATATAATTTTGTCTTGTCGATTTCTGGTTTGAAACCATTTTCGTCTTGCTTTCCTTTTTACGGTTAATGATTTCTTAATTTTTTTCCGGATAGCAGCAACCTTTCAAGCGTCTTTTAATATCTGGAGTGCACTCCCAAGCGCTTATCTAAATGTCATTGAATTTTTTTAACGCAGCATCCACTTCCTATTGTTTTTTAAGAGGTACGTCTAATTTTATTTTTTATCAAGTAATTGCTTAAAGCTTGTCCAATCTATATATTTATTAACTAGCGCAGGATTATTTTCTTTCTGTATTATGTTTTCACTCAAGGATAACGTCCAATTGAAACTAAAAAGGAAAAGGCACTACTCATTTATCTGCATGTAGTTTTGAGCCGAATAAGCGTTATTTGCGAGAACTTTTGATTTACTTCTTCAATTTGAAGAAATATGCAGCAGAGGCGCATAGATTGCTTGTAGAAGCATATAGTGGGGCTGCTTTAAGTGAGAGAAGTTGTCGTGAGTGATTTCATAAGTTTGAGAACGGCGACTTTGACGTCGAAGACAAAGAACGTAACGGAAGGCCGAAAGTTTACGAAGACGCGGAATTGGAAGCATTATTGGTGGAAGATTCCTACCAAACGCAAGAAGAACTTGCGCTTACATTAGGAGTGACTCAAAAATATCAAAAATATATCGTTTAAAATTGTTGGGAATTATTCAAAAGCAAGGAAATTGGGTTCCATATGAACTGAAGCCAAGAAACTTTGAACGCCGATTTTGCGCATGTGAAAGGCTGCTTTGCAAGCATAAACGAAAGGAGTTTTTGCATCGTGTAGTCACTGGTGATGAAAAATGGATCCACTACGATAACCCAAAAAAGGAAAATCATGGGGACCACGTGGCCATGCTTCAACATCCACAGCCAAGTCGAATATTTATGGAAAAAACTCATGTTGTGTATTTGGTGGGATCAGCTTGGTGTCGTGTATTATGAATCGCTCAAACCGAACGAAACCATTATTGGGGCTGTCTACCAAACACAATTGATGAGACTGAGCCGAGCACTCAAGGAAAAACGCTCCCAATATTACTCCAGACAGGATAAAATTATTCTCCTGCATAATAATGCTAGTCCATATGTTGCGGTGCCGGTCAAAACCTACTTGGAAACACTCAATTGGGAAGTCCTACTCCACCCGCCATATTCACCAGGAAATTCCGATTATCACTTGTTCCGATCGATGGAACATGGCCTGTCTGAGCAGCACTTCACATCATATGAAGATATTAAAAAATAGGTCGATTCGCGGATAACCTCAAAAGGTAAAGCGTTCTTCAGACGCGGTATCCGTATGCTGCCAGAAAGATGAAAAAGTAGTGGCTAGCGATAGACAGTACTTTGAATAAAACATAAGGTTCCGTTCTTTCACAATAAATGCCCAATTTTTGATAAAAAACGGCGGAGACTTATTTGCACTCCCTTTATTTTTCATGTTTTTATTTGACGTTGTTTGTACTTTTTTCTGTACATCTTAATTTTACTTAAGTTAAGATACAAAATTTATTGAAAATGATTTTTTTTTATTTTAATTGCGATTTGGTCGGTAAGCAATAATTTATTTTCCGAACAAACTTCCTGTCATAGTAAACCGAGCTTGCAATATTAGGAATTAGTATGCGTAAGTCTGAAAGGCATGTTATCTTTTAAATTCCTAGATAATAGAATCACAGTTGCGAACAGCGCATTTCCTGACAAGTTTGCTTTGTAAGCTGTCTGTTGTGTCGTTCTGGTGGTGATTTCATTTGCATGGTGTCCTGCGGTTTCTGTATTACTTTTGTGCGTCTTATTAGGACTGGGAGCAAGTCATTATCTTTGTTATGCGTCGTTAGAGGGCCAATGTTTTCTTCCATAAGTTTGGTTCACCAGGTAATTTTGTAATTTAATTCCCACTAACGTAGTGTAGAGAGCTTTGTAAAGTTATGCGGGTACAATGAATGTTCAGGGCTATATTAGTCATTAACCAAGCGTTGCTTATAGAAAGGTAATAATAAACTAAGATCGTTCTAATAGACGACATTTATATCAGACAGCCAGGCAGCTTTAAAGGCTTTATCAAACACTAAACCATTATCTAGACTGGTATTGGAATGCATCAGCCAACTCAATGCACTGGCAGAACATAACACGGTGAAACTGCTATAAGCACTTGGGCATTGTGGTATCTACGGTAATGAGAAAGTCGATGAATTAACTAAGCAGGGATCTAGTGAGACTTATATCGGCTCAGAACCTGCTTTAGGAATCTCACGAAGTGCTGCCCGAAGCTTTATCAAGAAGAGGATACGCATTCATAATCGAATGTACCGGGAGAATCGACCAGGACATAATTTCAGCAAAACCTTCAATAAGGCACCTTGCCAAAAGAGAGCTGCAAAACTTCTTAATCTAAGTAGGCTAAAGATAACCATAGGGTTTCTTACAGGACATGCGACTGTAAAAGAACACCTCTGAAAAATTGGTAAATTCAATGGTGACCTTGCATGCATATTTTGTAACAAGGAACCAGAAACAGCCTTACACATCCTATGCAAATGCGATGCGCTGTGCAGGAAGAGGCAACATACATTCGGGAGACAAATCGTAGAACCGGAAGACTTTTAGACACACCCTGTAAAGGACCTGTATCTATTGATTCAGGGGACATCAGTTACAGGTTGGTTGTGAGTTTACTGTATTAGGGCAATCACAATAAGCCATAGGCTGCAGTGAACATAGATCCATCAAGGAAGACATACCCTAAGGAGAAAAAAACTCATTAGTACCTTGAAAACAGATTAAAAATCGTTGTGCTGAAGGTTTATGTTAAACACAGGATCACAGTTTATTGACAGGATTGACGTAAAAATGGTTAACGGACAATTAAAAATAAAACTGCCGTTCTTAATTGAAGACTTGCCACTAAGAATGTAAGTGAAGACTCATAAAGTAAAAACAAATTGTACTAGTCATTGATTGTTATTGAAGTCTTTGGACGTTATATACATTTACCAGTGGTAATAGTCATTTTTGGTCCTTTTGGATCCATGCTCAAAAAACTACGCATTTCGTGCTCATTTCAGAAAACTGACCTGAGCACTCGCACAATTTTATGAATACTAATTGTTTGAACATAAGGTATGCTGCCTTGAGTTTCAAGTATTTGGTTTTTTTTATTTAAAATGGATACTAGTAATGTTGCAAACTGTATACTTTATGATGTTATCTGTATCGTAGGATTTTTCTTTTAATATTAAGATTTGCAATACATAGAAATTATTTTTTATTTGCTGCACCAAATATCTTCCTTATCTTTTAACTACTTTAATTAATAGAGATGCCAAACATCAGAAATCCAAGGCACTCAAAGCATTATATTGCCTATTGTTCACTTTAATCAATGTGCTTGGTCAGCATACCCTTGGTTCTGTTTAATTTCTTACAATATTATGATCTTTGTTTATTTGATCATTTCAAGTTGCAATACACTTTTAGCTTTATTTTATTAGAATGTTTGTTTTCCATTAAATATATGCAAAATTCCGTTCATAGAGGAAATTAAAGAGAAATAGAGACTTTAAACCTGAGTTCTTTTTTGCTGTAACGAAATGTAATCTATTTAAAATGTTTACAAATCACATATGGGAACTTATGTACTGTTATTATTTTATATGCAGTAAAAATTAGACAATATAAAGGGCATACAGTGTGTAGACCGGGTATCTTCCCAGTAAACATATCAGCATTGTTTTCACCGTTCAGAACACTCTACAAGGTGTTTTGATACGCGAATAATTTTCTCGTCGCATTAATCTGAATCTCACCGACGTTCTGAAATATTAGCTTCTAGAGTTGTAGTTGTACAAACAGTTAATAGTCTTAAGTTGGCAAATCTGGATGGTGAGATGGTTGAGTCACATACGCGATTTTATGTGTGGAAAACAATTCTGCACGAGATGTGCTAAATGGATGGCAGCGTTGCCTAAAACTTCAACTATTTTTGTCGTATTACACCACCCAACCCGCGAAAAACATGAAAGTAAAATTCCTTAACAATTATTTTGCAAGAAGAGGTATTTTATTATGATGCACAGCCAAAATGTAGTTAACATTAGTTTTCAGCATCTTGTGATTTGTACGCACTTCTTTCCGTCGAAAAATTTAGAAGATTTTTGTGGGGATACAAGACCTTTGTATTCGGATTATAGCAGTAGATAGATTCACTAATATTTCTGGTTACACTCTTTCTTAAGAGATCTAGTTATTATTAGTTATTTGAAGTAAGTCCTTAGTTATTGCAGAACAATGATCCTTTTTCTGTTATAATGCTCCCGAAAAAAATTTGCACCGATATTTTTCTACCAAAATTGGTCAAAAATGTACACATTTTAGTTTAGGAATTTCCAACATATGTTCTGGTTCAAAAAGTGACAGTTGCTGATGCTTATTGCATGTAGTTCATACAAATTATTCGTTTTGCTTGTTGGAAATTCTTCTGGAACATGAATTACTTTTGACGAATTCGGGTCCAACTCTGAATTGTTTTTAAAATGCTTGTTACTTAGATTTTTAAAACCTTTTGAATAATTTGAATAGCTTCTATAAACAAATATTTTAGTTTTTACAAAGTCTTATTTTTATTCATTGTTTTACTTCCTCATTTATTGTAATTGCAATGATCATGCACAATATATGCTCACTAATCGGCGTTTAATTCACAACTGACCTATTTACCAATCTCGCCCTGATTTATCCACGTGCATTACAATCCACTTTCATTAGCTGTCAGGTTATATCGCAGCCGTGTATTTATATTGGCTTGATGTTTTTGAGACCAACTATCTATTTTGTTTAACATGATAAGAAGATATGAGATGAAAATTTACTATTATACGGTGGAAACTAAAATGCAGTCAAATCGGTGAACTCTAAACAATCAACTAATTTCCAAAAAAAAAACCCTAATCAATCAGTTAGAATTGTGTTAACATTGGCGTTTTGGGTTTTTAAAAGAATTTGGCAAAAATTATCTTGAAATAAAGGTTATTGAATAACGTTAGTAATTTTGGAAAAATTTAAAACAGAGATGTCTAAAAACCCTTCACAATAGTCCACAAACCAGTGAAGTTTCATTGTAAGAACTCGCCGAATTATTCATGATCCACCGTTCGGCAGACTACAGAGCTGATTTTTAAAATATTTTCGCGCCCACTTTATTGGTGTCATGTTGTCGAATTTTCATCTATTCTTAACATTCAAATGTAGTAAGTGGAGGTTATTTTAACAATTTTCAGACAAGTTACTTTTGGTAAGGAGTTATAGACGTAGAACAGCATTGAGCAAAATGTGTTGAAGGCAAAACGAATTATGTTGAAAAATAAAATTAAACTTAAATTATATTTACTTAAATTTACACATAATGACTTATAGAAATAAGAAACAAAAGTTTAACAGAATGATTATGTTTTAGCAGCGACAGTAATTAAAATGGAAAATTCCTCTAAAATTACCGTGGTTTATAATGGGCACGAGTACACCCTACTTGTGCGTAACGATTCTACAATATGGGATTTAAAAGGGAAACTCGCAGATGAAACCGGCGTGGAGCCAGACAAGCAGATAATTGCTGATATTGATTTTGGCGGTAAAAACTAACCTTATCTTATCACAAACTGCATAACTTCTGTTTCTGTTCTCTTTTAGGCCGCGAAAATAACTTGAAAATAAAAGACATACTCGAAAGCAAATTCTATGTCTCGACGGAAATTAAATTTGCAATGAGAGAAGTAGCCGACGCTTCCAAAGCTCAGGGAACCGAAACGGAAGAAACTAAAACACTTACACTAAACGATACTGAACCACAAGCTGGAACGTCTTCATCTAAAATCATGCTAATTGAAAGGCAATTGGTCGAAGAGCAAGACATCGAAATGCATAAACTAGAAGCGTCCAAGCCACAAACGTCAGAAGGCAAACCTGACGACAGAGATGTTTTAGCAGCGACACTAATTAAAATGGAAGATTCTTCGAAAATTACCACGATTTATAAAGGAAACGAGTACACTGTAGTTGTGAGTAACAATTCTACTGTAAGGGATTTGAAGAGGAAACTTGCAGATGAAATCGATATAGAGCCAAAAAAGCAACGGATTGCCAATATTGATATGGCCGGTAAAAAGAACCTTATCTTATCACAAACTGCATAATTATTTCTTTTGTTCTGTTTTAGGTTACGAAGATGACTTCGCAATAAAAGATATACTCGAAAGCAAACTCTCTGACTCGACCGAAATTAAATTCACATTGAGCGAAGTAGCCGACGATTCCAAATCTCAGAACACCGAAACGGAACAAGCTGAGCCGCTTGTAACAAAACCAGAGCAAGTGGGGGAACCAGAAGATGAAGCTCAGTTAAGTAAAATCCATATGGAAACCGAAATGGGACGCGACGAAGCACCTGAAGCCGGAACGTCTGCATCTAAAAGCGTGCTAATTGAAAGGCAATTGGTCGAAGAGCAAGCCATCGAACCGTCCCAGGCACAACTATCAGAAGGCAAAACTGAAATGCATTTAACTGGAACACGAATAATTGTATCTGCCAGTAGGGTGTTTAACGTACAATTAGATAGAACTCAGCAAGAAGAAAAGAAAACGGAAACGCTTGAAGCGACTGAAAGGTCTGAAACGCCGGTACTTGAACCCGAAGAAGGGTTTAGTTTAGAGGCAGACGAACAAATGGAATCAGAATTGGAAACGCCCAATGAAGATCAGCTAGAAAGTGATGTTGAAGCCCATGAAGTTCAAGCGGACGTTCCTGTTGATGAGGGCATTAAGATATTATGTAGCCCCAGGCCCAACAAAAAACTTGTAGTACTTGACATTGGTGGCACAATAATGGACAAAAGAATGGTGGGCACACCTTATAAAGCAAGGATTGCTCGTCCGAAGTTGCACACATTTTTAAAGGATCTCTATGCTCATTTCGATATTGGCCTATGGTCGAATACAAAAATGAGCACCATTGAAAACTGTGTTAAAATTCTGAACATTCAAAACAAAAATTATTTTAAAATACTGTTCTATGCCGACAAAACTCTCTCGATCAAGGTTCACATTCCCGGAGAGGGGCGAAGGCGGGTAAGTATCTGTCGTTTTCTTAAGGTTTAATTTTAATTGCTTCTTAATTTTAGACAAAGCCTCTGGAGGAGATCTATATTCGCTTTCCAGAGTTTAACAATAGCAACACTGTCATTTGTGATGATCGTGCACGCAATATTTTTTTAAATGGCAATAATGGCTTGTTGGTGTCCCCCTACAAGTACGTGCCCAGTTTCCCTGATTGTGAACTCGTATTATTAGGGAGCTACTTAAAACGAATTGCTTCTGAGCCAGATTTGTCTATGATTGATCATACAGGATGGGAAAACTCTGTTATTGAACATAACCATTTTTAAATATTTTGTTATGTGTATTTAAGTTTTGTATAAATGTATACACATTGTATAAATCTATAACGATAATAGACTAATAAGTAACAGTATTAATTTTAATTATACAAATGTAGTTATACATAGTATTACAAAACCACTACCAGACTTAAAAAAAGTTACTACAATAAGAAAGAACAGAATACTTAACTGTAGAGTCTGAAATCCGCTGTTTTGAATAAATTTACAAACTTTTCACTGCAGTTATAAATACGAAGACATTAATGCTATCTATATAGAGCTGTATCTCATTACATAATTAAATATTTCTATGCGAAATCACGTTATCTTTCTCCCTTTCTAATTAGGTTGTTAAAACGACCACAATATACATTACCGTAAATTGGATGAATTACACAAAGTATAAAATGTAAAGTAAATGATATAGCAATACATAAAAACGAGCAAATTTACTAGTATTCAATTATATATTAAATGAAGCGAAAAGTGTAAAACCCCTGTAGTATGGACCGATACGTCGAAAATGACTTTAGCGAATCGACACGAACCCTTGTAAATGGGACCTTGTTAGCATCTTTAATCTTGGTAGTTCCTATCAACATAATTTTTGATGCGTTTGATTTTACGATTACAGTACGCATGATTATGATCTGTTAGCTTTACCATTACAGTTTACCATGTTCCAGATGATTAATTATCGTTCAGAAAAGACCTAGACAAATGTATTCCTGCTAAACACTTTTTTATTACTTATTATATATCTTATATAATTAGAAAAATTAATAATACTTTCAATCGAAAGGTACCCCAAAACGTCATGTCCACATCAAAGACATTATCGATAACATACGCTGCGTACTAAAGAAGTAAAACATTCGTACGATCTTCACAACAATTAACAAAACAGCTGATTTTATTCGCTCTGTGAAAGATTACTTAATGAATTCCAAGGAATTTATGAAATACCTTGTGGAGACTGTCAAAGAAATCGGCAAATACCCAGCTGAATATATACGTCTTCTGGACATACGCACATACGATAGATGTTTGGCACTTACTAAATATAGTAAAGAAGCTAACCGCAAAATTAACGTTAGCCATGCAAAAACGTCTGCTGCCAGTTTCCATTCTACCAACAGAATCATTCATGAGGTAATTGTTATAAACACAAGCGATGATAGCCAACGCTTACTTGTTATATTCTGCACCATCAGTTACGCAACACTTCCAAACCCCTAAAAGTTTTCCATTCTAAACTCTTTCGAAAATGACACCGAAGCAGATGCCGAAAATCGGGATTTATCTCAAATACGACACGATTTAACCCGTGAACTATGTAAGTATATAAATATATATATATATATTTTTTTTTTATTTATACAGCTAATTTACAATCTTCTCCATAATATAGTAATGAGTATTTAGTAAATGTGATGAGCATGTTGTTATATGGGGTCCTTATCCATCGACGATGGGCCACTGTTTCTTGAGCCTTCTTGTCGGTAACCGTTCAACCAACTGCTATGAGATGATTTTCATGCTCACTTATTCTATTAAAGTAGGTGATGGTTAATCATCATGTGTAATCTGATGCGTTAGCTTGACCTCCAAGAATTTTGGATTGGACTCGTTGAATTATGTCTACTCTTGTTTCTTTGGCACAGTCCCATAGCTGAACACCGTAAGTCCAGATAGGCTTAGGGATAGTTTTATACAGCAATACTATGTGTAACAGTGTGAATTTTAGTTTTCGGCCTAGGAGCCAAGAAATTTGATTAACCTTGAGATATATCTGCATTCTTTTCTTTTTGAGACGTTGATGTCAAGTTAGCCGTCGGTCGAGCTAAAGTGCAAGATACTTGACTACTGCATTAACCGGGATAGGTTTGCCTTTAATGGTTACTAGAGGGCACGTAGGTGTTCTAGTAGTGAATGTTACTTGAACTGACTTATTTTCGTTTATCCTAATTCGCTATACATCGGTCCATACACTTAGTTTATGTAAGTGTGTCTGCTGGTGTTACAAAGCGACAGCGGCATTATTATGAACAGATAATATCGCAGCATCGTCGGCGAATATAGCAGTTGGCGTGTTCACGGTTTCAGCAATGTCAGAAGTATAGAGAAAAGGTCCTAGGACACTGCCCTGCGGAACCCCTGCTTTTATTAGTTTAGGCGCTGAAACTTATCCGTTATGTTTTACAGTAAAATAATGATGAGTGAAGTAGGACTTTATCAGCAAGTAATAGGTATTCGAGAGTATGTTCTGTAGTTAATATAACAGGTCTATGTGCCAGAATTTATCGAAGACCTGTTTCACAGCTAGCAACGCTGCAGTGCGAAACTTTTTTTCTTCAAGACTATGCTATTTGCTTAACAATACGGTGGGCTTATTGAATCGTGGAGTACCTTTCACGAAAACCAAATTAGTGGTCAGATATCGGTGTATTAGTATCAATATCCGCTTTCAGTCTTCCCAGTAGGAGTTTTTCAAAAAATTTGATAAGCAGTGGCAGTATCGACCTCCATAAGAGCTTGGTAGATGAGGTGACTTATTTGGATTTGCAGCCATGATAACTTGTACGTGTTTTTCACTGTATAGAAAACTATAACAGGCTTAGCATTCTATTGTATATAGTAGTTAATAAAACGATGGTTCTTCTAGGTCATTTCTTAAGAATTGGTCTGCTGTCAGGTCATAGTATGGTGCTTTATGCGTTTTTAGCGCTTTTATACCAGATTTTACTACGGTAGAAATAAAGGTTTAATCGACAGAGACATCTGACATGGAATATTTAAAAAGTTCTCTATTTCATCGGTATTTACAGTGGGTTTAAATACTTCCATCAACTACTCAGAAAATACCTCAACTTTTTTATTGTCAAAGCGTTTTTAAATAAGTGATATACTAACTTGAGGCCGTTTAAATTTTTTGGTAGTTCTCCAAAAAGAGTGATCTTCTTTATTTAGTTTAGTGATGTATTCTTGAAAGGACTCATTCTGGTGTTCTAACAATATGCTTTTGAGATTTTTAGTCAATCTGTTCTGTGTACGCTTGCCTGCAGGGTTGCGTGAACGAATCAATCTACTTTTAGCCTGTCTTTTCTCAGTAATTAGTTCACGGATTGTAAGTTGTACATTTTTATTTATGTCGTGCGTTTTGCTGTAGTTTGGGGTTGAAAACCAAGCAGAATTTTGGATAAACTGTCTGATGTGCTCTACCGTATCGTCTAGTTCGTGTGCTTCTTTGATGGGAAGCTTGAAATTAATGTTTACCTCCAGGTAACTTTAAAACTTCTCCCATTTAGTTAAATTACTAGTTAATTGGGATTTAAGAGCTGGTTTATTACTTCAGTACTAAATGTGAGTATGGCTGATGTGTGGTTTTAGCGAAATCAGTAGGTTAGTAGGAAGGTTTGCCCGTAGAGAGATGTATGTATTGTTTTTTTTTTCTGTTGCACGTAATAAGTTACGTCCTTTAATAAGAGTTATTTGAGATCCCAAGTAAGTGTTCTTCGCATTCCAGTCTTCTCCAGAAATCAATTTTTGATCTAATGTTTGGGAGAAGTCTTTGTTATAGTATGACGTGAAGATCAATAGATGGCAGTAACGGCGAATGACGAAAGTAGAGCTGTAATTATCACGATAGGATCTTGAATTGGTGCTGTTTGATACTTTGGCAATTTAAAGTGTGAAATCTTATTGCAAATAAGGTATTGTATATTGCATGGTTTGGGAATTGGAGTTCTTTCGGTAAAGTGTGTTTCACAGATTAGCATAACATAAATTTTATTAAGCTGTAGGAATGTTATTAATTCAGATTTGTGATTAGTGGGACCATTTGTATTCCATGTTGTGATTCTTGTATATTTAGCCATGATTATTGTTTATTGACAATAGTATTTAGTAAATTTAACATCATCTTGTTTTGTTGCATCATTTTTATGATCATAGTTTTAAATTCAGATAGTAATGTGATGGGGTTGAATTATTGTTATTTGTATTATTTATCCCGTCTTCCTCTGCTACTACATCCGCGAGCGTTCTGGTTTGGGCATTTATTAAAAAAAAAGGTAAATACATACCCATGACCTTAACAAGGCTGCAGTTTTAATCGCTGTGATAGAGTAGGTATAGATGACTCGCAACATGTCTGCTTGGTTGATGTACAACCGTAGTCATGCATAAATAAGTTAGTAGAAATTGGGTCCGACAATGTATGTATGTGATTGGTATTGACATACAGTTGCATCGTTTTTCTTTGCTTTGTCGCAGAAGAAAAGACTATATAAAATGACACTCGATGCGAAGTACGTTTTCTGTTGTGAATGTGTTGAAGCATATAATACAAATAATTAAAATTACAATAAAAGCTCCAGGATACAAGATGCAAGAAACATTGCATATAGCCTCAGTCGTCTTGGGTCCCATAAATTCCTTTGGGCGTGGCTAACCAAAAGACTTCCATCGAAGGCCTGAGCTATTGTTCCTGGTACCGTGACAGCAGTCCGAAGCAAGCCATTAGCACGATATTTCTACTGCTCTGGTAACAGTAGTCACGGAAAGAATTTTTACGCGGTTCGTTATTCTAATAACTTGCGTAGGTCACTTACAACTGATTCCCATCAATCTATAAATCGTTTGCATCATCTTTATAGTCCTGCTGCACTCATTTCATCATTTCGCAAACCAATGTTGCAGCTTTGCACAAAATTTGATGAAGATTGGCTGATCCAAGTCATTCTCATTCAATAAAAACAGGTTCCAAATGTTTGATTCCAAAACAACCTTGAAAAAGTTTAAGGTTGGGCATTTATTGGGTACATTATATTCTAAATAAATAAAGGACATATATTTCACTGAAACTTCGGCAGTTCGTAAAATCCCATATTTTTTATAAAGCACACTTCTACTTGTCGCAATTTAATGAAGCAGATATGTAGTCTAGAGTATCATGTGCATACCAGAGCGTGAACTTTTTTAAGGGGTAACACCACTCTAGAATTTTCAAAGAGAAAATTTTGGCTTAAAAGATACTGTGCACCTTCTAGAATTATATATATATAAAAAAAATTATGAGTGCTGCTGCTGTCACACAGGTCAAAGGTCAAATCGTTCGTGCCTTTCCGTGCCGACCCGAGCGCCTCCGAAGGACAAATTTCGGTCCGGCGGCAGGCGCGACCAAGGTAATATATTTCGGGAACCGCAAGCGATGGAAAATTTTCGTTTGAGAGGGGGTAATAAAGCACTTATATATAAAAAAAATTATGAGTGCTGTCACACAGGTCAAAGGTCAAAGGTCAAAGTTCAACTGCAACTGGGTATAGGTAAATGCGTTGTCATGGCAACAGCGTACGCCAATTATGTCAAACAGAGCTTTTTAATTGTGTTTTTATTTATTTTTAAAAACTACTATGCGAAGGAGCTCAAGCAGGTCAAAGTTCAACATATAGCAAAAATTGTTCGTGCCGACCCGAACGCCTCCGAAAGACAAATTCTGGCTTGGGGGCAGGCGCGGCCGAGGTATATTTCCGGAACCGCAAGCGATAGAAAATTTTCGTTTGAGAGCGGGTAATAAAGCACTCGTATGTAGGAAAAATATTTTTTCTTTAAAATGTCGTAATAAAAGTTTTTGTGTGTAAAACTGTTTTTTTTTTCTGAAAGTAAAAATGGAAGGCAAAAAGTGCACGAAGGTAAAAAAGGTACAAAAGAACTGTAACTAACACGACACCGGTCAAAAAAGCCGAAATGAATTTTTAAACAGTTAAATTTCTCATTTTTTATATGTAAAACTCGTCTCAAAACTTTAAAGGCGTTTTTCTCGAAACCACAAGTCGCTCAATTTTTAATATTTTCATTTCAAATTTTAACCATTTAACATCTTTAAAACAACATTTTGAAGAGAAACGCTTACAGAATTTTCGATAAATTAATATAAAATTTTTTATAAACAAATAACTACCTTTTTTTCGTTAAAAATCGGACAGCTAACTTCAAATACTTGCCAATTACACAAAAATCAATATTTTTAAAATTCCATAGGTGTTTCTCTTAGCTATTCTCATGTAGATTAAGAAGAAAATTTTTATTTTGTTCTAAATTCAAATTTTCACCAGTTCTAGTGCGTGCCGCGGCGCGCCTCGACGCCGACCTGCCTTGGGAGAATGGTTCCAGAGCCGCCATTTTAAAATATTTAAGTGACAACGAAAAGTTATTTGATTGTCAGAAAACGTCTCAAGATCTTTAAAGGGCATTTATAAAGATATTAGGCTAAGGAAAATAATTAACGCGGCAACAAAAGCAAATAGAACATTTGTCAACTTCAACGTATTCCTTCTCTCTTTGTTTAATAATTTGGCACTGAAAAGCAACAATAAATTATATAAAATGAATTATACAAATGTTTTTTCGAGATTCCAATTTTTTGAATTTTTTTCTTTATTTGGAATTTCTAAAAAAGTTTCTAAAATTAAAACTGTGTTCTCTTTGGTATCTGACGTAGCTCAAGAAGAAGGAATCTGTGACCCAATACGATATACATTTTGTCACTACACTATTGCATAATAGCTTGATTTGTCTCAGAGTTACGTTTCCTAGCAAATTTACCTGTTTTTTCTTTCTTACTTACCTGCTAAATAGCTGAAGCTCTCCCTAACATCGGTAAACATTTTCATTACAACGTGATTGGGAACTTTAACTGCGGTAAAATGGCTACTTTATGAGAGTGAGGAAGTAACTTTATTTTAACCTAACAGTACAATTTTAATGCTAAATATTGTTTGATCTAAAAGCAAATGTTTAAGTTTGCAATACCTAAAAATTATTGTTATTCGTTGATATTTACTTATTTATTTAATTTGAGATGCTAAACAACAGAAACACAAGACATTCAAGGCTTGTTTTTCACTAAACTACTATATCAAACAACCAATGGTTACGTTACAAAAAGGTACGTAGACCCAGTACCTTCACCTTAAACACCTTAGACTTGAACACAGTTATCTCAACGTTGTGTCATTATTTAAAACAGTCTACAGAACTCTTTTTTGGAAACGCAAATAACTGCCTCGTCGTATTAGCCTCGATCTAATCGGAGTTCTGAAATCTCTTACCTTTCAAAGGTAATTTAAATTCTGGAAACAACTAGAAGTCGTAGGGTGGCAAATCTGAACTGTAATGTAGTCGAGTTACATGAGCGATTTTATGTTTTGACAAATAGTTCTGTACGAGATATAATAAATGGGGGTGAGCGTTGCCTAAAGCTGCGGCTGTTTTTGCAGCATTACGTTAAAAGAACTTAAGGTAAAACTCTTTAGTAATTGTTTTGTCTGGAGGAACATTTTATAACGGTGATAACATTGCCTGCGAAATAAATTTTTCCGTGATACGTTTCGTGCCTTGTCAGATTTTTGTCATAATTTTACACACTTTAGTTTTGGGAATCTGTAGCTACTCATCTGCTCCCCAGACTATTAGTCGCTGATCCTTATTGAGTGTAATTCGAACGCATTTAATTTTTTGTTTTGTTCTGCTTGTTGGCGCTCTGGAACGTGGATCATTTCTAACAAATTTCCGACATTTTCAAATTGTTTCTTAAATATTTATATTTGTGTTACACTCATAACTTTATTTTTTAAAGCCTTTAAAGCTTTTTACAAGATTTAATTTAAATTCATAGTTTTACTTCTTTAATAATTGCAATTGCAATCATCACACGTTCCATGTGCTCGTTCACAAGGCAGTAGAGTCGTCCTCATTACACACCACTCTTATTGGTTGTTGCATAAGCTTTTTTTTATTGTATTAATATTAGATTGATATTTTAGCACATGCTATGTATGCTGGTCTTTATTATATAGGGTCCACATCCACCCGATAAATGGTACAGATATAAAGGATTGAATACTAGTGCCTTTCACCGTACATTAACTTCACATATCCTTTAAAGGAACAGAATGAATCACCAGAAGGTTTATTCCTTTCATAGATTTTTGCATGGATGTGTTGGTAAATTTGTCATGCGTTATCTAATGCTATTTTCAATTATAAAGAGAGTACAAATAAGTCCGTTTTTTATCAAACATTGGGCATTTATTGTGAAAGAACGGGACCTTATGTTTTATTCAAGGTATTGCTCATCGCTAGCCACTACTTTTACCCATATTTCTGGCGGTATGCGGATACCGTGTCAGAAGAACGCTTCATCTTTTGAGGCTATCCACAAATCGAGCCAATGTTTGGTATCTTCATATAATGTGAAGTGCTGCTCAGACAGGCCATGTGCCATCGATCAGAACAAGTGATAATCGAAAGAGGCAATATCTGGTGAATATGGCGGGAGGAGTAAGACTTCCCAATTGAGTGTTTTCAAGTAAGTTTTGACCGACGCCGCAACATGTGGACGAGCATTATCACGCAGCAGAATAATGTTGTCGTGTTTGGAGTAGTAGTGGGCGCGTTTTTCCTTGAGTGCTCGGCTCAATCTCATCAATTGTGTTCGGTAGAGAGCCCCAGTAATGGTTTCGTTCAGTTTGAGCAACTCATAATACACGACACCAAGCTGATCGCACTAAATACAAAATATAAATTTTTTTTGATGCATATTCGGCTTGGCTGTCAACGATGAAGTATGGCCATGTAGTTCCCATGATTTCCTCTTCTTGGGTTGCTATTTTTCATCACCAGTGACTATACAATGCAAAAAAACCCTTTCGTTTATGCTTGGCAAGCAGCATTCCACCTGTGCAAAATCGGCGTTCAACGTTTCTCGGCTTCAGTTCATATGTAACCCAATTTCCTTGCTTTTGAATTATTCCCAACGATTTTAGACGATGTGAAATTGTTTGTTGAATTACTTCTAATGTAAGTGCAAGTTCTTCTTGCTTTTGGCAAGAATCTTCCTCCAATAATGCTTTCAATTTCGCGTTTTCGTACAATTTTGGCTTTGCGCTACGTTCTTTGTCTTCGATGTCAAACTTACCGTTTTTAAGCTTACAAAACCACGCACGACAACTTCTCTCACTTATAGCAGCCTCACTATATGGTTCTACAAGCAATCGATGCGCCTCAGCTGCAGATTTATTCAAATTAAATTTTTCGGCTCAAAACTCGACATTTTCACAAGAAAAAAATTATGTGATGCTGATACAAAATCGCTAATATTTTAAGGTTGTGGTGTTGCCAGATGTCCAAGCTTACGATATGACGTTTTACATCTGACAATTTCAACCATAATTTACTGGTGGGGCCATCTTTTTTCAAACGGCGGAGACTTATTTGTACTCCCTTTACATAAGAAATAACTGTATATACGGAAGTAAGACATTGTGGGTATAGTTTATGGTTTTTATGCGTAAAACCAAATAAGCTTTGATGATCTCATAAGCGAGGAATTAATAATATACGTGATAAGTTAAATTTAAAAATAAACATTTTTCAAGATATGTCCCACATTTACTCAATCCGGAATAAAGGACATTCTGACAGAAATTCAGGTCATTGCATAGAGAAATCCTATAAATATATTGAGATAACTTGCAGTTGTACATAAGAAACTGAAACTGCCTTTAATGTAGTGGATTAATTGATTCCCCAAAAACTCAATAATCACCCAAAAATCTATTGATATTAGTATCTTGGGTTTTCAAAAGAATTTATTTTGTTTAAGGTTATTAAATAATATTGCTAACCAGAGATAAAAAGCCTCTCCCTGTGTGTGCAGTAATGCTGATCAGTAATGATGAAGCCAAGAGAACATTTAGCATAAAACAACTGCATGGGTCAATCGTAATTAAACAATCATAAATTCTTTAGGTCTATCTGAGACGCTAGAATAATCTTGTCATTATTATTTTTATTTAATGCCTATAACGAAAATGTCATGTATAGTATTTACATGTTAATCTGACAATAAATTTACAAACAAAAAAATAAAATCAGCTCTCACAATTTCTATGGTTATATACTATAAATGTTGGTTTTTACTAATAGCGCTTCTTCTTATATTATATCGTGGTATTTAGAAGAGGTTGTTTATAATTTTCATTTCTGGCGTGTCCATTCCACGTACATCTTGTCACTGCAGTGTTGTATAATAGCTTTGTTTGTCTCAGAGTTTGGTCCTCAGCAAATTTACCTCTTTTTTTCTTTCGTAGTTAAAAGTGAGACTAAACAGATAAAGCTCCCGCTAACATAGCACAATTTTAATCCTAAACATTACTTCATCATCATCATCACACAGCCATTGGAGTCCACTAGAGCGCAGACCTCCCTTGAAAGTCTTCATTCCGTTTCGAAATTCAAGGGGGATTTGGCAATTAAACGCCACGCTTGCCGGGCGGATTGGCGAGTGGATAAGGTGTATGGAGGACAAGAGTGAGCGAGCTGGAATAATAAAAAATCTCAAACACAGCTTAGAGCGAAGCTCTTGGTGTATGGGTCCTCATTCCATTCTGTTGGAACTAAACCTTTTCCAGTTCGAGTGTGCAAAAATTTCGTACAAAAAATTGACAAATAATAAATAAATAATAAGGGCCAATGGCTTTACTTTTACACTGACACGTTTGTTGTGGTTAGTTCTGTCCTGGACATCTTATAAGTTGTTATCATTCCTCTAAGAAAAGTGTTATTTGTTAACGCATTCCAACATACGGAAATACTCTTCGATAACAAAGAAAACTTCTTTAAAGTGTTTGCAAACATGCTGTTCAGCAGTCATCTTTTATAGAAGGAAATAAAGGTTTTGGTGCAAAATTCATCATACAGTGTGAGTAGGCAAGTGAGGGGCAACGACCTGTTTGTGCAAAGATCGCCTCGGAAACTGCATTGACATTTTCTGGTGTTTGTGCACTTTAAGGTCTTCCTCCTTTCCTTCTGACTACAGAACCAGTACGTCTAAATTTCTGCATCGATAACAGAATCGATTTTCTATAAAAAATATGACCTAAAGCGAATGCTGAAAGGCCGTTATGCGGCTACAGCACTTATTGTGAAGAATGTATACTTCGACAGCAAAAATCGTGGTGATGGTGCGCCACGACTGAACAGTGACACTAAATACGTACATATATAGGAAGCTTAACCTTTCAGTTGGCAGGCCACGTTCTCATATGGAGCTTTGGAGCCTCGCCATTTTTACATAATATTGGGTATAAAATGCACATACTAATTTATCGTTTTTTTATATAAAAATAATTTGGCGACTGCAAGGGTTGACAATATCAATAACAGACCAAAAATAACGTGAGTTGAAAGAAGCTTTATATTAACTATTTCATCTCGTGTATGGTTGTCCAATCAACAACTAAAAATTCATACCTCGTACATCTAGAATATGCAAGTAGTTTTTGTTTATAAACTTTTTTATATGTCCTAAAACAATAGGGCTATAAAAATATGGTCGTCCAGGATAGCCTGATATATTCCAAATGTATCAAGATATTTATTGAACAAAAATTGCAATTACAATAGTAAAAATGTATATACTATACTTAATATGATATAAGACACGTCGTTCTTAGCCACAGTCCCCCTTGTAGTAATGACATCTTGATCTTGTTGCAACTTCTACACCTTTGGATGTGCCAAATGAGTATAATTCTATTGGGATATTTGAACCTTTTATTCTGGATCATACAGACAAAGCTTTCATCATCGATTATAATTTTTTTGGGAAAATTTGATTTATAGATAGCAGTTTGATATAAGTTACTACATCACAGCGTTCCTTCGATTCTCGTAACAGTGGCCGCGAAACTAATTTTGCCGCAAAACGTTTTATGTCAAGATCTTCTCCCAATGTTTTACACACTTTCGTTTGTGGCATCTCCAGCTCATTTCTGGGTTCTTAGACCCTTAGTGGGAAATCTTTGTTAACTGTAGTCCGTACACGTTTAATATTTTTTGGTGTTCTTCTCATTGATGGTCTTCCTGAACATTTCTGAATCATTTGTAGAATGCCTTTATCCATGGTGCACCCATTTAATTGTCCCCGAAAGAATTCTGAATTACACGAATGTTCCGACTCCCTACAAAATATGATGCAGCTTGGCTGCTCTACTCGCTCAATGATTGTAAATATGATAGCTACACACTGATCTGTAAAGTAGTAATCATTTATGCATGTACAATACAGTCCGCTCTTATCGACCTCAGAGTTATATCGGGCTTGTGTGAACTGTTTTAATTATATTAACATTTTCTTGATATTGTCAGAACAGACCTTGTGTATGAGCTGTACGATATCTATTGCAAAAAACTAACAAACAAATGTATAATGTTAAAAACTTTTTTATTATTTTCCTAAATATTCTCCCTGACGGTAAATACATTGCTGCATACGCTAGAACCAATTTTCTTAGCATTTTTTCCATAGCGAATCAGGTATCTCCGAAACTCGGGTTGTGAACGCATCAACCTCCTGTTCCGACGTCGAAAATCATTACCTACGCAGTTTCTTCTTCACGTATGGGAACAAAAAGAAATCGTTAGGGGTAAGTTAAGACTGTACGGAGCATGACCTATCAATTCGACGGCTTGAGTGCTCAAAGAGCCAGTTGTATGCGTTGATGTATGTGAGCTAGTAGTGTCATTGTGGAGAATGATTCGACGTCGCGCGTTAGTTTTTCTTATTTCTCCGAAGACAAATGTTTGTGTACCATTCAGAACTGATCCTCAAAAACCATTGTCGTGACATGTCCACTTTTCCCAAAAATACAGTCGATCATTTGCTTCGAACGACTTGTTAGGTTAACCTCTCCTTGGAAAACCCATACAATCGATTGCTGTTTTCTTTCAGGTTCATACGCATAAAGATTAGCCATCTATTATGATGTTGTAAACTGTATTTCAAGCACTCCAATCGTATTTTGTGAGCATCTCTTTCGAACAATCGACAAAACCTTTTCTTTGAGTGATCGTTAACTTATGGGGGATCAACGCGCATACATCTTTGTCACAGTTAAATGTTCATGCAATGTTAAATGTATGTTAATCATACTATTCACAATAATTCACATGAGAATCTTGCTTTGTCAGTTCGTATACGGCATCGATGTTTGCTGGTATCACAGACGATTTTGGACAGGTTTCTTTCAATTCTACCTACGACGATTAAATTAATTGAACCAACGATATATTAGGTGTACAAGTATAAAATTCGGATTTTTTCCAAAAAAAAACACGTTGAATTCGGAAGTATGATAAAAAGTGGTTCATTCAAAATATGCTCCATTGCTAGTTACACATTTTCCCATCTTTCGGGTAATTTGTGGATACCACGCCAGTAAAATTTTTTCCCTTTTGCCGTGAGCCATTCATCGATCCATTTTTTCACATCATCGAACGAATTATTGATATTGACTACACTTTCTATAATAAAGTTTAACAATGTTCTTCAATAACTAATAGGGGTGGTTATTAATATAAAAAAAAACGAAAGAATAGATAAATGGGCCATTAAAAATTACTTTCGTATTATTTCAGTATGTTTATTGAACTTAAAAGTCTGTTATCACAGAGGGAAACTTATTTTCAGAAAAACTTGCGATGCGCAGACCGATTTATTACGCCACTTCCTATGCACGGTGAATTCCCGGTTTATTTGACATTTCTCATAATATAAACGGGGAATCCCAGAGGTTTACGTAACACGCAGTAATTAACCGCAATGTGTTTGTAAGGAGTTATCAATTTTCAATTTTTTTAAAGGAATATTCTAAAATTTTATACTATTCTGCTTCTTGGAGAAAAATACCGAATAAAAAGAACAGATACGGCATCAACGAGATTCCTACATAAATAATGTAGTCAAATTCTATAATTTGCTCCCTTTTTATTGGCAATAATTCACATTTAAATAAAAATTTTCTGGTTATATACGTTATTGCAGAAAAATGCCTGTGCTGTACCAAATCATTCAACTTTCGAAAGGTTCAGTTAAGAATTTGCTTTCAAGGAGCTTTAAAATTATAACACCTAGTCAAAACAAAAATGTACCCAAGCGATACGCCATATTAGCCCTACGTGCTTAATTCGATTTTTACTTTGTAAATATATGCGCGGTGAATGAAATGAGATATGTTATTGCATCGGGTCTTGCTCAGCATTGGACGCTGGACTTGTGCGCCCGTCCGCCCGTCCGCCGTCCAGACTGATGATTGTGCAGAAAGTAACAAGCACGACTCGACATAAGTCTGCTGCGTTCTTATTATTGGTTGCCCGCAGTGACCTTGTTCTCAACTACCCGCTCAAATATACAAAGGTGGCTTGATAAGTAGTATGGAACAGCAGGCCAAACAAGATGTTTTTTAAGAAAATTAATTTTACCGTCCGACGAGTCTATAGTTTTTTCAAGTTGTCGGAAGGCTACATTAAGCTAAACGCTGCCGAATACTCATCTCCATTTTCTGCTAATTAACGCAGTGTCCACATTAACAGTCTGTAGAATAAAATCAATCAATTTATAAAAATTTTGATTTAAATTTGGCTTGTTTGTTTTTGACAAGTGACGTTAGTGAACAAATTACAATGCTATCCCATAGAAAATTATCCTATCAAATGATTCTACTGTATGCATACACTTTAGCAATACATCAGTTACAATACAAAATCTGCAGAAAAAATTCTAAATAATAATTTAGACTTTGTAACTTATTTTCTGATCACACCTTGTACAATATATGCCCAACATGCAATATAAGCAACTACTAAACGTAAGTCTGCACTAATATGATACATTTAAAATTCCTCGATAAGACGGCCGCAGCATCGAACAACGCCTGTGGTATTACCATTTTTGTGTTGATCTTTCAGTTGGTGTTGGTGCTCCTACTTATTAGAACTTTGATGTTACCACGGCCGCTTCTCTGTCTGTACTGTTCGAGGGACAACGCTTGGTTGCACAAATTGGAATACCAGGTAAATTTGTTATTTTATTACAACTAACTATTGTGTAGTGTAGATTGCTTAATCTAGGCGAATATATTAGTGAATTAACACGTAATATTGCCATAGGAAAGTAATAATAAACGTAAGCTGCGCTAATAGGAGATACTCAAAATTCGAAATGGAAATTGTATATACCGCAACAAAAGATGGCTCTAAAATATGAGTATACGATTATTTGGCTCTGGTCATTACATATTTCAGTAAGTTATTTTTCACGGGGGCTTGCTTAAGATAATTCTGAATTAAGGGAGAACACCTACTTTGTCATTTTTTGGAGAAAGTAGTAAAGTATAAAGAAAAAAAACTTTTAGGTTATATTCGACGTATATTGAAGTGTATAAAAAAATGTTTATGTAAAAAAAAACAAAATGACGCACGAGGGTAATTGTTTCGTACTCTTACCACGCCTGTAAAATTTTTTGTAATAGTTTTTTTTTGTAATGCAAATTTGAATATTGCTTATAAAAGCATAGATCCACCTGCGGGAAAGTGTCGCAGTCGGAAAAATGGGGAAAATTAAAGAAAATTGTCGACGGCTTATTTGTTTCAGAGCTTACTAAAAAGGCCTCCAGTATTCTAAAATGCTAAGGGAGCCACAAACGAGCAGTCCGTTTGCGGCGCACACAAAATATTGGGGCTACAATAGCAAAAAAGTGCATAAACAATGAGGGTAAAAGTGAGGTTACCAAATACACGAGCCCACCGTTTGGACAACAAAAATCGTGCTCTGGCCACTTGGCACCAACGCCGCCGCGTCAGTGGAGGTCAAGCGGCGGAAATTCGAACGCCGCTCTCTGGGCTTAAATTTGGATGCTGCCGCGGGCTTGATCTTGACTGACGCGGCGGCGCAGCATCCAAATTTAAGCCCAAAAAGGAGCGTTCGAATTTCCCGCCGCTTGACCTTGACACGCTGGAGCGGCATTGATGTCAGATAGAGACCGGTTTTTGTTGCCCAAACGGTTGGATCGCGGGTTTGGTAACCTCACTTTTACCCTCATTGTTTATGTACTTTTTTGCTATTTTGGCAGTAATTTTTTGAGTTCCTCGCAAACGGACTGCCTCTCTGCGGCTGCCTTAGCATCTTGGAACACTGGAGGGCTTTTTTGTAAGCTCTGAAACAAATAAGCCGTCGAAAATTTTCTTTAATTTTCGCCATTTTTCCGACTGCGACACCTTTCCGCAGGTGGATCTATGCTTTTATAAGCGATATTCACCATTTGCATTGAAAAAAAATACTACAACACGAAATTTTAAATTATACAGGTCGCCTTGATGACTATGTTGAAGCATCATCACTATCGCTTATATCATTTCAGTTTGGATGTAGGTCTTTGTCAATGAGTACCATTTTTGTCTATTTTGCGCCTTCTGTATCTAGTTAAAATTGGCCACTCTTTTAATGTCGTATTTTGTCCATCTATCGGCTTCCAACTTTGCGAAGTGGCCTGCCCATCGCCGTGTACGCTCCTTTCGCGGCTCGGAAGTGCGAGTGCAAATTATCAACGCCCGGTCACGGCGATTACCGCTAACACCAACATTCATTTACATTTTATTTCTGGCAACAAGATCTTATTCAAATTATTAAGTTTAAATAACTTCAAAGTATTCACTTGATTTTCACGAAGACGTGTATCAAGCATAATTGTGTCGAGTGATAACGTTTGTGCGATAGACGCGAGGTCAACAGCACCTTTCACTATTAATATTTAACATCAAATACGAACTGTAAGTAAAATAAACTTATACAATAACAAGAATCTAATTAAAATTAAAGGCAGCAATACTGCCGGCCGGCAACGGCTACAATGGATAACAATACATGCTACTCAGCAACAATCCCTAAATAACCTACCTCTCAATCATCGGATTTTATAATACAAAATCGACAACAAAATAATCAGCAACCCTCTACAACTCTACCACATCCATCTAACCTTACCTATTCCCAAATAGTCTCAAATCAGTTAAACCACGGTCACGACCTAACTCTACAACAATTTCTAGACGAATTAAACGCCTTATTCAATCAATTACTTCAACAAAATAGTATAATTCTAGATATGCTAAGTAGTCATTAATAAAATAGCTCATTAATGGCTAAGTTTCTTCGACTAGCTTTATGGAACGCCAACGGGCTTCAATACAAAATCCTGGGAATTGAAAACTTCTTACATATAAATAACATCGACAGTTTGCTTGTTTCAGAAACACACTTTACTGATAGAACGCACATAAAAATACCACACTATTCTGTCTATCATACGGAACACCTAGATGGTACGGCACACAGTTCTATTACTCATTATCAGCAACCAGAATATAGAACTGACTATTTGCAAACTACAATAATCCAAGTCACTGAAAAACTCACAATTTCCCTCAATATCTCGGCTGTTTACTGTCCTCCCAGACATAATCTAACTTAACAACTTCTCCAACAGTTTTTTTGAGAGTCTAGGACAAAAATGTATAAACGGCGGGGATTTCAACGCCAAGAACACGCACTGGGACTCGCGTTGGACAACTAAATGTAGAACATTACTTAAACTCATTACAGATAACAACTATGACTTGCTATCAACCGATAGCCCAACATATTGGCCATCAGACCCTAACAAAATTCCAGACGTTCTGGACTTCTTCGTAACAAACGGCTTTTTATCCAACCATATGAATGTCATCTCCAATTATGATCTGATGTCCGACCACTCACCGATCATCGCCACCATAAGCAGTACCATTATCTACAAAACACCTAGTCCCTCGCTCAGTAACAGAAAAACTAACTGGAAAATCTTCAAGGCTCATATTGAACAGCAATGAATCACTTTATAACTATAATTCAGGAAGCGGTCTGGAAAGCCACACAGCAGCCAGTTAATATAAAAATAATGAGTCCCAACATACCAAACGAGGTCATGGAAATAGTAAAAAAAAGAGACGATCGAGAGCTAGATGGCAACGCACTCACAACTTTGAAGACAAAAGAATGTACAATCAACTAAATAACCAACTCAAACACAAATTAAAATCTATCAAGAATGAATCCTTTCAAACCTACATGAAGTCTTTAAATGTCCATGACAATTCAATTTGAAAAGCCGCTAAAGGTATCAAAAAACTACAAACTTATATTCTTCCATTAAGAGACCAAAGGGGATCATGGTTAAGATTAGACAAAGGAAGGCAGACCATCCAGCTGAAATATTTTAACCAAACTCTCTTAAGGTTGATCTTGAAATAGAAGAAGAATTACAATCTCCAATACAAATGTCCTTACCAATACGAAAGTTTACAGCCAAAGAAATAAAGAAAGATGAAATGGTTTGAAGATGGAAAAGCACCAGATCAAGATCTGATTACAGCAATCGTGTTCAAACAATTTACCTGAACAAGGAATAAAATATTTACAAATTTTATTCAACGGCCCCATTAACCTGCTTCTTATATTATCCGAGTTGCTTGAGAAAGTACTTCTGAACCGTATTAATGAAAACTTATTGCAAGAAGAATGGTTGCCTAACCACCAATTTGGGTTCAGGCATCAACACTCCACTATTCAACAATGCCACCGACTTACCAACATCATACAAACTGCACTACAAAATAAAGCATTCTGTACTGCTGCTTTCCTAGATGTTAGACAGGCGTTGGATCGAGTATGGCACAGAGGATTATTACACAAAATCAAAAAAACTTTTCCTTCTGACTATTATCTACCATAACGCTCGTATTTTACACACAGAACCTTTCAAACAAGGATTGGTCAAGATGTCTCTCAAATTAAAGAAATAAAGGCAGGTGTACCGCAGGGGAGTGTCCTGGGACCTTTGTTATACGATTTAATCTGACCTACCCACATCGGAATCCACTGAAATAGGCACATTTGCAGACGACACGGCGGTGCTCGCGTGTAACGAAGACCCAATAGCAGCATCAGCTGCACTGCAAATCCATTTAAATCAAATCGATGAATGGTTACTTAAGTGGAGAATCAAAGTAAATGAGACTAAGTCGGTACATGTCACATTTACAACAAAACACCAAGAATGTCCGTCAGTAACCTTTAATGGTACTACTCTCCCACAGTCCAATGAAGTTAAATAACTGAGGCTCCATCTTGACAAAAGATTAACCTGGAAAACGCATATTAATAAAAAGCGGAAACAAATGGACTTAAAAATGAAGTAGATGTACTGGCTCATTGGGAAAAAATGTATACTATCCTTAGAAAACAAACTGCTGTTATACAAGGCTGTTGTCAGACCAATCTGGATCTATGGATGCCAGCTCTGGGGTTGTGCAAGTCGATCCAATGTCGTAATTATTTAAAGTTTCCAGTCGAAAACCATCCGCAGCATGGTAGCCGCACCCTAATCACCTAATCAAATATGCCATCAAACATCAAACCACATTGGAAAATCACCCAAACGAAACCCTGGCACCATTGACAGTAAATCTGCAAAATCGACGTTTTCAGAAGAAATGGCCAAAAGACTTAACCGTCTAAAGAAGGGATGACTCCAATGGGAGTCTACCCATCAAGTCTCGTGAACACATTCCATTAGCTCATAGGATGTACATATATTCTGATTGCTGATTATAAATAAATTTAAAAAAATATATCTTATTCTTGATTACATTTCGTTAAGCTGATTGTTTGTCCTATATATATATTTCATTTAGTTTTATCTATTTGTTAGTGTCTATGTTTCATTTTTTATAATTCTTGTTCTTCTTTAACTTTAATTCTCCCAACTTTTGTTGGAAGTCTGTCACATTATCTGATATTAATAGGATGTCATCGCAAATCTCAATTGGTTTACCATGCTTCCGTTTACATTTATTCCTTTTGAGTTAAGTTTTTAAATGTATCGCCTAAGCATAGCGTAACTAATTTAGGCGAAATGGTATCCCTTTGTTTTACTACTTTTTTCATTATTATTTTGTTTCTTTCCGCGGATGTTTTAAGGGGCAACACCACTGTAAACGCTCGAAAAAAAAAACGATTTTTTCACGAATTTTTTTGGGATGGAAGGAAAGGTAATAAGAAAAAACCTTGTAAGTATCTTGTTGTCTATATATTGAAATATAAAAATTTTTTTCATTGAAAAATAATTAAAAATGGCGACGGTACAATCGTTTTCGGACGTCGTCTTGGAAAAAAGGCGCTCCGCGGCACGCAGCATAAGTGGTGTATATTTTGATTTGCAAAAAATTTTTTTCTTGATCTACATCAGTATAGCTAGAGAAATACGTAGGGGATTTTCAAAATATTAATTTTTGAATTTATGGTAAGTGTTTGAAGTAAAAAGTTGAAATTTTAACAAAAAACGGCTTTATTTGTTTATAAAAACTGTTTAAATTAATTTATCGAAAAACCCTTACGTGTTTCTAATAGAATGTTGTTTTCAATGTGTGGTTAAAATTTCAAACAAAAACAGTGAAAACTGTTCGAGTTATGGTGCGTGCCAATTTAAAAAATCGTGTTTTGAGAAAGACGCGTTCAAAGTTTTGAAATGAGTTTTAGAAAGGAAAAAAAATGAAAAATTCGACTTTAAATTTTTTTACCGTTAATTTGCGATCCCGGGGCCATAAAGCTGCCCTTCCACATTCAAATGTTGGATGTATGCCTCTTTTGCAGCATCAGTTAAAGAATGCTCGGTGCGTAGCATCGGCTTCCAAGCAAAAATTGTATAACTGTACACCGCTATCCATCTCCAGAATTTTCATAATTTGTAAAATGCTCTTCGTACCATCGTTGAAGTTGCATACAGCAATATTACTAGCAATAATATAATAATGGTAAGGCTCTCATAACTTCGCTTTCTCTACCCGGTCGTCGCGCACCATCTTTGGTACGGGGCGATGTGGCAAGCACCGCGCCTTAGACGACCATCATTATTACTCCTTGTTCGAATAGTTTTTATTGCTTAAGTGGGCCACCCGCCAGACATCAGAGAGCACAGAGAATGAACTCGGGTCCGTCAGCATCGCAGCCCGCCCCTCAAACACGGGACCACGCTGGTTTATTAACAGCAATATCTAATACTTTTTTACCACTTGAATACAATTTTGGAACCAATTTCCAAACAGTGGCGTTGAAACTTTCGTTGCTATTTTACGTATAGTCTCCCACGCAACGATTCAGCAACTCGTCTCGGCTCAGTTCTTCATATATGGGCTTGACAGCTTCAAAAACGGTCTCTGAAAGGTAAGACCTTTCTAGCAGGTATGAGTAAGCATTAGAGGTGTTCGACACGCCTTGGAAAAAGCGCGAAATTTCAAACAAAATTTTTTTTTTCATGTATAAAACTTTTTGCCTCATATTTTAAAAGGTTCAAAGTATGCTTTGTCAACAATGTTCATGGTTTTGCGATAAGAGACCAATTGGTCTATAGTTTTCGAGCTTAGTTTTATCTCCCTTTTTATATAAGAAAATCGCATTTGAAGGTATTCCCTCTGCTTGTAAACATTCATTAAAAATCATTATCAATTGTGTCAAAAGCAATTTTCCACTTTTTTTTAAGATTTCAGGTGGTATATGGAATACCACTCTCCTGCTGGCTTTGTTTTTTTACGGTTTTAGTGTATTTTCTGTTTCTGGGATTTCCTCTGAATTCACATTTGTAATTTTTCCATCTTTAAACTCGTCTTCTGGAATATTTTTACACAAATAATTTTGAACATGGACAATGAAATGCGATGGTGCAACATTTTTAACTAACAGTACGTCATACTGCAAGGATTATTTTGTATAAATTCTTTATTTTTTTAAGTGCTCTATCTGAAAACGGGGCAACTACGTATCTGTGACAACCCTTGCTCACAAATTTTTGGTTAAAGGTTTTTGTAGTTTCATGTTTCAAGAGGCCTTCATCTACGCCCATTACATTAAGTTCTGCCACTCACAACTATCTTGCCAAAAACTTTCAATACCTTCCAAAATCAGTTTTACCTTAGGACACAATTTACCATCATATGCTAAACATTACCAACCTTATTATAAGTAGACATCTTTACATTCAGATTAAATTCCAAATTTCTTGAATTTATTGAAATCAACATACAATTTAGAGATCGATTCTTTCGCCTTAACCATTTCCCATCTAACAATTACTTTCTCCTCCAAATTAACACTCCTGATGTCACTTATCAAGGCAAACTATTTTGAGATCGATTGTCCTCACTTTCGTTATTTAGCCATATAGATAAGATATGCTACCAGAATTCATTTCCCACCTAAATCAAATCTATATCAAGATCAGATGTACTGTGGAAACAGGCCGTTCCTTTCTTAAACATTCTTATAGAAAAAAATGTTTTAAATAGCTTTCATCACACTGTATAAAAAATGATAATCATTATCTAAATGCCAAATTCCACCATCATCCTCTTCAAACTTATTCGGATACAAAATCCCAGATCTATTAGGATTCTACCACGAAGAATCGACAAACAGAGCTTAAAACAATTGCCATAACTCGACTACAAAATATATTTTTCATAAATTTTTATTAGGTATTATTAAAGATATCAAAAAGAAATACAAACTCTGGATTTCAAGGTGTTTTTGCCCAACGAAAGGTGTTTTTATCTTACAGTAGGGTTATTATGACCAGCAATAACGTTGATAATTTTATCTGCTTGACCAAACACCACTATTCTTGTGAATTATAAAGGATACACGGAATATCTTGTGAATACCGTCAAAGAATTGAGCAAATATCGAGATGTTCTTTACTGTCTCCGATATTTGTTGAGAAATATGCCTGCTTTTTGTCGTATTTTATTTAGTAGAGCGTGACGTGTTTTAAGATGTTTGTTAGTTCCAACCTTGAGGTATCTTCATAGGAAAAAATTCCACAGTGAGTACACTGACGAAGTGTGGTCACCGTCTTGACAAGAAATATCTTATACAGCACTTGGAGCGAAGCTCTTGTTATGTGGACTATGGCTCCATTCTGTTGCAACCCGCGAAAAATTATCGAAATATTTCCATATATTGGTCGGAAGTGACAGTAACAAATTAGTCTCCCTTTCAAAAAAGCGAGGGCCATTGACTACAACTTTATTTACTGCACACTAAACGGCAACACAATCGTTGTAGACACCTTTCATGTATGTCATAGCTTGTTATCACTTCCATAATACAAGTTTTGTTTATTAATACATCCTGACAAGTGGAAATGCGCCTGGCCGGTGAAGAATATAACTTCATCGTGTCATACACTTTCCAAAATGTTTCTACACATTTACAAGCGAATTTTTCCAAACCACCTTGGGGAAGTTCTAGTACGACAACAATATTGTATGAAAAAGAAGCAAAATTCGCCGTATAGTACGAGTAGACGAGTACAGAGCAACGACATCTTTGGGAACGGATCGCCTCGTATACCGCAACATTTAACAGCTTTATCGTTGTTTACCCGTTCCGCTCATTTCGCTACAGAACCAGTATCTCTGAAGTTTCCTATCCAGACCAAAATCGATTTTCTGTAAGTGACTTGAAAGAAAATTGTGTGGATACAAGAGAGCAATTGTTCCACTTCAACACCAAAAGCGTCCTATTTGTTTGCTACTGTGGACCCTTCTAGTAAAAATTTTGCCTCGATCAAGTTTTACGAAAAGAAGATAACGTTCTAAACACCATAAAGAACAGACTACCAAGTACATTTCTCCCGTTCAAATGAGGTGAAGGATTTATGAGAGAATTAAAATAGAGACAAACATTTCCCTTTGATAATTGTTTATCTTTAATGAATGACATTTAGTCTATTGAACATTAATTTTCATGTAACAAAAGTTGGCTTGTTTGTGTAGTTAAGTATTAATTTGTTGCCTAGTAATTATAGAATAAAACATGAATTTTCCCCAATAAGTCTACTATTTTTTCATGAAAGTAGAGCAAATCACCTATGTGGTTAGCAAATTTCAACCTCCAAATCTCTAAAACGATTGAGAATCCGAAAAACTTATTGAATATTTTTTGCTCAGAATTGCTCATAGAATCTGTATACGAAGTTTCTCCATCAACTTGTGGGACAACCTGTGTAATATATATAAAAATTTAATATTTTTAAAAGCCATATCAAAAGTCTCACGCTATTAAGGAGATATGCTCTTTTAGTATTAAACATGTTCCATACAGGATCTAATGACCAAAAGCAACTTTCTATCTTACGCTTTCTTGAAAACAAGGTTAAATAAATTCAAAACCGTGTACCATATACCTCGTGTATGACTATATATGAACCTTTAAATTTGACCTGTTTCATTTGAAATAACTTTTTTGATATTGACTTATATATCTCCAAATACGCCATCTCTAAAAATATTTTTGCAGCGAACATCCTGAAAATTGAAGCAATTTTTATTTAAAAGCTTTTTTTATAATTACTATTTTTGTTCATTATCATAGACTCATGTTTCATCTTTGGTTTGATCTTTTAGGGAAACGCCAGTTTATTTATAGGGGTCTAAAATAGGTTATCATTAACACATATTTCTTCTACTTTGGTAACAACACGAGGAAAACGAATTTTGACACAATACGTTTTATGCCAAGATCTTTCAGTATTTCACACTTTAGTTTTTGGGATCACCAACTCATACTATGGTGCATAGATTGTTAGTGGTGGATTCTTGTTGGTTATAGTTTGTACCTGTTTAATATTTTCCGATGTTCTTTACGTTGGTAGTCTCCCAGAATGTGGATCCCATTCAACAGATTTCCGGTAGCTTCTGAATCATTGATCGTGCGTCTTTCTTATTACATCTATCGCATTGCTTTTGAAAGTATTCTGGATCTTCAAAATAACTCGCTTAATCATTGTAAATGCCACTTAGTGTGCTCATTTACGTTATCTATAACTGAACTGATCCGACCGGCCAACTGAAACAGTAATTACATGGGCTGTTGAGCTAACTCACGGTCGTATGCATGTGTATATGTGTGTCTACTTTAAGTAATAGAGATCAGTAATATTCTTTGATAACAAATAAGAGATGAGCAACAAAATGCTAAAAAATAGACAGTATGAACAATTCAAAATGATGATTTTACTTCAATAATTAATTTTACTGAACATAAAGCCCTTTAACATAGATGCACAAATGTTGAAAAACACGTCATGAGTAAAAATATATTGTTTTAATATTCCAAAATTTTAAAAATACCAAAAAGTTGATCTCAAGTAGAATTAAGAATTCAAAGCCACATAAAAAAGTCCAAATTGAATTTTAGAATTTGGATTTTGCACCATTCACGTCCTGTGAACGTTGGAATTTTGCATGTGTACAGTTGGTATCCAAACAAATTGCAAAGTCATCATGGCACCGTATACTTTGTTGAACAACACATCAATGTTATTCAAGTGAAAGTAAAAACGGGTAATCAATTACAATTACGTGAAGGAAACTTCGACCACTGTTTAGACCCAATAATGTGCCAAATCTAATGCAATTTAAAAACAAATGGTACGCCTAATAATAAAGCAAGGAATTGCTTTCAAGATGATGGTTTTTCAGGTAACAAAATTGTTCGATAGCGTGGATGAAGAACCAAGTACACCAATTCGTTGCTGTTCATAACAATTTAATCTTTCATACGGTACTACGCAACGCATTTTAACAAAGAATCTGCATTGTAGACGTTTGAAGTTCAAAGAAATCAAGAATTAAAAAAACGGACCACCATTTGTAAAATGTGTGTTAGAGAACATAGCAGCAGACTGATTTTTGCAAAAAAAAATTGAAGGATATTTTTCTTTAAATGAATGAATAGTAAAGTGTCGCCGGGGTAGTGAAAAACCACCTGTTGTTCAGAAAAACCTAATGCATCCGCAAAAACGCACTGCTTTGTGTATACATTGTGGTTTCAATGTGATAGAGCAACACGTCACATAGCACGTAAGACGCTCGCTTTACTTGAAATCAAATTTCCAGGTCTTGGGTTCTGGTTGATAATTTAGCGCCGTTAAGTGACTCGATAAGCAAAACAGGAAATGAAACAAAGCGGAGCTGTGTAAACTATATATTGGGCAAAACTAAAATTAACCACAAAGTAACAATTAAGCAAACAACGAAACTGAGGAAAAAAACAATACAACTATACTTGAATAACTGCAAATATGGTGGGCGGCAGGTCAGTTGTGCGCTCTCCCGACTCAAGTAATGGTCTCTGGTAACATGGACGGCAGATTTCGGCGTGCTCTTCATTGGCGGCTTCAATCCTGGGGCACCACGGACGGGGCGGAACGTACAATAGGCAACGACAGCGTGCCAGCACAGCGCAATAGAGCACCTGGGTCGGCTGGCCGGCGGCTTCAATCTTGGGGCACCACGGACGGGGCGGAACGTACAATAGGCAACGACATCGTGCCAGTACAGCGCACTAGAGCACCTGGGTCGGCTGGCTCTGCTCCGTCGCTCACGAGGGCTCAAATCGGAATGTTCAATCGTGGGGCACCACGGACGGGGCGGAACGTACAATAGGAAGCGACAGCGTGCAAACACAGCGCACTAGAGCACCTGGTCGGCTGGCTCTGCTCCATCGCTCATGAGGGCTCAAATCGGAATGCCGGGCGGCGGTAAAATTCCCGTTTTGTTGCGACGAGGGTAGTTTGGCGGTTACCGTAGAGATGGTACACGGGTTTAGAGATGAGCACCAAACAGATTCTAATCCAGTTAGACTTTTACCTCTGGGGTTATTTGAAGGAATAGGTTTACGTCAAAGAGAACATCAGATCTTTAGTTGCTAAAGTAGAGCCTTATTTATGAAAAAGAATTTTGGAAAACTTCGCAAAAAGGATTGTTGCATGCCGGCGGAGTCCTTGAGGGCATTTGACCGACATCGTATTTCTTACGTAACTCCAAAGTACTTCGGATTGTTTCAATATTTTGTGTTTTATTCAGGAAATTTAACCTGAAGTTCATTTTGGATCACACTTTACGTAAAAAATTACTTTGATGGATGATTGAATGAAATTAGCTTTTATAAAATAAGAAATCAAGCTAGCCTTCAACTCTATATACGTGGGTTGCACGGTATCTGTTGTGAAAAACTAACAAAAACAAATGTTTAATGTTAGAAACCTTTTTATTGTTTTTTAAAATATGCTCCCCGGCGGTCAATACACCCTTGCATATGCTGGAACCAATTTGTACTGCATTCTTTTCATATCGAACCGGGTATCTCCGAAATATGGGTTTTGAACGTATCAACTGCATCTTCCGGCGTGGAAAATCGTTGCTCACGCAGTTTGTTCTCGACGTGTGGATAATCCATCAATTCCACGTTTTAAGTATTCAAAAAGTCAGTTGTTTGTGTCGATGTGTGTTTCCCCGAAAACTTTTCGCAGAAAAATGATTGCGTGACCATTCAGAGTTGATCGTTTTACGATCCTCTAAAACGACGGTTGCAACAAAAAAATAGGCAACCATTTTCTTCGAAGACTTTTGTTTGTTAGCTCTCTTAGTAAACCCATACAGTCGACTGCCGTTTATTTTCGTATTTTTCAACCTGTGGGTCGCAACCCCCAGGGGGGTTGCAAAGGCTTATTCGAGGGGTCGCGGGTAAAAGGAAAAGACAAGTGTCTGTAGGTCCTACACTACAAGAAAAAACCACAATTTCAATGAGAAGGCTGTGCTTGTTTTTTTAATAATTTGTCGAAACTGTTCTATTTTTGAGACATAAATAATCAAATCATTTTCTAATTGGTGCCTATTTCTCTTTTTAGTTTTATCTTCACCATTGAAGAGAAAGTAGTTCACATAGGTACGAGATGGCGAATGGCACTAGTAATTTTAGAGCTTCCCTTGCCAGCTTTGGATATTCTTGTTTTCTCTTCATCCAGCAAACGTCAATGCTATGCGAATGAAATTCTATTTTAAGATTGCCGTCAGCAGCTTAATCTATAAGATTTTTTTTCATCTTCATGGTTAGATCGGCCAGTTGTACTGACATATCCAAGAATGGATTTAGTATCCATCTATGCCCGTTGTCAGTTTCAGAGTTCAGTTTTGGAAAGTAAGTTGATAGTTTCTCTTCCAAATTAGCCAAGCTCTGTATCATGCAAGGAATGTCAGAACTTACTACCAATGATTGGTCCGTTGCAGTTTCTTCGACAATCTTCTCAACACAAGGGAAAGACATATATTTTTTTGCAAAGATGTTGACGAAGTTTTGCGAGGAATCCTCTGATTTTATCCTTAGCTGTTAGAATGTTTTTTCTCTCCCGTGAAGGCTCTTGTTTAAAGTATTTTGGTGGTTAAAAAGATCAGCAAGAAATGCTAATTTTAAGAGACAAACAGGATCACAAATAATTCGCATATTCACATTTAGCATCTTGTAAGAACATTAACAAATCAGCTTTCAGTTCTAGAACTCTTGTCAGTACCTTTCCTTTGGGTAGTCACCTGACCTCTGTGTGATAAAGGATATTTTGATGGAACAAACCCATGTCTTCACAAACGATTCTGAACAACCGAGTTTGCAAGGCTGTACCTTTAATAGAGTTCACAATTTTGATCACCTCTTTAAGCACGTCATATACAGGGTCCGCCATATAACTTTTTTTTTAAATGCTATAAATAAAAAACTACTGAATATTTTTCCTTTTTTTTATTTGAAAGTACAATTCTTCCGGTTAATAATGGAATATAACTTCATTCGTATGGCTGCCTTGGCTAGTCATGCAGTAGCCTATGCGATCGGTCCAATTTTTGAGTACCTTTTCGATTGTATGCAGCTCTATTTCAGCTATGGCTGCACGAATGTTGTCCTTCAAAGCCTCAATTGTCTCTGTTTTGTCGGTGTAACACGTATCTTTGATGGCTCCCCACAAATTATAGTCCAACAGTGTCAAATCGCAGCTCCGAGGCGAACAAACGACATCAGAATTTCAACTAATAATGCGATTTTCGAAGATAGTGCGCAAAAGATCGATTGTAACGTTGGCTGTGTGGCACGGAGCGCCGTCCTGTTGAAACCAAATGTCGCCAATATCTTCTCTTCAATTTCAGTGAACAAAAATTCGTTCAACATGGCCCGATAACGCTCACCATTGACTGTAACAGCCGCTCCTTGCTCATTTTCGAAGAAAAATGTCCCAAAATCCGCACCAAACAGAGATTCTTTGTGGGTGCATCGGCTTTTCTTCGATTGCGTGCGGGTTTTCTGTGTCCCAAATGCGACAATTTTGCTTGTTGACATACCCGCCGAGATGGAAATGAGCTTCATCTGAAAAGATGATTTTTCGCCCAAAATCGACATTTTCTTCAAGTCGATCCCAAGCCCATGAAGCGAAGCAAAAACGCATTGGATGGTCAGTTGGCTCCAATTGCTGAACCAATTGGACTTTGTACGGCATCATACCAAGGTCTTTACGCAAAATTCGTCTCAATGATGTCTCCGAAATGTCCAATTGTTGAGAACGACGGTGAACTGATGTTCCTGGCGATTCACGCACACTCTCGGCAACAGCAGCGTTATTCTCGGGTGTACGCACTATTTTTGGTATTTCACGCGTTGGTTTGTCAATAAGCGTGCCAGTTTCTCTCACTTTTTTAAAGCACATACGGAGCTGACGGTGCATCTTTTCTTCCCATTTCCGTACGTAATTTTCGCACACATTCTGCAACATTATCATGATTTTCAAAGTAATGTCGCAATATTTCCCAGCGTTCTTCAAGCGTATACACAACCATTTTCGTTCAGCGAAAGGATAAAACTAATTTTCTGTCAAAATGTTGCCATTCACCGAATAACCGCTAATTCAAAAAAAAAAAAAACGTTAGATGGCGGACCCTGTAAATCAGAAGGTGGTCAAATCTTGGCTGCCAGAGCATGTCGATGAAGAAAGCAATGTGTCCATGAAACATTTGGCATTATTGATTTCAATTTCGCAACAAGTCTGCTTTTTTCCTGTCATACCTTTAGCATCATCGCTACAAATGGCGATACACTTTTTCCAATTTTACCACAAACTGGGCACAATCTGAAACATCAGTAGATTCGTCAAACTGTAAAGCAAAATGTTGGATCTTCTTTAATTTTTCAAATACTTGTTCTCGAATGTCACTGCCCACATCTACATTCAATAGTATTGTCAGAAAGTGGCATGCTTTTCAGCTTGCTTGCCTCTTGGTTACCTAGCATAATTTCAATCATATCTAGGGCTGCTGGCAAAATAAGATTTTCGGCAACTGCATGCGGCTTCTCTGCTTTAGCGACCTTACGTCCCAACGGGAGCGGCGCGGGGCGCTGGCCGTAGTACTACTTGCAGAGCTTTCGCAAGTTCCTTGCTCAGTACACTTGATTTTCGATCAACATAGTCTCAACAGAAAGAAAATTAAATACTTAGTCTTTAAAATCACTTATATAGTTTTATTATAGCCCTGGGGTTCGCCAGAATTTTTTAACTTGCAACAATCTAGAATTGAGCGATGCCATCGAACAGTGAATATCATGCGCAAACTGCAACATTTTTAGACCCTAACCGAACTTTTGGTAAGGTTTGACGCAGATGATTATTGTTTAAAATTAAAACTAACTTTCTCCGCCAATACTCCCGAATCATATCTAAACGATGGACATTTCTTAATGAAATATAATGCGGAAATCTCTCAAATCTATCCTGTAAAATTCAGAGTACTGCAATGTAGCTGACTTAGGGCCACTACTATGCCTACTGTATGTTACAGATTTGCAAAACACAGCTTTCACGGGAATATCCTGCCTACCAATGTAAATCGAAAATTTATTAGAAACAAATTACATGATTACCTACATCATTTGGAAATTTGGTTAAAGAACTGGAAAATAAGTTAACGAATACCCAGAAGCTCAACTTGCCAATAAACTCATTTTACAAACCTACGAAGCAATGTACCTAAGATTGCTTTTGGGGACCAAAATGACCTGGAAGTAACAGATTAAAAATAAACGGAAAACATGTAATGCAAAAGTACAAAAAATGTGTTGGCTTATTGGAAGAAAGTTTTTCATGTCACTATAAAACAAAATTTTGATCTATAAAGCGATAATAAAATCCATATAAACACGTGAAGTCGAGTTTCTGTACATCGAATATTATCCAGAGATTCTAATTCAAAACGCTCCGAATCTTGATTTATGTCCTTGATAAGTTCGAAATCAAAATCTTCACGTGGACCTCAAGATTCCTCTTATAAGTGTTATTGTAGAAAGAGCTGGAAAACAAAGGCAGAGTAATTCATCGGAATTAACTAGTACAATCTCTGTCAAAAAGTTAATAAGAACGACGTCTGAAATGCAAGTGGCTACAGAATTTAGTCTGAAACCCAACTCACATGTGATCTCGACTTCTAATTTATAGAGGTACATATAGCGATTTTGTTGGAAGCTTCTATATGGACTGTAATATTAATAACCTTATTTAAATAAATTTGGAAAATAAGGATACAGTGTATTAAATTTGTCATGCGTAGAATTTGCTTGTATAATTATTAGTTCAATATTTATTGGATTACTAAGATTGTCTAGTAAAATAAATAATATAATAAATTGGAATAAAACAGAGACAAACTGTTATTAACATTTTCTCAAATACAAAGTTTGAATGTATAGTGTTTTTGGAGTGTTTTCTGTTACTCTTCTGTTGCAATACAATTTATTAGTTCAAAATCTGCACATTATTCAGCTTAATGATTGCAATTTTGTGCTGGTGCTGCGTTTAACGACGCTACACAAGTCTTATACTTGGTTTTTAAAATTAGCTGTGGCCGCAAATTAATTTAACCCGTCATTCGCCTTACTGCAGGACTCTGAAAAACTACGAAAGCTCGAATCAGGGCAGGCGACTCGAAACGGCTGATGGCTCTGACATTTATGTTTCTACGCAAAGAAATAAACTAATCTATCTTACTCTACGTCGGAACCTTTGTCACAAGCAAGAGTAAGTGTGTTAAAATACAGGGCTCTTTTGTCTCTCTTCAAGACCAGCGACCATTAATGAGTTTACATAAGTAACGTGTTTTAATCTCAGTAAATACAAATAGTATAGGGTGCGACAGAATGATCCCCCCTTTTTGAAGTGGCCGTCGCTTGCAAGATATTGATATTGGTATAGTGCTCGAGTTGTACATCCTTGAGTAACACAAGCCATGCCATTTTGGTGCCCATTATTCTGCAAAGAAATGAACACCGTGCGTTTCTGTTGGAGACTTATTTTAAAAATGGTAATTCTGTGATTATGACAAAGCGGCTGTTTATTAGGCATTTCGCAGTAGGTTGTCACGGAAGAGTGCACAATTTCCGATAGCCTGGTTCGGCATTAAAACGGAATCACCCGGTAGACCGCGTCGCGTTTGGACCCCCGAGAATATTGCAGGAGCGAGTTGAATTCTATACTGCAATCTCATGTTCCATCTATACAAACTAATAAAGGTCTAAGAACTTAAAGAAAGTGACTGGTACGCCCGACACGCTGCTTGCGATGACATGTTGGCAAATTGTTCCAGCAGGTGTTGGATGATGTGCTGCTCCTCAATAGTGACGATGTTTATATTCATTTATTGGGTAATAAGCAGAATTTTTGGTATTGGCCCCTGCAAAATCTTCTACAACTTTATAAGCGACCTTTCTACTGTGCCGTTACGACATTTGGAACTTTTTAAGGGAGCAAAACGCGTGTTATATTTACCCCCTAAGTTGCAATGTTACGCAATTTTCTTAAGCTCGTATCCAACAAGTATGAAAATGCACTGCCTCTAGGCTAGGTTATCACTTCCGTCTCCTTATGATTCCTTTCTGGGAGGACATCTGAAGGCAGAAGTCCTTCAACGCAGGCCGATAACTATTGAGGAATCCAATGATGCTATTCGCAATGAGATTGTAGCGGTACCAGTGGATATGACTAGGCAAGCAAAACGGGGCTTTAAGATGAGGTTGCAGTGGTATATCGCTCGTACGGGCAAACATTTGGACGATCTCATCTGTAGAACTGTTTATGACTTAAGGTCAGACATTCTTCTGTGTGATGGTAGAGTAAAAAATTGAACAGAATATATGTTGTTCTTTCTATTGCTGTTTCAAAAAGTGGAGATAATTTTGCCAAATATTCGTTCTTTTAACCAATTTTATTGATAGCACATCGAATTCATTCTTGAGGTGGTCAGTTGCACCTGGATTGGTGGCGCCGACCTTGGATTTTAGATAAGCCCAGAAAAAGAAGCTCAGCGTTAAATCACAAGATCTTGCTAGTTAGTATTTTTTGTGAAATTATGTGACCAGGAAATTATTGATGCAGTAGTTCGGCTAGCACTCGAATTGTATGATAGGTTGCACCATTCTACTGGAACCATATTTCTTCCAGATCTATATTGCTCAGTTGAATGGTAACGATCGCTACTCACAGTTACAGCATTTCAAGCGAAGTATGTGTCTTATCACGCTACTGGTCCAAAATTTACACCAAAAGTGACTCCTTGAGGGTGCATTTGCTTTTCACGAGTCGCGCGAAACCAAAATCCAACAATTTTGTGTGCTTACGAACCTGTCGAGTTCAAAATACGCCTTTCATCGCTAAATATGATTTTTCGACTAAACCAACAATTCGCCCCTTCAAACTCTTAAACCCAATTGACCAATTATCGATGGTGAGTATAGTTAGCTAGCTTAAGCTTTTGTGTCAGTTAAATTTTATAAACATAAAAATGCAGGTCTTTACGCTGAAGGAAGCTTCTCAATTTGTCCAATTGTTGTGCACGATGCCAAGACGATGTTTTGCCTAACAATGGCAATATGCTTACAAAACCTTACTCTACGCTGACATTACGAGATTTTGCATCCATTATCGACCCAGTTCCTTTAAATTTTGTAGTCAACCTCCAAAATTGTTTCATTTGATGCAGAATATATTTTCATCAAACTTGCAATACGTTCGAACAATAATAATCGTTGTTCTTTGGTATAGTGTGCCATATTTACTCATAAGAAGAACCATATGACATGTTAGATTGTCAGAGGGCGCAAAGTTTAATTCTTTTGTTTACATCGTACCGAAATTTGCATTTGATCTATAAAGGGTTTTTTTTATCATTAAAAATTTTGTTTTTTTAGCTAAGGCTAACTGGAATTAATTCCCTGTTCCTACAACTAATAGGTGTATAAATAAGTTCTCAGCTTTTTTCTGCAAAATTAAAGTTTTATTTAAAAACAAACAAAAAAAGCTTAAGTATCAAAGTATTCTCCGTTGGCATCGATGACCTTTTGCCATGTTTCGGGTAGCTTGCGAATTCCCTGGTGATAGAAGCTCACCTGCTTCGAGACGATAAAGTTTTTGGACTTGTTCTTCTGTTTTGAAGTGCGTATCAGATAAGTGATGCTGTAACGACCGGAATAAATGATAATCGGAAGGGGCTATGTCTGAGCTATACGCCGCATGTGGGAGAAGTTCCCAGCCTAACACGTCTGCGGCTCATCCGTGTCAAATTTTTGAGGGCGTCCAGCGCGTGGTTGATCTTTAAGACTAAACTCTCCTCCGCGAAATCTTTGGTACCACTTTTTGCACGTTGCATGACTTACAGCATTCTCACCATATGCAGCACAAATAATTTCGGTGGCTTCAGCAGCGTTTTTCTTAAGATGAAACGCGAAATGGATAGAAAATCGAATATGCTCTTTTGTGATTGCCATCGTGAACACAGCTGATTATTGAGGTTATGTGCATCAAACGCCAAATCGCATGATGTTTCGAAAGACCAAATGTCATTGCTTTAAAACCGCAAGAGGGCGGACTAATGCGTTACATGTAAACGGTGATTTGCGTCCTGTGAAATCTAAAGCTGAGAACTTATTTACACACCTGTTATAAAGACAAAAGTAAAATTTTCGAGAATTTTAAAAGAAAAATATTTTGGGAGCCAAAGTTTTCCAAGAGATATACATTTGTACATAAAAAGCTATTGTTTATCGTTCTTTATCTTTTTGGGTTTTTGTTTTTTTTGCAAAAATCCTTTTAATTTTCATTAACTTCTCTGTGTCCGTTGGCATAAGGTTTTAGATGACCTTCTGTATATTTACAACACGAGATGGCAATCACATGCAAGTGGTTTGAAAAGAGATTAGATTAGACTTTGTGTGAGCTCGTTTCACTTTAACATGCTATCAAATTCTGCACAATTTGCTGCACTCCACTTGTTTTCATTTCAAGTAGCAGATGCAGCAAATAAAATTGTAGCAGTTCAAAATTTCTGCTTTGATTGTTTTGCATTTAAATGAAAAACGCTGCCTCTGCGGTGTATTTAGAAATTTGGAAAGTGCATTTCAAAAGTGTCGCAATCCAGAAGAGAATGCAAATTTAGGAAACAATAACAACACCGGTTTATAAAGTGAAAGCGAAGGTTTTATTTTCGCCCGGAAAATTTTATATTTGCCCTATTTTACGGGTTCGAGCGTTCGCGGACTCCATTTAAATGCGGGGTGCGAGTGTCGAATTTTATATTTACCTGCTGCATAAACGGCGCCGGAAATTTACGAATTACACGGCGTGCAGTTCGACATGTTTGCTTTGTGAGCTTGCGACAGTTAAGTTGCAGCGAAGAGAGCTTTCAGCACTCCAACCTGCATCGCAATATACAAGTCGCCCTGGGTGGATTGCACGTGTCATAAAGCGCCGCCGTAAAATTCCCTCAAATTTTATTACGTATATCGAGTAAATCTTGATAAAGCTCCTTATGCATGCTTCGTTTTGTTTGTTCTCCGGATCGACACAGGAAGAGTAGACAGGCTGACACTTTGTACGCGAGTTCCGACGCTGGAAAACTAATGTCTCGGAAAATAATGATATATCTCGAAATCAGAGCTGAAGAGTGCATGAATCACGAACAAAAGATCGCGTAGTATTACATTTCACTTTCAAATTTTATGAACTTCTAGCATTATTACACGCACAAATGAACAATTTTAATGTAGTTTGGGGAAAATTATTTTTGCTCCCAAGTCTTGGACGTATAAATCGTGCTTCCGCTCCGAGAAAACAAATAAAAGAGAGAATTATTTTTGTATTCGGCGAAGCGACTGCTTCCATTTCCTTTTTGCCCTTACCATAACAAACATCATCAGACTGTCCTCAGCTAAAATTACGGCCTAATCGTTGCAAAAGCATCAAGGATTGAATAAAATAGCCGATAAATTTTCATAATTTGATAAACAAACGTTGAATTTAAAATATGGTTATATTTTCTTATACAAGGACTGTTCATAAAGTTGACGCGACAATTAAAATATATAAAATGGAGATTGTTCTGAACTCTTTAGTTTACAATTTTAATAAATTCAACACATCAGTGGTGGTTTAAAATTAAATATAATGGCAAATTGAACAAATTAATTTAAAATTGCTTTTATATCAAAGATTTACAAATTTACATTTATCACAAACTGTTGAGTATAATCGGCAAGTAGTCTTATTTGAAGTTTTTAGTTAATATGTGCGCCTGTTTACAATCTAATTTTATTTCAATCCACGAGTAATAAGTAAATGGTATGTACAATACTGGGTATCCCAAAAGAAAATTTCGATTTGATTAGGTCACTGCGTGAACACATCGAACCGGAAGGGGCACGGGGTGCATATCAATCAATAGTGCGACTTTTTGGGAATGCAGTCGCCATGGAGCATTTCTCGGGAGTAGACCTTGCGTTTTGTGTGCCAGAATTTTGCAAAAACAATGGTTCGGCGATCATTACACGGAGAAAGTTCAGTAATCATCATGATTTGCGTAACATAAATCAGGGGCCGCATGTTTTTCTCATCAGAAAATGAGTATGTAGTTCGAAAAAACCGGTTCAACTATGGATAAATCTAAGTCACGAGGACCAAGGTCATCAAGAACTGACGAAAACGTAGAGAGCGTACGACAGTCCGTTTTGTATGTGTCTAGATTAGTATTACACCGCATTCTGCGCAAAGATTTGTGTATACACCCTTATAAAATTCAATTGGTGCCAGAATAGAGGCTGTCTGAGTGAGCATTTCAATTCATTCAACATTTTCACCTCGATAGCCACGTTAACAAACAGAACTTTCGTTACTGAAACACTACAAATCCACAATGCAATCAAGAGAAACCCTTTCATTCACCTAAAGTAACTGTATGGGCTGCAATGACAGCGCGAAGAATAATCGTTCTGTACTTCTTTGAAGATGAAAGGGGGCGCGCCTTAACGATGACTTCTGAAAGTTATGCTGAGATGCTTAACAATTTCTTGAACCTGAATTACCTGAATTGCAAAATTTGTTTGCTTCCAGCAGGATGAAGCAACATCGCACACTTCTAACACACCTCTGCCACGAGTTTGTGAAAATTTCCCCCAATAATGGATTTCCAGAAGAGATGATATAAACTGGTCTTCACGCAGCCATGATGTGACTCCTATGGATTTTTTCTTGTGGGGATTTCTTAAATCAAGAGTATACAGCAGCAATCCGGGCCCCCTGATTCAATTGAAAAAATATATATCCCCCAAGAAATGGCAGCGATTACGAAGACTACGTGCCACGCACTGCTCAGAAATTTTGTCTCTCACGAGTATGCAGGATCACATTTTGATGACATTATTTTTAAAAAATAATTTCCCACAGTCTGTATTTTAATAACAAATAAGTTTTTTTAATAGACGCCTTCTTTATTTTTTATATCTTTAAAAAATTCTCGTTTTGGACACTTTGTAACATGCTACTGACATATATATGTCCTAGTTGGGTTCTGAGACCAATCATTCTTCTTTGAGTTGCTGGTTTGTAAGCTAATCGAGTCGCTAAATTGTTGCTCAAGTGAGTGAAACGGTAAGCGTCTTCGGATTTCGTTGTCTACATATGAAATCCTCAAAATTTCGTAGAGGGTGTAATTGGTGGTAACGTTTGTTATTGTACGCAGAACCTGATTAATTCATAGGTCGAGTAAGCTGTAGTTTAGAGCGCTAGGATTTGGGTGCAAAATTATTGAGTTAAATAAACGAAAAAGTGAGCTCAATTAGAGAAACTTTGAATAAGTTACTTACTTCCACCAGCGTTACGTCCTCTTATGGGGTTTGGCCTTATCGATCATTTCTTTCAATTCCTTCCTGTCCTTTATTAACGTGTTAATATCTCTGATCACCCCGTCTAGCCACCTAGTTGCGGGTTTGCCTACTCTCCTACTCGCTTCCATAATGTGAGGATTTTAGGAGCTTTATTTTGTTCAATTCTACAGATGCGCCCATCCCAACTGATCTTTCTTTTCTTGGCGCTATTGTTATGTCGTCTGCATATGTGCACATTTGGGTTAATTTTGTATTTATCCATCTTGAGATATTTGTTTCTGCTACAAGCTTCAGTTGCTAAATTAAACAAGGTAGCCCAGAGCGCAACCCTTATTTTACCTCATTGTTGATTTCAAAGCTGGTGGTTTCCTCCGTTTATATCGGTGCTTTAACCTCGGTTTCCCTTAGCGTCATCTCTATTAATCGGATGAGTTTTTGTTGTATACTTAAGAGTAAAAAATCTTTTTTGACTCGTCACGGGAAAGTCGATCAGTATGATGTATGTTGCTATATTATGTTCCTTGCACTTTTCTAAGGTTTGTCGCATAATATGAATGTTATCTATTGTCCTTTTGTTTGGCCGGAAACCACATTGCTTAGGATTCCTTCCGAAAATTGGGTCATCTTTCTGTTAATTAAGCTTGAGAGTATTTTATATTTGGTATTTAATAACGTGATTCCTCGATAATTGTTGCCCCTCGATCTATTTTGTCTCCTTTTTGTGTATTGGGTATATTATCCCCATTTTCCACTTATTAGACATTTCTTTATCTTCCCATACCTTCGATATTAGATTATATATATCCTATTTCACATTCTTTTTTATTAGTTCTGCTGTAATGGAATTCTGAACTTGGTATTTTTCGTTTTTTTTTCTTCATTATTTTCGTGAAAGTAGGTAGTTCCATTTCTATTTCTACAATTTGTAATTTAATATTCTCTGCTTTTTCGGTGCTTTGGGGGTGTTGCCAGTTCTTTAAAATGTTCTTGCCACGTATCCAATATTTTCTTTATTTCTGTAATACTTTCCCCAAGTTATGTTAACTTTAGGTCTAGATTTACCTGTTAGTTCCTTTGCTATTTTGTAAAATTTTCTACCGTTTCTATTAATTTCTGCTTTATTTAATTTTTTTAATTTTTATTTTGAGAACTTGTTTTTTCTTGCTTTCACATAATTTCAGTTTCATTTCTTTTTAGTTGGTAAGCTGCCTTAGATAACTCCGCCGGGTTGTTCAAATATTTCATTTGCAGAGTGTTTCTTGTACCTTATTTTGACATTCCTCATCACACCATTCGTCTAGCTGTTGTTTACTTTTTGGGAAAGTTTTGTTTGGTGCATTTATCAAAGTTGCTTTTATGTTCTTCCAATCCATTTCCACATTATTTGTTAATGATTTTATTCTTAGCTGGTGCTTTATTTTACTCTGGAAATCTTCCGCTGTCGTCTGGGTTTGGAGTTTTTGAATTTTGTTTTAATTACCATGGATATTTGCTGGCAGTCTATTGCCAACAAGTGGTATGAATCACAGTTAGCTTCGCGATAGCTTCTTACATCTAATACATTGTATGCCCATCGATTTCACACTAATACATAGTCTATTTGATTTATTTCTTGGGTTTATGTTGTCATCCAGACGCCTTTATGTATTTTTTTATGTTGATACAGAGTACTGCTAATTTTAAGGTTAAGTTTATCTGCTAATTGACAGACATACCTTTTTCATTAGTTTCTTTATGTAGAGAGAATTTTTCAGCCACAGTTTTTATACGCTTGTTTCTTTCCTATTTTAGCATTGAAGTCCCCTAGCAATACTTGCATGGAACGGTTAAGTTGCTATAAAATTTCTCTATTTCCTGCTCATCCGCATTTTCATTTGGAGAGTATGCACAAATATATGTATTATTAGAGAATTTTATTGCTTATAAAGAAGCCCGTTCCATATTTTCCTTTTTTGTCAAGTTACCGCTAAATAGGATTTAGTTTTTTTATTTACCTATCCTTGGTCTTTCCAACATACTTCCTGTACTGCTAAGATATCTATAATATACTTTGCTTGTTCTCGGCCAATTTCATTCATTTCGTCCGGTTGTAACATGGTCCGTACATTCCATGCCCCAAAGTTTCTTTCTGATGATGTCTTTTTCGCAGATATAGTTTTTTTTAGTGATAGTTCGCCACGTTCTCGCTGAACTCCCTAAGGAGGATGAGCAAAACCCTATGGACGCTGGCTCCCCTGCGTAAGAAAAACTGTAAAAAGTTCTAACTGGAATATAAGAAAAGACTAAAGGTTAGAACCAAGTGGAATAAAAAACCCTGGTGACAATGAGCAATTGTTCAAATCACATTGAGGTTCTACAACCACTGCGGCCTGATACGATTTTTTTCTAGCCGTTGCTATGACCTTTTTTTCCCTAAAAGTCCTAAAGCCTATATCTCAGATAGCTTTTTTGGTAGCCTTTGAAACTTACCGAATTTGGTGTCGCGAGGTTCTAAGCTCTTGTTTAAATCCTCATTTGTCATCGTTGCGGCACTTCGTAGTCTCACTGTCAGGTCAAGTTCTAAAGTCAGCAGCTGAGACCAGATTCAGTTTTAGGTTGTGATCGCGATAAATCATTTTAGAGCAGACTGTCCCCTATCATTAAACACCGAGGTCATTTTTGTACGACTCTCGGTACCGGCGCTACGGCTTATTTTTTCTAAGTTCTACGGCCTATATCTTTGTTCAGAGAGGTCGTTGGTTCTTTAAACAATATTGCACAGGACACTTAGGGCTTTCGATTGAAATAGGTTTTGTCTGGGTACCAGAATTTTCGATTTGGGACCCAATCTGCCCACCCTCCTTTTGGATTTGTTTGCACTAAGATATGTTTTAACTCTGGGGTGTTCGGGGTCCGTGTTGGTTTATGCGCTTTATTTCTTACTAAAGTTTTGTTTTTTATCGGTTTTATTTGATTATTTGGGGCTCCCGGTGAACTGATACGTTCTTATTTTTCTCAGTTCCTATTTATTTCTGCTATAAGTTTTTGCAGTACATCTTCGACGACTCTTTTACCTTCGACTATCTTTACGTTCTTTTTTAATAACACATATTTACCTCGTTTTCGTAGTTCGTTTATGATAGGTTTTAGGCGTTTTCTCCCTGTTAATAGTTCTACGTAATCTTTTGTGAATATATTCGATCCTTTCAGATTTGTTTTTGCTTTATAATGTGTAGCTTTTTCCTATAGGTCACTAACCTGAGAAGTATTAAACTTTTTTGTTCTTGCGGTTGAATTCTTCTGATAAAGTCGATTTCATTCTCATTGCATTCCACTTCGATCTGACTGTTTATTACGTTTAATAAAATGGGTTTTAGTTCGAAATGTCGTTTCGTCTTTATTATTATCCTATATATTATATTTTTCTTTCGGAGCTCTCGTATTGTATCATTGCATTGAATCTCTTACCATAATTTTCAATTTTATCTTCTGGTTTTGTTTGTTTCAAGCTTAAGGTATCGAATTTTCCGTTTATATTTGAATTTATGTTTTGTATTATTCCATCTGATAAGTTTTCATTTAGCTCCGCAGCAGTTTCCTTTCTGTAGAAGCGGTTTTTCAACTTAATTTTAAACTTGTATCAATATTGCTAATTTCGAAATTCACTCTAGTATGGCTCTGCAACTTGTTTGCCAAAATTGTGGGCCTGCGACCGCGCAAATAAAGTACGCCTGTTCGAATGCGTTTGGCACTACTTAACAGTTTTGCCTTTCTTCCCAAATTGCCTTATTTTAACAGCTTAAGACTATGCTTTTACTCACCCTTCGCTAGTCTAACTTTGTGCTGCTTCTATCTTTTAAATTTCAAAACTTGTTCCTCACACCACATATCGCTAAAAATACAGTCGGTGATTTCGCACCTTTAGCGCCAGAACTTGATTAATTCATAGGTTTAGTAAGCTGTAGTCTAGGGACAGGATTTGGAGGTGAGCTCAATTAGAGAAACTTTGAATAAGTTATAACTGTTAAATTTTGAAATCGTACATTTATGGGTCATCGACGTATAGTAGATTTTTAAAAACATTTACATTGTAACAGTTCTAGCGACACCCTTGAGAACATTCTGATTCGTTTTAGAATCGCGCGTTTGAATATGAGGCGGAATGGAGAACAACAGTGGTGCAAATAAATTAGTGTTGTTATAGTAAACGTTGGGTATTCTGTTAATAGTATAAAATGCAACAGTGAAGTCCTTGCGAATAGTTTAACAATAGTTAGCACTTCACGTATCATGAAGGTCGAATAGTTTTTTTTAACTGAAGTTGCCTATTTACAATCTACTTGCACGAGAATAATAAGTAAATTTTATGTAGTTCTCGCCGTAGGCTAAACACTAGGTAGTTCTGAGTGGTTACACAGCTAGGTCTTGTGCCCAATGTCGCTTTAATCGTCTGGTGACGCTCGGCTGGTTGGAGAGCTGTTCTATTAGCTGATTTCCATATCCTGGCAGGTTGTTTGTGTAGGTTTGGGTACGCCTCTGAATTTCTGAGGCTACGTACGGAATTCTTAGGTCGGTATGAAGGGTGTCGTTGGTGACGTACCATGGAACATTGGCTATTGTGTGAAGGATTTTTAACTGGCATCACCGCAGGATTTTGATGTGGGAGGCTTTAGCGCAGTCCCACAGTTGGATCCGATATGTGCAGATGGGTATAATAATACATTTATATAGCAGTAGTTTGTTCGAAAGTGAGAGTTGGAATTTGTTTTAGTTTATCTTTGATGTGTGTGCTCCAAGTTAGTTTGTGGTCGAGATGTAGTCCAAGGTATTTGATGTCCGTCTTTTGAGATATGGGAGTATTGTTGATACTGTTTCGTGGACTTATTATGCGTCTATTAGTAAACGTAATTTGTGCGGATTTATCGCTATTGACTGTAATTCGGCATTATGAAACCAGTTTTATAGGATGTCTACGTGAGTTTTTAAATAGGCTGCTGCAGTTATTGGATTTTTGTTGACTAAGAAGATAGTATCATCAGCAAACATGGCAAGTAGAATATCGTCAGTTGTAGGTGTGTCAGAGGTACGCAGAAGATAAAGTAGCGGTCCTAGAACGCTGCCCTGCGATACTTCGGAGGTGATTTCATAGTATTCAGAAGTTGTGTTGTTTATTTTGACCTGGAAGGTTGTCTCAGTTAAATATAATTTTAATATTATGTATAACTGGCTTGGGCAATAAAGTTTAATTTTATGTAGCAGACCAGTGTGCTAGACACTTTGTCGAAGGTCTGCTTTATGTCTAGGCATGCCGCCGTACAAACGCGTTTAACCTCTAAGGTCTTCATAATACTGTTAACAATTTGATGCCCTTGGTGAATAGTTGAATGTTGCTGCCGGAAAGTAAACTGGTGGTTTGGGATATTTTGGTATAGGTCTATAGTTTTATGGATTCTTGTGAGGAGCAACTTTTTAAATATTTTAGACATGAATGGTAACAGGCCGATGGGTTTGTAGGAGAAGAGTTGTATGGGGGGTGCCGGGCCGAGGAAGCATAATGATCAAGGCATGTTTCCACTGGGCGGGGAAGTGGCAAAGACATAGGATGCTGTTGTATATGGTGGTAAGTAGCATTAGGGATTCCGGGGGAAAGTTTTGCAGGACGTCTCCTACGATCAGGTGCTTTACGAGGATTAGCTAGTTTGACTTGTTAGCTTACTTCGGCTGGTGTGAATGGTCTGGATGATAGGGACATTTGGCAGGGCACATCAAGAAATTATGCAATTTCGGTGTCATCATTATTTCCTACCGGTTGAGGTGTTGAAAACACAGTAGCGAGACGTTTGGAAAATGTGTACGTTTTTATTTGCCTAATCTAACCTGCTTATCGTCGAGCTTTTTGATTGGAGATATCGATACTGTTGGTCTTTTTAATTTGTTGGTTGCCTTCCATATCGTGTGATTAACAGGTGATAAGTTCGTGATATTATGCGAGAAAGTGTCGTTCCTGACTTTTAATAGTTCAGTGTGGAGTTGATCAGCGACCATATTATATATGGTCTTCTCTTTATTTAGTTCGCTGCCACTTTCTTCGTGTCTTCCGTTTTTCTGTGACAAGATGTATGTGACGAGGAATGTTGATATCTGTTGGGTGGATGCTTATTGTACTGGATGTGACTTGCCTTGCCGCGTTTTGTATCGTTGTGGTTAAGTAATGAGTTGCTTTGCTTATGTCGTGGGCGTCCTTAATTCGGATAGCCAGACTAATTTCGTGGTTCAGTATACTTCTAAATTGGTGTTTCTAGTGCAGAGTTTTGGGGACGGTTCTCTGGTGATAATGAAGGTACTTAAGGTAATTAGAATTGGAGTGTGATCATAGGACAAGTCGTAGTTTGATTATATTTTGGTGTATGTGTTATACTACAGAAAATAGCAAAGTCGAGTAAATCAGAGATTTTATTTGTGTCTGTAGGCCAGTAAGTGGGTTCTCCGGTTGACAGATAGTTGAAATTGTGATTTTGTATTGCTTGGAGAAGGTTGCATCCTTTTGGATTAGTTAAGTTTCGATCCCCAGGCTAAGTTCTTGGTGTTCCAGTATCATCCGATGATGAATTTCGCATCAAGAAATTGTACTAGCTCGACGTATTCTCCGGTGAAGATAGCGTATCGGGGCAGACTATATACTGCTGCTATGATTAATGGGTAGGGTAGGACGAACTTTTATACTGGAACTTTGGCTTTTGTCAGTTTGAAAAAAAAGCGATGATGGCTACAAGTCATTGAAGGAGGAAGCTTTTATATACAGTTAACAAATTGATTATATGTTATCAATCATTAGTCCATTTTTTTAATCGTCTTCGGTGAGTTGGTCCACAAGATGGTTGGGGTGACCAGGTAGATTGGCGCGGTACTTTGCTGTGAGTCGCCTTGCATCTTCTAGAATGAAGGGGTTTGGTTGTTTACGTACTAAGGTGCGTCTAAGATTGTTCTAAGTAGTTTAGAATGGAACTGTTGGATAATGTTTATATTTTATGGTTTTGCGCATCCTCATAATTGGAGTCCGTAAGTCCAAAATGGTTGTGCAACGTTTTTATAGAGGATCATTTTGGTTTCAATTTTCATTTTGGAGTGTCGTCCAAGCAGCCAGTACATTTCTCGGATCTTTAGGATGAGTTGTTGTCTTTTTATTTGTGTGTGTCATTTCCAAGTGAGGCGTTAGTCCAGGTGAAGACCCAGATATTTCGATTATGTTTTTACTGGGATAGGAACATGGTTGATATGGACTGAAGGACATGTAGTAGATTTGATTTGGTTTACTTCTATTTTTTAGCGGTTGAACCATTCTAAACTTTGTTATAGGTGTTCATTGACAGTGTTTGGATTCTGATGGGTGGAGAGTACTGCAGCATCATCAGCATCAGCAAAGGTAGTCGTTATTGTGTTTGGAGCTATGGGTATATTAGCTGCATATATCAGATAGAGAAGGGGACTAAGTACTAAGTACACTCTCCTTAGGGACACCGGTCTATATAGTATAGAGTTGGGAGAAGACGTCTTTGTATTTTGCTCGACAGATGCGGTTTTACAGGTAAGACTAACAAATGGTAATATAGACTTGGTAGATGTGTTTTTAGTTTGAGTAACAGTCCAATATGCCACATTGTATCGAATGCCTGGACAACATCCATGAATACCACAGTACAGTATTCCTTTTTCTTAAGACTGAATGCAATTTGATTAACGATTCCGTGAATTTGGTGTATCGCTGAATGTCCTGATCGAAATCCGAACTGATGAGTAGGCAATAGCAGGTCTAAGTCAACATCGTTATGAAATCTTTGCAGTAGTTCGAGTACCTTGCTTAATTGGGGAAGCAAACTGATCGGTTTGTACAATGTTTGGTCTTCGAGTAATTTTCCTGGTTTGGGTATCATGACTATTTTGGGCGTATTTTCTTATAAGAAGGTTGTATGAACGGCTTAACATGCGGTTATATATGTTTATCAGAGCCACAGTTTTTTTTGTAGGTTTTGTAGCACTTGCCTGGTGGTGAGATCACAAGCTGGAGATTTGCATTGCTTCAATTTATTGATATTTTTTTGTACTTTAGTCAGCAAAATGGGCTTGATATGTGGCGACATTTGACATGGTATATCTAGAAAATTTTCGATTTCACTGCCTGCTTGATCTGGGGGTGGATGATTCGGTTCAAGAATGATAGACAAGTCTTCTGCAAAGGTGTCAGCTTTTTCTTGGCTAGTTCGAGCCCAGTGTTCGTTTGCAGTTCTGATAGGTAGGGTTGTAAGTTGTGGCCTCTTTATTTTCTGGCAGCCTTCCAAGTTCAATGGTCGTCTTTGTTCAGATGTGTGAGATATTTTTGAAATGTTGAATTTCTAAATTCGTGGAGAGTTCTGTATACTATTCGAATTAATTTATTGAAGGTCTGTCGACTTTTTGGGTCGCGTGACCTTTGTCATCTACCCCTGGCTCTTCTCTTTTCAGCCACTAGCTCCCATATATACAGTGGCGTATTGTCATTGTGGCGTTCTTCGGTGGGTTGATTGGGTGTAGAGTTCCACGCAGCTTCGTCAATGATGCTGCACCGTAAGGGCGAGATCTTCGGGCTCTTTTATTTATAACCGAAGAGTTAGGCTTGCTTCAATCTATTTTTGAAAAAGTTTTCAATTTGCGTGTTTTGTAGTGAGTGTACAGTTCCTGTTTTTTTAAATCGTTACTAACTGATAGAATTACAGTATTATTGGACGACAGTTCTAAACTTGATTCAGTTTCAATGTAGTTTGAGGCGATGCCTTTTATAACGAAAAAGTTGGGGAGATCTGGAGATCGGGTCCGTAGGCCAATATGTGGGTTCACCGGTAGATTGATGCTTATAATTGTAGTCTGACATAACGTTCAGGACGTTTTGACCTTTTGTTATAATTAGCCTGGACTCCCCTAGTAAGTATATTTTGCATTTTAGTCTCCTCCTGATAGAAATCTGGGGCCTAGTGTACGGAAAAACGCTTTATACTGGTTTGTTGAGACTCTATGCCAAGGTGGACAATAGATGGATGATACTGTACATCACCATGGAAGTGCATTCACTTGAATATGTTCCGTGTGTAATTTGAATAATTTGTGGTGGGAAATATTGTTATGAATGAATACAGTTGATCCACCGTGTGCTGCGTCATCGGGATTTCTTGCACAATCAATTCTATAATTTGGTATGCGAATCATACTCTTCTCGGTGAAATAAGTTTCCGAAATTAGCGTAATATCAATTTTGTTAATATTTAAGTATCCGACGCCTGAAAGGGCATGAAGGAAACGAGAAAGAAGAAGAAGAAGTTAATATTTAAGAACGTTATTAACTCGTTTTTTGTGATTGTGCAACCAAGTTGCAATGCGTATCATCTACACCATAATGGATGGGCTTTATTCATGACGGCAGGTAATAAGTTTAGAATTATTCTATTTTGGGTCGTCAGCTGAGTGAACATTGTTTTAAATTTCATCAATTACGTATTTAATTGATTATTTGATTGCGCGTATCTTACTGCAGGATTTCTTAAGTTTCGGAATCTTCTAAGAGGTGCGTTGGACACATGTTTGTTTGTAGCAAGTTTAAGTTCCTTGTAGCCTGCACAGCCTTTATAATTTGCCGAGTGGCTGTCATCACATAGGGCGCATTTTGCGGAAGTATCTCATGGCTTTTTACATGTCTTAGAGTCTTGGATTTCCCCACACCTGACGTGGTTGTATGGCTTTGTGCAATATGTTCTGTAGTGGCTGTAAGATTGACATCCTGTACATTGGACATCCTTCTGTTGGAAGGTTCAACTTCTATTTTTGTGTGATTTAACAGTTTGAGATTAAATATTTCTTTATTGTTGGGACTTGGTTCAAGATCGATGAAGAATAAAAGTAGTGGGTTTTTTTGTTCTGCATTTAATTTTCATAATGTTCCATATTTTGTGGCTTTTACTTTCTAATTTTTTTTTATGTCCTGGGTAGGCACTGTATGGTGTAGTGTCGAATAAATATTCTGAGTGCATTCGTTTTTAGGTTGATATGTGATGTATGTGATTTACCTTCTCTTAAGTGTGTTATTAACTTTCTGTATGTGTCAGGAGTTAGAGGATTTAATTTTACTGTTATTAGATAGTGATCTGAAGTAGTAGTGTTCTTCTTCAGCAACTTTTGCAAAATTTTCGACCATACTGTTACAGTTTGTCACTCCATATATTTCGGTGTTCTGGATTCGTTTGAGGTGTTAGTTGTGAGTATTGTCGTTGGATTCTTCAACCTTTAGCGAATTAAATTTGTTTTACCAGGCTTATTTAATGCAAGGAAATTGTGGTAGGTTCTGCTTGATTATTAGACTTTTTCCTCTTTTTAACTATTTGCCGGTCAGGGGAAGTTTCAGTCGTCATTTTCATAGTTCATAGGGTGTGATGTTTGATCCCTATTGATATATGTGTTTTGATTGTGGTTTAGTGTAGAGAAAGGTGAGAGTATTGTGTTTATTTAAGTAGGAGACAAAAGTAATGCAAAGTAAGCGGTGAGCAGATTTCAGAAATTTAACGTAATGAGATTTCATTTAAGAATTTAGAGTATCATCAAGTTTTAACAATCATAAAGTTGGGTTGTTTACCCCGAAAGTTTTTAGGCATTTACTTGAAATAGGACAAAACATAGAAGTGGTAAATATATATGCATATTTACAATACACTGTATTTTTTAAAAAATTCTAAAGCTTTAAGAAAAATAAATTATATCAGAATAATTACTCTTACTAACGTTAATCCGTATCTTTCATTTATTAACTAAAAAGTTATAAATTTATATTTCGGTATCAACTTAAAAGAGTTCGATTGCTATTATATATTTCCTATGATGGCAAAGCTTTGATCTGCTATAAGCAGTATCGCAGATATATCTTGAACAGATTGGTATGGATTCGACACAGTTTATAAACTACATCCTAGAAATTAAACGCAGTTCCGCTTCTAAGCGGAAAGAACCGCCAGGAGGTTGTAATCGTTGCTGTGCTCGGAGGTGCATGATATTTTAATTTAGATATTGATATATTTCATCGAGACCTTAAGTAAGCATCCAGTTTTATCTGGCGGCCGCCAGCCCTATTATCGTCTCACGTGTTATTGAAATTGTGCAGCATGTGGTGTAATAGACTGCTATCTACATGTTACAATGCATGTTGTCATTAGCTCCTGTTTAATCTTTAAGCTTATTATCCCTATAGCCGCCTATGGCTCTTGGTAGTATCTCGCAAAATCTTTTATGACAATTCATTCTTCCATATATTTCCCTCTTTTTTAAATGATATTTATGAGACATTCTTTGAAATATTTCTATTATAATATCTTTGAATCTTTAAATTTTTTATAAAATTTTGTTTGAGTTGTTGTTTGTGAGCAAAGAACTCTTGCAATCACCTCTGTTTATTCCCGTTATGATTAATGGAAAATTTTAAGAGCACTGCATAATCTACATCCATTTAGGAGCAAATTATAAATAAAAGGAAACGTAAAAACACATCGTAGCTAAGATGAGCATACTTAGGAAGATTCTTCTTAGACAAATTCCTGTTTGTTCTGTTCTTCTTTGTCTTCTTCAAACTACAACTGTGCCACTCAAGTAATCCTTAGCCTAACCACTTCTTTTTTACCCTTTCTTCTTCTAGTACACTTTTCGTTATTCTTTCTACTTCTATACATGTTATGCATTCGTATCATTTCAGCTGGTTTTTGGATTGTATCGACTAGCGGTTCTAATTTTTATATATACCTTGATGTATTTCTCACCCTATTTCTCTTATTTATTCCTACTATACGTCGTAAGTACTTAATTTCTGTTGTTAGTTTGCTTTTGTTTGTCTAGGGGTGTCCCTCCACTCCATATATCAACGTGGGTCCATAGACTAATCTGTACAGATACTATTTGGTCACCTTACTTAACTTATTTTTATTTATGTGTTGCGTTTATCCTGTAATATATTTTGTTTATTTTAGAATTTTTATTTTTTATCTGATTTTCCATCCAGGATATCTAGTCTTTTCCCCTGATACCTAAAAATTATGTTCGCATTTTCTTTTCCTGTTTTATTTTTACTGACTTTTATATTTTGCTTTTATTTACATTTACTACCATTCCTGTTTGCCTTATTTTATTCCCCCAGTTGTCTATTGATTGTCGCAATTTATTTTTGTTTGCTATGAGCTATCTCGTAATCTATTGTATAGTTTAAATTTAGTCTATTATACTTATTCGTTTTTCCTCTACATCGTAAGGTAGAAGAGGACCGATAATGTATGTACTTATTCCTTTTTATTATTTTATAACTCTCCTTGATTTATATCTTTCTCTATTCTAAAGTTTTTCTATTTATGCCGATTGTTCTGCCATATGACCTTCTTGTAGCTTTCCTCAACTTCTGTGGTATATCACATGTTATAATGTACTGTAACATACTGTTATTATTTGATTTGGTAGTTTTTGCAATCATTAGTGTTAACTTTTATATGAATCGGTACTATTATGTTTTTCTGGCAATGTTTAAGTACATTTTTTTCATCATATTTTTCTGATCTATTTTATCAATTTTCCATCTTCATAATTTATCATCTCCAAATTAATTTCATTTCTCTGTCTACCGATTTTTCCTAATTTTATATATTATTTTGTTTCTTTTACTTTGCCCCCTTGTATTAGATCTTTTCCTACTTTTTCTATTTATACTTTTATTTGTTCTTTTTGTATGATTCTTTAAATTTTTAAATTTCTTGCCTTGGTACATTCTCTGTCTCCAATATTTCATGTAGCTCTGTTTCCCCTTTATAATTTTTTATACTCTTTTGGTTTTTTATATTTGTCTCGGTTATGAATAACGCAATATTTTTCCTTATTGTTTTTATCATTAGGGCGGCACAAATCTTTTCGTCTTGAATAGTTAGCTTTGATTCTAAATAAACTGTTGAAAGAAGTGAACTCCCTGTCAAGCTCTAATCATGTTAAAGTACATAGTTTGTAGATTGCTCTTTTGTAGTAATGAATTTGATTTCTTAAAATTTGAACTTATAAGGTAGGCAAACTGCGTCATTCCAAATTTTGAAATTTCGATCGGCATTGCTGGAAGTTAAGGAAAAGCGCTGTTTATGTAGTTCAAATATCTAATTGTATGCTAATCTACCCCGGCTACAGTCCTGAGTTGGCAGCATTGAATTACTATCTTTTTCAATCAATGGCTGACTAGACGAGCATCACTTCTTCCATTTTCATAAAGTAGAAAAAGTATGCAGTTGATTTTTTGTTTCCAAACAAGAGTGGTACGAACGAAATACAGGAAGGTCTGGTTCCTAGAAGTACAATAGCATATATTTTGATTATTAGTTTTGTATCTTTTTTAAAATATTAAATAAACAGTTTTTATGTTAAAAACCCAAAATATTTGTAACACCATGTCATTTTTAGAATTTTTTGTTTTATTTGTTCTTAAGATTTAATCTTTTTTTTGTCTTTGTTTGTAGATACTTTTTCCGCTTTGTTTTAATTTTTTTATTCTACCACTTGTGTCTTGTTGGCGTTATTTTGCATTTTTTGTAGGCTAAATGTAGGCTAAATCTATGATTGTTCATGCGTTGTTGTTGCTCTTACTACTTGTGAGGTAGCTTTAGTTACAGTTTATTCTTATATTCTTTAGTCTGAGGTTTTTCCGTTCAGTCATGTTTGTTTTTATATATTTCTGATGATGCCGATTTTCTTGTGTGGTATCTTTTAACCATTACTGTTAATCTGTGATTGAAACGAATTTCTAGCACAGCATACATTGTATAAATAAAATAATCTGCATTGCTCTTAGCGTCTCTGTTCTTTGCTACAAATGCCAATTTATATATTCATTTGTGGTCTAAGAAGCTGCTTACAATGAATAAATCTTTCTCAATAGAGAAGCGTCATATCAATGTACTGTCCTCTATTTGAATTTTTTTAACCCTGGCGTTCCCATCTCGTAATACAAAAGTGCGTTTGTTTTTTCCCCGATTTTGTCTGCCGTTTGTTATAAATTTGGATAGAACAGTCCTTTTTTTAATTTCTAACCAAACCTACCTGATCTAGGAATTAGACTTGGACTAATCTTGTCTCAAGCAAGGATAAATGGGGACTGATGAAAGTAAAAACGTCTATTGAATACAATCTGCTCTAGCCAGACACTCAATGAATGTTTCTGAATCCATGCTGTATAGCTACTACTACTACATGCTTCTTCCGAGGAGCAATAGTAAAGGTAACCCATTATGTATAGACTATTATTATGTTCAAGTCCTCGAGGGTGACGAAATGTAAAATTTCCAGAGAGGAGGGAGAGGGAGAGAGACCTGTTACATTCATCAGCCCATCGCACGCGATTTGCCTGTTTGTAATTATCAAGTAGGACACATGCTGAATACTGTGTGGCTTTCGAGAATTTTCCAAACACCCACTAGTTTTACCTTTTTCAATACATTTATTGCGGTTTTTAAACTACGATATCCAGCGAAATACAAATTTGCGCTGTTAATCTCATATGGATGTCACTTCAAAGAAACCACGTTGCTCATATTTGTCTGCCTCTATGGTTTTCCGCTTTGTCTACGACTGCACTTACAGCACTGCACGAATGTCCCTACTACCTTTCCGCCTGTATTCCAGTAGTGCCATCTATTGTTCGTGTGGAACTATAGTGTTCATATATGCACTTTTAAAGAGTGCCAATAATTTCAAAGCAATAAAAAAATACTATAAAGTAATTAAAAGCGGCGTGAATGGAATTTAACAGAAATTTTAAAAGAAAGGCGACGAATTGCAAAAAATTAAATAAATTTGTAGAGTATGAGATGAAGAGAAAATGTTAGATCAATGAGGATCTTCAATGATACGCAATAATTGTAAAACAGTAAGTAATACACAAAGTTCTGTCATTAGTTACTTGAAACGAGGTGGACTAGAAAAAGGCAAAATGATCAGTAGATCAAATTTTTACTGTTAAGTAAGTACAAAGCAATAGTTAAGCTATAAACCTCAAATGACATACATTATTTAAACATAAGAAAGCATATGATTTACCCATTATATAGTCTGTTCCGAATGTATTGACCATATGATTGAAACATTATAATTAAAATAGCTAAAATTTATATACGAGGGTGAATTAGAGAATAAAAGAGATTTTAAAGTTGCACGGAATGATGGGTAACCAGCCGTTCAATAATATGAAATATGGCCATTCCACTCAGTGAATGTACCATCGAGGAAGAACGCGTCGTAGTTCGTTTCCTGTGGACAGAAGGGATTAATATGCGGAAATCCATCTACGGATGTTGGCACGGAATAGAGCACGCACCATGCACCATTGAAAGAGCTACGAATAGATAGAACACTGGAGGGAAGAACAAGTGTAACGGATGAAAAGCGACCTGGTCATCCATTGACATCACACACGGACTAACACATCCAGAGGATCTCATCTTCTAGTTCTCAGACTATCAGTCGCTAATCCTTGTTGATTGCAGCCTGTACATTCTCGATATTTCTGGTGTTTCTGGTCTTCCAAAAGGTGGATCACGTTCAACAGGTTCGCAGCTGCATCAGAATCGTTTGCATCATGCCTTTATTCGTTCTATATTAATTGCATGTTTTCCGAAAGCCTCTTGAGTTATCCAAGTAGTTTTTGCAGATGATGCCCTAGCTTCACATAAAATTTTATGTGAAGTCGCTGCTTTACTTACTCAATCTTTTCAGTTGTCTTCGTCTAACTGTGGTAGGTCGCTTGGGCTCTGTTTGCTAAATCTTCGCACTACGTTTTATACCAAGGTGAATTCGTTATTATTTGTAATATCTTCAATTGGACTTGTTGAATAAGTTTGAAATTTCTCGGTTCTGTACAACTGTATATCGTAGGTCCATATCGGTTTCAGGGCACATTTGCAAACGAATAGTTCAGTTTCTGAGGATAGCTGAGAATGTTTTCCTAGTAATCAGTACAATTGTAGGAACTTTAGATTAAACTCTTGGCGTTTAGTTTTTAAATATTTTTGGCAGATAATATCTGTCCAAACTCTCGAAAGATGTTTAGGAAATACATTTGCTTTTTCCGCTTTTGATTGTGTCCAATTTCTATCTGGTATTCGGATAGACGATATCAGTGTTTGCAGTCTTTAAGTTTTTCTTATTGCCCTTCATATAGTGATTGTCCTTTGAGAAGGTAGCAGTTTAGTAACTGAATGATGTATTTCTCACGCTTTGTAGTGTTCTTCCAGCTTCCGTCTAAATATATTATGACAAAGTCTATCGTTGTTGTTACCTGTGTTCTAGCATCTGTTTTTGGGTTTGTGTTTTCCATTGCCGATTGTTGTGTACGAGGTAAAATATTGTCTGTTTTGGTTCAAAGAGGGTGTGGAGTGCCGTGCTACTTCTTGTATTAGTATTGTTAAGTATTGTGTTACGTCGTCTAATCCACCAGGTTGCTGCATTTCAACGCGCAAGATTGTTTATCTTTTTAGCGCTAAGCATAGCAATACTTAGGATTGCAATCAGGTGTATGCTTCGAAGACATTTTTCGCATATTTGAGAGCTATACCAACTAATCTGGTGTTTTGTTAGGGTGTATAGGCTAATATGTCCGTTTTCAAACTGAGGGGTGTGTGCAGTTATTGTTATAGCCTCTAGGGGGTTTCTTCTCTTTGCTGTGAGACTACAGCCCTATTTAAAAGTCCAACCTTCTCTCTATAAACTTAGATGCTGCTGAGTGGAAAATTGTGGTGGCTGGATTAGCTGGTGATGGAATGTCAAAAGGACGACCAAAAAAGTTAGTTGAAAGCGATAGTTAAGACGCAAGAGGTTCAAAGGTGATAACTGGAAAGCTTAACTCATACTACAAGTTAAGATGACATAATACTTTTTACTTCACCTGGACTAATACTAATATATATAAAAATGTTCTTTTTACTTCTGGAACGAACCTTGTACATTTTGAAATAATTTAATGCAAAAACATTTTATCTCATTGTTTTATTGTTTTGCGATCGGTGTACGATTTTGCTTAAGCCACTAAAACAAAAATAGTTAAGAGCCGCCACATTTTTCATAAAATGCGCGAATTAGATTTAATCTTCTGATTTGCGTGTTTAAAGGCTGTTACGAGATCACAATAATAGCACCAATTACGATTTGCAAAACTCTTATCACTAGTGCATGCCTTACACTGTTTATTCATGTAAGAACAGCTTTCAGATGTATCTTAGTTTTCTAAATCGTATTTTTATTCATTCAGTTCATATCAGTTGACATTTTATTTGGCTATTCTTTTTTAGTAATTTATATGTCATATATTATACCACTGTTTAAAGTTTTAATCATTTATTTTATAATCAACTGTTCATTTAATGAAAATAACAACGAACATATTCTAGTTTAATCCCGAACTGGTATCGTGAGGTGTTTCAACACCCCAGCCTTTGTCTAATTAATAGTGAAAAAAGTTACAAGAAAAAAATTGACATTCACTGTTTCAGCGTCTTGAATTGTTCAATTACCCCACGGTATTAGATACGTCGCCTTTTTCTTTTGTACTTAACGTTCGATATGAATATCTCACCAAGAAAAAATTTGAAGAGTTAGTTAGTAATTTTTACGACAGTGATAGTGATGAAGTTCTAAACAGACCTGTTTTATTGAAGACATTAGTGATCTTAGTGATAATAAAAGTGAAAATAGTGACTACAAGATGATATGGAGATAGAAGGAAATTATGGTAGTGGTTGCTACTATAGACGTAACAGATATAAATGGCTCAAAGCTCCTCCACCATCAAGAACCTCCTCGTACGATTTGTACTGGGTTGTCCCAAAAGTCCGGAATCGGCTGAGAAAAATTCAGTTTTTATACAGTTTCTTTTATTTGTTTGTGCTTATAGTGCTGTAACAACCTTTATTTGTGTATACTAGATGGGATTGTAACAAAGTGAGCTTCGAGCTTTGATCCGCTATTACTAGAATGGAAGCTTTCAACAAGACCATATGGAACCAACTCAAAATGAAACACGCCCTCAAAGTTTCACCACGCGCAAATCATGACGTTCTTGCCGAAACGATCTTTACGCGGAACTGAGGGGAGATTTTGGCCTTTTGGAACCTACTTCTTCTGACGATTGTGATTGATCAAAAAAACCCACTTCTCATCCGACATGACAGTTCGTTTCCAAAATCGGTCGTTCAATGTATTGTTGAGCAGTTAGCGCCAAATCCCGACTCCTTTGAGCGGCTTTTACTTCAGTGACTTCGTGCGAATCTTGGCTGGGCTTTTTGTTGTTAAAATCAACTTGCTGAAGGTGCCTGTGAATTGTTGATTTGCCAACTCCCAAGTTCACCGTCCAGATCTCGAGTGCTTGATGGAGGTTCGGCGTCCAAAGCAGCTTGCAAGTCACCATCAACTATAATGGGGGGCCGGAACAAAGCAAATCTTCAAGGCTGAGATCATTGGTTTCAAAGCGCCTGTACCATCTTGAGAGTTTTGACTGACTTACAATTCCTTCACCTTCAGTATTGCAAATCTCTTTTACGGGATTTCTTGTTGAAAGTTCCCGTTTTCAACAATAGGGGATCAAACTCGAAGCTGACTTTCTTGCAAACTCATCTGGAATACAAAGATGAAGGTTGTTACAAGATATAAGCATAAAGGGACAGAAGAAATGCATAAAAATTGAAGTTTTTCCAGCTGAGCTTTTGGGAAAACTTAATATAATGCTTGACTGGTATCAGCACGCACGGATACTCTTTCGGGTGATCGACATAGTTTTTTGAAATAAGTTCTTTTTAAGGTGAGACTGCAAGATATCTCATATTTTGGTTGAAGAACAAAAAAAGTTTTAGATTTGTAGTTCTAAATAAAAAATATTAAACAGAATATTTGGTTCCCTTCACAGCTTTAGAGCTAATTAGCCGTAAAGAGTGCCGACGCAAGAGATGTAGATGGTCAGAGGATTTATTTCTTTTATTCTGGCTTGAAGATCTTTGTAGCATCTAAAGATGTCGAAGTTCTGTCCTTTACAGTTATTTAGATCAAGACCTACAGAATCTAACGCTGATGTTACAGCATTTGCCTTTATGATAACAGAAGTTCTTGTAGGGGGCACATAGCGTACCACAAAAGTTGATTAATCTGTGTGCGACACATCTGTGTTGAGTCTACAATTATGGAATAATACTTAGCATTTACAATCTCTTAGACAATCTCTGTCTTAATTAAATCCGCTAATTATATAATGAATTAATTGACAGTTGTACTTCATAAGTATGAGGACACCTTTTCCTTTATTGCAAATGTTGTTACATATTCGGTCACAAAAGTATTAAATTTTAAAATCAGCCCTACACAGCGAGCCAAGAAAGTTACCATTTCTTATAGAGCCTAATAGCCCACTATCGTCATAAATTGGCATTCCACGGGAAGCTAACACTTCACAACTTTAACTCTTAAGAAAACATTTTGTCAGTACAAAGGTTCTTCCTTGTACTGTACTATTCTGCTATTTTACAATCCACTCTTTGTCAAACTCGACTTCTACAAAAATTTTCGATGTGAACTCTCTATGTTCAGAGTTGTCATAATGGTTTGTTATATGGTTATATTACCTATCATCAAACTCCTTAGTTGCTGAGACTGTCGAATTTGCTTAGAGTTTGTATGACACACAAAATACTCGTCCGGTTGATTTTGAACAATTTTGCTTGATGCACTCTCCATTCATTAAATTTATATAAAACAACTGATTGTTACAAAATATTGTTTGGTTGACAAAGGCATGGTTTTGTTGAATGCCATGGTGGTCCACCGACTCACGGAGTTCATTATTTACGTACTACAATGCAGAGCCATTCTGTGGTATAATTGTGTCTACTTCTTTGAGAGTATTGAAGCCTCTTGCAACTGTATGTTTGATATACTACAATTTGTGCTTGAAGTCCTTTAAGCCAATGACGACGATTGTAATTGCCGTACGCTATTTGAGAAAAAAAGTGTAATTTTGCTATTTTATTGATCACAGCATCTTGCCATTCAAGACGTTCTTTGGAATGTTTTTTGAATTCTGCTCCACTTAGTCTTCTGACAAATTTCAACAAACTTTTCTGCTCATTGTTCAGCCTTCAAGACAAACCATATGTGAATTGAACGACGATTTAATTCACAGCTAAACTTTATTTACAAGGGCTGTACTGCTGGATAATAGTTATTCTATTATTAAAGCAACATTATATACTATAATAATACTAATTTATTTTGTAGTTTAATGTACTTTTCTTACGTGCTGCGCTTTATATTAAATCGTGCAATTTTAAAACGGATTAGAAGGTTCTGGAATTTGAACTCAAGGGCGTCGCTAGAAATAGCACGGTCTGTGATCGATCATTCTGGAAAGTTCCGGAATAATTTATTTATGATATGTTATTTCTGTTGCAATGTAAATGTTTTTGAAAATTTGTTGTACGTCGATGAAAGACTAATGTACGATTTCAGGGAGTAGTAGTTATAACAGCTTCAAAGTTTTTTTGATTTGGTCTACTTTTTTGTTTGATCAACCAAAAATTGTGTGCTCCCTAAATCCTGGTGCTCTGGACTGCATCTTATTCAGTCTATGGGTTGATCAGGCCTAGGTCCGACTTACTACCACAGAGATGTGCGAGGACATCTCAATCGAAATCTTTCACAAAAACAAAGTTAAGATACAGTGAAAAAGGAGTTTGCGGACGTTAATGCATTAGCCAGTCTTCTGATTTAATAGTTTGTGAATTTTTCTGGGGTAAGGGGGGGTTTGTGAAGGACACCGTCTTTGTGTCATCACTCCCTGCTAATCTTTAGGATTTTGGCAACTGTAAAACACAGTGGTCGATCGTGATATGCTGACACACGTGTGTGGTGAAATAGATTATCGTGTAGGTGTCCACTGTATAACCAAAGGTGGACACATTAAGCATCTGTGACATATGTAAAAAAACTTTGTGAGATTATGTGTGGACAGTTTTATCTTGCAATTTAGTCTCTTTTTAAGTCACACTTTTTCCACCGATACTCCAACCTCTTAACCTGTCCAATTAGTAGATGGCGTCTTGTTCTGCAAAATAGGCGTCTACGGTTGCGATGACTTCCTCGTTTGATGAACATGTCTGTTCTCCGAGCCAAACTTTGAGCTTAGAAAACAGGAAATAGTCGCTGGAGGCCAGGTCTGCAATTCGTGAATTTTGGCCATGGCAATCGCCAAAGTATGAGCACTTTGTTCCGTTTTAAATGGAGCCGTTTTTCAGCAATTTCTGCCTTCAACTGGTGCAATAACGGTGTATAGTATAACCCCGTTATTGTTTTTCCTTTTTTTAAGTAGTCAATGAACAGAATTCCATGACTATCCCAAAAAACAGTCGCCATCATCTTCCCGACCGATGAAAACGCCTTCGCCTTTTTTCGAGCAGGTTCACTCTTCCCAGTCCACTGTTTTGACTGTTCCATCGTCTCGTGATCGTAACGGTGGACCCAAGTTTTATCGACAGTGATAAATAAACACAAAAGTCGACTAGTTTCGCTGAACCCGCTTAATCAGAGCCGTTGAAAATGTTCATCGAATGAATTTTTGGTTCAAAGTGAGCAAGTGCGAGACCCAACGGACGGACAGCTAGCTTTCTCATGCCTAATTCTTCAGTCAATATATGACAAACGCGTTCTTTAGATATGTCAACACCCCCTGCTATCTCTCTAACCTTGATTCGACGGTCGTCCAGTACCATTTGGTGAACTTTTTCGATGTTATCGGTGAAGATCGCAGTTGTTGGTTGTCGCGAACGCTCATCGTCAGCCAAGCTGGTATGACCACGTTTAACTTCCGCTGCCCATCTTTTCACGATTGCTAATGACGGGAAAAAGCCCTCGCAAACGGCGCCTAATTCGACTTTAATTTGCGTGGACGTATTGCCTTTCAATCACAAGTACTTAGTTACGGCACGGTATTCGATTTTTTCCATTTTTACGAAAGTACTGAAAGTACTGAAAGGACTGATACAAACGACAGTCCAACAACTTCTTCTTTCTCGTTTCCTTCATGCTCTTTCAGGCGTCGGATTCCAACAACAACTAAGCGCCCAAAATGGGTGAAAATTTCAAAATATGTATGATTGTAGTAGCAGTTTTTCTCCTTTTTCTCCATCATGCTTTGGATATAATCCGCTGCGACACTACGATTCTGTATTTTTATACTTACTCCTTTTATCTTCTTTTCGGTCTTCCCAAGCTTTGTCTTTCTTTTGCTATATTTGTAGTATATTTTGGGTAGTCTGTCGCTTTCCATTCGTTCTAAATGTTCCTTGCATTGCTGTCTGTAGTTCTTTATTTTGTCCATAATGTTGAATATTCCTTTTTCTATCTCTGAGATTGTATCCAGCGGTTGGTCGTAGAAATCGCATTTCTGATGTAGTTATTTTGCGTTCGTTGTTTTTGGTAATATTCCAGCATTCACTACCGAATGTTAGGGTTGGGATAACTGCTACTTTATAGTACTTTATTATTGTTTACTTTTGTACTTTGTTCTTGTGTGTTCTTTTTATTCTACCACTGTAATAGCTAAATTTTCGATTTTTTGGATGGCGACCCTCTCCCATGAAAGATATTGAACAGCCCAGAAATTTTAAACAGTTCACCTGTTCGATCATTTTTTCATCTAGTACTATCTTTGATCAGATCGGTTCATTGCCGCAAAAAGCCATTACTTTCATTTTATTGGTGGATATTTTTAAATTATGTTTTCATTATTTATTGTTTATAAGCGGCTAGTTGAAGTAAATTTTCTGAATCTGCAACCATTCTGCTATCTGCTATCTAATTGCAGATGGTTGAGGCTCAAAACTTTTCAGATTGTCCACGTATGTATTCCAGTATTATAAAACTTCGTATCCTTTGCGTAGTTCATTTGTTGGTATTTTTCAAGTATTTTAGGGACTTATGAATAACCCTGTTTTTAAAACGGGGGGAAATAGCCCGCTAAAGAGTAAAATATGCAGCCAAATAAACTAAAACCTTCAAAGATATGCGGTCGCAAATATTTTTTTGGGTCTACAATCTGCCGATCCCTTCTCCGCTGATAGTGAAACTGTGCAATTTCTTAGAACCCTTTAACCGAGCGTTAAATTTGGGTAAGCTTTGAACAAATATGGAATTCATTTGTGTTGTAGTCTGCGAAATTTGTTTTATTGTAGATTGTTCTTTCTAGGAGCATTTTCTGCAAATCGAAATTCTACATTTGCGTTATTCCGCAAAGCTTTGATTCCTTTATGATAATACAATGTTACAAAAGAGGTCAAGGTAACCTCGGCACATTTACTATTATAAAACAAAGGGTGCGCCTTCAGACAGGATAACTGATATTAATATTACAAAATTTGCCTTTGTTTCTCTCCCACGCACATTTCTGATTTGAAAAAATAAACGGCAAGCCACTAAAGTATATATCTCGTCCTGGCGCTTATCTGTATCGCCTTAGCTAGGTTGCCATTGTTTTGCACACGTTCGTGGCGCGCCGATGAGTAATGCAATTTGCGATAAAAATAGTTTCGGATAACACGATATATCACAGATATTAAATTCGAGAACGGCGCGCTCCCACACACGGTGTCATTTTGTATTTCAAAAATGTATAGGCGCAATGGAGCTGCTTTGAATTCATGACGCACAAATACTTCTGCGCTTTACGATTATAAATTGCGAGTCGCATTTAGCAATTTGCATCTTAGGCTGTAAAACAATAATTCATGACGCCCCGTATAGCTAAGGCGCCTTCGAAGGTTGGAGAGTTCGGCGCGCTTTATCTGAATCCAACTTTACGTGAATTCCCTTATCATAAGCGAAACAAGATAAGCTAAAACTTGGAGCATCAGTTTAATTGCAGGCGTAAAAATAACCAGAACTCCTTGGAACGTTCACGGCGAATCTGAAACAATTTTCTCGCTTTCGAGGCGATCTTATCGCGGAACGCGCCCGAATACTTGGCCAAGAATTTCGGCTCGGATTAAGCCGAAAGCGCTTTGTATTTTTGCAAACTGACAGCCACACGTCCGAGCGTTTCCCCCAACTTGATTACCGGAACAACCAATTTGTATTTTGGTGGAGAAATGCGAGCTTCTGTCGCCGATTGTACTCATCTGCCGCTGAATATGTCACGTACAGACAATGGGACGTGGCTTGGATATGTCTAAGATACCTTCGACTGAACAAATACCATAAAATAAGAAAAAGCTCCTTTGACTGTGTTCTTCTGAAATTTGAGCAATCGCGTGCCAGGAGGCGGCGCCAAATCGAAATTGGAAAAGGGCGTTGAGCGCACCTCTAACGGCGAAATATCTCTGATTTAATTTTGCTTCATTTATTTAATTGACGCATAATTTGTCGGGCGAAGCTCGTGAAAGCATTCTAATTAGAGCTCTAACCTTTGCCTTTTTACTGGCTTGCTTGCCGACTTCTCTTATTTAATCATAAATTCGCACAAGTGAGTAAATCACACGTTTCACGTCCAGCACTGGTGTCGCATGCTGCTTCCCGATTCGATTAAAACCTTTCATCTGTGCTAGATTCGCCATGTTTTGAATTCTAAGGGTCAGTTGGCCAGCAAAATCCACCGAGCTTAATTACTTGCCATTTACTACGTATTCAGTTCGTTTTATTCGAAAAATATAACAAACCGCATCGTAAATTTCATCATCCATAACAAATATGTCGCAATTAGAGTAATTAACTCGACCACTAGCTAGTAGTTTGAATGGAATTAATGTGCCAATACTGTGCTTTTTCTTCACAAATTAATTAATACAAAACTTAAATATAGGGCACCAGAAAGTTTTTACAATGTACTACAACTGTGAGGAATGAATTCAGGTACTCATTGTTGGTTATATTCAAGCCTCTAATTTCAATCGATTGTTTAAATCTATATGTATATAGTAGTGGTCCTTATTTTTTTTATTGATTTTCAAAATACGTATCTTCCAATTTTTTTCCTTTACATGAGTGGAAAACATTTCTGAAATTTTAGATCAATCAGATCACGTTTAATAGAAGCGCATCAAGGTCAAAGTTTAGCTAATGTAGGACTTTTTGGAGTCGCATCCAATTAATTCGCTAATGGTTGATCTTACCAAAAAAAATGTATTCCATCATTTTTGTTCAGAATGTTTTTTTTCTACAGAAAGTGTTCTCACCATTTTTTCATCATTAACCGTTGTAAATACATAGAGGAAAAAAGAAGGAATGTACAAGTTCACATAACGCTTTTGCGGTACGTAATGTATTATTTATTAAATTTTATTTATACTGGTCTCATCTCAGTGTAAATAAAATTATTTCCATATTTTTGAGACTAAACTGATATTTTTCCTTATATTTTTTGTCTATATGTTGCCTTCCTTGAGTCTTTTTTGTGGAAGGATAAGCTCTCTTGCACTCTTGTAATACGGCAGTTTAATATTTATTTGGGAAAATTACCTGTAGCAAATATTGCTTATGTTCTTCAGTTTCAGTTATTTGGTCATTGAACTCATGGATCAGCTTTACACCTCTTTCTGCGCCGTCGTTGACAACTCTCAACGATTTAACTATATTTTGACCTCTTACGTAGTCTACCCTTTGGGCCCAAGTGGATGGATCGACTTCTAAGAAGTTGTGGCTTATTTTAAACCTTTTTAAAGTTTCTGTGGATCTTTGAGAGATAGCTTCCGGCAAATCTTTTTTGCTAAATTTTGGAACATTTTACACTTTTAGAATCAGTTTTTTTCGGACAATCTTTATGATATCACTTGCAACTCCCCCATCACAGTTTAATAAAATGTTTTACATGTCCTAGAAGAACCGTCAGGGCCAAGAATTAAGTAGTAATCCTTTCATCGGGCAATGAAAATATCGTCGTATGGTCGGTCAAATAATCATAAATGGTTACACAGTTTTTTGGTGGCAAGCATCAGCTACTTCCCTATCGTGCTGTTGGTAATCCATTAATCTTCTTAAAAAATTGACACTACCGCATCACCTGCACAAACCACGCTTTGATGTAACATTTGAAAATGAAACGGCAAACCCTTCTCAATGGATTCTGTTCTTGTTTGGTTAAATTACATTGATTTATAAATAAAAATCTTTCGAGGCTTTTGCAATCCAGCGGGCCAGATAGTAAGCACCTGATTGGTGAAAAGAGTTGCCTTTCAGTGGAACTCCACATAAGAAGTTATCATTCCAACAGTTCTCTGTAATCATTTCTTGGTAAATTAATGTTTTGAGAAAAGAAAAAGCTAAATTTCATCCGCAAAATCGTCTAAAGTAAAAAACACTTCTGGATCTGTTGTCCAGATCTGAAAGTATCACAAGAATTGGGCATTTCGGAGATTAGTTTAGGCCCTATCATGCATGAAGCTTTGAATTTAGAGAAGAATCAAGCCAATTGACCATTACAACCGACGTGCATGGCTTTTCCAACATCGTGCAATTGATCGGAATTATTCATCTAAAATCATCTTCAGCGACGAGGCTCATTTCACATTTAATGGGACGGTGAACAAGCAGAACTATCGCATTTGGGCCAACTAGAATCCAAGGGAATATCAAGAACAACCAATGCATTCTCAAAAAGTGACTGTTTGGTGTGATCTGTGGTCAGGTGTCATTGAAGCATTTTTTGGGAAATGAGGCTGGAAACGCGATTACTGTGAATTCTGAGCGATACCACATTATGATTAACGACTATTTCTTTCCAATATTTGATCAAACGGACATAAATGATGTTTATTTTCAAAAAGACGGAGCAACATGCCACACAACACGTGGTTATTGCAGTCAAAGTTTGGTGAACGTTCAATTTCGAGAAATAGAAATGCCAATTGGCCTGCTAGTTCGTGCGATTAAGACGTTTTTGTGGGGATGTCTGAAAAATAACGTCTGTCATTAAACTAGCTACCATCCGAGACCTCTAGAACAACATTTGAGATAAATGGCATTGAAGTGACTATGTGAAAATATCATCGAAAATTTCAACTATCGTATCCACGTTTGTAAAGCTGGTTGTGGTGAATATTTAAAACTTTAACTAGCCGTTTTCAAATCGATATTTTTCAGAAACTAAAAAATGTTTAGGTATTAAGTGTAATACCATCTGCTCTTCTAGGAAATGTATAAGATTTACATCTGACACGTGATTACAAAGGGCAACACAATAACATAACCAAACTAGTGGCAGACTTTGCAACTTTGTAGTAACATATGGGTCTATTGGGAAAGGAAATATGCTTAACATAACGAAACAAATATGTACACAGTTTACTTCGAGCTTTAGTTCGCCGTTCTTATTGAACCTGAGAAGACTTAAAAGTTTCTTTAATTAAGGGAGTATAGAGATACCGTATATCCAACAGTGTAAAGAAATTTTTGCATTGTTGTGGATAACAAAAACGTCTTCGTTTTGTTTGACAACGCCTGGTTGCTTTCGACGAATAAAAAAACCACATATGTCCTAATTGATTGGTGTATTTTGTGGTGTGTAACAAATCACGAAAATACCTAGACAATTTTAAAAGACTATAGCCATAATTTTCCCAATTAAAAATGCAGAGGATTCGCTTGATAGGCACTATGTCACACCTTGTCCTTTACCCTTAGGGGTGACCTAATGTATTCAGATCTTATCTGCTGTCATAATTCTTTCAATTAAGACCGGTCTTTTATTAAGAAGTCCAGAGCTGTGACAGAAAATCGTGTTTTTTAGTTATCAGTGAGAAGTCCAGTTAAACATCGATCGACTTCTAAGAATGCGCATGCATCAGGTGTGTTATACTCTTAGATGGCTGACCGCTTTGCTTATCATCAACATTTCTTTGTTCTTTCATAAACATTTTTCTCCAATACCGCACCCTTGCACTAACATACACATAGCACCATACAAATTACATATTTCAGTATGAATTTCACCAGCAGATTTATTCTATTCAAAAACGAATAGCAGCACGCACTTCATTAGCTATGTACATTGTAAATTGTGGGTCCATGTTTAATGACGAAGCACGTTTGTCAGTGGGCTCCATTTGCAATACAGTGTTTCTATAAACTCACACTGTATATGATTCGTAATTTTCGTCATTATGTACATACGCGAAAGCGAAAAAAATAAAGTGTGATCTTAAGATAATCTTAGGATAGAAAATATTAAAATTAATTTGTTTTGCTGCCTATTGTAGCTTACGTAATAAAATAGTTGTAATGATATACTTCGTTATTATGGTAAGATAATAAAAAGGTAGTTCAATCCTATTCCCACAAGATTTGGTTAGTAAGCCTGAAATTAGATAAAAATCGAACTAGGTGATAAAAAAGCTATCGTAAAAACAAATTTAAAATGCTTGGGTAGAGAGCAACAAGGGGAACGACCCAATAAATATTTTGAATTGTATGTAATGATGAGATAAAATAAAAGTAAAAGAGAATATAATGGTGGAAAGAGAGCAAGAACCCATTTAACGATCTGTCCACCACTAAAGAGAACATACACACTCTGGGAATAATTATTTATGCACCCTCGTACATAAAATTTGACATTTAATGGTATCAACCCGAGCCCATAGTTAAAATTACGAGAGTTGTAAACGCCGATATTTATTTTAGTATTTTGATAACACTTTAATGGTAGTTACAAAAAATAGTCCATCGCCGCCGTTTCCACGTAGTTATGCAAAAGACGACGTAAAGCGAATTTTAATTAAACGCTTGCTGCAGCTTTATAATAAACTCCCAGTAGGTCCCTTTTAAAATGCACCCGCGCTATCGACCTATTATATCTCCGGTTTCCGTCAGCTGATATCAAAGTGAACCCCGCGGTTGCACTTGCACTTGGGTCACGACATTATGTCACGCATTCCCTACACCTCCCCCGGCTTACTGATAAAATCGCTGATCTAGATTGCATTATGTATATGAAATTATGACATTAGCCGTAAAGTTTTTCCTGGCAATTTCTCGGCGGCGATAAATCCACTAGAGGCTTAATTACAACGTTTTTCTCGTTTTATATTCAAGATAAAAGCAGATATTCAGAAAAGAAACTTTACATGCTGATAGGTATGGGGTGGTAAATTACTGTAATGTGCAAATGTTTAGCTTAAAAATACAACGTTAGTAAATTTATTGTCACTCTCATACATATACAATCTGCTGATTTGAGGAAAAAAATAAAGATTTTATAAAAATTGTTTTGTATAAAGTAGCTGCATAACTACTGACACAATTTCTTTTTGGATCATGGTGGTAGTTTTATTGTTTGCTATTTTTTGGTTATGTTGCAGAAAAAGCGAATGCGCAATCCTAAACCTACTATTAGGTAACACAACAGTTTACGATTGTCCACAAAATGAGCCGAGAATAACACAGCAGACCCGCTATAATCGGATCCCTTTGCGCTGGAAAATCACCCACAAAAATTATAGCGTGGTTTGGCTACGAAAAGACCCAAGTTTATGACGTAGCCAAGAAGTACAGGGAATCCGACCACCAGGTGAAGGTAACTGCTGACTGGGCAACTCGCAGCAAGCGATCTAATCGTAAGGGAATTGAATGGGAACGTTAAGGATTCTGGTCAGATCATGAATAACCTAACAAAGCTCTAAAGAACCGCCAATTGTTGACTGAGAACAACAAGATGGACAGGAAACTAAAGGCCCAAACACTGTAGCGTTAAACTTCATATAAGACAGAAAGGTGAATCGCCAAAACCACCGTAAGATCTGCCAAGATGCTTCTGAAGTGTCTACCGTCATGTATATAAAGTTTGTTAATAGCAAAGCAACATGGCACCCCACTTCTTTGAACAAAATTTGAAAGTGAACGCCGACAACTATATCAATGTGTTGGAGACATTTGTCAAGTTCTGGGTAGAAGAGGTGGTCGCTGGGCGAGGGTAGGTGTTTTAGCAAGACTCCACTTCAGGCCATAAGGCAAGGAAGACCATGAATGACTATAGAAAAGTTTGTATTACCATTACAATCCCTTTGTCTATTGCATGTAGGACGTGATCGAGGTAAAGGCTAATGTTGAACGGCCTCCGTCATGGAGATAATTAGATATATGCACAAAGAGGAAGTTGTGTTGTCCTAGAGCAGGTTTAGGTCCCGGTTTGAGAAGGTTGTGGCTGCTGATGGGAGCTACATTGAATGATATGATTCTCAATACTATTTATTGTTCTCAATACTATTTATGTAAATACTGTCGAACTTCCATAATTCGAACATTCAATATTCAGCAAAAATTCGACATACGGAAGTCCGATTTACAAAAGTTGGACTATATATTTAATTTTTTTATATTTTGTTTTCGTTGTTTATTTGTTTTCTAAATTTACCTCCACAAACCTCTATATTTAACGGGTTTTATGAAATTATCTATATTTTATTTTCTTTTTATTTGTTTCGAGTCCTTAAATGCAAAACGGAAGCAATGGAAGTGCGAATAAGAAAACTGGTGATCGTAATGTTTTTCTGAGTTAACTTGAACAAATTTTAAAATTTAGATTCAAAAAGGCCTTGTAATCTTCAAAAAATCACCCGCTTATGATCTACTTAGACGGAAAATTTGTAAGGAAGTGTTTTTCATAGGAATACAGTATCTTAGCTCTTTAGTATTATTCAGCACATAGGGTATATATCTATCCAGTGAATAGTGCCTTCGATTGTAGTCATTTTAAAACCAAAGACAATTTTGATAAAATTCTATTAACCAATAAATTTTATCATTGTTGAGTCCAAAGTGTATAAAAACACTAAATTTCTGATTACCAATTATACTTGATAGGTGCATTTTATAGTTGAACGGATCTACCGTGTCATTCAAAAGATTAATAAAAGTTTGGGAAATAAGCAGATCTGTAGAATTTGTAAACATTACACACTTTCGACAAAGTATGGCATGTTGATTTTTTAATTTAAATTGTGTAAGCTTTTTCCTAGTTAAACTTGAATCTAAGTAAACGAAACTACACCATAAACGTTGGAATATTCCAAGGCAATGTCTCTGGGCTATTGCTCTGTCTATTATACATTGCAAGTGTTCCAAGAGCATCAAAGTCTTGGTCGACAATAATTTCTTATCATTTGTTTACAACTATTAAAACAAACTTAACTGATAGGTAAGAATAAAAAATAGAGAATCAAAACAAATGGAACAAAATCTATCCGTATAACGTTTATTATACGAAGAACAACTATGTATAACTGATAAACAGCTGCTTCAACAAAAAAAGTTAAATATCCTAGGTTATGTTTTGAGAGGATACATGTTTGTAAATGAGCTTTGGTAAGTACCAAACACGGTCCGAAGCGACTTCAAAATTGCAACGGTTAAGGTCTCCAACAAAACAGTTTACAGTATAATATTCTTATTAATGTCTATTCTAACTGTTTAGTTAGTAATAGATCTACCCAATGACCGGCTTATAATTATTTTTAGTTAATTTTAGTATTAAGCATTCTATTTCTTAAGTTACGTTGAGTTTTGATGAAAATTGCGTTGTTAATATGAACTTGAATATTTTTGCCTATTATTTGTTTAAACGCTCATTTTGCAACTTGAAACAATTTTTTCGAATTTCGGCAATAGCCTATCCTTGTAGCAAATTATCTGAGCTACAAATTCGATTAGTATACCTCGAGTCGATTCGAGACTCCTGTAACGAGATATTTCGAGAAAACCGAAAAGGAAAACGTGTTCGGTTTCGGTTTTTTGCAATAAACAATATGTTCCGGGCCAGCTCCATGGTCGACAATTTAGGGCCATATTCTGTGAATTGTTTTCCAATTTTTAAACCTATTGTTTTCTCGTTATAAGATTTTTGTAATTCGGACACTTATTTGGTCTAATTCGCCCCGACTACTAGTGAAATGCCAAATGAAATTAAATACCTCAAAACCCGCAAAACACCAATTCTAATTGCCTAGTCAGTTCTCAAGAAAAGCCTTGGTAGCTATAAAATTTTAGTGCTATAATAAGAACTCAATTATTTCCCATTCAATGGAAATTTGCAAAAGTCACCAGATTCTTGCCTACCGATGTCGCTTTTATCGGTACTCTAAGCTATTGGAACGAAATATTATTCAGAGGGCTCAGTCATATTATAGAAGCTATGTAAGAAAAACCTTCCCTATCAATACTACCTACTATTTAAATGGTATCTAAAAATTAAATGTTAAGTCAAATTAAACAACAGTCGCTCTCCAATCCTGTTGAAGTTGCTGTATCGTAAGGTAGCATCCTAGATCCCGCATTATATCAACTGTTCACATCAGATTTGCCTGTATCTGACAACGCAGATAATACAACCATACTATCGTCCCATAGTGATTCCTCTCCAAGCAACAACAAATTTACAGAATATACTAGCGGTTTTAAAGAGATGTACAAGAATGTGACGAATCAAAATAACGAAAATAAATCAACATCTACATCATTCACTATTGGAAAATTTCCTCACGTCTAGTAATCTTTAATGAAAATCATATACCCTACAAAGGTGTCAAATGTTTTGGCATAAACTTCGACATTAAACTGACTTAGGAAAGGGTTAGATGTTTGTATGAAAAGATCTGGCCCCTCGCACGAAAATTTCAACTTAGTTAACAAAATGTTGCTATATAAGACCATGATAGTGCCCACATGGACATATGGGATCTAATTTTGGGCTGACAAACTAATTAATTGGAAACATACGGGGTGGCCCAATGAGTACGCTAGATGAAATTTCAATTTTAAATCGTTAATTCCTCATCTAGCGCGGTACTTTTTTCCGCTTCGAAGGTTAAAATTGCAGAATTTAAAACTCCACGATCGACTATACTGATGACTAGATGATATGCAAAAAAGAAAAAAAACATTTAAGTATTTATTTAGTAAATTAAATTTTCAAAGCACGTGCCTTCTGAGGCAATGACATGCCTCTTAAACGGGGTTTCAAATTTCCTACTATTTGTTATTGATTCAATTAGCTTCGTGATTGCTTCTTTGGGATCAGCTACTGATTTTTTTTATGTACAAGTTGTCCAAGTCAGATATTTAGATCTGGCGAGTAAGATCCATGTTCGTTGTACTTCGCAGTATCTAATTGAATGATCTTTTCATCAAAGATCTTCAGAAGATCAAAGACTTATCTAGTGCGATGTGATCGCGCGCCATCATGCATTAACCAGTTAACGTTAAACTTTTCCAAGCTCATTAAGTATGGAAAAACTTCTTCTTCCTTGATCATTTCAAGGTAACGATTACCAGTTATGTTTTTGTATAAAAATAGGTTCTACTACCATGTCTGCGCAAATCGTATACCAAAAGGCTACCCGCTTCGAATGTAAAGGCTTTGGTGATAAGAAATATGAATTTTAGGTTCTCTATATCCTCCAGTTACGTTTCTTCACATAACCAAATCTTCTTCGGGTCTATTAATCTTTTTTCTATTAACTCGGTCATTAAATTACCAAATAGAAATCTTCTTTGAGCTGCGTTTTTGCTAATTAGCTGATTTATCTATATCTTGCATGGTTTCGGTCCTAAGTCTTCCTTAGTAAAGATGATTTGCTAATGCCCAACTCTTTGCAGACCTTTCGGGTCGCTACCATTCCTTCCTTTTCTTTCACGAACCCTTTAACTTTTTAGATGTTTTTGTTGATTCTAACTGTCCATTACTTTGCCTTTATTCCTAAATGTCGCCCAGAACACTACAAACATTATAATAAATTCAACAAACATGTAATTTCTAAAATAATAAATGATCAATTTCTGTTTATGATTAAACGAATTTTGATTTTACCCAAATTTGTAGCAAAAATATTCAACGGTTTCATACGCCAAATGAAATAATTTCTCCAAGTGACATTCGGAATCAATCAGCACGAAGGTATAATCAGAATTGAACACAAAATGAATACGAACTGCAGTTTTAATTAGGCAAGTAATGCTTTCAGAATCCCTTATTAACAACTGCAAAGTGCCTCATTTTACATTACTTTTAACTGTATAAAAATAACTAATAAAAATAATACTTATTAGCAGACGTTAGTGAGTGTCGTTATAACTTTTTCACAACTATAATCGCATAAAAACGTTTATCCAATTATTTATAATACAAAGTAGTACAAACTATTGATCAGACGAACGAAGCTACTCGGAGGATTAATTAAAGTAGGATTTCTATGTCCAGTCTACCTCATTATATGTTCGCTAAAGTTTAAGCATAACAAACTAATATTGAATCTGAGCTTTAATTAGTATAATTATGGAGTTAAAAGGTTCCTATAATTAAAATGGAATGCAATTAAATATCAATATACAAGGTGATTTAAATATGACCGGGACTGATTTGTGTGTAAACAAGCCGTACTACGCAGCAACTGAGCGACCTTGAAAGAGTGGAGCCACAACCTACATCCTCTCCTGCTCGGGTTAGAACCTATTTAGTCCTGTTTGGAAGTTGTTGGAGTGATAAGCGAACAGAAGATACCGCGGAGCGTGGAACAACGCATTGTGGTCAAATTCCTCGTTGGAGAAAACGTTTCGTCCACTAAAATTCACCACAGACTCCAAAAACAGTATGGGGAAGAGTGTTTTTCACGGACCCGTCTGTTTGATTAGTGTAAGTGCTTCAGAAAGGGCAGAGAGTGCGTGGAGAATGAACCGAATGATTATCGGCTGCGAACACCCGTCACCGAACGAAACATTGATCAAGAAACCGGAAGCAATGCTATCCATCAGTGTTGGTAGTGTGAAAAACCATCTGTACATGAACAAAATGGTGCGCATGTAAGCTGCCACTTGTCTCCTCAGTAGTATGAAGACGAAGGTGATGGATTTTTGAAGTTTGTAGTAACCACTGATGAAACGTTGGTGCATTACTTCATTCCCGAGTCCCACCAGTCATCATGCGAGTGGCGATATACCGGTTCTCCCAAACCCAAGAGAGCGCGGAGGAGTCGTTTGGCAGGAAAAGTGAAGGCATCGTTCTTCTGAGACTGGCAGGGGGTTATCCATGTAGACTTTCTGACGGATGTCAGAACAGTGAATGCAGCTTATTACTCAGACCTCCTAGCTACAGACCTGAAGGAAAAGATCTGATCAAGCACACCAAGTCAATTAAAAACATTTGTTGAAACGGGTATCAGGATGCTTCCAGAATGTTGGAAAAAATGTGTCTACTTCGGAAGGGAGTACATTGGAGACTGACGTGCAGATAAGTGTTTTGCAATTTATCTTTGCAAAAAAAAAAATTGGGCATATTTGAATCACCTTGTATTACAATATTTTCAATATAATAAATAAATTACTCTTTAGCAAACACTGGCAAGAGTCCCATGTGCATGTAACACATTCAATAACTAAAATTCTTATGGCCATTATTAAATTTTTATTAATATACATTCCAAAGTCTTGTTAAATTACAATTTTTTATAAAAAGTATGGTGTCGTAACAAAGAAAAGGTAACATTAAAAATTTAAGTGTGCTTTTTTCTTCATGTTTCGTCTGTCTCCTTTTAGAAGAATCTTAACTATGAAGGCTTATTGTGCTTACCCTAATAATTATTAATAATAATGGTAAGGCCCTAGCGCCCAGCGCGGGAGCCCGGCCTGCAAACAAAGAGGTTAAGACTCTCATATGTTTGCTCTCTCTCTCTCTACCCGATCGTCGCGAACCATCTCTGATTCGAGGTGATGTGGCAAGCACAGCGTCTTAGATGATTGCAATCATTACCACTTGTTCGAAGTGAACGCAGATACTCGATTATTTTTAGTAACTGAGTAGGCCACCCGGATACGTCCGCATCGTATCCCGTTCTTTAATCGCAGGACTACGCTGGTAATACCCTAATAGTTACCCACAACCATGATTTTCGCTCCCTGTATTAAAGGCACATGTCTCACTGGATGTAATACAAAATCCTTTGGATCAATATGTGACATTCCGAATAAGGGTTGTCGTTTCTTGATTAACATACCACAGTTGTCAAAAAAATACATAACTGTTTTTGGTTTCTTATTGCCAAAACGAGTTTAGGTCATCGTTACATAGATTAATTTTTTCTTTAGCAGTTATGTGTTCTGTTAGGAGGCCACCCCTGACAAATCTGAGATGCTCTCTGCTTAAAGTTAGTAATGATGCTCCCTTCTTACTAGTTCCGTTTGACATACTGATCTAGTGAATTTTATGTGGAAAACAAACTCGGTCCTTAATATGTTGACTGTGTTTCTTGACATTCTTGGAATTTCTATATAATGAAAACTGACGGCCATTGTTTTTGTTTCTTGTGGTGAATTTTCTATTTTAAGCCATTCCTTTCACTGAAAAGATGTTCCCAAAGGTGGTTTACCAAGCGAAAGATTGCTAAAAGGACTGTCAGTTTGTGTAAGTTTGTACATCTTTAATTCCGTTTCTATATCGTTTCTCTATCAGTATGTGATCTATTTGATTGATTATATTTTATTTCGTTGTCTCCTGATCGTTTCCAAGTGTACAATCTCCTTTCTGGCAGTTGGAACCAGGTGTTTGCTACCATTAAGTTTCCTTGGTTACAGAACTGTACCAGTACATCATCGCCCCTATCGTTCAGTTCTCTAAGATCATGGTCTCCAACAATATCTTCAACTCTGCCCTCGTCTATCAAATTTTAGAAAATAAATAAAATGTATGAATTCAGATATATTTGGTAACAGCAAATAATTATAATTGATTAAAAAAAGAGAAATATATAAATAAACAGAAATAAAAAATGAGAAATAATTAGAATATCCAGAAAACGTATATGTGTGTATATATAAAGACACACATACTTTTGATAGTATTGATAATATTGTTTCAATGTTACATTACAAAATCAATAAGTGGCAAATTACTCTCGTGTTTAGAAGTGAGCTGGTAAATTAACTATTTAATGAGAAATCTTTTCAATATGCATTGGAAGTTAATCGTTCAAGTCCTGCAATGTTCCCTGTAGTGTTTCAAAACGAACTGCCGTTTTACAGTCGTCAGTCGCGTGCTCCAGATTCGGCTGATTTTTGCTTGCTATTGGGGATATCAAAAATATTTTTTAAAGAAATGTCTCGTTCGAGATCGTGCGTTCTTCATCAAAGTTTGTCTACAATAAACATTAATTTCCGGCGGCGAGCTTTCAATATGTGCGTCGTCGTTGCGCAACCAGCATGCGAACGGTTCCACTCAGAACACATAGGCATTTAACTCTTTAGATTTCAGATATTAGACCTTTTCAGGGAAGAAATTCGCGCCATGAAATTACGGCCCGGTCTAATCACCGCGCGCACAAAAAGCCATTGAAATTGAAAATAGCAATTGTAAGAGTCTAACATGGTGGCGCCTAATGGGATAGGGGCGCTAGGATAGAATAGGGGCTCGAGGGCGCCGTGGCCCTAATCCAAAGGTGAGGGCTGTAATGCTGATGACGGGTGGATGTGACACAGTGCTGACCCCAGTAATCATGCTCGTTAGAACCACCCCAATTAAGGCCAACTTCTTAAGGGCTTGCACCCTCAGGTGGTGTCTTTCTGTGTCCTGCCACGGTCCGAAGAATTGTCTCATAATTGGAGCTTGGTGCCCTAAAATTAGACGTGGTCTGTTCGCTAAATTATCAATTTCCGCACTTGCTGCCATAATAATTAAGCAAATATTAAACACCCTTCTCAAAAAGGGCCTTGTTTACTAATATAAAGGTCCGTTTTCATACTGAACCTTTAACTAGAACACCCGCAATACAAATTATTAAGTTTATTAAGTTCTTGAACAGAATTTCAACGTCTTTCATTTTATAATTGATTTTTATATTTAAATTTTATGCAAAATAAGAAGATTTAATTTGCAAATGAATAAGGGAAAAACTAGATTATTTCTTAACACATTTTGACATTTACAGAGCACTAGCAAAAATCATTTTAACAATATAAAATTTAATATAATAAATAAGGCTAAATTTGGATCACTCCAGACTTGATATTTTCAGGTATATCATATTGTTAATAGTCTAACATTACCATTACACTGCAAAACATTAACTTCTGGATTGTCGCGAACAAACTTCAGATATACATGGGAATTTTCTGGTTTCTCCGCTGTAAAGTTATAATAATTTATAATTTTATACATACATCTGATATAATCACTTCAATGAACTTAATAAAGAAAGTGTGACGGGTAGGCATCACATTTAATTGTTTGAAAATCATTTTGTATTAATCATTACGTGAAGCAGAATATCGCCGAAACTGTTAGGATTTTTTGTGAACGAGTTCATCACATAAGTCATGCTCTGTTTGTCACGTATGCTGACTCCTGAAATGAATTAAAATCAAAAGATGATTTAATAGGAAGTTTTCGCTTTATATGAATAAAACGGTGATGATTTTCTTCGCTAAATTTATATTAATGAGGGTTCAAAGTATACCATTACGATTTAACAGAGCAAATTCAATAAATTCAATGTTTAGCAGAAAAAGTGTATGTGGCCGTCTTTTGGAACTGGAACGACATGGTACGTATTAAATTTTTTAAATAAGTTAATATATGAACATCTTGCAAAAACTCCTTTTTCCAAAACTGAAAAACTCGAGAAAACAGCATTGTACGTGATGAGAAGGTGCAAACATTGGCAGCAGATGCCTGGTGGTTTTTCCAACGAAATAATGAAACTTCTATCTTGGCGTGAGCGTGTGTAGAGGGATGGCGATTTCCTCATAAAGGAATTACGCCCCTCGATAGAGAAAATTAGAAAAGGCAAGACTTTTCAAAATTTCAAATTAAGAAATGCAACAGCAGCAGGGTACGATGCGATAGAAGCAGAAATAATTAAAATTATAGAAGGCCGAAGATTATTTCCGAAAATTTGGAAATGGGTTTGGCATATAGGAAACATATCAAAGAAATGAGAAGTATAAGTTGTATTAAATAATTACCAAAGCTACTGTAGAATAAACTTATTTGGCAGGAAAAGTGAAGTCTGCGATTGTATTATAAAACAAAAATTAAGACGAAGCATAGAATTACAAAAATCGGGAACAGTCTGGCAAAAATAGGGGTACAAAAGCAACTGATTAAAGCAATAAAATATTCTGAAGAATTTACTACAAGCAATGACCTATGGTAAAGTAAATCATTAAATTCTTTGCGATGTATTATACTTATGGATAACATTATAAAGATCTGCAGAACGAAAGTGACTAAATTATATTTAAAGAGTGCAGAAAGTTAAAGCGTATATCTCAGATTATGGAATATTTATTCAAAAAGAAAGCAAACTACAGAAACACTTACAAATATGAAAAGAATCCTTGGAACACAATATGGGGAATGCAGAAGAATATAACTTAGGATAACTATGAATTAGAATAAATTAAAGAATTGTTGTGCTTAAGGGCCGTTATAGAGAGTGGTCACGAAGCAGAGATAAATAAAAGAATAGAGAATACAGCAAAATTTTACTGTTTACTGAAAAAATCATCTTTAATCCAAGAGAATTATGGTTTACGACACAGTTTATCAACATTTAGACAGAAGAGGGTGTTAGGAGAAAAGGTATAATAAGAAACTCGACAGTTATAATGGACAGGACACATAAGAATATAGAAATAAAAATATAATAATCAAAAATAGATACACGTTGTTGATTGATATCATTGAACTAGTCTATCAAAGGGGGTAAACGTGACAAAACGCAAAGGTACTAACAAGACGAAGCAGTGGGTCGGATCCGTCTATTCAAACGAACTATGTTATTGGATTAAAATTATAGAATATAAAAGCTTTGTACACATGATTATTGATACACTATTCTCTTTGATACTAAGAACATAGTACTTATGGTTTAGTGATGTATTATTAATATACATAAATTGATATAAAAGTATAGTAATGTAGACAATTGCAGTTATAAAATATATTAAACCACTTATCTTGGTGAATGTGTAGATGGCATTTCAAACATACCTAGTGTATATCTTCTGCAGATACTACAACATTTTAAGATACTTTTTTCTAGGACGTGCACAATACAGTCTGTAAGAATTTTTTCAAAACAAGAAAATTGTAAAGTACTGCCAACCCTAAGTATTTTAAAAACAGTCCCATGTGACCCTAACAAGTATATCGGAAAGTGCCATCTAAAATCCAATAATAATAGCTATTCATCTCTAAGAGGGCAATGTTACAACATATGCATATACATATCTGTAGTTCAAGCCACCATAGTTTTCACTCGTTTTGTTATAGTCAGCAAATCTTGGTATATTTATTTGTCTTTTTTACTTTTCAAAACTATAGAGTGATCCAAATGGAGCGTTAGGATTTGAATTGCACGCCGTTTGCATATAAAGAATTTTAGATCAATATCACTAAGTTTAGTATGAAAACAGGTTCTTGAGCAATGTAACTTATTTTTCTTTAAATGGTTTTATGAATCGTAAAAATTGTCACGTATGGATTAGTGAAAATACAAGTACTATTCGCAAAAAGCTAATGTGTCGATTGAAGAAATCATTGGTTTGCACTTTTTTGAGGACGAATGTAGCAACGGCGTTACTCTGAATAGCGTAAATTATCGGGAGATGCTAAACAAACTTTTTTTTCAATGTAACCACCGATTGAACTTGAACGACGTGTGGTTTTAACAATAAGGAGCCCCATGTCGCACAGCACAGGAAACACTCACTTTACTTAAAACTAAATTTTCTGGTGTTATCTTGCAGAGAAGTGGCATTGATAGCTCGTGGTAGTTTTGCGATCATTCTATTAGACTTTTTCTCGGGCGCTATTTGTCAACAAACCTGTTAGGATTTCGGGGCTGAAAGAGAACAACAGACGTATAATTGCTGAAATAGTGAGAAAGCATTATGGAAAACTTCGCTAAAAGAATGATCGTATGTCACGGAGTCAGAGAAAATGTGGCCGTCATCATATTGTACTTTTTTTTTATTCTGATAGCAATAAAATATTGGATTGTCCCAATATTTTGTGTTATTCAGGAAAAACATCACAAAGTTACATTTGGATCGCCCTATAGATTGTGTAATAAGTTTTGTGTTATGAAAAATTGTTGCTGCAATTATTTTTTTATCATTTCAACCGACAGCTAAGAACAGTGTGATCTCGAGACTTTTTTTAATAATTTCTTTTTTGGTAATTTTATTGCAACACTAGTGGTGCCATTCAATAGGACTCTTAACACTCAATTTTGGCAATAAAATAACACTATCAAAGTGTAGCTTGGCGCCTTTTTAGGTCTAGATGATTAATTAGCTTTATTACGACACCATCTTGCTGGATCCTAATCTGTAGCCTAAACCTACGTCGACAAACCACAATATGGTTCAACGTGATGATCCAATTTACCGTGCAAACCGAAATCGTGTCGGTTTTTTACCTATAAATTCTTTTATCTGGGTGTTTTATCATGGTAGGGCCAGATAATAGAAAAAATTTAATATATCGAATAAGGAACCTATTTTATACATCATCATTTCCATAATTCACTTGGTCATTAGTAAGTTGAAGATTTATGATTTTATCAGAGAGATGTTAAGATTTGTATCTGTAGCTATTGATGCTTGCACATCCGTATTCAATAGAGAAGAATATAGTAGTCGGATAGTAGCAACGCCCCAGTTAATATCAGAATTTCTTTGAGTGTAACGCTGAAGTCGTGTTCAGTAGGGTTAAATTCGGATCAGGATGTGAAATTTGAGAAATAAGATAGATAATTTATTTTCACTTGAGTAAAAGTAGAAGCTTACGTGGATTCCATAACTTGGTGTAATAAAATTATGATTAATGAAGATCTGAGTAGGCTGCTCTTCGTGGCTTGGGACGTCATTCTTGTCATAAGTTGCAACGGCTTTAAAGCATATAATAGGAGCAAGAAGATAATCACCATTACATTATCAGACCTCTTCATCTAATTAATCGGGTAAATATGCCTTCACCTTTGCTTGCTTGTACAGGGACCGGCAGGGAGATATGGTGTTTTTGAAAAGATTGTTACGTGCGCTTGGGTAAACCGAATGTTTTCAAAATAGTTGCATCCATTCATTGTCAAATGCCATTGGTAGCAATAGATTCTTGATCTGCAGCACTAGATCTGTTTGTTTAGAACACCTTCATTGAGACGGATCGTTCCGTGGTGCTCACATAGGGACGATTTCGGAACCATTTTAATGCTGGTCGTCATGCTCGCGTCCCAAAACGGGTTACCATTATGAGGTGGGTTTTCAAACAACAGGAGGAAGCCAGTCTTCGCCGTTCAGCGGAACCTCACGCTCATGCTCTTTGGATGTCGGACAGGTCAGTTAGCAGAATGTTACAATTGGACCTTCATTTTCATCCTTACAAATTATTGTTCTTCAAGAACTACGTCAAAATGACATAGGTTCGCAGAAATGACATTGAACTTGCTAATTTTCATGGAGCTACCTGAAAGCCAGTGTCTACATAGACAAACCTCGTCATCTTGAAGCTCTTTCTGAAACCATAACGCGAGAAATTCAAAAGGTTCCGCGTGACATGTTTCAAAGGACTGCCGATAATTTTGCCACCAGTATTCTTATAGACTGGTGGCGAAATGACAAATATGGACGGGCACCTAACTGATATGATTTTTCGCAGGTAATTATTAAGTGGCGAAGCGAAGCGAAGTCACTTACTAACTTTATGGTGTCCGTCCGTCCGCCCGAGCAATAACTCGAGAACGGCTGGGAATTTCCAAATTCTGTTTTCACCAATCGACACGTGACCAAAAAGGCTTGTTTGCTGGTGATTTTGAAACTGATTGGTCAAAGGTGAGCATTAGTGACCTGAGACTGCTTCGCCATTTCGCTAGGCGTAGCAAGCTTTGCAGGTTTATTTCTTTCTTATGTTTTGTTATATATTCTCAAATGGGAATGTACTGTTAATATATGAAACAATAAATTTTGAAATTCGTTCGAAAATAAGTGTGTGACAGTCTTTTCAAAAACACTATACTTCCCTATCGGACCCTCTATTTGAAGAATCTTGTGGTGGACTTACTGCAGTAGCATTACATTAAATATCGCCATATCTAATCAGGAGTATCCGGATGCTTATCTCTAACTCGTAACCTGACGGCTAAAGTTCGTTGTGAACTGACCCATATGTATAAAAAAACCACAAAAAAGTCGGAAAAGATTAGTGATTTTTAACGTGGTTGTTAGATGAGCAGAAAATTGATCAAGTTATTAAAAGCACTGATAAGTGGAGCCACCATGTGGCAGTTTTACGGAAAGGTTCGCTTGTGGTGAGTACTAGTGCTAATATTAATATTTAAAAGAGGTGACGTCACAGTGTGGGCGCGTTTTTCATGTATTGGGATGGCGCTTCCCTTAAAATTAAATAAACATCTAAATGGGGAAACATCTACATGTATGTTGACCAGTTTGCCTTACGACAAAGCTCCTTGTCATAAGATAGGGCTTGCAAATAATCCCTTGGAGAGATAGATTGGCTGTCTCACAGCTCTGAGTAAAATCCCATTTAATATCTTTGGTATGACTAAAAATATGGGCTTTACTTCAGACTCGAATGACACTAATTGCAAAATGTGTTGGTTACAGCTGTAGTTCTTCCGGAAACGTTTCGAGACCTGATTGAAGATCTTTCTCTTAGAGTTAGGACTACCATCTTTGAAAAGAATAGAGATACTTTGTGTTAATGTCAGTTATTAAAGCTTATTGCACTAAAGTTTTCAGTAGGTTTCTGGATACTTTTTATTAGTGTATGTATGGGATCAAGGATTGCATTTGATAGGTGTTTCAATAAAATGTCATTTCTTTTGTAAGATTTAAATGCTGCAGAAACATACTTTACTATTATTACATAATAAAACGTTGTTGAAATGCGGTACTATTACAAACAAATGACGTATATATCAGTGTCGAAAAAATGGCCACATCGTTTTCTAAAGTGTGCTCCACTGAAGTAGTATTATAAATAAACAACGTATCATGTTTATTGGAAGACATGTATTCTTCAGGAAAATTGGAGGACGAATTGATTTTTTAGTAATACTGTAGCAAATATGGAACCACAAAACCGTACTCTAGACCAAGATCCATTGAAGTATCCATGACCACCAACAGGAAGGATGGTCAACTTTATAGCGCGATCTCGAGTGGCTTAGTATAACAGTAGAAATTATTGGTTTCCTTTTTTAAAGTCGATTACTTGCAATGGAATTAACAGTACGACTTCTCCTATTATAGTAGTCAGTATACTGCTGATACTTTTGTAGTGGATGAGAAGATTACAATAGAAGACGGAGAACTGATTATCGACAAGTGAATGGCATGGAATTACTTTCCTTGATATATCTCATTTGCTGAACAGAAATGATTGAAGACAAGAAGAAAGGAAGTGGGAAGACTTACTTCCATTTAATTATCACTTACGATAATAAGTTACTTCTAGTGAGAAATAGGGACAGTATTTCTAGTAGTGGTATAACTACTTCATTTCTTCTAGAATCCAAGTATTTCTAGTTAATAGCACTCAACCATGTCTCACAAAACATTTTCTTGGATAAAACAGGCTAATGCCTAATGGCTAAATGGCGTAGCAGGATCTGTAAAAGTCTTAAGGAATCTATATAAATTATAGGGGGGGTGGGGGTGGTAATTAATAGTGAATTGAATATAATCGCTTAAGTCTTAAGAACGTGTTACTGAATAAATTTAAATATTTACCAACAAATGTCATGTAGTTTTAGTCACTTATTTGTGTTCCATTTTGCTACAATTTCAATAAACATCATCAGCGGTTTGAAATCGGTTTAAACATTTTTCGGCGGGAGGTTTTACGGGCGTAATAGAAAAAAGTCTACCGAACTATTCATTGATTTGATAACTAAAAAAGGCTTGTACACGTAAAATGCCTACCTACCGAAGCGTTTTATAGAAATATACATTTGCCTGTAATATGAGAATTATTTGAAAACTTTTTGGCGAGAGTGTGACCGAATTTTCATGCACGCTGCGCTGGCTAAATTTGGTTTATTGTATATCTAGCAACGTATTGTGTGCTTTTATCTCTAAAAAATGTACAATACCGATGCAAATTCCTCCATACGCAAGTATGCAATGTAGCAGTTTTTCAGTAACCAAATAAATTGACTGAAATTACGGGGTGGTCGATAAGATAGATTAATTTCGTAGGTATATGTTTCCTGAATTATATGTCAATAATTAATATTACATTCGAAAGATGTGACCATAAAATTTAAAATTGACACAATGTACACAGATACAGTCTATAAAATATTAACCCATCACTGAAACATGGGAAAGGCTCTTTGAAAGTTATTATATTTTTTACATGTCGCCAATTAAGATTTATGGACATTTATTACATGAAAACCTGGCTACTGTAGTATTCTTTGACGTTATAAAACTGTTTTCTTCCTTAAATAAGACAAACATAGAAAACTATACTCTAACAAGACGAAGCTCCACCTGATGGATACCGAAATGTTTGATGTTCCTTACCTTAATTATAAGTGATTAGATATATACCAAGGTGCGTTGGTGATTGCACGAAGAATCTTGGATTGGCATTTTTGTTGGATTGTTATATTGGACTTGCTTGCACAACCCCATAGTCAGATGTGCCAAATCCATACGGATTTGATAACTGGCTTGTAGATCAGAATTTCGTATTTGAGGGACAATCGGGACCTTCTTCCAAGAAACGAGTACATTGAACTCAATGTCTATTTATTTCTTTGTCTTAGATATATGTTCTTTAGGTGTAATCTTATATAACAGACCGCTGACGATACAGGAATGATTGTGTTGTTGATAGAAACTAGAGGACAAGGCTCTTTCCAGGTGCAATGGTTATCTGTATTGACTTCATTAATCTTAATTTTTGACTTATTAACCAATGATTGTGAGTGGTTTAAATGATTTAAGTATAAAGGTGTACTTGTCGAACTTGCGTGGCTTGCAAGCATGATTGTGTTGCGATGAAAGTCCCATTTAGAAGATTAGTTGTACGCATGTTAGATATATACAGTATGTGAAGTGATGAGTTTAATGCACTACTCTGATACACTTCAGCTTTAATTGTAAAGGTGGTTGAGTATTCATCGTTAACCTAGGTTTTGAATTGTCGGTCTTAAAGAGACCTTCAAATGCCACACCAATATCCAAAAATACAGAAATGCAGAATTTTTTTTATCTTTGAAGGATTTGTTTGTTGCATGGACGATTCGATGGCACTGTTGGGCCGTTAAGTGGAGTTGACGAAATCCAAACTGGTCGTCAGAGATTGTATCAAGGACAGGGCTGATACGGTGGATTATTAATTTTTCTACTACTTCCGCTGTTACTAATTGTTGGGGGCCAGTAATGGAAACGGAAAGAGCATTGCTTAAATTGATTAATATTACAAGGCTTTTTCTTGGAAATCTGTTCTTCTTATTTTTGATGTTATTTGGTCAAGTCCAGGTGATTTTCTGACATTTAGACGATTGATTTCATCTTTGATTCCTTTATGGAATTAATATCCGAAGCATTGTTTAGATATTCAGATATTTCTTGGTCTATCATCATTTTAAGTAAAAACCTTAGCAAGATAATCGGCAAAGAAATCAATCTTCTTTTTATTGTACAGGAGCGTCCTTGCTAATTGAGGGATTAGTTTGTACTGGTTTTAGTTTTGCTTCAGCTATACGCCAAATAGATATAGGTCTGTGGAAGGGGAGGGGGTGGGGTTAACATGATTAATCGCTTGTTAAGTTTATGACTTGGTTAAGTTTATTTCTATATTCGTTCCAATTGTTTTTCGAGTTTTGCGATATATGTGTTTTTTAATGTTATTATTGTCGTTAAGATAGCAATTATTGAAGTGTGATCTGATATCATTTATAATTTTATATCACATCCGTATACAATTAAGAAATTTTATTTATAACGAAGAAATTAACGGTGTCTCGTGGTTTTAATGAATTCAGCAGCTAATGAGTAATCGTGACATACACCTTGATCGAGATTTAGAAATAAATCTTCAGTTTTCATGCTTTAAGTTATGGCGATGTGGACAGTATACTGAGGAAATTGTCAAGCTGTATGATAAAGTTTTGAATCTAATTACTGTAACTTTCAAGTGGTTTTTGCGTATCTCTAATTCGTATTAGACTAAGGGAACCATAGGCGTGAGAACCTGCGTGGTGAACTGAAAGTTTCCACAGCAAGCCATCCCCTTTATTGGTTTGTGATGGACCAGTACATTTTACAAAGATAGATCACCCTCGTGTTTGTGCCGTGCGAAGCTGCCCGTGTCGGTGGATGAAAGGAACACATCACTTCGGCCTGGATTTCACCTAGATGGGAGGTCGAGACTAACCCACTTTGATCAACCGGCTGCGCCGTCGAGTCGGACCGCTAGTAGGGCGAGTTCCTTAGGAGTGGTGAGGCATGCAGTGGGCCTCTACAATCGGGTGACGTGGATGTGTGCAAAACATTCTCGGGAACTATATATCTCTAATAGCCCGGTGTTGAAGTCCGACATCCCATTGTTGTGGAGAGCTAGAGATGAAATTTACTTACTCAACATGAGTTTCTTATACGTTTGCGGATATTACTACAATTCAGCAACAGCAGCAACAACAGGACAGTCCGAAAAAAGGATTTCTGGGGCCGAATAGAAGAAGTGTAGGAAAGCCCACCTTACAGCAGCATTCAACTAAACCAACCCGACTCCTATTAACTCCAAGCAGGTGCTGTAATTACTGCCACCAGTACTTTTTGACAGGAGCTGGCTACTAAAGCTAACTCTGTGAGAGTAGGACCTTGTCGGAAGAAGAGAACTGGCGGCACTATTACTGCTACGCAAACGCCGGGTGCTTCAAATGACCCGAGGGTGGCTAGTTTTGGGGAAGCTTCCTCTTCAGATATAAATGGTAAGAGGGGTCGTTCGGAGGGAAACTAACCAGCTACCTCCAAACCCAAAAAGAAGCAAAGACAGAAATTAGGCCAACAACCTCATACACGAGACTATAGAGAGGCTCTCAAAAGCTACTTTCGGGTAGCTCTGTAGACCTAGCCTCATGGGAAAATAACCAGTGGTCAAGCTGAAACACTAGAGGCAGCAGTGCTGAAGATTTTGGACACTCATGTTTATCCTAACAGAAAACCAACTCATACCTACTTTTAGGGGATGGCAGCATTCCGGGGAGATTCTTATAATTGCCTGTGAAGACGATCATGCTTTACAGTGGCTAAAACGGGTAGTTGCCAACCATCCCTCCCCGTGGGATGAAGCCCGTCTGGACGTGCGTGTGGATCGGCTGCCTAGATTGGAAGGTGGTTCTGTGGATTCCAGGGGAACCTGATGACATAGAAACAGTTATCTGTAAGTTGAAAGTGGTGCATCTTCCATAATGCCGAAAAGAAGGAATCTATGGGTAGATACCTAGTGTTTGATATAAGCGTTGAGGCATTGACTACCATTAATAAAAAAAAAGGAGGGGAAACTGTGTCATCAGTTTTTGTTCTTAAATATTAAAGTCAAGGAAGAGAAACAACAGCCTAAGAAGAAGGGTGCCCCCTTGGATACCCCTCAAATGCAGCCTCTGCAAAATTACCAGCAGGACATGGCTGCAACAGTCTCGCAAGAGGTGCCTTCCATGATGGAAATAACTCCTACCATCATGACAGAGGTAACTCCAGAAGAAGGATGAGACGGCAGAGCACATTCTTCGTGAATGCCCTGCGGTTGCTCCAATTAGAGGATTTATGTTGGGAGAATTTTGACGTAGCATGGTCAGCATCATCGCTTCACTTATGATGGACCTCCTCAAGTTTATCCAAGGATTAGTTGGATTAATGATAGGGGAAAGGCAGCGTAGGAGGTAGTACAATGGACTCAATTGAGGCCCAAGTGCCAGTAACTTTGTTATCCCCCATTTTATATTCAGAATCCAGAATCCGTACTGGACTATTGACTTCATTAGTATTGCACTTCCAGCACGATCTGTGTTGTCTGGATGATTAGTGGATTGGTACTTTAAAGTAGGATCTTTCAGTGAAGTGAGTTTTGCTGATTAATAAAATGTCGATTTTATGTTCATGGAGGAAGTTTTCAATTTCTTCTTTATATTGGCGTTCCGTAAAGCAACTCTCAGAAATTCAATCATCTTTTCGTTATCAACCTTGTAATCATGTTTCACATAATGTTATTCAGACGGATATGCTGATAAAACATATTATTAAATCTTTTAAAAATTGGGCGAGGTTGCTGTTAGTGTTATCTGATTGAGATGTATGTGAGAGCGTTGGAGTAGATAGTTTTTGGCGTGTTTGATTAGAAAGAGTTGGGATTTGTTGGTAAATGAAGTTTGTGTTTGTATATGACGATGGAGAGGGCTGGTTACTGGGATTGCTGTTGCTTCTTTTGGTTTTATAATGGCGATGATAATATTCGCGGCCTCCTCATCAGCCACTTGTAGTAAGGGTGTTACTCAGCGATTTTCAAAATAAGTTATTTTATAAATGTCTATTATTGGTGTCTGGTTCCAGATCCACAAAAAACATTTAATGATACCTTAGATTGTCTTTGTACAATATTAATGTTTTTCACTGCGTGGTCTTAATGAAGCGATTTCTTCATGTTGTCTGGGTAATGAATTACTTTTTGTTCTTGCATAAACATAAACAATATTCAATACAATCTTCTATACGTGTCAGATAGATTACAAGTGATTTTAATTAGTCGCACCATATACAAATATAGGGAGAGGTTTAGGAACATCCTGTATAGGATATTTAGCACTTGAAGATTTTTCATTGTTTGGTGCTAATGTGCTAAAAGTGTTGTTCAGATTTGTTTTTACACTTGTACGATTCTTATTAAAAATAGTTTTCTTTCCATTCTTTCCATCAACGAATGGATACTCAATAAAATTCGAGAAAGGTGAATAATACCAGCCACTTGAGACAATGGGAAAAGTTTGTACAGGGACCGCCACGATAATTTACAGTAGGCATCCCATGACTAAACAGACCTAAACTTAGGATCATAGTTGGCCTGCTGACAGCACACTGTCGCCTTAGGAAGTATTTAGATCTCCTAAAAGTAACCAGGAAGAGGAGGAGACTGAAGACAACATTACGAGGCTCAGATTCCTATAACTAGACGAAAAAAAGTCAGAGCCAGAGAGCTGTACAAAAGAGCCTCTCTCTAGGCTCTGGGAGCTAGTCAAAAGCCCAGGCCTAGAGAGGAAGCTCTAACAAATTAGAGGGGTGCACAATAAACAAGTTTTTTTTAATCACTGACCATGCCGGTCGTTGAATTATGAGCATTCGTCGTCTTCTTTATCTTAGCCGCCGCAGCTATCCGCTTTTCAGCGCGCTGCTATATTTTCATTTCAGGTCGCTACATAAATTTCCAGCAAAGATCAATTTAACCTGTGATTAAAATCACAAGGCTCGGCGTTATTGCCAGGTATTTGCTGATCGGCGATAACAGCGCGATTTACTTTATTGCATCCACATATTTTGCCGTGCGACAAAGGAAATCCCACGCAGAAGTCGATACCGTCCATTCACGTGACAAATGCTAATTAAAATGACAGGTAAAATAGATTAGCCAAAGCGCCATCCAGTTTTCCGCGATAAGCTCAACTGAAAGTTTCATAGCAGTCACAGCTCGGCCTCGACTCCCGTAATGATTAGCCCAATTAAAATAAACAAAAATTACCCGCATAAACAATCGATTGTTATGTAGCTAAGAACTGAGTATTAAAATTAGGGTTCTATTAAATCTAAAACAACGGTAGAACTTGTAATCAACGATCCTGAAACAAACATAAATAATGATTCAAATTAGAGACATTTTAACTTAACGATATAATTATCACTTTATTACTCTTAATGTTTAATTTATCATTTCATAATCATTTTTAACAAGATTTAAAATGTATTTAATTTATAACCTTGGCCAGCAGATTACCTACCGGATAGTCAAAGCCGAGGTGATTTGAGAATTGTACCTTTGATATATATTTACACTAATTTTTTTTTTAACTCCAAGTTTGCTTGCAAAAAGGGGAAAGGAAGAAGCTTTGTAAAAATACTGAAAGTTTTGTAATATGGCGTGAGTAAATGGCCACATGTTGTGATAAGCTTTAGTGTGCTGGAATAGGTTCAAATCTGCACTGCAAGTAGCTGCATGATTTTTAGATGATAATAGCAGTAAAAAAGCTCGCAATGTCATCTTGGTCAAAAATGCAATATCAGGCAATCTTGCGTTATATCTTGCACACAATTTTTTATGTTAATCAGTATTAGGGAGCTCCTGTACTGGAAGATAATTGTCTTCATCGTACGACCATATTCAGATGATATCGAGAGCTCTAAAATAAAATTGTATCACTGAAAATAAGTTGAGGTTAAGACATGTATCTTTATGTGTCACAGAGAAGGACGTTGCTGATTTCAAAAAGATCGCGACATAGAAGGATGTGTGGATATTTCTCTATTTGTTTTTGTACGAACACCTAGTAAGAAAAGTGGTCTCTTTAAGAGGTATCTCATGTCTTATCCGATCATCAAATGCCAAAAATTAAATATCTCATTATATCAAGAGCATTATAAGTAATAAAACGTGATTTTATTTTTATGGCGTGTCCATGAAAGCCCAAAACAGAGTCTAGTTCTTTGAACATATAAAACGTCCATGTCTGCAAAAATCTGAATCGGTGAAAAAGACAACAGCGTCCATTTTGTTTACCTACAGTAAAGTTGGAAAAATTGGTTTAAAAGGTTGCAAAAACGCTTAATATGCGATAATTTTCTTTTTTTTTGAAAGATTATGAAAATTAAAAGTGTTTTTATATCTGTTCTAGTATCCTATGTATTTATCTGATCTAGATGATAATACTGGTGAAGGTTATAGAAAGGAAAGGTTCATCAACCAAAAACGCGGAGAAAAAGATTGAATAAAATCTGTTTTAAAATTTATTTATCTACAAATCTGTCTCTCCGAGACAAAGTAGGTGATTAGATAATAATATATACATTCAAAAATAAACATGTGGGAAACAACCAACATTTAGTAACTTAGTAGTTTTGTATTGTTAAGTTTACGCTATACTTATTATTTACGCAATACGCATTATACATTGTCTCGCATAGCTGTATGGAAGATCAGAAAGTATTATTTTATTCAGTTTAGGCTGCACTGCGTCTTCCTTTAGGAGGGGCTCTCTACGCGAGTAGTATAACGGATACTATATTTCTGTATTTTGTCTGTGATTGAGGGGATGCCTAAATCACGTTGAATAACATCGTTTGGGGCAAACTATGGACCGTAAAACTTTGGATTGAAAGCTTTAAAATATCAATATTGGAGTTGCTTGCTGTTCCAAAAAGTTGAATTTCGTAATTTCATATTGGTTTTATGATGGCTTTATAGAGGAAAAATTAATGGACAGTTGAGACTTTCGGCCTAAAAACCAGTACATTTTTTGCACCTTAAGACTCGGCTGTTTTCTTTTCGTGAAAATATGCCTCATCCAAGTCAGGCGCCTGTCTTAAGTGGAGTCCGAAGTATTTCACGTGTTCGTTTTGCGGTCCTGGTGTGCCGTTAAGCAGTACAGGAGGGCAGGTACCTCTTACGGTAAAAGCCCCTTGCACCGACTTTCCTTCATTTACTTTTATCCACTATGTGCAAATGTTCCTGTATATGTTGACTCGCCATATTCAACATGAGAAGAAAATACCGCAGTATCGTCTACAAAAGTTGCTACCATAGTGAAAGCAGTTGTGGGAAGATTAGCCGTAAAAAGCAGGTCTAATAATAGACTCAGCACACTGCTTTGAGGTACACCTGCGTGTATTGGGAATAAGAGAGTGCGACTATCTCCATATTTGACGAGAAAATGCCTGCCTGTTAGGTACGACTTGAAGTTTCGTAATAGTCTGATGGTAGAGTTCTTTTGATTTTGAATAAAAACTCCTGATGTCACAATTTATCATAGGCTTGTGCGAAATCTATGAAGATGGTCGAGCTGTGACGTTTGTCGTTAAAGTCTTTTATAATTTTGTAGACCAATCTGTGTACCTGTTCAATGATGGCATGATTTTTCCGGAATACGACCTAACGATCAGGGATGAGCTTGTTATTCAAGATGATAGGTAATAATTTCCTTAACAGCTATTATTCGAAAACCTTTGACAAGAGAGGTAGCAGACTAATTGATCTGTATGAAGACAGCTCAGTAGGTGGATTGTCAGGTTTCGGTATTAGGATAATTTCAACGACTTTCCATTGTCCTAGAAAATGTTTTAATCGCAATACTGCGTTGAAGAGATAGGTGATTCTCTCAACACTGTCTCTGTAATTGGGTCATAACCGGGTGACTTTCTTGGTTTCAGTTCCGTGGTAAGCCTGGTCTGGACTTCTGTGAGTTTGATCTTTGAGATTGGTGGGCACAGTTGAAACGGTGCTTCTAAGCAGCGTTAGATTTCTTTTTTGAGCGTGATTTTAGAATCATATGCTGTGAAAACTGCTTCCAAATGGTTTGCAAATGCAAGAAGTTTTTCTTCGTTACTTCTCGTCCAAGTATTATTTGGAAGACGCAATGATGTTTCATATTTCTGTGGCTACTTTCATTTTTTTGTCGCCCTCCAGAGGCAGTATTTTGTAGCTTCCATCAGAGACAAGTGCCGTAGGTAGTTTTGTACCGATTCATTTTTGATGTCCTATAGAAGTTGTTTCAGTTCCGATGTTTTACGATTGAGCCTTCTTTTATTGTCAAAGTGCCTGGTAGTATGCCATTTTCTTCTCATTGTCAGTCTACGTTTTTCGGCGATCTTTTTATACTCTACAATAAGACAATCTATGGATCCAATATTCTGGCTGCTTGATCACGTTGCCTTATATGCAGCTTGTTTAATGGTTTGATTAAATAGTTCCGCTGCAGTAAATAAATCTTTTTCTGTTTTTAATGATACGGCGAGTGGTCGAGTTTCTCCAATGATTTTTCTGAAAAAAATCTGGTTTGTGTATCTGTTGCAGACTAGAAAGCTTCGAATTAAGGATCACGCGTATTTCCATGGCTAGTAGAATTGGTGAGTCCTCACCTGTGAGCTCGAGTCAGGATACGGCTTTAGTTTTATTCCCTCTATGATACAGAAGTTGAGTAGATTTTGCTAGGTCTGATGGCCAGTGAGTAGGTTCACCTGTGGAAATACAGTGTAATCCGTTATTGGTGAGTGTTTTTAATATTGCTTTTCCTTTGGTTGTGGTTAAGCTAGATCCCCACTGCGTATGTTTCGCGTTGCAATTACCAGCAGAGATAAACCTCTTACCCAAGGTTTGGAAATAATGTTCATTTTGTTCTAACTTATTATTGTGACGTGGAGGGCAGTATACTACTGAGAGTATCAGCGAACTTTTCCAATCTTCTACTGCCACTGTGGTGGTCTGTAGCTGCGTTGTATTATATTTAGATTATTCATGGTGCTTAATAGAACTTCTCATAATAATAGCCGTTTCAGTGTGGGTCGTGCCACATGTTGTGTGGCATACATTGTGTAATTTGGAATTTTTACATAAGTTCAATCCGTATGTATGATTCGGCGATTAATATAACGTCTATGCAATGGTTTGAAATAAAAGAGACAAGTTTGTTTTCGCGGTGTGCTAATCCATTAGCATTCCAGGTAGATCTTAAGACTGTGGTTAGTAAAGCCATTTTGATATGCTACTCTGATCTGTGATGTAGTGAAATCCTTCTGTCTTTTTTGAGTTTGTAATTTTTTTTCACTAAGAAAGATAACACCTACTTAAAAAAGCCCAGAGATGCTGGCTAATAAATTCACTGATTTTACCTTCGCTTAAAAGTACAGAATATTAAATACCATTAAGTATTCCAATATTATCGCAATGGACAAACGTTCTATAGCTTTTGATATGTCAGAATTTACTACAGCCAAGTCTAACGAGAGCTATTGTTTCCATCAAAACTTTCAACCATGAAAAAGATCACTTATTTTTAGTACCAATGGGTCTAAAGTAAAATCAATAATTTTATATTAGCGTAGTATTAGCCACCTGGAATACTTTATCAAAGCCACGAATATCTTAAAGAATTTAGAGTAATTGTATTCATTGTTTTAAATACAGCATGGTATGTTTTGCAGAAAAAGAGGTGTTAGTGAAAAAAAGACAGTTTTGAAAGCTCCACAAGGACAAAATCATTGTATCCTAGTTATTATTATTATTATTATTATTAATCATGTGCAAGAAATATAGGGCGCTTTTCCGTTTCATTAGCATGAACCTAAATTTCTTACATCCTTCTTGTTGTGTCTTTAATGATGCAGGGTTACCTCGTCACTCTATATCACTTGTTGCTAAATCACAAATATGAAGCACTAGAATTTTTCACTGGTCCTTATTTTTAGCTAAGCACCCCACCTTATTTTATTGTAAGTTTAAATCACTATATTCTTTGGATGTTTGTCTTTTCCATGTTGGTGGTCGTCTTTGTTTCTTCTTGCCTCATGGTATCTTCTCTTTATCTCTGTGTTTATTGGCTTCGTTTTAGCTTAGAAAGTTTTCTTGTTATTTCGTATATAGTTTTCATGTTGTTTGCGCCTACTCTACCAATTATTTTTGTTGGGTTTTCCCATCATTCCTAGCTCTCTTTTAACTTTTTTTGTTCATTTACCTATATGATGTGCGTAGCCTCGTTCTTTGTTCGTTATTTAGTAGTATTTGTAGATTTGTTTCTCTTTTTTCTTAGTTCAATCGCTGTTTCGTATGATATTCAATCTTTCAGTTGGCTCATTTTTACGTCTACTGTTTTTGTAGTAGTAAAGTACCCAAATATTTTCGATACTTAAATCATTTGTATCTTCCGTCTCTCTATGGCCTAATTTTGTATGCTCCTTTGATACTCTTCATTTCTGGTCTATTTTATATTATACTTTGTTCTGAAGAGCTTTGTCGTCTTGTGTGTTTTTAGTTTTATTTTAAATTTACTTCTCAAGAGTGCGCGATCAGAGCCTCCACATCGCTCTTTCATCTAAAAGGCTTCTAAATTTCCTGTCTATTGCTATGTGGTTAATCGTATTGTCTCGCGGTGCTTTTCAAATAATCTTGTGTTTTAATGTATGCTAAAAACGTTACCTCAGATTACCAAATTGTTTAAGGACCGAATTTGAGAAGAGAATACCATTTTCATTTATATCTCCTATTCTTTCATTCCCCATTATTTTTTCTTTTTCTTTATTATTACTCCTAATCTTTGCATTTATGCTTCCTAAAATAATGTTTGCGTCTTTCGTATTCGTTTTGAATTTCGTTGTACACTTTTTTGATTATTCGTAGAATTCTTTTTTATTTTCTGGCTTTTTTGTATTTGTTGGGTCATATAACAGATATATTTATAAATTTTGCTTTAAATCTAGCTGTTAGTATTCGTTCTGATGTTGAATCCCATTCTAGTAACACTTTTCTTGCCAATGGTTTTAACATAAATTTAATACTTTATGTCCAGAGTAGTATATCTTGTTTTAATTTTTCAATTTATTTCTCCATTTTTAACCTACCTTGTTTCACTCGATCCCAAAGTATCAATATTATAATTATTCATTTCGTGCGCTATTGGATTTGTTTTGCTTATTTTGTACATCATTTTCAGATATCAATTTTCTATATTCTGTTACGTGTTTCCAATTTGTTTATAATTATATCATTCTCATTAAGCCGTACTTTAAGTATTGTATTCCTTTATTTTTTTGCTAATCGAAATATTCAGTACGTTTGGAAATGCTCTATATCATTTTCTGCGTGCCTCCCTCAAGTAAATCATTAATGCTTTCCTTTGTTTGTGTAAATTCTTTGAGAAAAAAAATCGCAAATCCAGATATTTGTATTCTTAAAAAGTTTAGATGACTTTAGGATCACCATTTTGCTATTTATGGCTTCTAAAATGTTGGTTTGGTTTTATTTGTTTGTTTGAAATTTACCCACTCTTAGTTTATGGCGTCAGAGTCAATTCACATGTTAACTCTTTAGATGAATTTCCTCTACAAATTACTTGTCATTGTTTAAATAAATAATATAATGTGTACTAATGATATCTCCTCTTGTACCGCCCCTCTCATGCATACAATGTATTGCCGAACGTCGTTAATTTAGTGATTTGTGCAATACTGCTTTATTTTCCTTAATTAAATTGCATACAGCTTTCAGCCTTACTATTAAGTTTTTATTATTTTTAAGAGTTACTATATAACTAAGTTACTCGATATATCCTTGTTGACCTTGCTTTTCGTGTATTTTTTATTTTCCAATACTCTTTTTTGTCAGTAAATGACGTTCTAATTTTCAGACTACACGACTGGGTCCATTGGGATTAAATTATACCAGAGTAGTGACGCCTGGCGGTGATATTCCACCTCATAAGCAGCACTTCTCACCATGCAGTATCCCAGTTAGACGACAATAATAACCATAATTAATAAAAGGTAAGATACGATTCCCTGCTTATTTTATGCGTTTTTTGTCATTTTTTTATTTTGTGTACAACATAGTCGTGGTGTATGAATAGAGTACCCGAGTTAAAAAGAAACGAAATATCTGAATAAACGTTAGTCTGTATTAAATAAGTTACTTACTCAATTTAAAAAAAGCAATCATTTTTATTTTATTATAATACATTGTTACACAAAGAATATCGATTACTTGTTGGAGCGTAAATGGTAGCATTTTTTAAATTTATAACAGTTCTCAGTAGTCAAAAATTTCTACTCAACTGCTCTGAATATCTTCTGTAATTAAAAAACGAATCGATAACAAGTCCTTAACATCTTTTATTGTCATTAATATTTATGTTTAAATAATTTTGTATTTCTATAATTATCAGCTTTCGTTTTGGCAGTTTCTTCCGCGAATTTTAACACTCGATTCGTGATTATATAGCTTTTAGAACTTTTAATTGATTTAATCAGGGAATTGTTGAAGAGCAAAATGTTTCTCTATCTTAATATTGTAATACAGCAATAAATGTTTTTGATTTGTTTTTTGATTGTAAAAATTTAATGGCTCATTATTTAACGAGCTGACAGGCGAGGCAGACGATACGAAAATAATCCTTTTGTAAATTAGAGTTGTATTCCTCGCTTTTAAAATTAACTAAATTTCCACTTGCTAACTAATTAAAATGTTAAATATTTGTTATATTAGTAATGATAATCAATACCTGAAATATTTGTATTATTATTATTTTATTTCTAAACAGTAGTATCAGATATGGGCATATATTTGTGCATGATTTCTATAGTTTGCCAAAATATTGCCGTAATGTTAGTATTTATTTACATACATGTGGGGCATTAATTTTAATTGCGCTTCTATTCACAAGTTAATGAAAAAGTGATTTGACAAATTTTTAAACTGTGGCCTTAGCTTGGACAATTAACTCCGCTCTGATCGCACTTTCGGAGTTGATAGTAATAGAAAATTACTCTTAGATTGTAACTATAGAAATTGCCTGGATTCCAAGTATATAGAGTTTTCCATTAAAAAAAATGTATTCACTTCCAAGCTTCTTACATGGTTGCCGTATTCTTTTACGAATAACAATAAGTTGTACCATGTTTCCGAAGTCGTTTCTCTTTTTCGCATAAAAAAATACATTATAAAAAGGAAGATGGACCATGCTAAAATATGATTTTATATCAGTAAAGGTGTTATCTCTTTGGTAAAAGTACGTAAGAATCATTTTCATAGAGGTTGTCTCATCTGGTTAAATAATTTCGACGAATAAGTAGTATGACTACTTACCAAATTCATATGGAAATTTAGAAATAACGCCCGGTCTTGACCAATAAAAAAGACATTATATTTACGTATCTTGGTTAAAACAAAAAAAAAGTATTAATGGATCATACAATAAAAAATGTCATCAAACATGGTTAAGAGTTGCAAAATCAGTAGGTGTGTGTATTGCATCTGAGACGCACATCACTAAAATCCTACATTACACTTAATGGTTACAAAACATATCATATCCACCACCCCCTAAACTTTGCCCGGGAGAGCAGTGCAGTAATAGCGAAAGCTATATAATGAAGAAATACAAGCAACTGCTGTTTCTATAAAGACTATTAAATACCCAATAATAATAGCAACCACCGTATACAACCCGACAAAGCATTTTGTCAAAGCATTTTGTCAAAGCCTAGATTTTCTTAGATTATTGGGAAATAAATCCAGAGTAGGTGGAGACTTTAACGCTAAGAACACCCACTGGGAATCTAGAATAATAAACATGTGAAACATTGTCTATCGGAAACCGATGTACTGGCCGATTAATCTTAATAAATTAGCAGATTTTATTGACTTTTTAATTCCGGGGAATATATCTGATAATTACATACAAATAGACGAAATATATGATATTTATTATCATTTTCAATATTACTAACACTGAGTGGGAATATCTTCCAATAAGAAAACAATCCTGCCCTAGTTAAAAGACATACTGATTTAGAAAGTTTCCTTAAATGAAAGAATCAATTTAATGGTCCTAAGGAGTGAGAAACAATTATATAAAGAACAGCACCCCCCCCCCCACAACAAAGTGTAAAATAGCAAGTAAATATTACTGCAAAGAAATTAAAGATCGTGTAAACGAAAAGCAAATAAAAGTGGCATCAGACTAGAACTACACGAGATAAAATGATTTTGGATATATGAACTTACTCAGCAGTTAAGAGAAGAAATCAAAGTACTGAAAGATGAATCTGTACAAACCTATTTGAGAAAATTTATCAACAATACCAGCACCGATTATTCTCTTTGGAATAAAAGGACTCATCAAGCATGCCCCTTCTATTAAATAAGCAGATGGTAACTGGGAAATGAACAAAAACCTCAAATATATAACGAATATTTAAAAAACACTTCATCCGAACAAAACACATGAAAATGAACAAATAATATTTGAAGAAATTATCCAAGGAAATGAAGAGATAATTCTCATAACGTAAAAAGAGATCAAAGATGTAATCCAAAACAATATAAATCCCAAAATAACTCATTGAAAAAATTCTACAGCAATTACCTAAGAAAGCCATAGTAAAAATTACTACATTCGTTAATGCAGTATTTAAACTACAGTATGTTCCCAAGATATGGAAGGTAGCGGAAGTAATTATGACACCAAAACCGGAAAAATATAGTCTTGCCTTATAGGTTGATATTACTATTACCAATAATGTTAAAATGTTTAAACTTAGAGTCGTAATAGTCTAGTGGATAGGTCTCTAGACGACGAAACCTAATGATGCGGGTTCGAATCCCACTCTCGCCAATTCGATCACTGACATAAATGAGTACTTGGAGGTCAAACTGTGGGGTAATAATAGGCGGTCGGTACGTAGCGCTAGCCACGTTACTACTCTTATGTACCATAGGCTCTAACAAACCTATCTTGTTACGACTCCAAAGGGCTTTCGTGGCCTGTTACAGGGAACTATTATTATTATGTTAAAACTTTTTGAGAAAGTACTGCTTAAAAGACTTTTATCGATCATCGAGTGTAAAAACCTAATTCCAAATCACCAATTTGGATTTAGACAATAGATCAGACCAACAGAATAACCAGTATTATTTACATAAAATTAGAATAACAAAGCTGTTGCTGTGTTGTAAGCTCTCAGCCATTTTACAGGCGGTAGATAGCGAACGGCCTCTAGATATAGAGGTTGGCTGCGAAATAAGCAGAAGTAACTAACAAATAAGCAGTCCCCGACCAAACAGACCGAGTAATTTTTGGTATAAGCGATCCCCCTATGCATTGTTAATAGCCTTTTTGTAGAATGGAAGACCAAACATAGGTCAACGCACTCTTTTGTCCTTGAAGAGCGAAATCTCCCTTAAAGACGAATGAACCATTAAATGGTCAACGGCTTGAAATTGCAGAAGTCAACGGAAAACCACTGCATTAACAATTCTAATGGATATTCTTAGTAGAAAATAATTATGGTTAATATCAAAGTTAAATATTTCGGAGTTAATCCAATCGGATCTCCGAAGGGGGCGATTTCGAATAGCTCTATGAAGAACGCTATACAAATCGGTATATGGAATTTGAGGAGCATGTGCAAACCTGGAAAGTTTCATAATATAGCACAAGAAACGCAGAGAATGAACATAAACATCCTAGGTATCAGTGATACTAGATGACCAAACAGTGCTAAACAACATACAACAATGGTACTAACATATGTACTTTTCCGGTAACAACGACCCTAATCACAGATATCGAGTCACAATGATTGTAGATAAGGACATAGTAAAATATGTGATGCTACGTGCTATCAATGTTATATTACGTAATGGAAACATGAACGCTAAATTAAACAAATATTAAAAATCTGGAAGCATTTGTACTATGGATGTACGGAAGCATATTGAGAATGCCACCGTGGGTTGATCGAGTAACAAATATAGAACTATTAAGAAGAATGAAAAAATTATAATCGCCATTAAAAAAAGAAAATTACATTAGTTAGCTCACATAATGAGAGGAGAAAAATACCATTTGCTTCAACTAATAATACAAGGGAAGAGAAACGGAAGAAGAGAACAATGATGGTTGAAGAATTTAAGAGACTAGTTCAATTGTACGACGACCCAATTATTTAGATTAGCCATTTTAAAAATACATAGCCGTGATGATTGCCAACCTTCGGAAAAGAGACGGCAGTTGCAGAAGAAAAAGAGAAGGACAAAAGTTTGTGCCGCAGTCTTTATAGATGTGGCACAAGCATTTGATAAGGTTTGGCGTGAAGGCCTCAACCACAAGTTAAAAAGTATTCTTCCTAAATAATATGCTACAATCTTCAAATTATATCTATCGGAAAGATTTTTACAGAAAGACAGGAATTAACCCAAAATTGTAGTTCGTTTGCTCAAAGAAAACCCTGCACTAAAAAGTGGAGAATTAAATTAAACGAGTCTAAGTCATTTCACACTAATTTTACCAATAGACGAATAGGAAGTTTACCATTAATAATAAACAATCAGACTGTACCATATGCTAATAAAACCAAATATCTCGGCACCAAGCTTAGATAGAAAACTTGTCAAAAAAAAAACAAGAATTGGATCTAAAATACAGTAAAATGTACTAGCTAATTGGAAGAAATTTTTCTTTGTCACTATATAATAAACTCTTAATTCTGAAGCCCATCTGAACATATGGTTGCCAACTTTAAAGTTGTACCAAACAAAGTAACTTAGATATATTGCGAAGATTCCAATACAAAGCACTATGACATATTGCTGATGCTCGAAGGTACATTAGGAACAGCGATTTACATATAGATCTCTAAGTAGAAGTTGTGGATTTAGAAATGCAGAAGATAGCAAAATAACATGAACAGAGACTCCATCAACACGACAATGCGAAAGCTGTTTAACTCCTAGACAACAGGAACCTAATGCGCAGACTTATTAATTAGTCTAAATACTAGTGTTAAAAGCATTGTCAGTGCTGGTGTAGTTCACAAGAAAAATGTGCCTTTAATGTGTTAGAAACTAGGGAACATCAATGAGTGAAGGCTTAGCTTAAGTTTGTAATTATGTATAAGGTGTTGGAATTAATTCGTAGCGTTTTTTTAATGAAAAAAATTATCTATTGCAAATGAAAATAAAAAATACATTAATTAAAGTATCGCCCATCACTTTCTACTACTTTTGACTATCTTTCGGGTAGGGAACGAATACTTCGTCTTTTGATGCAATCCACGAATCGACCCATTTTTTACTATCTTCGTAAGAAGTGAACTTCTGCTTAGACAGGCTATGAGCCATTGAACGAAACAAATGGTAATCAGAAGGAGCAACATCTGGAGAATTAGGCGGGTGGGGTAGGACTTCCTATTTAAGTGTTTCCAGGTATGTTTGTATAGGTTTTGCTACGTGCGGACGAGCAGTGTCGTGCAACAAAATGACTTTGTCGTGTCTTTCGAAGTATTCCGCCCGTTTTTCTTTCAATGCACGGCTCAAGCGCATCACTTGTAGTCGGTAGCGATCCCCAGTTATGGTTTCATTGGGTTTCAGCAGTTCAGAATAAATCACACCCCTCTGATCCCACCAAGTGCAGAGCAAGAGCTTAGACCCATGGATATTCGGCTTTGTCACTGATGTTGATGGTTGGCCGGGCGTAACCCATGATGTTCTGGGCTTGGAATTGTCGTAATGGATCCGTTTTTCATATCCGGTGACAATTCGATGAAAAAAACCTTTTCTTTCCACCCGTTGAAGCAGCGATTCACACGTTAAAAAACGCCTCTCAATGTCCATTGATTTCACTTTATATGGGATCCAATGTCCTTCCTTCTGGATCATACCCAAACTTTGAAGACGTTTTCCTACTGTTGATAAGTTAACTCCCAATTATAGTATTTCAAGTTAGAATAACCTATTAGTCTCTTTGACTAGATAGTAGTTGTATAAAGTACTACATGAGTGCCTTATTTAAATAAAAAAGAAAATGTACGAACATATAAAAACTAGTATAAAAGAAACAGCTCGGGAGGTACTGGGAGTCAGAATAAAAAAGAACAATAATCACAAGATAATCCTTGGTGAAAATACGCTAAAAAGTATCCAGGAAAAGAAAGAACAATATAATAGGTGGCTAAGCACCAAAACGCAAGAAGATCAACGAAAGTACAAAGAGAAGAACAAAGAGGTAAAACGATTAGTAACAAGAGAAAAGAATGATCAGTGGAAAACCATGTGCACAAACATTGACCAATACATAGGGGGAACAAAGAGTTCAGAAGCATGGCGAATACTAAAAACGTTAAGAACAAATTCAAAAGAAAAGGCATACATACCGTTCATACAACAAGAAAATGGGAGCAATACTACCAGGACCTGCTAACAGAAAATAGAGAAGAGTTTAAAGGACAAGCGATAGAAAATAAACAAAATGACCAAATAGAACACGAAGAAGTAGAAATAACAATTGAGAAGTCAAAAGGCCACACAATCATTAAAAATAGAAAATCAGGAGGACCGGGAGGAATAGTACCGAAATGGTAAAGTATGGAACCCCGAAATTACTACGCATGTGCAACATATGTTTCGTAAAGCACTAAATGGGGATGTACTACCGAATGAATGGACAAAAGCGTATATAACGTCGATATTTAAAAAGGTAATCGCAGAATATGTGACAACTATAGAGGCATTAGTGTGATCTCTAATGGGAAGAATTTATGCAAAAATAGTAAAAACAAAATAGAAGACAATATTCATGGAAAAATAGGAGAAGACCAAACAGGATTCACAGCCGGAAAATACTGTATAGACAACATATATACTATCCAACAACTTATAGCGAAGAAAAGAGCGAAAACAGGGACATTCACTTGGCCTTCATAGACCTCAGAAAAGGGTACGACTCGGTTCCCAGAAAAAACTGTGGGAAGCGATGAGTAATATAGGATCAACAAAAGTCTAATCAGGGCAATACAGCAACTTTATGGAAACAACCAAGTGGCAGTGAAAGTGGGGCAGACGATCAGTAATTACTTTAAGACAACAAAAGGGCTCCTACAAGGATGCTGCACATCTCCAACCCTATTCAAGATATTCTTAGAAGATACCTTAAAGAATTGGAAAAGGAAATGTGAGGGAATGGGGATACCAGTGCAATGAACATCTTTATACACTAAGCTACGCAGATGATCAAGTGATAATAGCCCAAGATGAAGAGGACCTGAGTTATATGCTACGAAAACTAAAAGACGAGTACACTAAGGCCGGTATGGAAATAAACTTCGACAAGACAGAATATTTAGCGATTACAGAAGAAGAGGTAAAAACTTAGAAATAGACGACAATGTAGAAATAAGAGGAAAAATAAGTTCAAATACCTAGGCTTTACTACATCAAAAATACATCTACAGAAGAAGAAATAAAGAACAGGTTAGGAGAAACTAGAATAAGTATCGGACAACTACATCCCATTCTATGGAACACACACATTACAAAAATACAAAACACAGAATATATAACACAATTATCAGAAGTATTATGACATATGGGGCAGAAAACTGGATAATTAATAAGAAAAATAGAGGAAAAATAAAAGCCACAGAAATGGAATTTTGGAGAAGGTGCTGCCAGGTGACACGACTGGACAGAATTAGAAATACAGAAATAGAGAGGAGAATGAATGTGGAAAAAGACACACTGACTTACATCGAGGAAAAGAAATTAATATGGTACGGCCATGGTAGAAGGACGGACAATAATCGATGGATAAAGAAAATAACAGAGTGGAGTCCTCCAGGAAAACGAAAGAGAGGAAGACCCCGAAGATCTTTCAGAGATGAGGTGGACGAAGCCATGAAAAGAAGAGGGCTAGCAGACGGAGATTGGGAAGACAAGAAGGAGTGGAAGAAACGTTTGAGAGAAGGAAGGCAGCGTCAGCTGTGAAGATCCTTTTGTATGTATAGAAAATGTTTTTAAAAAAATTGGAAACTGACCATAACTATCTCACTGCCTTATATGAATAAAAACCACGTAGTTTCCTGAAGGAGGAATCCAAAAGCTTTTTAAACGTTGGAAGACCCTTGTAGAAAATGATAAAATTTCGTTAAAATGTAACCACGTGTGTTTTTGATATTTTCACTTTGGACACTGCAATTACTCAATATTCGCTCAGGAAGTTAAAAAAATCAGATGATCTGTATAACAAATGTTATAAAGTAAAAGTAATTTGCCAAAAGAGGCTAACTTTAACAGTGTAGGTGTGTCTTCTGACAACCACCCCTCAAATAATGCTAATATCAATTTGGTAGCTGCGTGCAGAGGGGTGCAAGCGTAATTCGTAACGAACTCCAACTTCTAGTAACGTTAAACACTAAAAGAATGCAGCTATTTAAAAAGACAAATATACAAGAGTTTAGTTAGCTATGGAATTTTTGCTCAGAAGCGGGGAAACTACACGCTGAACAGAAAAAGACAACTCCTCGTCTATGTCGCCCGCCGCGAGGCGAGTGGCCGCTTCGGTACCGAACAGAGATAAAACTAGAATTAAAATTTCATTTCACTCTTTGCACTAGAAAAGCTGCATTAAATAATGGACATTAAAACCTTTTAATGTGTTACCCGAAACATATAAAACCAACATAAAGGGCATTACGGCGAAAATATTATACAACACTACGACCCAACCAGGGTTAAATTCGGAATTGCTTTATATTCTAAATTAATTATTCACGTTATTCACCCTTCACTGTTCTTTTCGAAGAAACGCTTTGTTTTGCTTTAGTTTACTTCTTTTGCGGACTGTTTATTAATGAGGGTCGCAGATTGGAAACGAAGACGCTACAAATAAGCACGTATTTGTTAACGATAATTAACGATAACAAAAAGTTTTATCAGCAGAAAATCGCTCGCTAATTAGAAGTTAGCCAATTAAGCAGTTTTTTTAATGTGATGCATTGTTAGTAAACGCAGAAATCTATTAACCCGAAAAATCTTAAGAGAAGCCAAAATTTTTGGTTTAAATTATTTTTACAATTAATTGCGTGGAGAGTAAATGCCTTGAAACGCTAGCTGCTACCTGGAAACGCTCAAGTATTCCGGGATTAGCAATATCATTAGAGGTTGCCTCGGGGGCTCATTATTCTTATATTAAAGATTTTCACTGGGGATGGGGACGCCACATCCCATCCGCAAGACCTTTTTTAGAAGAGTAGGAGTGTCATTCATAATTAAATGAGAGAATCTAGCTTAGAGCCGTTGAGAGAGGAGTTTAACTGCAAAAAATATTTAACGTGGATGTAGGGATGGAAGATTTTAAATGTTAATTGGGAGGTTAAAAGTCACATATTATTTAAATTACGCGAAATAATACTTTGTATATAGGCGAAAATGTTCTTAATAAATAAACGAATAAAAACCCTTTAAAACAAAAAACAAGTAAATTTAAAAGTCATTTTTATATATTTAATGGTTATTTGATACTTGTTTACAATAATCTAGCTAAAGTAGCTACGATACGAGTAACCATATGAATGTCTTTGGGTTAGCTATCTAGCGGGCGCGTGCCAAGTGGAGGATAGATAAATCCCACGGTATCTATTTGGTGTCTTTGACACAAATAACTGTTCTGGGAACAATGGCCATAAGCCTACTACTTACAACGAACCAGAGAGGCATGACTAATTTTAAATCTGCAAATGGAGGAGAGCAAATGGACAAACTTGAGCGGCTTAAAAACTACAAAATGGTTTAGGTTAAAATCAACTCTTACCCGAGACAGAAGTGCGATAGGTCAAGTCAAAAAACGTTTAGTGAAGCAAAACCTTGGATCAAGAGTTTTGAGACTGGCTTCTCCTAAGTAGGAAGGCCGGAAAGGGGTAGTAATTTGTTACATACTCTTTTTGCTTAAAATGGTTTTTTCTAAAAAAGGTCGTCGTTTTTTTCTTAAGCATAATCGTTTTCAAATTATTCAAAGATAACGGAAATGTGACCTTATTTTTTAGTATCGGTTAAAAAAAGTTCAGTTCAAACGTTTTTATTTACTTTTTTCTTGCATACTATGACACACCAAGGTCATTGCTTTAAAATTTTATTACCAGTTCGACGGTCCTCTTAAATTCTTTTGTCGTGCGTTTTTCAATAATACTGGGAATTGCAAATGCCTTGTTTGTTCCTTATTTTAGTTATTCTTCAAGCGTTAATTGGATAGTATCGCGTTTCGTAGTGTTATTATTGGTATTCTTTACATTTTATTTTTTTCCCTTAAAACTTGTATTGATGTTTGGGTTTTGTGTAATCGTGTATTGGTGGTATGTGATGAATTAAAACTATATGTGACCTCATTTATTATTACACCTTCTCTTGATATTTTTAAAAATGACAACGAGAAGAATTTTCCTTGTTGGTAAAACAAAACATGAAATAACTAGCAGTAAACTTCTATCAAAAAGAAGTTGCTGAAGTGTTCTTTTTTATAATATGGGATTCGTCATATTACCTTTCAACCCAAGTGTAAGTCTTGTGATAGATGAGTGTCTCATTATCTAGGAAAAAGCTAGAATCCCAACTTAAGACAAGTTAAACTGTGAAAAGAAGTTAAAAAAAGTTATACAAAGCTTGACAACTATTGTGCAAAAGCAAAAACTGATTGAGCAATTTAAATTAGAAAGGAGAACAATTTGAAGAAATAAACGATTTATTTGACAACGCACACCCAAGAGCTTTTGATATGATGAAGTGGTTGAAAATAAGGAATTTTTAATTTCTCAAAGAGACGTCCTGTTTGAATGTTGGGGAGAGGCATGGTACTTGCTGCACGAGAAGAAAGATCAGAAACGAGAAAAAGGAAAGAGACTGAGCGTTCTAAGATGCAAACATGTAACAGGCGAATCCCAGAAAAGTCAAGAGGGTAATGTAGGCAAGATAAATGAGATAGTTACCTTTCACTGTGACTAACTATATGAAAATACTTATAAATGACTATTTTCTTACTTTTTAAGGAAAAGACTGGAGCAATCACTACCTCGAAAGTAACAGGAAGCACCTTAATATATAACTTTTGATTGAACACCCGCCTTAAGCCCCCTGTACATCTATTTATCTTCGTACTCCACATCTGTTTGAATTTCTGAATTACATTAGCTACTCGGGCACCTTTTCTTAAGCGTCTCTTTACAATAGATCAGTAGCGTGCAATAGGACGAAGCTCAGGACAATTTGGCGAATTGTCCACTTTTTTCATAAAATAAATATTTGTAAAATCCAAAAGCTGAAGCTTCCCACCAGAGTGGTGGACATATGCTAAGTCTGGCTAAAATAATGAGGGAATGTTGTACTTACGATGTAGAAGTAGTACCAACCATCATTGTACGCATTCTTTCCTGCACATTTAGTCTACAATTACACCACTTGTAAAAAATTCACAACTTCCAAGACCACAAGAACGAACATATGGCCTGCCATACAAAAGTGTTCTTAGCGAATTTATCTATTTTAATACTTTTTAGATTATCAGGTACATATTGCCCCACAATTGAATTGTAAAATGGAACCCTTGGTAACGCACTGCTATCTATTTTGACTACGTTAGGTCATCCATAAGAATACAACTAGCCTAGTTTTTGTATAACGATTTCTTGGCCGAAATCGCTGCCTTCGTTTCTCTTCGACGTTTTTTGCTTTTTGTAAGTGCTGTTTTATTTTTGTTTCAAACAGTATTGACTCTTACTTCCCCTTTTTTGGCTATTTCACAAACAGACATACATTTTTTTGACTTTAACAGCTACAAAACAACCTTTTCGGCAATTATATTTACCGAACCATTTCAACGTCACTATTTGAACAAGTCGTAAAGCTTATGATGATTTCGAAAACACCCGACATTGAACATTTTGTCCTTTTTGCAAGGACAACTTTTCTGAATACCACTTCTACAAAGATTAGCTTTCTGATCGCAATGCTGATTCGTTTCATTGCTTCTGACAGCTTTGATAGCTTTGACAGCTGTCGTTAAATAGTAAGAATTACAACCCAATACTCAGCCGATGCGATCCATGCCTGGTGCTTCAAAAAAATGGTTGCAAAATGAACACTTGTTAGAAGTAGAATAGGGAGATGGTTCATATGGGGTGAGGTCGATATTCAACACCAGAAGCTATTTGCTGTAATGTGGAAAATTTAAAATTTTTATTGTTTCGATCTCAAATCGGAGCATCAGTTCAATGAATGGAAATTAAAAAAACTCTGTCTTAATTGAAATTGTGTAGGTGACATCATAGTATTAAGTTAGTTAAGTAAGTACCATGTTATGATAGTAGACATAATAAGCCCTTGAGACTGCAGTGACGGTAGGTGCGTCTCCCAAAAAAGGTAGGCCTTTGTGAATATTATATGTAACAATTTTCAAAATACAGCTTTATATACGAAAAATATTTTTGACGATAATGACGATGCTAGCTAGCATTGGCCCTTCAGAGATGCTTTTAAATTGACTTATATTTGAAGGGGATTGGTTGGTACTATCAATTTTGGAATATCAATGGTGCAAGTGAAACATAGTTTGTTTTAGTCTAAGTTTCTTATTGTTGGTATTGATTTATAGACAGAGAAACAATATTAGGTGTAATTTTCTAGTTATTGAATTACAAAATATTTAATTGCTTTTAAATTTTTATTTGTACGTCAGGACTATGTACCGTATTTTCCTAAAAATACAAAATAAATGGTTTTAAATGATAGAGATGCACAGAAATCTTAATATTGTTCCCCTCTCTATAAGTCAATACCAACAATAAGAGATATGATTTGAATTAGTTTTAGAATTTCAAGTTCAGCAAAACTTTCTGCTTTAATCAAATACAGAGAATCGTCCTTTTGTGTTTACAAATCTTTGCGAGTTCTTTTGCGCCTGACAAATTTTTACACAATCGTTTCTGTAATTTTTTTCGTGTCAAAATTAATGCAATTGAATAGCCGAAACTCGACCCTTAGTAGAATACTTCTGTGACGGTACGTTCACTATACGCTTTTACAAGCATTCGATGAGATTCAGTAGATTATTTATATTGAAGAAGTTTTTTATATTGTTATTATAAATACAAACTTGTATGCACTAAATATTGATTATACATATCAAAACTAATACGGTATTGCGAGCTGATCAGACTACAGCTATTTTTCGTGGCTCATTTAAAACTTTTGAATACTAGAAATAGTAGTTGGTAACACTTACTTATACGTATTATAATAAAAACTGTTACTGAACTTTGACAACAACATTATTTATACTTAAATTAATTATATTTTTCTTATCAACAATATTAATATATTTAATATTTTTTTTAAAAAGTATCTTAACAGTCAAAACAGTCCTTATGAGATTATTTTTAATTATAAGCTTGTAGCTAACGTGACTTTTATAAGCCTACCCGTATGGTTTGTATGGCTCACATATGTTTAGCGTTGGATATGTTTGAAGAGACGCTATTGCCAATGCAAAATTAATATCAAAATTTTATAAATAGAGAATGAGAGGTCCTAGTAATCCCACAAATATAATTTTAGGGACACATCTAACTACGATTTAAAAAATATATTTTATATACGAGGCGCATTCATAAAGTAAGGGCCGTTTGGTCACAGAAAAAAATGTACTCATAAGAAACAAATTTTATTGTCATATTTAGTTAGGTACAATCTTACTTTACTTCTCTACATAATCACCGTTCACTTCTAAGCATTTTTCGTACCGCTGCACCAGCTTCTTTAACCCCTCTGCATAGAAGCTTGCCGCCTGAGAGTTGAACCAGTTGACAACGGCGTTTTTGAGTCCGTCTTCGGTTTCAAAACGTTGTCCACCCAGCCACCGTTTAAAATGCAAGAAGAGGAAGTAGTCGCTAGGTGCAACGTCGGGACTGTATGGTGGGTGGTCAAAAAGTTCCCAACGAAAATCTTGAATTTTCTCAATGGTTTTGGCAGCAGTGTGAGGACGCGCGTTATCGTGGAGGAGGATTATGCCAGATGACAGTTTCCGCGGCGTTTGTTTTGATCGCACGTCTCAAGTGTTTGAGCGTTTCGCAGTACACGTCAGCTGTAATTGTTGTCCCACGTTCCATGAAATCAACCAAAAGAACACCGTCTTTGTCCCAAAAAACTGTAGCCATCAATTTTCGACTTGTGTACTGAGTTTTTTTAAACTTTTTCGGTTTTGGTGAGGATGAGTGTCGCCACTGCATCGATTGCAGTTTTGTTTCTTGGTTGGCGTAGGTTACCCAGGTCTCTTCCCCTGTAACAATGTGAGAAAACAAATCATCCCATTTTGTTGATAACGGGCCAAAACTTTCGTCCACTAGACATTCTTTGCTCTTTGTGGTGGTCGGTGAGCATTTTGGTACCCACCTTGCACACAATTTGCTGTATGCGAGGTTTTCTGTGACAATATTGTAAACAGTAGTGCGTCCAAGTTGAGGAAATTTGTCAGCCAGGCCACTAATCGTCAATCGACGATCAGATCGCAGTGCTTGGTCCACTTGTGAAACGATTTCATCAGTCTGGATACTGGGCCTGCCACTCCGCTCTTCGTCATGGACATTTGTTCGGCCATTTGTAAAATAACGGCACCATTGTCTAACCTTTCCTTCACTCATAACTGTAGGTCCGTAAACCAGGCATAACTCCCGATGAATTTCAGCAGCCGACGATCCTTTTGCACATAAGAAACGAATCACAGAACGCACTTCACACTTGGCGGGATCAACGATTTTCGCGGCCATTGTTCTTTGCATTCACTGACAACAATACAATTTCAGAATCAAAACAAATGACGCTGTAGCTTCGCAATGAGTCAGTAGATGGCGCTGCAGTGGTAAAACTGTGCTTCGAAGCGCCACTATTTATATACATGCAAACGGCCCTTACTTTATGAATGCGCCTCGTATGTAACATATACGTCAATTAATTATTAAATTTTACATTGTTGTTTATTTATTTGTTGGATAAGTGCACTTGATCACAATAAATTTTTAATCAGAAAGTTAAACCAGGACATATGCCTTCTAGAGAACCTGCAATTTGAAGGCCAAAACATCTGGCAGTATTTATCTTATACTCAACAAAATATTTTTTAGTTTTGCTACTTAACGCCTTTTTTAATTTTTCAAAGTTATATATGCACCCTGCTACGTAACAGGAATATTTAGTAACATTTCAAGTTGTTAGATTTCTAAGTTGGCAACATCAACCTACGTACCAAGTGACAGTTATGCTATTATTTTGACATTTGAGTAAAAACACGCGTTTTTCGGCTCTCCGTTTAAACCAAAATATTGCCTGTTTCTGCAGTTCCCTGTGCACCGCGATGTAGTAAAATTTGCCTCTCTGTTTCTCTGAAGAAAACAACAATGAAGCACCAAGTGTTGGTCAGATTTGAGGGTACTAATTATAAAATTCCCGCGAACGAAAACACCACCATCGAAGATGTGAAGAGGTGCATTTCTAGGGTAACCGGTGTCCATGTAGAGCTGCAAAGGGTCGTTAACATAAATTTTGGTAGTAAGTCGTACACGATATTAATGTTTTACAATAATTGAATGTATGTGTGTGTATGTGTTTTAGATGTGGATCAAAACAAATGTAAATTGCTGTTAATTCGACAGTCAGAAGAATGTCACGGGCTGCTATTGGTGTTGGTTATAGAAAAAATAGATATTTCTGTCTGTAAGCAAGTTCAATTGAGACAAAACGTTATAAAACAACATCCAATTTATAAGCTGCTGAGACAGTATGAGAAAGAGGGAATCAAATTTATAAATTTTCCGCGTTACAACAAGTACCTCTTGGTGTTAGATATCGACCTTACCTTGTACGATACATCTCTTTTTTATTCATCGAACCAACGCTTGGGCATGCGACCATATTTACAAGAGTTTTTACAAGCTGTTTACCAGTACTACGATATTGTGCTCTGGTCTGCCACGATTATGAAGGCCATTAAACAAAAAGTCGAGATACTTAACATGGTTAATAACCCAAATTATAATATCATGTGCTATATGAACCAAAGAGCGTGTAGCTTTGTGAACATTTCAGAAAGGAGTTTCGCAAGGGTGAGATGAAACCTCTTGTTGTTGATTTGCTACTAAATTTATTTTTAAGTTTAAGTCATTGTCCTACATTTGGCGACGTTTCCAACAGTACGGCAGCCACAACACGATTATATGTGATGACCAGAAGTTACAAGTTTATTTGAACGGTAAAAATGGCCTGCTGATAAAACAATATTCCTACTCGCGTGACTCCAACGATAGAGAACTCAAGAACCTCAAGAAATACCTTATTGACCTTGTTGGAAACTACTCGGACTTCCGCTTCGCCGACCACACCGTTTGGAATGCTGCACGTTCAAATTATGACTAATGTATATTTAAATTACTCTTTTACCCTTTTGTCCTTATTGCTGTACATTGGATGCCATATTTGTAATTCTATACATTTTTTGGTTTGTATGAATTCCAGAAAATAAATTTTAGTTCCATTCTAATCTGTTGTTAATGGCGTGTATTTGAATCAGTGTTCGCCGAAGTACAAAGCATTAGAAGAAATAAAAAAATTGTAACTGACAATTTTCTATGGTACGTTGAATTTTTTTTACTATATCGCGAAAGGGACAGGACTAGCTATTATCGTCATGAAGCACGTCAAAGCCACCATGTTTCAAAAAAGATTTTTCGTACATAAAGCTGTATTTTGAGAATTATGTTAGATATAATGTTCGCAAAGGCCTACATTTTTTGGAGGGACGCACCAACCGTCATTACAGATTCAAGGGCTCATTATGTCTACTAACATGCTCTTACTTAATTTACTTAATACTATGACGTCACATACGCAAGTTCAATTAAGACGGCTTTCTAGATTGCCATCCGTTGAACAAATTGATGTTCCAATTTGACTTCCAAACAATAAAAATTTTAAATATTCCACGTTACAGCAAATAACTTCTGGTGTTGGAAATCGAGTGCACCCCATATAAATCATTTCTGTATTTTACTTCTAAGAAGCGTTTATTTTACTAAACGGATACATTTAATTTTATGCTGAACTTTAAATGCAATTTTTTTTTTGAAATACCAGGAATTGATCGGATCGGCTGAGTGTTGGGTTGTAATTCTTACTATTGTTTAACAACAGCCGTCAAATTTGTCAGAAGCAATGAAACGAATCAGCATTGACATCAGAAAGCGAAAACTCGGCAAAAATTATAAAATGTTCAAAGTCGGAAGTTTTCCAAATTATTATAAGCTTGACGATTTGTTCAAATCGTGCGTGATGTTGAAATGGTTCGGTGAATACAAGAACCGAAAATATTGTTTTGAAGCTGTTAAAGTCAAAAAGTCTTTATGTGAAATAGCCAAAATAGGTGAAGTAAACGTAGGTGCTGTTTGAAATATAAAAAAAAGAACAACAGTACCTACAAAACGTAAAAAATGTCAATGAGAAACGAGGACCAACAATTTCGGCCAAAGAAACGTTATGTAAAGTTGTACGACGTTTTAATTCAAAACCAGACTCGTGTTCTTATGAATGACGAAACTTACGCAAAATGGATAGCATAGCATACGTTACCGGAGCCTCAAATTTACAATCCCGTTGTGGGACAATATGTACCTGATAAACGAATAATTATTAAAATAGATAAATTCAGAAAGAAAAATTTTGTATGGCGGGCCATATGTACGTTCTTATGGTCTTAGAAGCTCCGCATTTTTACAAATGGTGCAATTGTAGGTGAAGTGCACAGGAAAGAATGCGTATAATAATAGTTGGTGCTTATATATCCTGAGCACAACATTCCCCTGCTGTTTTGGCCATACTTGACATCTGTCCAATACGTTACTGGTTTATTATTAACAAAAGATGCCCGAGAAGCAAAATAATCCAGGAATTCAAACATGTGGAGTATGGAAGAATTGAAAGTATTGAAGAATTTTAGTGGAGATTATGCAGGGGCTTATGGCGGGTGTTCCAGCAAAAGTTATATATTAGGGTGGTTCTGATTTTTTTGACTTTCGAGATAATAGTCATCGCTCCAATCTTCTACTAAAAAAGTAAGCAAAATAAGTCTTTTCATATAAATTGTCACAAGATATTATCAATACATGATTACAAAAAACGCAAAAATCAGGACACTTAAAAAAAGCGAAAAGAAATAAGTAATCAAATAAATATAATAAATGCCAATAATCACATTTTACGAAACTTGAAGACTAACTAAAATAACTAACAAATAAGACATTTGCATCCCCTAGTATTATTGAAAAACGCACGACAAAATATAATTCAACAAGACGGGCTAGTTTGCTAACCGTCGAGCAGATAACGACAATTTGAAGCAATGACCTTGAGGGCGTCACAGTCTGCCAAGAAAAAAATAATTGAAAACATTTGAACTTTTTTTAACTAATGCTAAAAGAAAAAATCACATTTCTGTTATCTTTAATAACTTGAAAACCGTTAATGCCAAGTAAAACCAATAAAACTTTATTGTAGAAAAAATCTGAACAAAAATTGAGAAATACATTTTTGGTAGGATCAATCATTAAAGAGTTAATTGGATGCGAGTCCAAAAAGCCCTAAATTAACTGAACTTTGACTTTGACGCGCTTCCATTAAACGCGATCTGATCGTTCTATTCATGTAAAGGGAAAAAAATTGGGGGTTACGTATTTTGAAAATCGAATATCAAAGAAATAAAGACTACGCCACTGGGCAGGGTCCTGAAGGATCATGGTGGAGCATATGGTAATCCGGGTGTTTCAGGTAAACCTACAATTAGGTAAGGCAGCTTCTTCGGTTCTTATTGCCTTTTAGGGAATGTTTGACGCGCCCCTCATTTAAGATCCGTGAATAAACGTGCAAAATGAGAGGTCTAGAGGGAATAAGAGAACTGATTCACAGTCCCTAGGATCTGCATTATATAAAAAGGTTTTAAAATAGTACCCTTAAATTCTTTGTTTCAGAGAGATAACGATAGTTAAAGGAAGGGCTGAAGGAGTTAATGCGCGGGTCAGCATACCTGCTCTACAATAACCCCTTGCTAGTACCAACCAGAGAAGTGGAGGAATTGGTGATGGGATGCAAAGAAACTAGCTCCTAACTCATTATCGGTCATGATGCAAGTCCAAACCACATTATCTGGGGAAGCACCAACACCAATGAACGAGGTAAGTTTTTACTGCAATTCATTACGGCAAATAATTTAGACGTACCAAATACAGGCAATAAACTTACCTTAGCAGTACACACAGAAATGAAGTTATAGATATCACAATAGGTACTAAGTTTGCTAGTAGCTTTGCCAGAAATTTACATGTGTTTGAAGAGGTAAGTTGTTCTGATCACAGGCACATCTACGTTGAAGTAGGGGGCGTTAGTCCTATATGAGAAATCTATCGTAACTCTTGAAAGACAAACTGAGAAGTCTACCAAACAGATTTAGAACACAGTCTTAGAGGGGTGAATATAACTATCAGAATTAGTACAGAACTGGAGATTGCAGCAGGACAGTGGCAGGGTGCTGTGATCTCAGCTTATGTCCTTAGATGAAAAGGGATTCTAACAGAAACGTACTGTGGTAGAATGAAAGGCTTACTCAATTGAGAAAACAGATACTAAGGGGATTCGACAATTTGGGGAAATAGGATTATTATAAAGAGACCCTAACTGAATATAATAAAGTTCTAAAGAAATCCAAGGTGAAAACCACTCAAGAAGGTAGCAGACTCCATAAAATACTCTAAAATAATTCTCAGAACCCAATAACTACTCTAAAAACGGAAACAGGAGAATACACCAACAATTAAAAAAATTGTGTGAGATAATTACCCAAAGTAGGCATTCCAGGGTCACAGGTTGGTAATACATTACCGAATGACTGGCAAAATTCAGAACTACAACCCTCAAAGTAGGAATTTAGGGAAAATTAGCAGGACACAAAGAGAATGATAGATAGTAAACAAAATAAAGTGGGTAAATAACAACCTTATAAATCCCGGCGATCTGACTGCATCTATTCTTGTTGCAGAAGGGAAGTGATTTGTTATATCATAGAATGTGCGATATACTTAAAGCGCTTTTTGCGCTAGGGTATATACAGAAATTTTAGAGGCTAATTAGGATTACATTTATATCAAACTAGGGCAATTAGAACAGGGTAAGGTTAAGGCGCTAAGCCCATTTCGTTATTATAATCTGTCTATACATTTGAACAGAAGGTAAACAAAAAATGTGGCGTGGTCTTAGGTCTTGATTTACACTAGGAGGTCCATGTGTAATAAACAAAGACAACCTATACATTTAAACGGAAAGCAAATAAATACGGCGTGTCGCGCTCTGGGCGTTTAATTTATTCGAGGAGGTCTGGGCGTTCGTGCATCTGGCCTGGAACGGTAGCAGGCACATTCTGTGAATAGGGAAAGCTGCAGTTTTCAATCAAATCAACTATTTAAACTTGAATGACATGTGCCTTCAACAAGATGGTGTCACATGTCACACAACACGTGAAACACTAAAAATATTAAAAACCACATTTTCTGGTCGTATTATCTCGTAGAGAGGTGACATCTCCGCCGCAGTCTTGCGATCTAACCCCATTGGACATTTCCCTCTGCGTTATTTGACGGAAAGGGTCGATGTCAAAAATGGCTAGAAGGGCGGTATCAACAAACGTTGTTATTAGAACTTCAGGTGTTGTCGGAAGATCGGCAGTATATATTAAGTATCTGCACACTGCCTTGCAGTATTCCGACTTTTATTTGATAGTTTAGTTTTGTGGACTCAGTGAACACATTAATAAGGTAGTGTTTTTTTTTGTAGGTTATGATTTAAGTAGAAGGAAATAGTTCAAAGGGAGGATTAAACGTAACTTGTATAATACTATGATGTTCCATACCTTGCCGAATGCCCGTGTTACGTCAAGTAATGCAGCAGAGTAGTATTGTTATTTTAAAACGCCTTACTGATTTTTTCGACAACTGAATGAACTTGTTCTACCGTGGAGTGCATATGTCTAAATCGCAATTGGTGATTTGGAATAGTTTCTGTATTTTTAAGGATTGGAAATAGACTTTTGGAGTACTTTTTTCAAATGCTTTAGTCGCTATAGGTAGAAGACTTCTTGGTCGATAGGACTGTGCCCCATTGGGCGATTTTCCCGTCTTTCAGACTAAGACAATCTATGCCACTTTTTATTGATTCGAGGATTATCTAGTAAGGTGTAGAGCAATAAGTAGTTGCGTGAGGTATTTTATTCCAATATAGAGGAACTTTTTAAGACTTCACCAGTGAATAGCTCGTAATTTGACGCTTTCTTGGGGTGTATGGTTTTGGCTAGATCTTGGACTGTCGTAATTTTGATGCGCGGAACTGGTGACTGTAGTTAGTAGGCGGTATCAAGTAGTTGTTGGTTTCTCTTTTTCAGGGTCATGCTCTGATGGGTGAGTTTACTCAAGAAGGTTTAAATGCATGCGTTTAGTTTCTGCATGGTTACATTTAACAGTCGTTTCCTTTCTGGGGTTCTTAGTGTTTGCCACGGTTTTCTCAGCCTTCTTTTTTCAGAATTTTTCTGTTTAATTAGAATAGCGGAATCGTATGCTGTGTTGGTGTCGACTGGTTTAGGCGTTGTATTCCAACCTGTCTGCTGTACTATGTCGTTGAATGCATTGGCAGTTGTTTTGGGACTATCTTGTGGTTTAAGTGGAACACTTAAAATCAGATTATTTATACATTATCTAAATTCTTTCCAATTGGTATGTTTATTATTTATGCTTGGTTGTTTATATGCATTTAGTACTTAAGTGAAAAAGTAAATAAAGGTGGACAATAGTTGGATGATAAATCAAAACACTATTTTGTAATAGTAAAGCCTTGGGCGATACCCTTATAGTACCAAAATCCACTAGGTCAGGTATTTAGTTTCTGTACATTAGTCAGTATGTGGGTTCGCCAGCGAATAGATAGTTTAAATGATTTTTACCTAGCGTTTTTGGTAATTCTGATCACTTTGGTGTAATTCGAATCCTAGTTGGTATGTTTGGCATTATAGTTACCTCTTGCTATAAACTGTGGTCCAAAAGTGCTGAAGAAGTTTTCGTAATCTTTTTGCTTGACTGTATTTTTTTTATTAATAAGTAAGCCGAGATGGTTAAAGAGTTTCAGGAATCTTTTAGTAAGCATGGTTGTGAGTAGGCTCAGCACCCATGCTTATTTCTTCAAATAAGCTCTTGATCATGTTTTTTTTTAACTTAAGAAGTTCGTTAGATGGCTGATGAGGTTGTGTTTGGTTTGAAAATTGAGCAATATTGCTGATGGTATGAAATTGTTGATTTTGTTATTTGGTTATTGATGAGTATAACAGCCTGGTTGAGTTGATTGTTAGGTTTTTATTTGCGCAGGAGGGGTGTACAGCTTAGGTGAAAGTAGTGGGAATTATTTTTTTGCAATTCTTTATATAGGGTGTCTCACCAGAATATTCCAAGACTTCGACTATAGGTTCTTTGAAACATTTTAAGTAAAAGGGTTCCAATAAACACGGGCCGAATTATCAATCGTTTTCGAGATATCCATGAAACAAGTTGAGGCTTTTTGGGTGTGGTTGGTCTTTCTAGTTCTTCTTTCTTTCTCACAACTGGTCAGCTGGTCACTATGGTTACCAAGGACGTTTGGTCAAAACATTATTTCTGCTTACAAACATATTTATTGGGACTTTTTTGTTTAAATGTTTCAAAGAACCTACACACGAAGTCTTGGAACATTCTCTTTGTAATTTGCTGGATGGTCTCCTTTACATAAAACGTATCGGACATCACGAGATTTTGTTTTACGTAAACAGTTTTTGGTAGTGTGATCTTCTATACATTCAAAGGATTTAGACTTCAAATGGCATGAGTTTTTTGTGTGTCCATATCTTTATCTAGCACATTGTATTATTTCGCGTTTGCACTTGAGTGGTTCAAATTTAATTTTACATTGTTGAAGATAGTACACTTTGTTACTAGAGATAAATTTGATTGTATGAAAAACATTGGGAATAGTATTGTGATTCTATATTGTTTTATGTTTCACATATTTGTTACTTGATAACCTAAATTTTCAATTTTTGCTTTAATTTCGTTTGTTTCGTCTCTTTTGCTCTGTAAGTACGAAAATTCGGTTTTTTTTTTATTTATTATTATTATTGTGGGTGTACTTTTATCTGATCATTTGCAAGGGCTTTAATTTCCTACTGCTGCCTATCTTTTCCAGTAACTGTACTAAGGTTGTAACTAAGTTTGGTGGGGGTTTGGTTTATTTTCAGTGCTTATATCTTATTGTCGATCATTTGTAATTTCCTTTGTTCTACTCGTTGAGTTCAGCCAAATTTCATTTTGTGCATTTCTACTTTTTTTGTGACTGTAAACCATTTTTTTGATTTTGCTTGAAGAACTAGTACAATGGGCGGTGAATATTGGATTTGCTGGTAAAGTTGGGAATAAGATGTTTGTTGTGAGTGTGACAAATAATCACGTAGTACATTTTGACACAGTATTGTACATTTGGTTTTGAGTAGTTCATGATAATGCCAGATAATTAATACGTACACATTTAATTCCTAATTAAGCCTGATTATTTTTGCTAAAATTGTATTTCACGTACCATTTTAACAGGTCGGCTGAAAAGTTCGTAGGCTGACATATAGATGGTGTTACTAGAATTAAATCCATATGATTTTTAGTTAGTACTAACCTTCAAACGATACGTGTATAAATTTGACAGCTGTCGGACAATTGGTTCGTGAGATATAGCATTGTGAGTGAAGCAACTTTTGTTATTGTAAAAAAAATGGCTAAAAAGAATTTTGTGTGTTAATGAAGCATTGCTTTATCATGAAAAAAAAATACTGTTGAAGTCAAAGCTTGGTTTGATAAACATTATTCGGACTCTGCACTAGGAAAATCAACTGTTGAGAAGTGGTTTGCTAAATTTAAACGGGGCGAAATGAGCACCGAAGACGATACACGCAGCGGACGCCCGAAAGAGGCTGTAATGAACGAAAATATAAAAAAAATCACAAAATAATTATGAATGACCGTAAATTGAAGTTAATCGAGATAGCTGAGACTCTGAAGATATCAAAAGAGCGTGTTGGACATATCGTGCATGAATATTTGGACATGCGAAAGCTGTGTGCAAAGTGGGTGCCGCGCGAGCTCACAATCGAGCAAAAGTTTCAACGTGTCGTTGACTTGGAGCAATGTTTAGCGATATTGAACCGTAATAATAAATAATTTTTCCGTCGATATGTGACAATGGATGAAACATGACTTCATCACTACACTCCAGAGTCCAATCGACAGTCAGCCGAGGGGACTGCACGCGATGAACTGAATCCAAAGCGTGGAAAAACGCAACAGTCGGCTAGTAAGGTTATGGCATCAGTATTATGGGATGCGCAAGGTATAATAATTGATTACCTTGAAAATGGGCAGACCATCAACAGCAATTATTATATAGCGTTGTTGGAGAGTTTGAAGGATGAAATCAAGAAAAAACGGCCCCATTTGAAGAAGGAAAAAGTGCTGTTTCATCAAGACAATGAACCGTGTCACAAGTCAATGAAAACAATAGCAAAAATGCATGAATTAGGCTACGAATTACTTCCCCATCCACCGTATTCTCCAGATCTGGCCCCCTGTGACTTTTTCCTGTTTGCAGACCCCAAAAGAATGCTCGCTGGAAATAAATTCAGCACTAATGAAGAAGTAATCGCTGAAAGTGAGGCCTATTTTGAGGCTAAAGAGAAATCGTACTATAAAAATGCTATCGAAAAATTGCATGACCGCTATAATGGTTGTATCGCTCTCAAAAGCAACTATGTTGAATAATAAAATCGAATTTTACCAAAAAAGTGTTTTACTATGCTAGCCTACGAACTTTTCAGCCCAACTGTTAGAAGCAAAGCCTCGAATTTTAAACTAGTAATTAACAAAGCATAAAGATTACATAAGTGGCACATAATTGCTTTTATTTAAAAAAACTGGATAACGACCATAAAGTCATGACATTAATTACAATTTTATTGTTTTTATTTTTGTATTATGTCCCTATGTCGATAGCTACATTAAAAATGATGTGAAACTGAAAAACTAGACCAGCACAAAACGCCGAATGCAAGCGTCGTTTTAAGGCGAACGGAGAAAGTATTTGCACAGGGAAAAAGTTTCATACAGCGCAATCAAGCGAACTGGGTAAAAGCAGCCAGAGGGTGCCTTCTAGCCAGACAGAAAAGCGCTTCGTCACAAACGAACTAATTTAATAATAAAAAGCCCCTGATGGATATAAATGAGGGAAGCGTGTGTGTACACCGATTAAGAATGGAACTAATAAAGAAAAATAGAAGATCCGCCATTTTTGTGCGCCAATAAATTAGTCAGGCAGCGGCGCATTTTTAACCGCCTATGAATTTACAACCGATTTGGGACCGCCGGGTATTAATTGTAAACGGTCTAAATATATATACGCCCCTTGGGGTTCGAAATTTGCTAATTCGCATTTCTATTAGGTTTGTATGTAAATCAAGCCGAATATAACCCGGAAAGTTTCTTAGCTTCGAGATACAAATTTGCAGCCCTTAAATTATTAATTAAGGCCGCCGGTTAGAATTGTTTTCCAAATCGAAGGGCTTTAAAAATATTTGGTAATACAAATCTATGTACAGGGTGTTTAAAAACAAAAATGTTTCAAAAGTAATTAATAATATAGGAACTGTTTACTTAATTTATCCGATAGAAATAGGATAAATTAATGATATTTTGATATACAACTACAAAAAATTTAATTGCATATAATACTGAAACCTTTGCTAGTATAATTTTCTTAACCGTTTATTTGATTTGGAAGATGAAGGCTAAAAAGCCGTAAGGCATGACGAATTTTAAAACAATTTAAAGTGTACGTCAGGCAGATATATGGCAAATCCTATATCTTGAAGAAGGTAAGCCTCAAGAATTTTGGGGAAGGTAAAAAGCGCCCAATACAGAGTATTCAAATCAAAATCCTATATTGTCATGCATAATCTTTGAACATTGAGATCAAATTAAAATCTTCAAGAATTAGAAAAAAAGTTGTCTCCTATTAAATGAAACATTTTGGGGTTGTGTAAAAGTAGATTAGCTGAACGAATCTGGCCATCCCCTGTATACTAAAGAAGAAACCCATATAGATGTAATAGTAATAATGTAGTAAAATTACGAAATACTTGTTACTAAAATGAAATCAATATGACATGGAGTTATTTATATAACAATGAAATTATCAAACAATATAGTATTCAAAGTATGTACTTTTACAACAATCGCATTCGACGAAGAAATAAACTTAACGACAGTAGTAGAAAAGGTTAAAGGAAGAATACATATATAGCGGGAGACCGCACAGGTAAAGTGAGTAAAAAAGAACAAATAACATTGCATAACGATTGGAATATATGAAGAAATCGTAAAAAACACTAACGAAAGAGACAACTTTTTCTACAATGCAAAATTTAATAGTAACTTATACCATTTAGAATATTAAGACATAAACAAATATACAAGATAAGTGAGAAGTAGAAGGGGAAGATTAATAATAGATTATATATTAGCAAGTAGGGGACGTGAAATAGATAGAGACCACTAGCAGTAAGTAAAATAAAATACATAGATAAATACAAGGTAAATTACAGTGCAATAAGGCAAGAGGGAAGAGAGCGTGAATCAATAAAAACATATAAATAAAACATAAAGAAGTATTGGAGAAATATAAAGAGTTACTGGAAGAAATATTGGTATGACAGCATAGGGAAAATATAGATAATAGTCGAACATATATGGAATTATTTTAGAAATACGTTAATTGAAACAGCTAACAATATGGGCGGAGTAAACAAGAAATAAAATGAAACTAACAGCTTGCTGGACAGACGAAATAAAAAAACAAGTAAAGACTAAGAAAATGGAACGGAAAAACCATTATGGCAATAGAACAGCAGAAAATTATAAAATTTATAAAAAAGAAGAGGAAAGTGTGAAAGAGTTGGTTACAGCAACAAAGAAGGATGCATGCAAAGAATTCTGAGGAATAATAAAAACAAAAGACAAGGAAATTAGATGCTTTTTACAAAGTATTGAAATAATTGAGGAAAGAACAAACTCAGGACACTTAATTACATCAAAAATAAAAACGGCGAAATACTAACAGACGGAAAAGTGATAATGACTAGGTGGAAAGAATATTTTTAAGAGCTCTACTAGGTACTTATGCAAGCAAGAAAAAGAAGAAAACAAGAACAGAAGTAGAAGATAATGAAGATTTGTTAACCAGAGAGGAGTAATAAAAAGACTGAAATCGACAAGGTAAGACAAAATAACGAAAGAAATGATGAAAAAGCAATAGAAATACTACTAGAGAGACATGTAACGAGGCAAGGAAAAAAGAGCAGCTAATAAAAGATTGGCGGACAATGTTAATGGTCTCCATACACAGGGCAGAAGATAACAAAAATTGCAATAGCTATAGACGAATTAAGTGATTGAATACAACGATGAAGAGACTTGAAAATATTATAGATAGAAGAGAATCATTATGCGATTTCAGAAAAGGAAGACGCATAAAAACAGATATCAAATAAAGTATTACAGCAGAGACATAGAGTCTTATTAGTTTTCATTGACCTAGAAAAGGCATTCGGTAAAGTTTCAAAAGAAAAGCTATGAAATATTTTAAAGAAAATGAGAATTATCAATAAAATTATAGGTATAATGCAACTAATCTACGAAAATAGCATTATTAAACTTATCTACAAGAACATGAAATCAGAAACTCTTATTACAGAAGATGGCTCTTAAGACAAGGAGGAGGGCTGAGTACATTGTTGTTTACAAAACTTTTAGATTAGATCATGAAGGAATGTTCAAAACAAATAAATAAAGTAGACGTAATGACAAGGAGTGAAAAAGAATTGTAAAAGAACTTAGAAATTTGGTATGGAGTTTTAAAAGAAAATGGGATGAAGCTAAATACAAATAAAACAAAGGTAATGATAATAGAAGAAGACCAAGTAGAGCTGAAAATAACGATAAATGGGGTCAAAATAGAACAAGTAAAAAAACAAAGAGTAGAAGAAATCCTTTAATTTATATTATACAAATAAATAAGAGGGAAATTTCAAGGAAGGCAAAGTTGGATTTGTTTAAACCCGTATATAGACCAATACTAAAGTTTAGTTGCCAATCCTGGGTACTTATTGTAAAATCAGAAAAGTAAGATATAGACTATTGGAATGAAATATCACAGAAGAATGAAATGAATTACAAAAAGAGGATAAGAAATACAGAAGAGAGCTAGAAGTACAACCCACACTGGATCTCATTGAGTTGGTGGGGCCACTTGTATAGATTAAAAGAAACAAGGCAGGTTAAACAGGTAATAACAATATAATAATAGCGATCTGTACATTTCCGAAGAAATTTAAGCTGTTCTTGAGAACTCTTGAATCTTTTTGTTGTGGGAGATTAATCCACGTTGTCTTTTACTTTCTCTTAGCTTTATAGGTCTGGGTGTGTTTTCCTTTTAATACAATTTTCCTCCACTCTTTCTTGTTTTGCAATACTTCTTTCTAATTCAATATTTTCATTTTTCTGATGTCTGCTTCTATTTGTTCCTTCTATCTTGATTTGGGTCTTCCTTTAGGTCGTGTGTGTAGTGGTGTCCATTCCGTGATTATTCTCTATGGGAATGTTTCTTCTTGTCTGCATAAGTGTCTATACCATTCGATTATTTGTGCCTTGTGTATTCTTACGATGTCTTCGCCGTTCAATATTTGATCTATCTCATGATTCATTAGTAGTCTTATTTCATCTTCCCGTTCCTTCTTTGGTCCCACTATTGTTCTAATGATCTTCCATTCAAAAATTTTTAATTGTTCCTTTTCTTTCTTTGTTAAACTTGCCGTTTCTGCTGCATACATTACAACAGGTCGTATCATTGTCTTGTATACTTGTATTCACGTCCTTCTGCTTAGCCTCTTATTCCCCGGTAATTTTTCATTTGCATATAGTGCTTTGTATCCCTGCTGGATTCTATGTTTTGTGTTCACTCTTTCGTTTCTTCGATGTGTCGGGAACCCGAGATATTTATATGTTTCTACCTCTTCGAACTTGTACTTATCAATTTTTATTTCTCTCAATGTTTTTGTTTCCTGTTGCAGTGCATGTATTTTGTTTTATTTTCGTTGATTTCAAGGCCTTTTTCTTTTGATTTTTTTTCTATTATACTAATTGTCCTATCTAGTTCGTCTCTTCTTCTTGCTATTGTTGCGATGTCGTCTGCGTAGGCTAATATTTGCACTGATTTGTTATTGATTGTGCCATTCTGCTTTGTTTCTTTGATTCCTTCATTGTCATCTTAATTAGGTTTGTAAGTTTTTGCGGTGTTTGTGTTGCCTTTAATTCTTCTATGATTTTCGTTCTTATTAAGGCTTATCAAAGGCTTGTTTGTAGTCGAGAAAGAGGATATGTAGACCTATGTCATATTCGTAGCTTTTCTCAGTGATTTGTCTAATTGTATGTATGGCATCCCTTGTTGATTTGTTATTTCGGTATCCTAGCTGGTAATCTCCTAAAAATGTTTCTGCATGTTTTGCAAGTCTACTCTTTATTATCATCGTTACTATCTTGTAGGTGATGTTTAATAAGGTGATGGCTCTGTAATTTACACATTTCGATCTGTCTCCTTTTTTTGGTATAGGTTTTATTAGTCCGATTCTCCATTCATCTGGCATTTCTTCTTTTGTCCAAATATTTGTTATTAATTCATGAATTCTCTGCTGCAGTTCCTCCCCTCCTTGTTTTATCATTTCGGCACATATGTTGTCACTTCCCGCGGCTTTTCTATTTTTCATCTTTGTTATATGTTCTTGTACTTCCTCTATACCTGGTGCTCTTTCTAAGTTTCCTAGTTGGTCTTCTAATGTCTTTTCTCCTTCTTCTATTGTGTGATTTTCTTCTTTATATAAATTGCCAAAGTCTTCCATTCTTTTTCTTTGATTTCATCTAGTGTTCAGTGTTTTTTTTGTTTCGTTTTTTAATGTATTGGTACAATGTCGTTAAGTTATTTTTTCCATTCTGCTTTTCTGTTTCCTTCAGTATTTTATCTATCCATATTTTTTTCTTCTGCAGGCACATTTTGTTTGCTTCTTTCCTTTTGCTCTGATAGTTTATTTTATCTTGCTCTTCCTTTATGTTGAGCCATTTCTTCCTGGCCTTCTTTTTTTCTTTTATACAATTTTCGCATTCAGTATCAAACCAGTAGTTTTTCATTATTTTTCCGATGTGTCCAATTATGTTATTTGCCGCTTCTGCTATTGTTTTCTTGATTTGATTCCAGTCTTCTTCGATATTTTCTGTCTTCCTTCTGTTTTCTAATTTTTTCTTTATTTTCACTTTATATTTTTGTGATATCGTTTCTTCTTTTCGTTTTTCTATATTCCATCTTTTTTTCGATTCTTTCCTCTCTTGGAGTTTTCTTATTTTTACCTCGGTTATCACTATAAAGTGGTCTGAGCCTATATTAGCTCCTTTAAAAGTTTTTACGTCGTTGATAGATTTAGAGTGGTTTCTTTTCACTAAAACGTGGTCAATTTGGTTACTATCAGTTCCATTTGGGTGGATCCATGTAATTTTATGCATAAATTTAGTGCTCATTATTTGCATTTAGTTTGCGGCTGCTAGATTACATAGCATTTGTCCGTTGTTGTTTGTTTTCCCTTGTGCTGCTTGTTTCCATGCTACTGTTTTTAGCCAGTCTTCTTTTCCTATCTGCGCATTGAAGTCGCCTATTAACATTACAACATCGTATTTGTATACTTCTTCGATAGTTTCCTCCAGTTTGCGATAAAACGTGTCTTTCTCATTTTCTTCTGCTGTTTCAATTGGTGCATAAACGTTAATGGTTGACAGGTTGTATGGTTTGCTTCTTACTCGTGTATATGAGATTCTTTCATTGATAGCTTTAAATAGCATTACTTGTTTTTTCGTTTTCCCTCTTACTATGAATGCTGTTCCTCCATATCCTTGTTTGTCTTCATTTGCATACCAGATTGCATATTCTCCTTTGTCGACTTTTCCTATTCCTCCCCATCTATTTCCTGTAGTCCTGCTATTTCTATTTTATATTTTCTTAATTCCGTTGCTGCTTCTTTCAATTTGCCTGGTTGTAATAAAGTTCTCACATTGCATGACCCTATTCTTATTCGTTGATTTTTGCATCTTTTTCTTTTTTGTTCATTATTACGATACGTTTTTCTTTTGCTTCTTTTTATTCTCATGTCCTTAGTCATTGCGGTCATCGTATTTTCTTCTTCTTTCTTACTTTTGTTATTTTCTAGTTTTTTGGCCTTACTCTAGTTGTTTGCGTTATCTTTAACATTTTTTCCCTTTGTTCGCTTGTCCCTGGTGACCGTTCGCTAACTGTTCTTGTTTTGTTTTCCGTTCTTCTACCCTGTTCAATTATCTCTTCTTTTTGCCATTTTCTTGTATCTTCTACCGTGTATTTTTCTCCATTTACTATTAGTTTGTTGTAACTAATATTTGCTATATACCCGCTTTTTTGTGTTTCTTTCATGTGTCGTATGAGCTCCTTTCTTTGTGCTTGTATTTCTTTACTGTAATCTTCATTTATATACACTTTCGTTCCTTTCAGCTTGTTCGCCGCTTTCAGGATTTTTGCTCTCTCGTTGGCATTTTTCATTTCCATGTAGATTGGTCTGTTTATATTCTCTTTCCTTTCGCCTATTCTTTTAATTTCTTCTACTGTGTCCGCTACTTTTACTCGTACTTCTAGTTTTTCGAATATAGTTTGCATTTTATTTTCTATTGTTTTCGTGTCTTTTTCCTCATCTTCTTCTATCCTGTGTATCACCATATTCTTTTTCCTACTGTCTCTTTCAAGTGCTTCCGTTCTTTCAGCCAATTTCACCATTTCGTTCTTGATATTCTTGTTTTCTTGCTTAATTCTTTCATTTTCTTTTTTCAATTCTTTAATTTCTGCATTCATACTATCTAGTTCTCGCTAAATTCTCTCTCCTCTGTCATCCATCTCTATTCCCTTCTATTTATCTTTTAACACTCGCTTGTCTCTTTATTTACCTTTTGAAATCGCTTCTCTGTTTCTTTGCTCTTTAGGCTTTATTTGCTAAATTGCCGAGCTATTTGAATTGTTATGCTTTTCGCCCTCTATGTTTCTGTCTATAAGCTTGGCGTCACCCGTCCAGTTTCCTGTTCACCTCCTACTTAGTTTGGATGCGAACCTAGACTGATGCTGGCTTCGCTCGTCTACCAGAACACAGATGTCGCTGTTAAGTTCAAAGTACAGTGCCTTTATTGCATTGTACTTAAGTTCTTATCTTTCTTTAATATTTACGTTTAACTTAAATCTCTCCACTTTATATTGCGTTACTTATTTTTATTGTATTAGGGTGATTTGGGACTCACCCGCATTTACAATAATTCTGCGGCTTTTCAGCTTCTGTTCTGCGCCGTTTTCAGTTTTCAGATTTTGATTACACTGCTGTACTACTCCTCTGTAGCCTGGGGATTTTTAACCACATGCGTCAACTTTCACACCCCGTAAGATAAGTTAAACAGGCATGGGAAACAAAAATCCAGAAAAGAGAGAAGAAAGGAAGATCCAGATGAACTTGGAACAAGATGGTTACTGGAGAAGAAGGGAATAACATTGGGGCAAGGATACTGGCAAGGAAGCAGTACAAGAGTTATGTATAATTAATAAGTAATTTATGCTAAAAGATGTATCAGTTTTAAATCATTTGGATATTGGTGGGGGCCATAAAATTATAAAAGCAAAAATAGGAACAGACTTCAAAATCGAACAACGCAAATTAAACAACAAAGACTTTCTACATAAAATATATACCAACAAATTTAAAAAATACCTTATTGAACTACAAACTAATGTATATAATTCTATAACAAAATAAATAAAAGTATCAAAAATAAAACATATAAGACATTACGCTACAGAAAAAACAAAATCAAATATTTGAAAATACCAAACGCATAAAAATTCTCAACAAGATTGGTGGTTTCCAAATACACCAATTAAAAGATACAATCGAAAAGACAAAAAGGAGGTTTCATAAACATTGCTGAATAATTCTACTGTACGCTATACACAAGAAATAGACTAGAATAATACAACTAATAAAACCATACTCGATGGTATTTCTGATGAAATACCTTACATCAGTGCACAAAAAGTGGAATTAGCAGTATTCCAAATCAAAAATGGTAAAGCATCTGGAGAAGACGAAGAGAGAAGAATCAAGAATGTTGCTTAATATAAAATATAATGGCAGAAGCTTAGGAAAATTTCCAAATAGTTTTATAGTTCCCAAAAAGAGGATTGCCAAAGTTCGTGCTCAATTTATATAAGTGGCTATAATTTATATCAAATGCCACGCGGTAGCAACGTTCAGTGCAATATTGGACGCCGTTACATAATGTAAAATGAAAAATAAAAAGGTACGTCTCTAATACGAGTTTCAGAAAGAAATAAGTGTTGGCACTACAACAAAGACAATATGGATGTTTACTTAGACTATAGTCTTGCTCACAGAACAGTAAAAATGCGATTTAGCAGATTTAAAAATGATGATAGATCTTGGACGATCGACATTGCCCTGGACATCATTTTAACATTGATGACACTATGTGCGCTTTATTAAAAAATAACCCATAGGTGACAATTGAAGCGACTGTTGCAAGTCTGGACATTGACAATGCGTCTATATTTAGCTGCTTAACGAAACTTTGATTTATGTCCCAGCTTAATAGTGGGTTTCGCATTCCTTGACTGGTAGCATGAAGTAGAATTGCATATCTGCTTCCATTTTTTTTACTTCAATATCATAAGAAAGAGTCTTTTGGATCAAGTGATAACAGGCGATAAAATGTGGGTTTCGTACAACAATGTATAATGAAAAATTTATTGTTTTTGTTCGAAACACTTTGTATATAGAAATGTCTCAAAATTCGTACCATTTAAGAAATTATAGCAAATGCATAAACAATTTTTAAATACATAGTTATATTTACAAAAGTTTAAAATTAATCAAAAATACCAAGCATAAGGCTTTTGGAATATAAGCAGCTATCCCACCAACGCGAAGCTAAACGAAATATGCCGGCTTAGCTGAATAACGACTGCAAGAACGTCGCACCCTCGCATTCTTACTTCACCCTAGTTTTAGCAAGAGACCGCGAACAATATAGTGTTAATATAGTTGAAAATAGTTGGAGTTTTTGTCCAGCGTCCCCGAGCTAAGCTGAAGCTTTTTATGCATCTCCTTATATTTAACGTCACAGAAATGTTAGCAGAGGCCAAGCACAAAGGTCGTCGAAAAACAAGTTTTTGTGCATCTAAAGAAGCTCTCTTAGATATTTGGTTTTATAGACAATTTCAAACTAGTAGGATCTACTGAAATAATTAACACAAATTGAATATCGTGTTTCTGAAGTTATACAACTTACATAAATTATTTAAATTCTAGAAAAACCCAGGAATTAAAATTTTTAGTGAAAAGTCAGGTTTTTTAAATGCCTTTTTTTTAATTGCAATTGCGATTTTACATTCAGCAAATTATGTGATAAATTATACATGTTGAAGATTGCTCAAGAGCCGTCGTCATATAGTAAGTTTTTTAGACCTTGAGTGACCTAAGGATAGTATGCTTAAAAACTAAACCTTAATTCTAAAGCTGACTTAACTTAAAAGTAATCAAAACCTGTTTGGTAATTCATTGGGCGCATACCGCAGAAGTTTCTTATTGTTTCTTAGCTGGTTCATAAGGTTTGTTGCCAAATTGTTTGGGTTTGTGCTGAGTCGGGTTCGATATTGTTTGGTGTAGTTGCCTATTTCCTCCTTGACCGTTGGGATTTAGAAATAATTCCGAATAACCGCGTTTGTCACATATCAGGGTGTGTTTACAATCATACGCAGCACTTTGACTGGAAAGTTCAAGCATCTCTATATAGGAGTTTGAAGCGGTACTCCAAAGTACTCCATAGCACCACATCGGTTCAATTGTGCCTTTATAAACAAGAAGTTTGTTGTTGCTGCTAAGTTTTGAGTTTCGACCAAGTAGCCAATACATTTTGGTGAGTCGGGTCTACTTTTTTCGTCTTCGTAAATAGTTGCTTTCGCCAGATAAATCTCCTGTCCAAGTGGTGTCTAACATTTTACTTCTTCCTGTTGTGGCAGTTGAATGTGGTTTCGATAAATGGGAGGGCGAGTTTCTTGTTGTATGGTGAACATTATATGTGCAGATTTGTTTTCATTAACTTTTAGTCTTTTTGCTGTAGCCTGAAGATCATCGGTCCAAAGCCGAACTGGTATGGGTACATTTTTGTTATTTTCAAATATTGTAGGGAGTCTAGCTTCTAGACTTTTTTTCAAACACTAGAGGTAGTAGGCTTGTCGGTCGATACGATTTTACGTCGTTTGGAAGTTTTCCTGATTTTGGGATTAAATAGTCACGTGAAATATTTTAATCCCTTGTAGGGAAATTGTTTAAGAATTTAGCCAGTTATTAAGTCGTACCCTGGTGTTTTCTTGGAGTCTAGTGTTTTGACGCGTGAGACTGGTAGCTCAAGTTAGTAAGAGATTTCAGGTATCTGTATTAGATCTTTTTTCCCTTCAGGTTAATTTTCTGATGGCTGTGTTTAAAAAACTTTGGAGAGGTGCTCTGCAAAAAAATGTACTTTCTCCTCATTACTTCTAGCCTATGTTCCTTGATGGGTCCTGAGTGGTGGTGAAGATTTTTTGACTTATTTAATCTTTTTAGTCGCTCTCTATAACGAGTAGACTAAGTTAGGTTCTACTGGTCCAGCCCTCTGTTGCACTGTCTCATAAAATAGTTTGACATATGTTTCAATGTCTTCTTCCGTTTTAAGAGAAACATTCAACGGTAGATTGTTGTCGACGATTCATCTAAATTTGTCCCAGTTTTTTTTTTTTATTACTTATACTGGGCTGTTTACTTGCGCTTATTGCTTTTGCAGATAAAGTAATTAAGGCTGGAGAGTGGTCAGAAGATAAATCAAAACATGATTTTGCTGCAACAGTCATGAGGGATGCCTTTTGTAATACCGAATTCTACGAGGTTGGATATTTTGCTTCTATCTGTCTGCCAGTACGTGGGCTCTTCGGTAGATAGATATTTTAGGTGGTTTTTCTTTATAGTTTTGAGTTCTATGATTACATTTGTGGCTTGAAGAAAATTTTTTGTTATAACTGTTAATTTCGTGGTGTTTGTATATAATTTTTTATTATTACTACTGAGTAGTTTGAGATTTTAAGGTGACTTTGCTCTGTAAAATGGGTTTCAGATATGATCACAATATCGATGTTGTAGTTAAAAATGAACTCTTTTAGTTTCTCTGCATGTTCTGAGAGCTCATTTGCATTCCATAAAGTCATTTGTAAGAAGTTATCCATTATTTGAGTTAGTTGCTTACTTATTTATATAAGCCCTTCATCATGTTTTTTTAACTCCAGCAGGTCGTCGGGTTGTTGGGGAGATTGATTTTGGTTTGAGATTGGCATAGAGTTGTTGATAGCTTGAGATTGTTGGTTATTAATGAATATAATAATCCAGATCGAGTTTGTTGGTAGGTTTTAATTTGTACAGGACGGGTGTAGGTCGAAGTGGTGGAAATTGCTTTTCTGCAGCTCTTAGCAGATTGCGCATTCTTTATAATTTGCGGAATGGTTTCCACCGCATAAGACACATTGAACGCAATTCAGAAACGCAGTATGGAAAATGTTATTTTGCTAAAAGACAACTAGTGGTCCACTTTTTAGTTATGAATACACCGAATAAAACCAACCATGTCATCTTTAATTCCCTTAAATACCAAGAGAGCAAATAAACTATTTTTAAACGCAGGTATTCCCAATTTTTACTTTTACTTATGCGTGTTTTGTAATAGTTTTGCATTTTGATGTTTATCTTGTAAGTTTAATTTTTATCTTTTCTCACGTAAAATTCTTAATAATATTCCACGAGTTTTTTCAAGAATAGCTCTGTTATTTTCGAGTTTAACAGAGGCATGCACGCTTATTTTTCCTAATATGAATTTAACATTTCTGTTCTTTTTAGGTTTTACCAGTTTAATTATAAAGTTTGTGCTAAAACAGAACAACTTTCTACTGATATTGTATTGCCACAATAGACGTGAAGATGCTCAAGGCAATTCGTTGCGAAGAATGTATGGAAGCATTTCTTGACGTGGACGTTGATTATGATGTTATTTTGCACCATATTCGGTGTGTGGTTCAACGCTTTTATGAAACTGGAACTGTATCCCTCAGAAAATCTTCTGGTTAACTGGGTGAACTGGTTTATCATGTGGTTTATGTCATACGGTTGTATTTTCACCCATATAAAATCTCTATTGTCCAAGAATTACTCCATCTAGACCCAGAAAAGTGGATTCAATATTTCAATTGTTTTAACGATGTCTTAATCGATAACAACGTATTAGATAAGACATTCCTTTCAGGCAAAGGGCGGTTTATCCGGATGAATGTCTAAATTCACAAAATTACTGCGTATGGAGTGGCGAGGCTTCATTGCATTCCATAAAAATTGGCGTGTGAATTGTGATGTCAAAAAGACGAATACTTGGACCTGCTTTTTTTTTATGATACAGTCAATGCAGAATGATGTCAAAATATGTTACAAATGTTAGTCGATCTGCTTTATGATGATAAATTAGAGCTCAGCGGACAATGTGATTTTTGGAAGAATATTTTGATCATATATAACTTTGCTGCGTTAATTTTTCGTTGGACATTTCAAAAAAAATTATAGAAATTATTATATGCATTACAGAAATTGCAAGGTGCTGTCTGAACAATCATCTAATAGTTGCAGACCTTATTTGACAATATGAAGAGAAGAGTAGATGCCTTTCTTGTTAATGATGGCTTACATTTTAATAACTTTCTATAACTTTGTTTCAGAAAAATCCACCCGTTAATACCTCGGTATAATTTAGTCCAAATAAGCCCATATCTAGTAGCCTGAAAAATTAATCATTTACTGGCAAAAGGAAAACAGTGAAAAATTAAAGAAGAAATACATGAAAACAATATTAACAAGGATATTGTGAGTAAATCAGTTGTGTATATAGTTATTTTAAAGGTTTATAGAGCTTTAATAAGTAAAGCCAAAAGTCGTATGCAATATAATTAATAAATAATAATAAAATATATTAATAGCTAAATTAACAGTCCTTTAGGTAGGCAACACATTACACACATGAGTGTAGTTACCCAACAGACGGTAGGATAAGTGAATATATTATTTTGTTAATAAATTGCGCCAATAATTTATAGAAAATTGATCTGAAGGGTTAACCTGTGAATCAACAAGAGTTCCTTAGTATATCAAAATAACTTCTAAAATAAATAATAATAATAATAATAAGCAATGAAATCTCTATAAAGAATATCACCTTTTTTTTTTTTAAATTAAATACAGAAAACGGAGAAAACTTTGGATGAAATGGGAGAAATATTTAAGAAACGAAAACAATAAATAAGTGGATTTGACCAGAAATTTTATGCAAAATCATACGAAATGAAATTTTTGAAAGAGGAGAATAATACTCTAAAAATGAAAATATATATAATGCAACTAAGAAAAGAGATAAGGCAAATAGATTTAATTATCCAAGGTTTAACTGACCCTAACACAAGTATTGAGAGGACAAAAAATGTATGCAAAATTTAAAAGTTTAGATAAATCTAGAATAGAAAATTGGATATACCAAGACTAAGTAAATTTTTAACAAGCAAAACTAGGTCAGTACTTGTGCAAACAATACAAATAAAAAAAGGAAATTATAAAGGCATCTAAAAATACAGGAACAACGGAAAGCATTCACTTGAAGCACTAATTATCCTATAGAGAATTTTAGTTAAAAGAGGAAAAAGAGTCATCAGCAAGAAGAGGGTAAGGATTGTTAGTCAAGCTCCTCCTTTGAATGTTGAGGAAATCCGATTCAACTCAATAGCAAACCTGAATGAAGTTGTCATAAGACAGGCAAAGAAGATTACAAATACGAACAGATCTGCAGAAACCTAAGAAAAAGATTGGATGTGAAACAGGAGGGTCGATTAACGAAATAAGAAGAATCAATTTGCGAGTAAAAAACAATATAAACGAAGAAAAAAGAGAGATGGTACGCAAATTATAGGCAAAAAAGTTAAAAAGAGCGCTAGAAGTAATATCAGAACCTATCAGAGGAAATTGAAAATTTAGCTAGGTCAAACAACATGAAAACTATATATGAAATAACAAGGAAACTTTTTAGGTAAAAGCAAAACAAATCAACACAGATAAGAAATAAAGGAGGAAATTTACTGAAGACAGAACGCAATATTATAAACAGATCGAAAGAAAGTTTCGGTGTTTTATGTAAAGGAGCAGGAAATGAAAATAAAGATTATTAACAATTAGACAAATACTAAAGAAATAACAGAAGTAGTAACAAATAATGGCGGTATTTTAGAAAATCTAATAAAAAAGGTGAGAAATAGTTAAGGACCTGATTTACTCCTTATTGAACAAAATATGCAACACAGAAAAAATACCCCAAGAATGAATTCAAAGCCTAATTATAAAAATCCCAAAGTAAAGGGATATCACACGCTGTGAAAACTGACACGTTATCAAACATCACTAGCAAAACTGTGAGTATTCTTGGCTTTTACAGACTGTATATACAATTGTTCTGTTATGTCTGCAAATGTTCTTTTATACCCATCTTTCGTATTTTCTACTTTCACTTCTACGTTATGTTATTTTGACCTCTAATTTTGGAAGTACCAAGTAGTGGTCGCTTCCTATTTCAACTTCTTTGTATAACATTGTATCTTTTATTCGGTTTAATTTTGCTTTTCTTTTAATAGCTTAGACTTTTTTAATCTTCCCGAGGACGTTGTATGTTGAATTATGGATATTTGGTTGGGGCATAGCTTGCTGGGAAGCTTTTTTGAGAGTACAGAACAACATAGTTGGTGCTTCATTGATTTCCTTTTGGTTTTTTGATGTTAACCTTTAGATTTATGTTTTCTTGAATGTGGTCTCTGTGTATTTCCCAGTTAGTTCTTCTGTTATGTACTTTGACAACTTGCTTTTTCTGGATAGCGCAATAACTAACAGTCCGCTACATTTGGTGAATGATCTGAGGAAAGGTCGTAACTTGGGATGATATCCATATAAGGTGATGAGATACCATTTATTATAAGAAAAGTCTACTAAATCAGGAGTTTTGTGGGGATTGGTTGGCAGTAAGTGGAAGTGCCAGTGGAGAGGAAGAAATAACTCTGCTCTGCAGGAGGTTTGCTAGCTCTATGGCTTTTGTAGTTGTTATGCGGGATACCCATGGGGTGTTTTTACTATTGAAGTCTTCTCCTGTGATGAATTTAGTCCCTAATGTATGGAAGAAGTCTAGAAAATGCTCTTTTTGATTTCGTGGCGAGGTGGGTAGCATATGGATGCAACTGTTAATTCATAAAGTAGCATTTTAATTTGTATAACTGTGGCTTGTAGATGGGCTGTCTAGTTTTTAGGTGGGGCAAAATGGCTGGTAGATTTTTTGGTATTATCCGGATGGTTGGTAAAGTAAGTTGAATAGTTAGATTAAAATAGGATCTGTCTGTGAAATTAGTCTCTGCTGTTAGCAATATATCCACAGAGTTGTTATGAAGGAATATTTCAACTTCCTGTTTGTGTTGTAGAAGGCCATTGGCATTCTGCTGGGCCATCTTCACGAATTTAGGGAATTTTATTGACCACTGTTGAGAGAATGTTCAATACCATGCTGTTTTACTGCATTGATTGCTGAAACATTGACTTGAATTGTTTTAGAAATTTGCTCATAAGGGAAGAAATATTGTCATCATGATGTTAATTGCCTGACTGTTGATGTATTTTGCTAGATGTTTGGCCTGCCGTGTTGTTAGGCTTTTTCAATAATCTGTGATAAAATTTGCATCCTCTGTATCCTTACTTTGCATGCAGTTGGACGTGCTCTGTGATCCTCTATATCTCACACAAACAAATGGCATGTTGCAATAAGTTTTTGTGTATCCATATTGTTGACAGCACATACACTTTAGACGGTTCTACTGCAATTAGTTGGTTTTGAATTTTAGTTATGTTAGAAATGCATTTATTGTTGGTCGCCGGTTCTAGATCTACGAAAAACATGTTTAGTGGCTCCTTTGTTACTCTACTTTTTACATTTAAGATGGTTCTGTACTCTAGATTACTCAGTTTACGTAGAATTTCTTTTGTGTCTGATGAATAATGAAATTTTTTGATAATTTTGTATGCTTGTTTTTTTTTAAAGTTGATGTGTATGATGAACTAATTATATCGTTTCCTCTCGTGTAATGAATTCACTTTCTGCATGTGTCTGGGAGACTACAATTGATTTTTATCATGTTATCAGCTAATGTTTTTGTAGAATATTGCTCAATTTCTGCTATATCTCTGAGTTTATTAATTATTTCTTGATAGTTTAACACCACATAGATGAGGATTGGAGGATGTTTTGGGCTTTTATTGTCTGCTTGTTTTGTCATTGGATATTTCAGCTTCTTCATTCAAGGTAATATTGTGGCTGTTGGAAACAATTATTTTTCTGCTTTTGCCTATTTAAAATTTGATCATGGGTTTTTGTTTCTATCTTGTTCAGGGGTTTTATTATCACTTGTAGAAGATTTATGATAGTATTAGGGAATAATATTTGATATGGTTGTTGAGTATAATGGGCAGGTGAATTTACAAGTTGTTGTTGCGATAAATAGTAATTGGTATCACTTGATGTTGGCTGATTCACTTGTTGAGAGTTTTAAAATTGGGGTAATTGAGGGTTAAATGGGACAGCTTGTACAACATTATTATTTGGAAGGTACAGCTGGATGTAAATAACTTGATCATTATAAGCCGATAGCATGTTTAGTTTTTAATATTGTCTTGAGGTTATTTTTAATACAAATGGATTGTACTACGTAGTATGATTAGCTCATAGCAGCGGTTACTTGTTTGTCGCAACGCACTTGATGAGAGGGCTCTTGAAGACACTTGTTTACGATAGGGAACTCATGCGAAAACTACAATATATTTAATGAAGTAAAAATGTCTTTGATCGCAAATCATCTTCAGATAGATTAAATTGTTTAAAGATACGAGACACCCATGCAGAAATAACCAGTAAGTGTTATTACTGATATATACAACACTCAAAGATAGAGAAACGACGTTCAGTGGTATACCTTTCATGTCAAGATTTAAAATTTTATCCACATAAAATCATGTGTATTCAAGTGTTAGATGAAAAAGTATACCGCACTTCTAAAATTTATTGGAAGAATGTTGGAATATTGTGTAGAAAAAAATATTTGACTATAGAAAGTGATTTTTTTGGGTGACGATTTGGAGAACTATTTTTGAATTTGACTATGTGAAAAAAATGAAAATACCGTTACTCTTATTTTATCTCGCTACATACACATGATCAACAATTATCTCTGACCAATACTGTGCAAGGGTAGAATGGTCACGGAATGTATAATTACGGGACGATAATGCTACTTCCCACGCAGTAGGAGTCTAAATTAGTGATTTTCTGTTTTGGCAATGTGCTCTTTTTTAAATTAAAAATTTGAGGATGCAAGACAAATTTTAAACAGAAGTTTGAAACATTAAGAAAAATATAATTCACCCTTTTATTTCCATTTCAAGAAATATGCGATTTCTTTATTGACCTTGTACGAGTATACAAAATTAACTTATTTATCACGACAGCGGTACCTCCAGAAACCATTTTTTGATAAGCCTTAATATATTTATAAAGGTATGTGCTTTGCCTGCATTCAGCCGGTTGCATAAAGCACAAAGACTCGCTTTGAAATGCCTCGCCCATCAAAATCTTCGTTTCCGCCACGTTAAAGCTGCACTCATCTCGCTGCTTGGGCGCTACAGCTGATTCTCTTCAAAGAACAAGCCGAGTCAAGGCCACAATTCAATCGATTACGTGCTACACTGCCACCGTTTGGGGTTATGCGGCCAAGTCGTGCATCACTGCACCTAATCGAATGCTGCATTACTGCGCTCTAATTACAGATTTTAATATTTCAAGAACGCATTTCTGCTGCCATTAACTTTGCAAGGGTTATGGGCTAGCATAGTGTTAGGCTGTTATCGAGGCGGTCTAATTTATGTATTAAGAGTTGCAGTTTTAGAAATGAATGTTAATTTTATCATGTACATCATAGATTAAAACTGTACACAGAAAAATGAATAACAAAAATGTTTTGCCGGCCCTCAGTTTTTCAATTAACTAATTGTTATTGATTACAATTAGATTAGTTTATTCATAGATATATTATTTAAGTTTTACTAAATACTGCTCCAATGGCTTTTTAAATGTGAATAGAGCAGATAATTCTAAAATTGATTTTTCAGATATTTTAAGCTGCCATATTTGTTTTTTAGTTGTTTTGTGTTAGTGGAAACGAACATGATGATAGGGGTAAACAGGATTTTTTAATTGATATTTGTTATCTGTTATTTCTATGCAAACTTTGTTTCAATTTACTTCCCAAGTTTTATGTTAGTTACACTAATATGCAAGGTTTTGTTGTTTTGAAATGAAGAAGCGTATCAGAATGGATTTTTCCACAATTCCAAATTTTTTTTTTATTTTGTAACTTATTGAAAATTTACAATCTACTTCTTTAAGAGTATTAAGTAAATAGGATGTATGTCTTTGACTTGGAAGGAGAAGTGTTCACTGACAATTCTCCTTATGGTTCACTAGCACTTAGTGTTGTTGGGGTACGTCTGCAGGCCAGGTTTTGTTGAGTCTTCTAATGACCGGTTTATCCCCGTAGACGTTATCTATGAGATCGTTTGGATTTCCTGTAATCCGGTGTCGGTAATTGGCAGAGACTGTAGTGATTACGTCCGTGACGTGTGGAATTTGGAGGTCTTGGTGGAGCAGAAGTTGCTAACGTACCATGGAGCGTTAACAATTGCACGGAGTGTTTTGTTTCGGAACGCTTGAATTGGTTTTAATCGAGTGGGCTTGGCACAGCCCCAAAGCTGGATGCCGTAAGACCATATGGGTTTCAGAATGGTTTTGTACAGTAGGAGTTTATTTCTGATGGAAAGTTTTGATTTGCGTCCCATGAGCCAGTACATTTGTTTGCTTCCTTTTCGTTTGAATGTGTTTCTGCCACGTTAATCGTTGGTCTAAATTCAGTCATAAGTATTTTACTTCGGTTTTTACAGGTATAGGAGTACAGATTTCTCTACGATTGGTAAAAGTTACATGAACAGATTTAGTTTGATTAATAATGATTCGCCACTTGGGAGTACCATTCGCTGAGCATGTTGAGTTGGGTTTGCATGTTATGGGAGGAGGTTGCCGGATCATGGTCGGAGATCATGGTCATGTCGTCCGCAAATGCCGCAATGATAGTGTAATGCGGGACGGGTAATCCGGCAATTCCAAAAATGAGGTTCAAAATTTCCACAAATCATGAAAATGATATACGGCAACATTTTTAACGTGTGAAAATGTTCTCTGGAGGGACGGAATGAATGTGTAAGGAATAAACATAAATACATATTTGACAGCAAACATACTTAACATTTACCACTGAGCTTCCTTTGAAACTTCCTCTTCTTGGATTGTCTTTGGTCTTCGTCCTTCTCTTTTCAACACCGAACAATAGTCTGCTATCATATGTACAATCCACTTTTCTTGGTATCTCTTTTCCATCAATTGAATATCTTGATGGAAGCTGTCGCCATATTTTTCCGTAAAATTACCAAGATTTTCAAGAAATTAATTTATATGAGCATGAAGAAAGTGAACTTTACCCAAAAAGTTTTGTACCACATTTCTGAATGGAGTCCATGCCTGCAATTCGAACTCACTCATGGTTTTCTCAAATATGTTGTCCGTCATTAATTTTCGTATTTGTGTGCCAGCTTTATTTTTCCAGGCGCGATTGATGAAAACTAAACACCAAGATACTAAAAGCATTTACTGTCCCTGCTTAAAGCTGTCACAAATTGCTTTATTAAGCCAAGTTTGATGTGTAAAGGCGGCGACAGTATTTTCGAGGGATCAACCAATGGAAGTGAAACAACGTTTTTTTTTTGCCAGGTGTGAATGTACTTCTGACTGGCCACTGCTTCTGAGCCCAATATTCCGCCCCTGCTCTGGAGCCCCATTCACACAAAAAACAAGGAATTTTGGTGTTGCCTGCTTGTTGGCCGAGCAATATTCCAATAACCTTAAAATCTCCTCACAACAGAGTATTCACTGCACATTTTCCAGCAAAAATGTAAGGTTTTCATATGTTTCTTTCAGTCATGTTTATCTATTCTCATTACATATTCATTCCGCCCTTTCAGAGAAAATTTGTGGAAAAACCCGACGTGTACGGAATTTTGAATCTAATTTTCGGAATTTGCGAAAAAATATATTCCAACATACCTTTTCATTTGAAAACAACAGAAAAAAGTTTCAACACTGCAGATTAGTATTATCTAGCCCGTATATTTACCAAAGGTATTTCTGACATATACAATAAAATTAAAAGTAACTTAGGCCCATAAGCAAATCACTCCCTAATGATAATAATTTTGAGTACAGATATTATTTGGGAACTTTCGTCGTTGAAACTTTATATCACTAAACTGGACTGAAAGCTATTCCAACTTTACGTCAACGAGAATGTCAATGCAGCACATAGAATGCAAATATTTAATGAAATTGGCGAAACTGTAGAGTATTTCACTAGGCTCATTCAAGAAGTCTGACAAGCTACTCTGATCACAAAAATGCATCTGAAATGCACAATATGCTGCTATTTATAAGGCAACTAATGTTATGTTGTTCGGAAAGTTGGTGCTGATTGTTTGCAAAATTTAAAGGTAAAATTTTTATGTGTCCATGCTTCTTTATGTGTCCATGCTTCTTTATTCAATTATGTATTCACCATTAGAGATTTCATTCTTCCAGAATTTCAAGGTGTTTTCTTATGACTTTGAAAGATTTAAATTCTTGCCGTTAAAAGAATTTTCCAAATGAAAATCTAAATGTGTAATGTTTGGTGAATATGGTTTGTGAACCAGCACATCTCAACAAACGAAGCAATCACAAGTGTCATAAATGGAAAGGAAAAATTTGAACCACTGCATTTGATAAAGCACTAACTAAGACGCACAATGAGCTAAGAATTTTCTATGCATGGGTTTATGCCAATATGCATTCTTCAGATCTGACTGTCGATCAAATGATGCCCTTTGTTTCTTCATCGTACTTTAGATTTAGGTTTGGTACGACAACTGTTCTCTTTGTAATAAAGTAGCTTTTATAAGATGTTCTTGCTGCAAATTATTGCTATACTTTGATAATTTCTTCATAATAACCCAAATTTTAATCTTGGTCATTATTATTGTAAAACATACATACCGTGATATTTCAACTTTGTTATTTCGGACCTTCCAAACTGATTGATGATTAACACTATTTATGCAGCATTTCCATTAGTGTGAAAACGAATAATTTCTGCGAAAACTTCAAAGTCGAATATTTCAAAAACTTCTTTTAAATCTATCGAATGCAGTGGTCAAAAGTTTCTCTTTCCATTTATGACACGTGTGGTTGCTTTGTAAGCTCCAACAATTTTTGTCGGGTACTCAAATAGAGTTGAGGTCTAGTATTATCCTGACGGAACACGTCACCCCTCATATTACCTTTATTCGGTCTGTACTTAATTCAATTTATCGACTGTCGTTTGGTAGGAGCTCATAATGCAGGATTCCTTTCTAATCCTACCAGATACAAAGCATGACTTTCTTTGGATGAATAGCTAAGGGTGGTTTATGACGCTGACCTCAGAATCTTTTTCGCTTAACAATGTAAATGATCTGTTCCTCATCACTCGCCACTTAAAAAACGGTGCGTTTTTGTTGCATTGTGCAGCGTATTACAGACGGAAATGATCTATTTAATATCTTTAGATTGCATTGTGTGGAACTCGAACATCCTAGCAATTTATGGAACTAAGCTTTACTTAATGCTCTTGGACGGTGGTTTTCGATAGGCTACTACATAGTTGTTGAGGATAAGTATACTTAGAAACTTAATAAAAAGAGCAAAGGGAACAGGCAAACAACTGTATATAATTTTCGTAGGCTGAAAAGCAGTTTTCGATAACATAAAGAGGACCATATTATCGAACTGTCTAAAGAAATTAAGTTACAGATAAATTACTCAGGGTGGTGATAAGTATCTACAAAAAGAATAATTCAAATCGAGGGGAAAAGATCAAATTCATTAGAGATGAAAAAAGGAATAAAACAGGGAGCTAACCTGAGCCCACTGCTTTTCATTATTGTGATGGATAGGCTGCCGAAGAATACATGGCGAAACGCACCAAAGATTTTTGTAGGATACAAAAACCGTAACCCAATACAAATAGACAAAATGTTATATGCGGATGATATAATATTAATAGAAGATACACTCAGTAAGGCAGAAAAGTTAATTATGTATATGGAAATCAGATATTGAAAAACTAAAAATGGATATAAACACGAATAAAATGAAAGTTATGATAATAAATGGACAATTTGAAGTTGAAGTTGACCGTCGGACAAATAGCGGCAGTGGAAGTAATTTGCATGAATTTGGTTTTGTTGTCGTTAATTAGTCAACACTTTAACCATAAGTTGATTTAAATGTACTTGGAGGAGTTTCCTAGCTCTATTTGGATTTTCAAGAATGAATACAATGGTAGTGTTGTCAGCAAATCTGGTAATTAGGGTGTTATGTGTTTTAGTATATCAGACTTAAATATAAGAAAATGGGTCGGTTCTAATAAGTATAACAATAGCAGTTAGATAAGTAGAATAATAGGATAATACGTGCTTGGAAGTGGTTTTAACTTTTCTTGTGTATTGTACTAAGTGTTAGTAATACATCGCTGTTGTGTAGTATTCTTCTTTTTGAGGTATTACTGTCGAAAGGTGTACTATTTCTCACATTTTTTAAATAACAACTTTGAATACTTAGTACGGGAAGTAACTTAATTGGCGTATAAGACGTTTTCTGTTAAGGTAGTTTACTAGATTCCAATACAATCAGGATGTGAGCCTACCATTCCAAACGATAGATTTTTTAGACGTCTTTAATATTTTGCTCGCTGTAGGAGCTTTAAACTGTTTCAGTTCTTTAATTTTTAGTTTTAGATAAGATATGAGAGAAATTTTGTAATGAGGGGTATCTGACATGCTACATCTAGAAATACTTCAGTCTTTTCTTTTTCAGTCTGATCTACACAATGTATTCGTGTCTAATTGGTGAAATGTGAACGTGAAATCTTTTTAGTTTGTTAGTTGCTCTCCAGCTAGAGCAATCTTTTTTACTTGGGTTGCTAGTGCAGTTTTGGGAACGTATAATTTTGTGTTCTTTAAGAGTTGTTCTGAGTTTTTGAACTAATCCGTTTTGCCATCTGTATTTCGCGATTTTTTCCATTTTACCCGAGCTCAGCGTTTTTAAGACGCTGGTTTTCTTATGTATAGGGGAATATTATTACTTTTGAATGACTCCTTATCTGGGTTAGGTCCTACGCAGCTTCCTAGAAGGGATTGGTTGCATCAAACTTTAGACTAATGTTTTCTTCAATGAAGTTTTGAAACGCATCCTAATATGTTTTTTTGTTCGTTAAAGTATATACCACTTCTTTTTTTACTATATGGCTACCAACGACATATGATGATTTGACTTTTTGACTTTGGTATAGTTGGTAGATACTTTTTTTGGATCTGTTGGCTTGTTTAGAGAGAAGAAATCGTAATTGTTGACGGTTATAGTTTTAAATTCAGTGAGAAGGGTAATTATCTGAACTACTAAACGTTGCGACATTTATTCCTGCGCGACAGTAGTTTAAACATACCTTTACGGTACTGCTGCTTGTCAAGCCGCTTGAAGTAGTTCACAACGATGTCTTACAGTTCCCCGCTAAAAATTTCTTCAAAGGTCCGAATTGATTTGCCATGTGATGTCTTGCACCACGCAAAAGTTTAACTCCTTCGCGTAATCGTCCCGGCCTTTTTTCTTCTAATGACTGTATGCAATTTCTGGAGAGTTTCGCAGTATCTACCGCTGTTAATGCAGGAGGACACATCCTAGAACACTGTGGCCATGGTTTTCCGGGCAGATGATCGAGTTTTGCATTTTTATTTGAACTGGGTAAGCTGGAAGTTTCAGATATTCGTCAATTGTGCAGTTGCCATCCGTGTGCGAGGTCTTTGGTCTGTATCTTTTCTTTTCCAGATCATCACTCAGCTTCGTTCGTCCACCTTTAAATTTTTCGCAACAAACGCCGAATTCTTTTCGGTTTAAATTTATTTCAGAAGCTAATAATTATTGAAAAAGAGTTGAAATGGAGCAAATATAGACACATTAGAACATAACAATAAAAAAGAGAAACTAAAAAATGTATAGTTATAGTTAAAAGAAAGGAAAAGAAGACTAAACAGGCAAAAAATGGACACGAATTTAGTTGATTAAAATTGTAAAATGTAAGAATGTAAGAGGAATGTTTTACAAAGGGACATTAGAAGATTTGGAAGCTGAAGTAGGGAAATATAATATCTACATACTGCCTCTGCAGGAAACTAAACAAAAATAAATCTCTAGCAAATTTAGAGAAGTAAATCCTCTGTAACAGCGGAAATAAAAACAATATTTGGAACAGGTTTTCTAGTAGCAAGAAAAGTAAAGTTATAAGTGCCTATTTTCAACATAAAAACATATACAAAGGGACCTGATGGTAAAGCGATAAATCAAGTAAATCACATAATAATAGACGACACATTTAGAAGAGCTATTAAAGACGTAAGATGATACAGAACGGCAATAATAGGATTCGACTACAAACTGTCGACAATTAGAATGTATTAAAAAAGAATAAAGTACAGATAACGCCGAAGGATTTTCGTAGAATAAATATAAGAGAAGAGAAAGCAAAATATCAAGAAAATAAAAGAAATATTGCTAATTAATACAAAGAAAGAACTTATGAACCAGCCGTGGGAAAATATAGAAACGATTTACAAAAATTAGCAGAAGAGATACTAGGAAAGAAAGAAGAAAGAGAGGGGAGAGATTGGTTTAATAATTAATGTAAGGAAAATGGGTACAAAGTACAAGAAGCAAGATTAAAAATGCTACCAACAGTTCTGAACATATAGAAATCTACAGAGATGAAAAGAGAAAAAGTGTGCACAGAAAAATAAAGAGAGTATATTATGAGACCAAATTACGGAATCTGGAAGAATACTACCAAATAAACTTTATTTTGTAAGATCAAAAGAGAAAATTAGTTGGAGATGATACAGAGAGGGGAAAATATGAAGAGATTACTTTAAAACATATTATATCCAAAACAAGCCATAAATGAAAAGAAAAAGAAAACGAAGAAACTATAACAGTGCAGACGAATCAGGAAATAAAGAAAATGGTTGGACAAATAAAGAGTAGGAAAGGGATAATGATAAAATAAAGGTAACTAGCTAAAGAAAAAAGAATACACAATATATAATAAATATGTATAAAAATACATAACTAATAAACGAGATATAGCAAAAGAAAGAAATGCAAAGTTATGGAATGAAGCAATAGCAATACACTACATAAGAAGGACGATGAGTCAGATTGCAAGAATTATAGATATAGAGGACGAAATGCTAGCTATATTAATTACGTAATAGATTACAAGCGTACTCAGACAAACATACTGGAGAGTACCAATGTCGTATCGCTCAGTATTGATCAAATTTTTATCTGAAAAGATTAGAAACGGTATGTGGAGGATATAATTTAGATGTATATGCTATTTCCGTGTATTTATAGAGCTTGCAATTCTATAAATGAAGAAACATTGTATGAAGTGATGAAAGAGATGGAAATACCGAACAAAATAATAACAATAGACAATTAAACAGTAAGTAAAAGTTAACAACTTAATTTCTGAATCTTTTAAAGCAACAACAGGACTATAACAAGGCAATACGTTACTTAGAACACTTTTTGATATAATTTTTGAGAGAGTTATTAGAGAAAGTGTAATAAACCATATGGGAACAAGAATAAATAAAAGCCGTGAATAGTCAGCATACGCTGACTATATTGTTGTTCTGGCAATAACAAAAAAGAGAGTTACAAAAGAATTACAGTCGAAGGCAAGCTAAGTGGGTCTAAGAATAAATGAGGAAAAGACAAAATGCCAGTATATGGGGTTGGAAATTGAGAAAAAAATTGAAAATAGAAAGAACTCTGTTTCGTGCATTTAGGAGTACGGTTAAATGAAGATGGAGATAACACAGTGGAAATAACACCAAGAATAGTAAAATATGATCGTTATGGGGATGGGTTAAATAAACTTCTGAACTTAAAAGATATATTTAGAAAACCAAATTACGAATATACAAGCTGTTTTACTACCGACAAGTTACTTACCGATACGAAACGGGTACGAAAAAATTGGAGAATGTGGAGGGAAACAATAAAGCAACAATTGGAAAAGGAGAACAAACGAGTTGGGATTAATGTATGTTGAAGCCAGAAGTGCGTAGTTTACAAGGATGCAAAGTTTATTGTGGCTAGGAAATATAGAAAGAAGAGAATAGTGAAGAAAATACTAAGCCTAAAGCCCGCACTAAATAGAAGGCAAGTACGATCCCAAAATCAGATTGTTGCAAGCCGTGGAGAAGGTGCTCTAAAAGGAAAAAAAAGTATACCAACTGGAGAAGGAAAGTAAAGGACAGAAGAGCGTAGTTGAGAATTCTTGAACCATGGGCTTAAATGACTACATAGGTTCCCAAGATAAATTTTAAGATTAATCACTCTTGAGAAGATATGTTCCAAATTAGGTAATTAAGCAAAATATATAACAATTCAGAAAACAAATGCAAGGAGGGATAAACATATTATGTATTTTTTAAATATTACTCATTATTTTTAATTTAATGTTATTATTAATAAAATTTTGTTACCATAGGGTAAAGTAAATTCGTTTGATAAATCAAAAGTACGAGGTAAGAAAAATAATGAGACAACCGAAAGTGTGCTAGAATGGACAACGTTGCTGTTTGTCCATTTTCTGGCCAAAATATGAACAACCTTGTGCCATTATTTTTTACCCAAGACTTCTTGCTGTAACATGAAAAAATACAAACCTTATATAGAACATTTCTTATCGAGAACCTACATTCTCAGATAATATAAGACCTTTTCAGAGGGTTAAAAAGTGGAAGATGAACTTTGGAAAGAAGGAAAGCGCTTGTAATATTAAACCGTCGATTGAGTCCGAGTATAATTAGTAATTAGTTACATTTGAACTGGTTTAGCTTTAATTAGATGTTAACACTGGGTTTGGGTTTCAGAAAAGTGCACACCAAGACAGTTCCAAAGAACCTCCCGGCTAAGCAGAATACGAATGGAAGGGATGTGTGTCTTGATCGTATATCCCCCTTTGGGAGGAAGCTAGATTGGTAAGTACGTCACCGGCCAATGCGTCAGTGTAGCTTTTGCTAGTTAGGGAATCGACCATAAGGAATTTATACTGCTAGGATTGTGAATCAAACTATTCTTTGAAACGTAAAAAGCGTACGATCAGGCATTGTATGCACCACAAGAACGACGCTTTTTGTGTTTTAGTTTTTAGCAATACACCCCTCCCTAATTCACCTGATTTCAGCCTCTGAATTTTTTCCATAGCCTCAGTAGAAAAACTATTTTTATTTTGGTACTTTCCAGCCGAAGCTTTGAGGACTATTACGAACAATGAGAAAAGCGCCTCTATCGGTGTGCAGCTATTTAAGGAAACTACCTAGAAGGGGTTTTATAAAAATGAATGAAATTTGTGGTTAAAACAGTCATTTCATTATTTTACTACCAAAATTCACGTACCCGTTGATTTTCAAATATTATGCATCCATGTTCGAAGCGTACTAATTGAACCGGATTATTAATTTTAGTTGTTCCAAAAATATATAAAAACTAAAGAAACAATTTGTATCTATTACATCATAGGGCAAATTGATGCAACCAATTTCTTCTTAATAAGTAAAAATATTCAAAGGCGCCGTTTACATAAAGTTATCTAACATCTGAGGAAAATGTACAATAACACAACTTTAATAAGTTGAGGGTACATGTAGTACAAGAGAGTAGTAAAGTTTACAAGTTGTATATAACAAAACCGCGCAACACTAACCGCATGCTGATGACCAATAAATGAATGTCTGATGCGGACGTTCTAGTCACCTCTTCAAATACCAATGCATCTATCTAATTTCCACGTTTTAACAGCGTTAAAGGTAAACTTGGGCGATGTTCGTTTGTAGCTGAGCAGCATTTGCCCCGGCACGGCAGGAAGTTCAGAATTTATCTCCCGTATTTCGCTTCTGTATTTTCAGTTTGCGCTACAACCACAAATTTACCTAACAACTGCGAATTCTCACGTATATCGTTTGCATCGAGACAGACCAGACACCTCGAATAAATATATGCTTTTCACATACACACCGAAATGATTTACGTTGCTGTTTCGCAATTTTGCCTTCTTAAACAAATATTTCCCAAGGATGATTTTAATACCGCTTTATCTGGCAGCTATTTGCTATTCGCATAGCTTTTTCAGCTGCATTTGAGCAGATAAACTTGAGCGTTGCAAATTGCTTTTGTTTAAAGCTCGGAATAATTTTCAGCTAACGAGTTCTGCACTTATTTTGCCGCTCTAAGTCGGTGGAACAATAGTTTCTTGCCGTACATGCTGGGATTCGGTTTTATTAAGGGTAATCGATTTAATGACTGAAACGCCAGCGAGCATATTTAATGAACACACAGTACACATGCAGTTACCAGAATTTGCAACGGGCGTGGCTTTGCAATGGGAAAGCTCCCTAATTATTCCCGAACACGAAGTCCGTTGCATAGCTAACTGCACCGCTCTTAGTCAAACACGCCGATGACTCCTTTATTGGCTTACAGAATTACAACGAATCCGGTATAAATAATTTGAAACATTAATGATACCATTGAACAAAAACTTCTAGAAAATCACTAAATTGGTTTGTTATATTAAAATAATTTCATTTTTCTAAACATGGGTAAGTTAGCGATTATCTTGAATTTTGTTATTATATAATTAAAGGTTTTTTGCTTATTAAATAGTACAGGGTGGCGCGGAGCCAACTGGCATTTTTCAACTAGTCGTATATTATATACGGAAGCAGAGAAAAATAAGTAAAAGTGTATATAAATACGACCAAGCATGCCATTTATTTACTACAAGGTTATTTTTTGAAAACTAAATCAGGCTGATGGCCTCCGTTTACATCAATGCATTGTTGCAAACGCTTTTTAAAGTTGTTGTACACGCGCCTCCGTAGGTCCTCATCAATGGCTACAATTTCGTTACCAATGGCTTGCTTGAGTCCTTGAATACTCATGATATGCCTTTGGAACACACGGTCTTTCAGGAACCTCCACAGAAAAAAGTCTGGTACACTGAGATAGGGCGACCGGGCTGGCCAAGCGATTTCGCCGAAACGAGAAATGACAGTTCCGAAAATTATACGAACTACAGCCATACTGTTTCGCGCGATGTGGGCTGTTGCTCCATCCTGCTGGAAATATAGGTTTTTAGAGTCGATGCCAAGCTGTCATAACTTCCAACATAATCAGATAACGTTGTGAATCAACGGTCACTGTTTGTTCATTGTCATTTTCAAAGAAATACGGGCCTACAATTCCAAAAGCACCGACTCGCTCCATACAAAACCGTCACTTTAGGAGAGTGCAAGAGCTTTTCATGGAGTTCCTTAGGCTTCACTGATGACCAGTATCGCATGTTCTGTTTGTTTACCCAGCCAGAAACATGAAAATGTGCTTCGTCGGTTATTAGCGAACGGTGACCCTTAATTCAAAACGTCATTATGTGTATGTTGGAAGGCTTTGTTGAACAAAAGTTACGACAGCTTGGCATTGACCCTAAAAAACTTCTATTTTCGGTAGGGTGGAGCAACAGTTTACATCTTGCGAAATAGTACGGCTGTAGTTCGTAAAATGTTCGGAACTGTTATCGCTCGTTTCGGCGAAATTGCTTGGCCAGCTCGGTCGCCCGATCTCCGTGTTCCAGACTGTTTCCTGTGGGGGTTGTTGAAAGACCGTGTGTTCCAGAGGCGTATCATTTCAAAAATAACTTGCTCTTTTGAAGCGTAATTTATAAATTACCAGGTGATTTAAATTCGTAACTGATGATTTTTTAATAGATTACTTTGAAGAAAAAAAAACTTAGTTTACTTTAGATACTTTTTCTACTCGAGAGAACTTGTTTTTCACATTTCTTTGCATTGAAACATAAGGGCCAAGGTTCACCATACAAACCATTAATTATTCACTATCATTGGAACCAAGTCATTTAGTTAAAAATGTAATCACAGTTTGATACCTGATTTTCAACATTGTACAAAATTACGCGACACCACCAATTCAAATGACTGTTGTTACGCGATTGAGGCAAATCGGCTGCTGGAATTTTTAAGAACGTTTAATTGAAGATAGCGCTATTTGAAAGTATCGAAATTTTGTTTCTATTAATACTGGAAGATAGTCGATTCCAAAATTTGATGATTACCTGATAACAAAATATCTTGTGAACTTTGAGTACCTTGTTACTGATATTAGAGTAATCTTACGATAGTTTTAAGCAGGTTCCTATCATAACTACTCACTACTCTAGAGGAAGCCTCTCTAAATAGTAATTTTTAGTGATTACATCGTTAAACAAAGTCTTGGTCTAGAAATATCAGTAATTTGCATACCAAGAACGCTTGGAATAATTGTTTGTTGTTGAACAACTACGTTGTTACAAAAAATATTTTATTTACTACATGTTATAAAGTTACGTATTATTCAATAACTTCATAAGAAGTCAATTACCTGACTGTATTATTTATGTTAAAGTTAATTTCGTGCTAACTGATAGTGTGTTAAGATCACGAATGATTATTATTTAAAGGATTAACGTGCACCGACCTCTTGAGGAAATTTTATTATCTGTTCACATTAGATATTTTGGAAAAAAACCTGTTAGAAGCTCCAGTGGCCTCGTCACCAATCTTATCTAGAATAAAAAAAAGAAGCTCCTCTACTTTTATAGTTAAAAGGGAAAATTAAAGAAATAAGTGTGAAAATATGTGTAGTAATCTTGACATCCTCATGGTTAGTTAGGATACACTGCTGAAATCAGGAGTGCTGTCAAGAGAGTAGGGAATCGATACTAAACGTGGTCTTAATACAACTCATCTAGAAAAGGAACGTTATCGTCTCTACTGTATGGACAAACCTAAATGCTTTGCCGAGTAGTATCCGTACCAGCGTTTACGTTAAGGATAGCAAATCTGCGGCATGCATATGGCATATTAATTATTAAGTGGCGAAGCGAAGCAGAGTCGCTTACTAACTTCTTGTCCGTCTGTCCGTCCGAGCAATAACTCGAGAACGGCTGGGAATTTCCAAATTTTGTTTTCACCAATCGACAGGTAACCAAAAAGGCTTATTTGCTAGTGATTTTGAAACTGATTGGTCAAAGGCCAGCTAGAGGGTTCTCAAATTTGGGAGACTGCTTCGCCACTTCGCTATGCGTTTCAAGCTTTGCAGGTTTATTTATAAATGCTATATATAATCCAAAAATTTTAAAAAGAAGAAACCAAAGTGAAACCTTGGCTAAAAAACTAAAAATAATTACATACTTCTGGGTTAATAATTAATGAAGCTATAATGATTTATCTTACGTTAAAATATGATTTAAAAGACTCGGAACGAACTAAGGTGACGATAGTAAACAAAAAACAGGGATTCTCAAAATATCAAGGAGATCAAATGTGAAGAAGTATTAGAAAAAATAATACTAAATATATTTAGGTAGTATTATGATGGACGATAGAATAATAAATATTGTAATCAATCTACTGTGCGATACATAATAAAATGATATTAGGACACAATGCTATAGTGGGATAAAAATGAATTCATGAATATATCCAAGCAGCGCCCATAAAAGGTAAAAGCCTTCCATATGACCTAACCGTCATAACTTAAAAAATAAAAATTTTGAATCATTCTCTCATACATTGGTACACACGTTTTTTGTGGGACGCGATTACAATAGCAAACATACCTTATAGAGCTCAAGCCTTACAACACCCAAAGACAGAGAATTACTGAATTATCGACTAGCACCACAATATACTGCCCCACCATTTCAGGCAAAATTCCAAGCTTATTGTATTTCTTTATGACCAATGGAAATTTCTCAACTTATATCTTACCAAGCTACAACCTGTTTTCAGACGACATCCCAATAATAGCTGGCATAAGTGCTTCTATTATAACGAGGAAACCAACACCTGGATTAGACGACTATAAAACAAATTATTAGGTAGCAGATAGGTACTTAGGTAGCAGATAGGTACTCCTATGCGATCCCGGCATGGAACAGACCTATTACAGGGACGCGACCCTGCCTTATGCGAGCAATGATTTTGCCCCTACCTCCACTTCTGGGGGAAAATCATTTCCTACCCTTTACACCTACCCATCTCCCCTACCTACCCCATCCCTTACCAAACTCGCCAACACGCAATGGCAAGCGTGGCGTTTTTAATGCCAAATACCCCTCATTCTCTTTAACTATGGTAATGTCAGTATCCAAAACAAAATTACCCCAGGTGGGTAGAGCTCAAAGCTCAGAATCCCACACTGATCTTTCAGTTTGTCCCAAGGATTCTGGGGGGGACAAGACACTGATACATAAGAAGAAATGTTCACTCCTAGTAGCCACCTATAACTGCAGATCCCTACTAGATGATTCACAACTATATGATCTGGAAAACGAAGCAAGTAAAATTAATTGGGACATATTGGGACTTGCAGAAGTAAGGAGAAAAGGAGAAAGCTATATCACTCTACCATCAGGAAATGCACTAATGTATAGCGGCCATGAAAGCGACAGTCAAAGAGGAGTAGGTTTCCTTGTTAAGAAATCAATAACACCAAATATTATTAGCTTCAAAGGAATATCTGAACGAGTAGCGTATATGATCATAGAAACATCAAAGAACTACCGCATAAAAATAATACAAGTTTATGCACCTACTTCGGCATATACTGACGAGGATGTTGAAATATTATACGAGGACATTATAAATGCGAGGAAAGAGGGAATGTCTAATCTTGATATAGTCATGGGCGACTTCAATGCGATTATAGGACATATAAAAGAGGAGGAAGAATACATCGGAAAATATGGATTTGGCGAAAGAAACCCAAGAGGAAATATACTAGCAGCTTTCCTGGCAGATCAAAAATTGTACGCCATGATCATCAAAATCACATCAAATCATCAAAAGTACATACGACAATCATTGCTATTAAAGGAATATAATGACAACAATCTAAACCAAATATCTCGTGATCTGACACTAGCATTAACAGAAGCGTCGGAAAAAATCACAAAGACGACATGCCAAAAGATAAATAAAATTACTCAACAAACAAAACAAAAAATAGAAGAAAGAAGAGAGTTATATAAAGAAGGAAAATATGCAACTGATGAATATCGAGAAGTGAGAAAAGAAGCGAGGCGTATGATAAGAAAAGATTTAGAAAAATTCTATGAAGAACAAATAGAGCAAGTAATAGAGGACAACAAAAGCATGAAGTGCCTGAAAAAAAGATATGGGAAACGAGAAATCATTGTAGTGAAAGACTCCGCCGGAACAGAAATAAGAAACAGACGAGATCCTAAAAACTACGGAGAAATACTATAAAACACTATATGGGTCGCACATTAAACAACCTGAGGGGCCAAAAGAGAATTCTAAAATAGTAAATGTAGGATCTGAGGATATGCCGGAGATCATTGAAGACGAAATTTTGCATGCCCTGCAGACGATGAAAAACAATAAAGCGCCGGGAGATGATAATATAATAATAGAAATGATCAAAGAAGCCAAAGAAATAGTAATCCCCAAGCTAAAAATCCTATTTAACATGTGCCTACAACAAGGTAGAATACCAGATAACTGGGATAACGCCGTGATAGTAATTTTGTTTAAACAAAGGGACGCATTACTATTACAAAATTACCGCCCTATCAGTCTACTTTCTCAAATGTATAAATTGTTAACAAAGATCTTGACTAACAGATTATCACAAAAATTAGATGATTATCAGACAGTAGAGCAAGCAGCTTTCAGAAAGGGATATGGTACCTGTGACCATTTACTTACTGTTAAAATTCTAATCGAGAAATCCATCGAATATAACCTGCCTTTGTTCATGGCTTTTATTGATTATGAGAAGGCGTTTGACTGCGTTGAACACTGGGCAATAATGAAGGAACTTAATTGTGCCAGAATAGATTCCCGATATACAGCACTGATAAGTAATATATACAAACACGCTACAGCAACAATTAAATTACATGCATATAGTAATAAATTCTCAATTGATAGAGGTATTAGACAACGAGACAATGTCTCCAAAATTATTTAATTTGGCACTTGAAGGAATATTTAAAAATCTGGACTGGTCAAATAGGGTATTAATGTAAATGGGGAAAAATTAATCATTTAAGATTTGCCGACGACGTAGTTCTATTTGCAGACAACAAAGACGACCTACAAATTATGATAAACGAATTAGAAAAAACGTCTAAGAAAATAGGTCTAAAAGTAAATTTGAATAAGACGAAGACAATGTGTCTTGAGAACCCACAAATAAACATAAATGGAACTATCCTAGAAAATGTCAACGAGTATATATATCTAGGACAAACTGTAACATTAAGGAAGGAAAACAGAGAACACGAGATAGATAGAAGAAGACGTCTGGCGTGGGCAGCTTTTGGAAAGCTAGCTTATATTTTAAAAAACAACAAAATACCCCAACGCTTGCGAAGTAAGGTATATGACCAATGTATACTTCCCATAATGACATACGGCGCTCAAACATGGACATTAACGAAACAAGTAAAAACAAAACTGGAAGTCACTCAGCGAGCAATGGAGAGAGCAATGATTGGAATTACAATACAAGACAAAAAAAGAAATAAATGGATAAGAGATAGAACTGGGGTCGCGGATGTAGTGAAAAGAGTGACGAAATTGAAATGGGAATATGCAGGACATACAGCTCGGATCAAAGACAGTAGGTGGAACGTTAAAATCCTCCAATGGAGACCATGGACAGGCAAGAGACAGCGTGGCAGGCTAATAATGAGATGGCAAGACGACATTCAGAGAGTAGCAGGACTGCCATGGATGAGAGTCGCACAGAATCGCGCTACATGGAAGAATTTGAGGGAGACCTATGCCCAATACTGGGCGCAATGAGGGTTAAAGAAGAAGAAGAAGAAAACAAATTGGGATACCTATCATCATGTATGATATTAATCCCAAAAATAAGGTCTTCAAAGTGCTGGGACCGCCGGGAAACTTTTCGCGCGTCTGTTGGTCACATCGCTGTGTTTGCTGCACCTCTCACTCCCAAGAAAACTATTGTTCAGCTTACGGGGACGGTCAGTTTTGGCTCGGCAGCCGTTAGCAATGGAATTCTTGCTTGCCACTACCGCCAGGTGCGAAGTTCGCGCAGTTATTCGGTCTTTAAACGCAAAAGGCGTTATAGCAATCTAAATTCATCACCAATTGACGGAAGTGTATGCAAAGTCGTACATGGATGTCGAAAACGTCTGCAAATGGGTAGGTGGTCTCATGAAAATTAGCGAAGAACAAATCATGCTTAAAAATCGGAGGATCACTCCAGATGATCTCTGCATTTTGGTTCCTGAGGTTTCTCGAAGGACTATTAATAGGTCTTTGACTTAAAAGTTGAAATATCGGAAGGTGTGCGCAAAATCGTTCCCGCAAATGCTTACAGAAGACTCTTCCCACGAACTTCTTCGGCATTATGCAGACGCAAAGGATAACTTTTTGGATTCGATTATCACGGGCGACGTAACCTAGGTGTCCCACTTCACACCTGAGACCAAACGGCAATTACGCGAGTGATGACATTTCTCTTCTCCCAAGCCGCGAAAATTGAAACAGGCACAGTCTTCCGGCAAATTTATGGCAACTGTGTTTTGGGATCGAAAAGGGGTATTGTTGGTTGACTTTATGGCTCGTGGGACCACAATAAACGCTGACAGGTATTGCGAGACACGTAAAAAACTCAGACGGCGATTCAGAACCGGAGAAGCGGACTGTTGAGTAAGGGCGTATGCCTTCTATACTAGAACGCTCGTACGACCGTCGCTCTCATGCAACAGTATGGATGAGACATAATCACCCAGACACTCTATATTCCGGACTTCGCATCTAGTTACTACTACTTGTTCCCTAAGTTGAAAAAACATTTGACTGAAATGTGCTTCAGCGACGATGACAGCCAGTAGTATAAGAAATGCACACAAAACCTGCCACAACACCTATAGAAATGCATCGACCGAAATGGCAATTTTATAGATCAATAGAGGAATATTCAAGCTTTAAAATGATGTATCAATGATTCAAAATAAGCTTTTTTTCTAATTCTAAAAACCAGGAGACCTTATTTTTGGGATATCCTCGTAATACAAAACACCGTAAATCTATCTGTAAGACTAAAAGTACCAGAAGATATAGTAAGAGAAATTGATAAACTAATCAATCTATTCTAGTAAGCTACCAAGCTAGTTACTCCAATTAGGTGAACCACGAAAAGCAACCAATAACGTACCATACGAAATAAAGAAACTAGTGGCCGAGAAAATACTAGATAATAGGTTAGCTTCACAATGAAGTTGCTCACCAGATAGCAGAACAAAATATAACCATCTAAACAATAAGCTAAAATCAAAACTGAATTAAACATATGCCTCTAATCTCACTAGGTAAGCTAATTCCGTTTGGAAGCCCATAAAAAATAAAAGAAAACTTAAAACATCAGCACTTCGCAAATGTTTAGTACATCTAAGACCGCAAGCGAAAAGCGATGAAGCAAAGGCCGATCTATTTACAAATCATCTCTCAGAAGTCTTTTCCCCACAAAACAACGAGCTGGTTCGAGAAGTAGAACGCGATCTATCTACTCCTGTCCTAGCGCAAGAAATAATGAAATTATTTACTTTAAAAGAAATTCATGATGAAATTAAGATTCTAAACTCAAAAATGGCGCGAGGTATCGACTTAATAACAAAAAGAATTTTAAAAAAGGACTTGTCAAAGTAATGTACATTTACAATTCTATTCTCAAATCATTAAAATAGCTCAAATAATAATGATACGTATGCCATGAAAAATCTCACAGATGAGGCATCCTATTGGCCAATAGGTGTGCTATCAACAATCTCAAAACTTTTAGAAAAAAATTTACTGAAAAGATTTAACAAGGACGTAAGTCAATACGGCTGGATCCAAGACCACCAATACGGGTTTCGCCAATCTCACTCTACTGTACAGCAGTGCCATCGCATCGTAAATATTATTAACCACGCGATCAACAATACTGCACTGCAATATTTCTAGATGAGAGCTAGAAGTTTGATGATATATGTATGGTATTCTGGCTTGTTATATAAAATCAGAAGAATTCTTAAACGCTGTTTCATTTTTCTGAAATCATTTTTAAATGAACGTGAATTTGAAAGTTTAATAGTGAAGCCTCAAATCGTTATAAACTTCTCTGAAGGATACCACAAGGAAGCATTCTTGGTCCGCTCCTGTACGTATTGTACATAAGAGATATTCCAGTAACCGAAGAAACGCCAATAACTATATTTGAGAACTTGGTCGAAGTATGGTTCAAAAAATGGAAAATTAAAGTCAACGAATCTAAATCGTTCAATTTAACATTTACTCTTCGGAAAGAACACTGTTCTGTATAACCCTAACTCAAACAGTCCTACAACAGAAAGAAAAAACTAAATATTTAGGATTACATTTACCTTTCAAAAAAAAGTGGAAACATCATAGTAAAATAAGCAAAATAAAACAAATTGATCTAAAAGTAAAGGAAATTGACAGAAAATATAAATTATCACTGAAAATAAATTGCTGATTTACAAAACTGATCAAGCCCATCAAGACATAAGCAATCGAGCTCTGGGGTTGTTCAAGTAAGTTATAGTTGTTATGCAGCAATGTCAATTCAAAATACTTACGAACATCAAATTATACCCTACATGCCAACCTTAAAATCCAATATGTCGATGAAGTCATAAACCAAAATACTAACAAACGCCATAAGAAATTGGAAGCCCATTCTAATCTACTACTAGAGTCTTTACTGCACCCCACACTCTACAGAAGATTGAACCGGTGATGGCCAATAGATCTTTGATGAAGCTGAAGTAACATCGTTGGACATGCAAGATTGTATATAGTAATCACATTAGCTTATAGAGTGTATTTCATTTTGATTGCTAATAAAATAAAAAATACAAAAATAATTGAGAATGCAATACGCAATTCTCTTTCTCCCAATTATACCAACAAAAACGTATTTCTACCAAAATCAATGTTCCGCAAATCATTTCTTTTATTGAGAAGGAATCCATGCATTATTTACTTTATAACGGAATATTTTTAAATAAATTTAAATTTGTATTTCATATATGGGCAATATTGCAATATATAAACAGAATATGTTTTTGTTATTGGTAGCTTTTATTCAACATTGTATTACAAACATTTTAAATAATCTTAAGACTTTAGATTGGTGCCTTAAAATTATTTTATCTTATTTTAATATTTGCAATGCAAAACTGAAACAACACAACATCTAAAAAATGTATAAATAAAATTACCTTTATATTTGCTCAAAATTAACTGAAATTCACCGTGATTTCGTTAGCATTACAACAATTGAGGTCTACTAAGGTGCGCCATTAACTTATTGATTAATTATATCATAGTTTCAGATAATGTGCTTCAAAGTATTTTCGGTTGCGGCGGTATAAGTTGCACCCGAGAAAGACTAATCGCTTTGTTCTCTGGGAATAAATCGCGGTCGTTGTCCTCGGAATATCCATTAATTTTGAAAGTATCTCTCGACACAGTGAGAAGGTGAAGTACTGATGTATGTCGTTTTAATAACACTAGGCTGCATCTGACGCCAAGCTAATAAAAAATTTCTCAGAACTCATTCGGAGCCGAGTGCCAAGTTAAATAACATTTCAGGGTGAAATCGTGTTGCAGTTTTAGTATTCAAGGCATAATTTTAATTTATTTTTAAATTGCTAATAATACTAAAATGTTTGTGTAACAGATATTTTGAAATAAACTTCAGTGGTCTGGTAGAAACAAATTGGTTATCGTAACGATATTAATTTATAAGTACGCCATTTATCAGTTGTGCACATGTAATAGGCAATCGATTTAAAGGGATCCTATCCTTGATACTCTATTCACTGATATTAATTTAAAGAATACGTCCCTAAAAAGGCAAAAACCCGACTGAGATACCCAGCTTATAAAAAATTATTAACTGATAATACGAGGCCTGGCCCTAAAATATCGAGCACGGCTTTTTTGTAGCCTGGCAATCGATGAGAGTATTAAAATACGTATGTGTGTATACATATTTTTTTTTCTTATTGTAACTTAAGTTTCAATGCTTTATAGTCTATGTATACATTAGTGGCACCATTCTTTACTGATGCCACGTTACAGCAAATCTTCTAAGTGTCATGTCCAGTCTTCTAGACAATGGCAATCACTATGGTCCATGCTTCACGGTCCTCTGCTCTGCGACAACTTTGCTCTATAGTTCTTAAACCTGTCCAATCTCTTATATTCTTCATCCATCACATCTGCTTTCTTCCAATTCCTCTACGGCCTTCGATTTTTTCTTTCATAATTAGTTGTAGCATTTGATATTTTTCTCCTCGCAACATATGACCCAGGTAAGCCGCTTCCTTTTGTTTGATCTTGGTAAATAATTCTCTATTCGTGTTAGTTCTCCTTAATACTTGCTTATCTGACACATGATCGGTCTATGGCATCTTCAGTGTAACCACATTTCGAATGCCTCTATTCCATTTGTCATGTTCATTTGCAATGTCCAACATTCCATTCCGTATAACAATACCGACGATATCTAGTATTTCGTCATGCGTTGTCGAAGTTTCTGGTACGTTATTATATAATACTCTTTTCATGGAATTAAGGGTAGTGCGAGCTATTTCTATCTCCTAATTTTGCAATCTGGACTGAGGTCCTCTGAAAGATTAGCAGCTATTTAAAACTCCTTCTATTTGTTTATTATTTATGTGTAAATTGACGTTCAAATGCTGTTGCCTACTAAACACCATGAATTTAGTTATGTTAATATGAATGCCTAATCCTATGTCGGTACTGTGTGTATAAATCTTGTTTAGGAGTCTGCATATCTTCAATGGTAGTAACACAGTATCATTCGCATATCTTATGGTTTTAATCGGCACATCATTAATCTCCACGCCCGATTCTTCGCCGCTTAATACTGCTTTAAATATACCATCAAGATATAAATTGAACAGCAGGGGGAAAATGATACAGTCCTGTTGCACTCCTCTACCAATCTTCACTTCGTTTGTCAATCCTTCCTCCAGTTGTATGACTTTGTTCCCAATATAGGTTTTTGATAATTCGAAGATCTTTTTCGTCTACTACAGCTGTTTTTAGTAATTGTATCAGCTCTCAGTATGTCTCACTTTGTTAAACGCTTTTTCATAATCAATGAACGCACACACGTCTTTTTGTTGGTCTCGACATTTTTGTAGAAGAACTGTAATTGTCAATAATACTTCACGGGTACTGAAATCATTTCTGAAGATAAACTGAGTGTTGTCCAAATGTTATAATAAATATAATATAAATAATATAAAGACCGTCAAGAGGCGACTCGTTAGGTTAAATAATCAGTAATCGCTATATTTTGTGGCAACAGATTTTTTTAGTACATAGGAATGAATACCGACTAACCATTCGTCTGGCGGTTCCCTGGAGTCATATATCTTATTAAATAATTCTACTACTACATTAAAACTTTTTCCATTCATAAGCTTTAGAATTTCCCCAGGAATTTCGTCTGGTTTTGTTGCCTTCGTATTGTTTGAAATCTTCACTGTATGTTCCACCTCTTCTTTTGATATTTGTGAACCTTCCAATTTTTCTGCTTCCATATGAATATTAGTACGTTCGTCTTGAAATAGTTCTCCAATGTAATTTAACCACATGTTCCTTTTATTCGTTTGTTAACGGGCATTCTGCGCGTTTCTTGTGCAATCCTGCTATTTTTTCAACCTTGTGTGCATTCCGCTTGTGTCGTCCTTTTTTCCAGATCCTCCATCTCTTCACATTTTTCTCATCCATTTCTTCTTTGCTATCCTCATTTCTCGCTGTTTCCTTTTATATTCAATATGACTGCGGTTAAGTTTCCTGCGTCAATTTCAGAATATGCTCGTCCATCCAGTCCTGTTTTTTATTCTTCTATTTCAGTTTTATTTAAGATTTTCATCACAAACTTTCAATAATGTTTTCAAGATCTTACCATAGTGTCTCTACTTCTGTGTGATACGTATCAATTAATTTGTCTAGTTCTTCGTTTATCTCATATGTAGTTTTCTCTTTGACGTTATTATTTTTTAGTTTGTTCGTATTATTAGATTTCGTTTCTTTTTAATATTTTTTTCACCCTAAGTGATGCATTTGCGACAAGAGAGTAATGGTCCGATCCTATGTTTCCACTTGGGTATGTTGATATTTATTGATAGTCGATCTGATTATTTATGGGTTGTCTGTTTCTTTTATTACTTGCAGGGATATTCACATGTATAATCTCTTATGAAGTTTATATCAAGTATTTGCAATTGCCATCTGTTGTTCCTGGCAAAACTGATAAAGCTTTCCCCCCCTCTCTCATTACTCTCTCCCAACACTTATTTGATAACTAAGTCCTAGCTACCTTGTCCTATTTTAGCATTGAAATCACCTATAATGAAGGTTACATCATGACTTTTTGTTGCTTTTAATGCCTTCTCTATATTGTCGTATCACAGTTCTACTTCTTCTTCATATCTTTTATCTGCCGTCGGAACGTACACTTATAAAATGTTTGTGTTAGAGGGCTGACGTCGTGACTGTAGTAACATAAGTCTTTCTGAAATTGGGATAAAATTTTCAACATATTTGGTATATTCCGATTCCACAAATACAGCTACACCATTTCGATGATATTGATCACTTCTGTAGTTTCCTGAGTAATATAACTTTCCATCCTCTTTGTCACATATAGCTGTGCCTGCCCATCTTAATTTGCTTATCCCTAGTGTGTTGATATTAAGTTTCTTCATTTTCTCTATCATGTTATTTAGTTTTCGTGCAATGAACAAACTTTGCAAGTTCCATGTCGCAATTTTCAGTTTGGACTAGAGGCCTACATATCTTGGTTTCTCTTCATAGTGATATCCTGGGGAAGTAGTTACCTAGGGTAACTATCCAAAATGGTTTCCCGTTGCCTTTTCCGGGGGTATCCCACCCGGTCCTAACCTGGAAAACAGCCGCCATGTACTTGATTTTTCTGGTACCCATCATATCTAATAGGCGGCATTCCCCTACCCACGTAACAAGACGCCCGATGGCGGACTAACAACCCCACACGGGCAAATATTTGAGATTGTGCATAAGTTGTGTATTTAATAAATTCTCTTTATTTTTATTCCTTATTAACATTCGGAATCGCAATAATAGACATAAAAGGATGCCGTCATATTTATGTGATTCTTGGAAGAACTTACCCACCTGATATTTTGAAAAAAAAAACAAACACATTTAGGGATGAAAAAGTTTGTGTTTTTTCTGTAAGTACTGTTCTAGCACTAATAGTGAGTTTGACTTTCAAAGTGCACAAAAGTGTTTATCCGCGTTCCGAACTCAGAAAGTTAAATAATTTTTTTTTTTGTAGCGCACTTACCGGCACTGCAGCCTCAAGGGCTTATTGTGCCTACTAACGTGCACTTAAATGCTAAGACATCACACGCAACCATGGGTTGAACGAGACTCGAACTCACGCGCGCCGGCTAGAGGACAGAGGAACGATTATCTTGACCACCGAGCCACTGCATTCCTAAGTGAAATACCTTGCTTATAGTGAGTGGACCACGGCTGAATCTTTGATGGTCGTATCATAAATAAGCAGACAAAACAACAAAATGTAAGTACGAATTTTATCACTACGACCGGCAGTAATACAAAACATGTTAGCTCAATGGAAAATAAAGCGCTGAATAAGCATAAAAGCGATGCCTTATCACTGCTTGCAAATGAAGTGCAAGAACATTACGTGTGGTATTCACCAAATTTATTGGAACAAAATAAATATTATTTACCGCCGCATTTAGAGACCAATTTGCCAAATAACGAATCTACTGAAACAAAAAACACACCAAATATATCAGAATCAAAGTAAAAAAATTCCACAATGCTATCTACCACATGGCACTAACATCCGATATTAAGAATGAATTAATAGGTGTAATAGATGTAATAGATGAAATTCCATTCATGCAGGTGTCTTAATTGATTTAGTGTAGTTATCAACAGTTGTGAATTGATCTTAATAGTATTTTCTGTTAATAAATCTTTTTCCAGTGAAAACTGTTGACAACTCGGATATTCAAGCCCAGTTTGGACCATATTGACTGGATACAATTATAAGGAATGAGCTCATCGGTTGGAGGACCACTGCAATGAGATGAAGAGAAAACTTTTGATTAGCGAAATTGTGAGTAAAATCTTTTGCAAATAGCAATATTACAGGTTATGGAAAAATAACAATAATGTGGTAATTTTCATGCTGCTATAGAGACAAGTATAGATAAATAACATATCAAAAATTAAAATCCTTATTTCGCTGACAATTGGCTAGGCAACCCATTATACACAGAAAAGTACAAGGGTTGCATAAATATAAAACAACTAATGGTAATAGTAATTCAAATCGATAATCAAAACTGATAATAGACCAACTTTCGAGAAGTCGTTTCAGGTCATCTTATTTCTGTAAGTCAAACAATAATCAAAAAGGAATAAAAACAAAGGGAGAAGGAAAAATGATCAAAATTGGGTATAGTAAAGTAATACTAGACGATACTGAGTGCATATAGAACAAGGATAAAAGTGAATTGCGAGAAAGAGGAATAAATATAACATTAAAAAACTACAACTTCAAGAGAAGGCTCAAATAGCAGTGACGAATCAAGCATAGGATAAGGTTATACAAAACAAAATGATTAAATAAAAAACGGAGAAAAATGCACAGACAAAAAGGGAAACAACAAAAAAAATAGAAGAGAAAACTAAAAGTAATAAAAAAGGGTAATAAAATAGCTACATGGGAACATAAGAAGCGTAAATGGGAAAGAACATGAATTTATGCATTTCTACAAAGCACAACTGGACATATTAGCAATAACTGAAAGCAAGAAGAAAGAACAAGGGATGATGAAAATAGCTAGACATATTTGACGGTACGGTAGCGTAGCACCTGAAACAAAAGCAGCAGAGTGTGTTCGAAGTATAATTAAAGAGGAATATGTAAAAATATAAATAAATTGGAATTTGTATTGGAACCAATTCTAAAAACTGAAATACAATTTGACCAGATAATTAATACAACAGTAATAATAGTATATGGTCCCAATGAGGATTTAATTTTAAAATAAAACACAATAAATTATTATTTAATTGAACAATTTTTGTTTATTTGATCAAATTTTTGAAGACTTTTCTAAGTCAGTTGGCCCAATTTCAGCAATAACGGGTTGGATTTTTGTTTTCAGTTCAGGAATTGTTTGTGATTTGTTAGCATAGACCTTGGACTCTACAAAACTCCAGAGGAAAAAATCGTATGGCGTCAAGTCGCATGATGGGGGGTCTCAATTAATGCCACTATTTCTGAAAATTGCACGGCTAGGAAAACATTGTCTTAACAAATTGATGGTTTTTGTTGTCGTATGGCATCTGCCACCGTCTTGTTGAAACCACATTTCTTCGAGGCCTTTTTTGTCCAATTAATCCCACAAAAAGTTTGATATCGTGTCACGATATCGGTACTCCATTTGCAGTTAAAGCTTGATCAAACTCATTTTCAAAAAAGAACGGCCCAATTACACTCCCAACCCATAATATGCACCAAACAGTGGCTCTCTCAGTGGGTGCATCGGTTTTTCATGAATAGCACGAGGATTTTTATTGGCTCAAATCCGAAAATTCTGCTTATTAACAAAACCATCCAAATAAAAATGAGCTTTAATGCTAAAGATAATGTTTTTTTTAAATGTCATTTACTGTTTGGTCTTCCATTGCCCAATTAGCGAATTGTCTTCGTTGCAAATGGTCGTGTGGGTTGAGCTGCTGAATTAATTGAACTGTGTAAGAGTGGAGGTGAAGGACGTTAGTGAGAATAAGTTGCAAACTGGTTCTGCTAATACTCATTTGTTGAGAACGGTAACCTGCTGATGTTCTTGGATTCTCATTGATACTCCCACTGACGACTGTAATGTTTTCGGCCGACCGCATAGGATGAAGTAGTAAGTAAATTATATACAAGAATATAACATGAGTAATTGTCCATTGATCAATCTCTAGAATATTACTAATAGGTTAGGTTTAACTAATTCACATCATGCATTTTGTGTCTCCTCTCTGCCTGTGGGGGATTGATTATTTTTGATGCCAGGCCATTTTCGTGTACTTCAATTCCTTCGAAGTACAGCGTCGAAAGTCTCTCAATTTCATCCATGACAAATGGAATGTTTAGGCCACTGTGTAGGGTAATGTTCGACACGTACCATGGTGCATTGGCGAAAGAGCATAGGATTTTAGACTGAATCATTGGAATTCTTTTTTGATTTGTAGGTTTTGTACACCCTCATGATTGTATTCCATAAGTCCGTATGGGATTTTACAGATTTTGTCTCGTTTATCTTAATTTTCTATTTATTAATCTAGTTATACAATAGATCCAGGTGTTCCTGTAGGTTCTGTGTTGCAGCCACTGAGTTAATGTCTACTGATAGCAAGGTAGTATCGTAAACGTTGCTATAACAGTTTTGTTTGTTGTTGGTACATTCGAGGTATAAATCAAGAAGAGTAACGGCCCCAATACGTTCCCCCGAGGTATTTTATTTGAAAGTATCATTCTGACATATATGATCTGAGCAGATGGTAATAGGGACTAGGAAAAAGGCTTTTGACTTTATGTAAAATACCTATGTGCCAGACAACATTTAGAAAAACAACAGTACATAATTTCCTTTCCTTCAGGCTTTTGATGGTACTATTTACAATTGTGTGTTTGCTGTATAGTTGAGTGGCATTCCCGGAAACAAAATTGATAGTCTGTTGTAAATGTTAATAGTTCCAAATTAGTTTTAATTCTTCTCATCAGGAGTTTTTCGAAAACCATAGGCAAGATAGAAAGAAGGCTAATTGACCGATATGAGCTTGTTTTATTAGTAGGTTTTCTTGGTTTGAAAATCATAATAATTTGGGTAAATTTCCAGCTCATAGAATTATATGATGAATATATATGATTGTTAGCACTACTATTGCCCTTATTGGTAGATGTTTAAGAACTTTACCTGCAATGAGGCTATGTCCGGGTGCTTTAGGTGGATTTTTTGTGTTTTTCAAGCGTTTCTCACGGCAAAAAAGCTTGGAAGTGACATTTGGCAGGGTACGTTTAGGAAATCCTTAATATCACTGTTGTCAATGTTGGGTTTTGGTGGTGTAAAGTCTTGGGCGAGATATGTTGCGAACATTTTTGGCTTTTATGCGTCGCTTCTGTCTGGTTTTCTGATTGAAGGTAATTTGATCTTCGGTTTTTTGAAATTTTTTGTAGCCTCCATATCGTATGATCATCTTTGGTATGTGAGTTTATATAATGTTCAAATGTTGCGCTTTTTAGCTTCATAGAGAGTTTTTGTGTAACCTTCGTTTTAGTCTGTTGAATATGATGTCATCATTGTTTCAGGATCTTTGCCATCTGCTTCGTGTTCTTCGCTTTTCACACACCAATTCCCTGATGTAGAGGGGTATGTTACTATATTTTTTGCTTCTTGTGGTTGTTTTGGAGTTGAGTACCAGGCAGGCTCTTGCATTATGGCGGTTAGGTAGTTAATAGCCTCATCCAGTTCGTTGGCCTGTTTAATTTGAAGTTTTAAGTTATTCTGATTTTTGATATGATTTTGGAAATTAACCAAATCCATTGGATTATTGATTAGTGTTCCTTATTTATAATATACTTACTTATTGTTGCAATTAGTGAGATATGATATGGGAATATTTCGTGATTGGATTCAATGTGTAGATAGTTTGTTGAAGTACTTTTGTGTACAAAGAAATCTAGAGGGTGGGATATCTTATTGGGTCTGGCGGTCAATAAATTGATAGATAATTGTATTTAAGTTCGTTTATAGCATGTAGTAGATTTTTGCCTTTATTTGTTACTAATCTTACTCCCCAAATTGTATTTTTGGCACTCCAACCTTCTCCTATAAGGAATCTAGGTCCCAGTGATGCAAGGAACTCGACATATTCTTCTTTAGATATGGCATGTTTAGGTGGACAGTAGATAAATGAGATTGTCAGGGGTCCCGATTTGGTACCTATCTTGATTTTAGCTTATTGTATTTTATTTGTCTGTTGATGAATTATCTCATAATGGGGTATTGGGTTGCGGATTATGACTGCTGCACCGCCGTGTACTGTATCATCTGGACGAGTTACGTGGTACATCTTATAATGTGGTATTTTAAAGATTATTCTCGAGGTGGAATGTGTTTCTGAAATTTAACGATATCTATTTTTTGTAATTGGAAAAAAGTTTCTAGTTCTAGTTTATGGTTTAATAAACCATTAGTGTTCCACGTAACTATTCTTAGTAGGTGCACCATTACTAAGCCAATTTATTTTGTACTGAGCATATTTAGTATTGTGTTGTTTTGATTAATCAGTTGGTTGAACATTGCTTTGAATTAATTTAAGAATACTTTTAAGTTGTTCCGCCAAGCTTGGAGGGTCCTGATTTTCAGTATTTACTTGAGAGTATTTAGGCCAACCAATAGTTATTTATGTTTAGGTTTGGATACGGTGTATTGTGACGTGGCTGACTAGATTTACTTCTATTTTTTGGTAGATTTTGGTAGATATCGCATCCTTTATAACTATAGGGTGGATTACCCTGACTGAGTGCACATTTAGTGGATATATTTGTTCTTTTTTCTACAATATTTTGTTTTCACATTTAACACATGCATATGGCTTTGTACAATAAGTTTTTGTGTTCCCGTACGATTGAAATCTGGTGCACTGCGCTATTGTGGTTCTCTTTTTTGGGACTTCAACTGTGATTTTCATATTACTTAGGTATTTGTAATCATAAATGCTTTTATTGCCATCTTAAGGTTCCAAGTCTACAAAAAAAGGGGGAACTTTAGTTTTGCGGTGTCTGATGTTTAATATGTGACAGGCTTCGTGTCCTTTTCTAGTTCCGTTTTTATCTCTTGCTCCGGTATTGTGTGGTGTAAGTGCCTAATTACTAACCTGTACGCTCTCTCTTGTCTGATTTTGTATGTGTGATGTACTATTCCATCTTCTTTTAATTGTTTGATTAGTTTTCGGTGAGAGTTAGGCGTGTTGACATTGATTTTAATTGTGTTATTTGATTGAGTTTTGTTGGTGTTTTGTTCTTGTTCAACCATTTGTTTATAGTTATTCACATCGTAAATAAATATTGGTGAATTTTTTTTTGGCCCTGGGTTTTTGGATGATGTAGCAGTATTGTCTGCTTTAATATTCATATAATCGTCGTTATCGGTTAAGTTTAATAATTCGTCATATCAGTTTTGGAAACCAAAAGAGAACGCTTCGTTTTCAGTTCTTATCTAGGAAGATAACTTGGATAACTTTCTTTTCTTGACTGGTTATCATATAAATTTACTTTTTTATTCAGTGTCTTCTTCGGATTTGTCTGTAATTTCTGTCTCTTGTTGAATTATCGGTTATTTGTGTTGTTCTTAGGTAGGCCTGTTAATAATTCGTTGCTTTTTTATTATAATAGGGCTGTTACATATTCATCATATTAAAATAAGTAACTGATTTGTATTTATTGTCGACTGTTGGTTGTTGCAATATTGGTACCTGTCACGTTGGTTGTTGTATTAATTGTTCTTGCCCGTTAAAGTTGTGGACCGGACCCACAACATAATAATTTATTTGGGGTTGCGGGAACGTTTTTATTTCTTTATAAATTAAACTGTCTCTTTGATAATTTAATTGAGATAACATATCGGTTCGATGTTTGCAAGTAATCAATCGCTCGAGGTCAGCAGGTCAATGTTTAATCGCCTTTCGGCACACACGTTGTAATCACACAAAAGCGCATTAATGCGACTTTACTCTGTGCAATTCAAATGTGTCTTAACAATAACAACACGCTGTTTTTTTTGTATAGCGATCCATTTTTAATAACCTCAATGCTCCAGATGACAAATGTCAAATATTAGGGTTGTCAACGTAAATATAAAAAAAATGCTGGGAAATTTAAATCTGGCGTACCCTATGGCCCGCCCATTATTACTTTCAGCAAACACTGTATAGTCTAAGCAAAACTACACATAAAATTATGACTCCATTATAATGCTTGCTAAACAGACTTATGGTCAACAAATTTGTTATGAATTATGTAGAAATAAGATATTTTTATAGTATGATATTACATTAAAGAAGCAACAAAAATATAAAATAAAATTAAATAAAAAATCGAATAAAAATTTACAGTTACTGACTAACCTACGCACAACTTAAAAAGTTAATTTTTGAAATATAAATCACGCACTTTATGCCACTCTGTATGCAAGACACTCTTTGATTAACTAACATATGTTTCCCGGTGTAATTATAATATATATGCAACAGTGGTGTAAGTTTTTACAGAACCTTTATGAGATACATGTCGCAATTGACACAACTAGCTCTGAGTCACGGTATACGTTTCAAAAATATTTTTATATTCTGATAGTGTTGTTGCGTATATCGGTAATTGCATCGGGAGGTGAATTTTAAGAATACACGTCTAAAGAATAAATAAACACACACATAAGCTCTTCTAGACATTAGCACAGAGGCTGAAGGTAGGAAATTGGAATTTTCAATATAATATACTTCTTTAAAATTTCTTTTAAAAAACGTAATGAAATGCTTCTACATAATTTATTATTAAATTTATTAATATCTGAAAATTAATTTCCGAAATTTTAGCATGAAACGCTTTCATAATTAAGCATGCAAAATAATAAATTTTATGAAATTTATCATACATCAATTAGGATACATAAATAATTTCTGCAAAAAGTCTGAAAAGCTTTGAGCCTAACATAGATACAAGTATTTTTTCTGTCAAATTCAATTGGATTTTCCAACATAGTCTCCTTTTAAGTCGATACACTTTTTACAGTGATACTGTAACCTCCATAAACCGGACAAATAGTAGTTGACGTGTTTCGAGCCAAATTTTGAGATTAGGAAATAGGAAATAGTCGCAGGGGGGCTAGATTTAGTGAATCATGTTGAGCGGTTAATCAATTCAAATTGCAATTCGTGAATTTTGGCCATAACGGCCGTCGTTCCAAATGGGGCCGTTTGTCAGCAATTGCTGCCTTCAACTAGTCCAATAACGATGTGTAGTACGACCCCGTTATTGTTTCATTTTTTTCTAAGAAGTCTATGAACATAATTCCCTGACTATTTCAAAAACCAGTCGTCTTCGTCTTTTTTTGGAATAGGTGGACCTAAGTTTCATTGACTTTGATAAATCGATCCAAAAAGTCCGATTTGTCTCGCTGAAACCGTTTAAGCAGGCCTTGGATATGTTCATTCGAATGAATTTTTGGTTCAAAATGAGGAAGCTTTCTTATGCCCAGTTATTCAGTCAAAACGCGTTCTTTTGATATACCCACAGCCTCCGCTATCTCTCTAACCTTGATTCGATAATCGTCCAGTACCATTTGGTGAACTTTTTAGATGTTATCCATGGAGGTCACAGTTGTTAATCGCCCCGAACGCTCATTATCGGTTAAGCTGGTACGACTATGTTTAAATTCGGTTGCTCATCCTTTCAAGGTGGCAAATTATATAAAAGTTATATACTACTGATAACCGACACTTGAATCAGAAAACTAAGAAAAGAACCAACAAAAATATATATAAATAAAACTAGAGAAGCTAGAAAATCCGAAGACAAGAGAAGAATACGAGGGGATACTGAAGTATGTCAGTGAAGTATGCGGAATAAGTAAAAAACAAAATTAAGCAGCAAAGAGAAGCGTGGGGCAATTAACACTTTTTACTATATACATAAGCAAAACCAAGCAAAATAAGCTGTAAATAAAACAAAGGAAACCTCTTGGGAAGAGTTTGAGAGAAAAATAGAGAGCTATATAGAAAATCAAAAACAGTTTTGGAATGTGGTGATAAGATTAACAGAAAATCGAGCAAAACAGAAACGAAACGTAAAGAACCAAAGAGGAGAGCTGGAAACAACAACCGAAGTAGTATTAAGGTAAGACTACTACTAACTAAGTTTAAAAACAAGTAAGACGAAAGTAGAGAACCGGAGGACGAAGAAAACAAAGACGAAAATGAAATTGAGGATGATATTATTGAAGACGAAATAAAACAAGCCCTAAAATCAACACGGAATGGAAAAGCTGCTAGAGATAATAACATTACACCAGAATTACCCAAGAAAGGAGAAGAACAAATCGTGAAATGGCTCAAGGCAATATTCCAACAGACCTAAAGAAAGGGTAAATATCAACGGACTGGGAGACAAATATTATTGTGCCTATATACAATTTGTGATAACTACAGAGCAATATATTTATCATCAGTTGCAAGTAAATTGTATTTCAAAATTGTAAAGAAAAGATTAAGGAACGAAATTGAGGACAGAATGGAAGATGAACAAGTGGCTTTCCGTCTTGGTAGACAAACCCAGGACCATAGTTTTACGATTCGAAACAATAGAAAAGAAAATAGACAAAAATGGAGAAATCTTCTTAGCCTCTTTAGATCTTACAGCTGCATTCGACCAAGTACCACGAAAACATATGGAAAGCACTAAAAGAAGTACAAACCAGCTCCAATAATGAAAAGCATCAATTTGCTTACGAGTCTTTGAGTACGACTAATTTTTTCTGTGTAATGCTTTGCTATTTATAAGGTTGGAAGTGAATGTTTGGCGGGAGATGCGTTGGATTGGGGAACGTTTGCTGGTTTAAGGGTATTGCGTAATTGATAATTCAGAATAATGAGGGATTTCCATATGACAGGTAAGCGTTGGCTAACATCTCTTGTGTTTAGGCATAGTGGGCGTTTTTCTATTTCAATTGCTTCACGTACTATTCTGCTGGTAAAATGGGAAATGGGGGCAATGGTTTTGGCCTCAGAGAAATTAATTTTGTGGCCCGTTTCTTTATTGTGTTTGGCAAGTGGCGAACCATTATCGCCTTTCCGTACGGCTAGAGAATGCTCATATATTCGGCTAGATATTTGCCGATTTGTTTGACCTAAGTAGGTCCTTTGGCAGTCTCCACAAGGTATTTCATACACTCCTTGGGATTCATTGACGCAGTGATCCTTTGCTGAGCGAATAAGCCCAAATATTTGGTTATTAATATGCGGCTTATTTTATCGGTGATGCCTCTGATATAAGGTAGGAATATTTTTTGTTGGTCAGGAGGGTTATGGGATAGCGAATTGATATTTTTATTTATATTTAGAAATATATAGGATAAGGATTTATTGAAATATCCATTTTGCAGTAGGGTGGTGGTAATTAATTTAATTTCTGTTTGGCGATTTTTCGTATCGGAAAGCCTGATGTATCTGGTTATGAGGGATTTGGCAATCGAATGGATTTGGACAGGGTGGTGATGGGATTTGGAATTTAGGTAGCGGTTATTATGAGTGGGTTTTCTATACACAGTATAATACAAGTTGTTATTTGAAGGATTTCTTGTTATGAGAGTACATAGGATATAGTGAATTTTGCAATAGACGAGTGGCCTGAATGTCTTAAAGCTTGTGTGTAGGCTAAGAGTGACCCTTTTGAATAAATCCGTTGTAATTATATTCACCAACGATCATTTAATAAATCCAGAAAATCCATAAAAACCGTTACGCGCCTTATTTTGTCGTTCTAAACAGTGCGTAACAGTATTTATGAGCAAACTCTATATATGTTTAAATTGGATATTTTAATATTAAACTAATTATTTAAATGTGTACTATAGCTTTTTATTGTTATTTTGTTTATTTTTTATAATAGATAGTCAGGGTACCAAATTTTAAATTGGCTAATAGAGCACGGCACAAAGAAAACGAGTCATCAAAAGCTAACATTATGTAGACGAAGTCACGTCACCTCGCAATGTTTTCCAATAGATCAAATGCCGAAGGTAAAGCTGTGTAAGAGGGAAGGTAAAAGACAATCTTGAAAATAGACGGAGACAACAAGGAAAGTGGAGAGAATTGCCGCGGACACTCCGAATCCCATCAGTCATGCCTTAAACGCATCGTTCAGGTGACCGAAGGTTCCAACGCAAAACACGTCTTCCTCCTTCCTACCATTGTCACTTTGTTCAAATTAAATGCAGTTTGTGCACGATCTCTGCGTATCCGGTCTCGGATTCCCTAATGAAAACTCGCCGACCCTCATTCTATGCACTTCGCTACATGCTCTTCGAAGGTGCTTCGGTGCTTTACAAGCGCGGAATTTACATTTAGGTCAGGCTACGCAAAGTTTCGCATTCTTGCTCCTGCAATTAGAGCTACGGGAATGAAACGCGAAATTTTAAAGTTAATTGTGAAGGTTTGTTTGGCAAACAGGTAGAACTACGAGGCTGCTTTTAATAAGTTTTCTCAATTTTGGTTAATGAGGATTGCCTGTTAGCAGGACGTAGCAGAAGGCCCAGCGATGTTAACTTATTTTTCTGAGTAGAGTACTGGAAGCTAATTGCCGAATTATACAAAATAATACAAGAAATTTTATTTTGTAAAACGTAGAGCCGGTAGATGTATATCAAAAAAATTTGCATTAACTGCGGCAGAAGTTGGTGTAAACAATATATTCCTTTATTGCACGCACATAAAGGCTAAAACTAATTTATTTATAAAGCATAAAGTAAACATTGTTCCATGTAGTCTTCCTAATTTTATGTACAGAGTTAAATAATAAGTAGCCGTCTGTTTATCTGGCTGCTATCTGGAAATAGCTTATAACAACAATTTTATTCTTAAAAGTACAAAATACAAAAAAATCATGTAATCATTCACAATTTTAAACGAAACTTTGACACTGGAATCTTACAAATTTGCAGTGACATTCAAAATATGAGGTTATCTCATATATTCTTGGTAAAGTACCTAATATAATGTGAGTCAGCACAATAATTATATTAAATGGCGAAATAAATAAATAGAGAGGAAACTCTAGGACCCCCTCCGAGAGCCATCGCTTGGCATTTTTACAATGCCGTAAACTGGAGTTACATTGGCTCAAAATTCCACATTTTTTCACCTATTTAGTATAATTTTAGCGAGAGTATTGTGTATTAGTACGTCTAGTAGTTTTTTTACATGTAGAGCATGAATGTAGAGAATAGAAAATTTAAGTTTTCTTGACTATCCAAATCCCTCATACAAATTAGGGACAAAATTATATGGCGTTGGGGTAATTTTGTCCCACACATGATTTTATCTAATTTTTTATTTAAGTTAAGTAAGTTAAGACCAATCCTGATTTATGTATTTATAAATAACAATATAAAAAAAGTTAATTGTAAATCAACAAACTTTCTAGAGTATATATCAATTAATACAGAAATGGATTGAAGTATGTATATACAGATGTAATTAGAGAATAAACGAAAAAATATTAATATTGAAATTAATGGATAAAAAAGCAAATATCTAACATATAATAACCAACAACTACGGACAAAAAGAAAATATTACAAACTGGAAAGTGCATCAAAGATATATCCTATGTTAAGAAACACCTTTATGAAAAAAAGTATCGAATAACACAAAAACTGACATATATAATTTTATATTTATGACAGTTCTGGACTTTGAATGTGATTGTTGCTGTCAAGCAAAAATAAAAGTGAAACTTAGAGCATAGATTTGCAACACTATGGAGCAGTATTATGGATGAGCCCAAAAAGAATATAGTAACAAAAATAGTGAAAAAGAGGGAACGGAAAGAATTAGTTAGTTGAATTAATTTAGAGACCTGACATGAATGGTTCAAGACAGATTAAACAAGAATGAATAGGAAACAAAAATGCAAGAAAGAACCAATAGAAGAAGAATGATATCGCATAATAAAAGGAATTACGAAAAGAACACTCAAGATACTAACCCCCAACAAGAACAAATAGAAGTAACTAGTTAATGGATAAAAGTCAATAAATGAAAAAACACATTGTTATAATAAGTATTGGGTTGTCCGGAGAGTTCCAAATATGTTCGAATACGTCAAAGTCTAGACTGGGAAGAAAAGGGAATTAAAATTGATGGCATATGCTTAAATCACCTGGGGTTCGCAGTTGGTGTGGTAATGGTAAGCAATAACCAACAACAGCTACAAAATATGATCACAGAATTAAATGATGGGGCAAAAGAAGTCGAACTTAAAATAAATAAGGCAAAAACGAATATAATGAGCAATATACTAGAAGGTATTAACATTTTCCTAGAAGACAAACCGTTAGAAATAGTGAATAACTATATATACCTCGGCCAAAAGATTACAACAGAAAAAGACATCAGTGAAGAAATAACAAGAAGAATAAGATTGGCTTAGAGTTCTTTTGAAAAACTAAATTATATCAAGTTTAATATTTCAAAAACCTGGCCAAATCTGGCGTTTCCACGTTGCCTCACCCCTTACAGCCCTGATGTGGCACCGCCGGACTTCTTCCTGTTCCCCCGGATCAAGAGGCAGCTCAAGCGGCGTCGTTTCGACTCTGTGGAAGCAGTCCAAGCGGCAACGGTGAGGGCGCTGAACAGCATCCTGGAGGTTTCGCTACCAGAAGGCCTTCGTGACCTGGAAGGCTCGCTACCAGAAGTGTGTGGATGCCCAGGGGGCCTATTTTGAAGAGTATTAAGTCGGTAATAATAACAAAAACGATTAGCTAAGATTTATTTTAATATCCACTGATGAAGATTATTTTGATTCTTCTACTGAAGCCCATTTGGTATGTCCGAAGATTGAAAACGCTTAAATCTACACTTAAATCTGTCATTTGATTCGTCGAGAAGTCTACGCGCTAATTGAATTGGTGCACTGATAATTTTACACTGTATTTCGCACTGAGTTGTTTGGCTACCTCTTTAACTGTAGGTATTTGTAGTATCTTCTTAGTCGCATTGGTCATTAACCATGGGGCGTTAGTAGTAGGACTTTGCTTTTTTTTCAAGATGTTTAGCAAATTCTTCTGCGTTTTTTATATTTGATCTAGCCCATTTGTCATTTTTCAGTTTGATTGTTGAATTATGCTGCCGGGGACTCTTGACGTTTCTCGTCGCCTTCGAAAGAGAGTAGATGGTTCTTTGGTTGTAGAAAGGTCTTGTAGATAATTGTGAATAAGTGCATTCTTTCTTCTTTTAGTAACCTTTTTAATTCTTTACTGCTTTGTTGTAGCTGGTTTTATATTGAGAAAATCGCGTTTGTTATCATTTTCTTAATTTCTATTTTTCTAAGAATTTTTTTTAGCTGTGTCAGAACATTGTAGTTTGTCGTCTATGGAGTTGTTGACCATGTAGTCTTCTGAATAGTCTGGGTTAACAAGTTAGGTTTAGTTCTTTCTTGTTGCTTAGTATATTGTTAAACAAAGTCCAGTTTGCTAGACTATTGTGGACTGTAGATGGTTTGGTTTTTTGTGCTATGTTAACATTTAGTGTAGCAATTACAGAAGAATAGTTGGATGAAAGGTCGAAGCTTGACTGTATGTTTAGGTGAATTTGCGGTATGTTTGTTGTTATACAGAAGTGTAAGAGATCTAGCAAACGTCTTCTATCGGTAGGCCAGTACGTTGGTTCACCCGTGGGTAGTAGCGATAGATTGTTTTGTAGCAATCCTAGCTAGAGTTGTCTTCCTTTTGGCGTAGGAGTGTTTGTTCTAGATTTCCACCACAGGTGTTTAACGTTGAAATCGCCTCCGCTGATAAATTTGTTACCAAATGTATCGAAATATTGCTTGTACTGTTCTTTTATGTTTTGGCGGAGAACATATGGCTGACAGCTTGATGGATCCGAGATAATCATGTACAGTAGCGTTGGTTGCTTGAATGAAGTCTTTTGCGAAGCTTCCATTTTCATGGTGTTTTATAGAAGTTTTTATTAGTATAGCTTAGCCAGGGTGTGGTGTAACGTAGATGGAGTAGTCGGGGACACGGAAATAATTTTTATTTGTGAAGTGCATCTCGCCGATAAACATAACGTCTGTATTTTTATGTATTAAAAAAGTTTTTAATTCTTGACTTCGTCGGACCAAGAATTAGCATTTCAGAGACCTATTCATTAGTTAACGCTGTGATAATATTTATTATTTATATTCTTTCACTATTTCTTCAAACTTAGATCATCGTTATGCTGGGTGGCGGAAGGCTGTTGTTGGGCGTAGGTATTAGGTTGCTTTGTAGTTTTTGTGGATAAGGATTAGGCACTTGAGATACTGAAGTAACAGGGGCATTGTCGGTATCTTTTGCTTTATGGAGGTTTTGTTTGCCTTTCCTTTACTTGTCTTTGAGAGTGGGGCACAGCTTTTGTTGAAATTGCTTCTGCACACTACATTCTTTATAACTGGTGGAGTGATTTTCTCTACAGCTAGAACATATTACTTTCTTTTTTTTTCCATGCGCAATTGTTTGAGATGTAACGCCTATCAAAACCTCACAACCAAAAGAAATTGCGGAAGAAATTAAGTTTCTAAATCCAAGAAAATTACATGAAATGAAACTTGTAACGGCTTGTAATTACCTAGAAAAAGGATAATGATGCTAACCTAAATTGTCTTAAAGCGACACAAAGCATATGATTAGTAAAATAGGAAAAGAACCAATAGATGTCTTTTCTTACAGACCCATAGGTTTGCTGCCAGCAATTTCAATATTACTTGAAAGACTGATGCTTCGTGGACTAAATGTGAACTTGCCCTCAGAAAACTGGATCCGAGACCATCAATTTGGCTTCCGTCAAAAACACTCCACAGTTCAACAAGTTCACCGAATTATACAAACCATAAACAAAGAATTTTATGTCTATTTTTATTATGAATTAAGTAATAAATAATAATTTATACAGAGCGGAGGTGCAGTTTTGTCATATATTTATTAGTTTCAATTAATCTTGTGCTACTTTCTTGAGGTACTCAAATATGATTGGCACTGCAATTCTCATCAGTAATTTTTTATTAGGAAGAAGTGAGTACACAGGAAAATACTATTAATAGATACTCTTACATTATATTCTGTTGGACCTTTTTTCTTCAATTTATATGAACTTTTGTCATCGATCTGGCAATTTTCATAAAACTACTACCACTTGTGTCCAGCCGAGTGAAGTCTGTCCTTAAAGGACCACTCGTTGTTCTTACCACGTATTTCCTCTTTCATTGCGTCATTTAAAACGTAGTCGCTCAACGCAAGATTAAGCGACTATAAGGCGTGAAGCAGCATTGTGTACCCGAAAGTCAGCAGGGTGGCAATAGTGTTACGAGTGAATGTGACTACGTATTGTCATGTAAAAGTAAGGCGTTGCATTTCTATTTCCCGTACTGGTGAATATGCAGAGTCGTTTTAGTGATTCGCTCATTTATTATTATTAATTCGGACACGTGTTGAATAATGTGGAAATTGCGCATATTTGCCTGCCTTGTTGTCTTTGAACTCCATCGTTGTTTATAATTTTCTTCTTCCATACTTTTTTGCTTGTCCACACTTGCACCCGCAGTACAGCACAAATGACTCACTACTTTTTCTTCTGTGCTTGCCAGCAACGCAATCTGGTGGCATAATGTGACACTATAGTTTATTTTTACTCGCGCACTGGGCGCACATTTCAATTTTTAACACAACTAAAGTTTCGAGAAAGAGTGCTTAGTATATTTGAACGCCCTAAATATTTTTTTGTCACTCGAAAATGAATCGTAATATTTATTATCTAAATTTTGCATAAAAGTATTCGAGAACAAAATTTAGCACAAGTAACCACAATTTAAATTTTTATATAAATATGTAATATAACAATTTCAGATATTAAAGTAGTTAGATATTGAAAGTAGTCACGCAAAAATACACATTTATTACATACAAATGCGGATTTTATTTATAAAATTTTTGATGCTTACTAATCTGCAAACCAAGCAAATAATTATTCATTTCGCAATACAATTTTTTAAGGTAATTATATAGCAAAATCAATTAGTTTAATACGATCGTTGTATTATATTAACAAGCGTAAAACATACATGAATAAACTATTAAAATTGGTTATAATTGTGAAATATAACGAAGTTTGCCGTAGAACTTTAATTCGAATTATAACGCACTAAGTTAGGTATCCTGTCTTTCATTAGGCAGATACGTACGTTGCTTAATGCCGCAATATTTATACTGCTTACAAGTTAATTAAGGAGTAATTTGAACTATACAATGCAGATACTCGCCTACAATGCAATTTAGTTGTCATACACAGGCGCATTTGCAACGAGTTAATTAAAACAATTTATAGAACTTAATACTGTACTAGAGTGATCAAAACCACAAAACAAAACTGACATTCTCCATCAATTGATAAGCTCCTACTTTTACATTGAAAATTGAAACATTTGTTTATTTTTTCAAATAATAAATTAGCAAAGTATGTATATATTAAATTAGCCAAGGTCACAGAAAACCACCTAGAGTAAATGATAAAAAAATTATAAAAATTATAAAAAAACTAGAGAAGATAAAATTTAAATTATTTTTTTAGTATGACGAATAAATGGAATTCAATGCATTATATTTTCAAAATAACTGCCTTCAGCAGAGATCGTCATTTCAATTACGGCTTTTTTATGTTTCCAGAAATGACCAGAATCTCTTTTGTGATGCGATTCTTGAGCTCATCGATGGACTTATCCTTGAGATAACCCCATAAGGAGAAATCGTATAGGTTCAAGTCGGGAGAATCGGGGGGAATCGGGACGATGCCCCTTTCTACCTCACAGACTTATGATCCTCTTTCGAAAGACTTCTGTGAGGATGCCAAAGATGCCCTGAGTCTGATGGGCGGCGGTTCCGTCTTGGTAAAACCAGTGTCGGCTGACATGTTTTTTGTCTCACAATTGGAATGAAATTTTACATTCACATATTTTGTAAGAAACAATGGGCCGATATTTCCATAGTGGAAAATTGCAGCTCATACATTAACTATTTCTGGGTACAATCGACGGACTTCGGTCAAATGTAGGTTTTTGTTACCTTAATGTCGGTAATTTTGTTTGTTGGCATGCCCATCTAGTTGAAAATAGACTTTTGGTCCGAACTATCTCCACGATCACTTTTGCAAAAATGACTCTTTGTCAGTATTACGGAAATAAATTTAATTTCTTTCATATAGCCTAAGCTCACACCGAGTTGAGCTGCGCCTTTAGAGACCGAAGTTGTGGACTCTTGTTCATAAAGCTCCCGAGCTTGTTCTATGGTCTCGGGAGTAGTCACAGTGACGGATCTGTCCCTTCTTGACAAATTGTCATCCAGTACACTTCATGTCTTCTCGAACTTTTCAGTCAACCTAGTATAACATGGCAAAATAGACAATTCAATTGCAGAGAAAATTTTTTCATGGTACATTTTATCTTGCTATTGTAGAAACAGACAAGGTAGTGGGCTTGTCAAATTTGGCCTTGAAGGCAGTTAGCGCTCCACTAGCGGACACAATGAAGAACCTTTCTTTGGTTGAATAACTGGTTTTAGGTGACGCCATATTTAGTGTTGACCTAGAGTGCAAACAAAACTCTAAACCTTGACTTATCTATAACTAAAGGCAAACATAAAAGTGCCTGAGAAGTTTGACCATGGTAATAAGAAACTCTTTTGCGTGACATAATGAAGACCTTGTACAACTCGTGCTCGTGCAAGCAGGTTTATATTGGAATCCAACAGTTACCACCAGAATAGAATGTTATCAAGGACATCTACGCCTCAACCAACTCAACAAATTAACTTTTGCTGGGCACATCTTGGGAAATTCCAGTCACAAGACTGACTTAGGCTAAACACTAGCTTTATTTAACTTATTTTGATTGCAGAGAAGTAATAGAAATTTGTAAATTTAAAAAAATTGTGATAGAGATGACGGACTCTACTTACCTAGGTAATACCTGGTACCTGCGGTAGTGACCACAAGCTTTTAATAGTTCATGTTAAAATATATATTACAACAGTGTGCATCCTCAAATCCCCAGCTTCTAGAACAATACAAAACAGCTATAAAGAACGCCCCTGAAGAAAATATATAAGAATGTTGAAAAACCGTGGAAAACCCTTAAAGTGCTACACATTAAATGGTATGTAATAGAGGAGTCCATAGAAGATAACTAAATCAACAATAATATAAAGAAGACTGATTTGATAATCGTAAAAACATTTAACATCGTGAAAAAAGGAGCTAAAGAAGATGGACCTTAAACATAATAAAAAGAAGGCAGAATATTGAAGACTCAATATAAAAATACATAGGCTTTTCAAAAGAGATAAAAATCAGTATTTCAACAACAATGGAATACGAAATATTTTCCAATAAATTAAACAAATAAAAAAAATAGAAAAACTGCTATTACTAAAAACATTGTAATTGAAATATGGAGGAAATAATGAAAAAAAATACTTAGATAAACTTTTACATCTCGCAAAAAAGCTAAGCTTAAACATTTTAACCTGAAACTCAAACAAATGTATAGGTCTCGTTAGACAACAAGGTGCTTTTCTATAAAGTCATACTCGGACCAATTTGGACATATAGGATTCAACTGTGGGGCTGCAGCAAACCATCCAGTATCAAAGTTCTGCTACAATTTCAGTCAAAAATGCTCCACTCAACTGTTGATATGCCGTGATATATATTAAAGCAGACGCTCCATACAGAATTAGAAATTTCTTATGTAACTGATGTTATCTATTGCTTAGCAACTACTTATCACTTGACATAATAGAATATGATAATGCCTTGACGGAAAACCTATACACCGACCATTTCTACCATTTCTAGAAGATTAAACCGAACGTGGCCAAAAGTTTTAATACTCCGAGCTGACCACTACTAATTTTACATCCAATGGGAATAACATCTGTGGATGGGCTTCTCCCAATGATAATATTTACTAATTACTTTCTTTTGTTAAGAAAATTTTAAGTACGCACTCTATTAAATAAATAAATAAAAATTAGCAGAAAGTTTTAATAAAATGGTCACTATTATATTTCCTTTTAATGGTTACGGCTTCTTACTAATATCCAATATTTTCAGCTCTACATAACTGTTAAGCAAAACATTTGCCAGATTGTTTAATAGTGACTTGAAAAGACGATAATCTGAAAGGACTAGATCAACAGAATATGACGGTTGTGAGAGTATCTTACAACAGAGCACTTGAGTTACATGTTGAAGCAGGACACATGCTAATTAAATTGTCTTGTTAAATTGGTCCATTTGATAATTATAAAACTGCATTGAAAACGTTTTATAGTGGATTACACCTACCTAGACCCATAAAACGCAGATTATGATCTTTTTTAAATAAATATATGACTTGATTCGAGATGTTGCATATTTTTTAGGATTTAGCAATGTTTTCTTCTTATATTTCAGTTAGGGTGAAGCCTGCACTTCTTATCTCCGGTAGCAAAGAGGTCAAGAGATCTACATTTTTCTCCACGAGTAGTTTAATGTCGAGTAAGAAAATTAGCAGCAAGAATGAAGAATTGGAGTTTGCCTCTGTTGCTTATTAAGTTGAGATGATGGGCTACGGTGTTATGAGGACATCCCATCTGCTGGGCCAATTTTTTTTTAGTGAAACCAGTTTATCTAGCAGATCCTACTAACGAGCTCAGTTAAGACATGGAGAGTCTAATATCTCGTTTTTGAAACGTGAAGGGTAAGTTGATGCATTTTTTAAATAGTAGAACTTTTTCCAAGTAAAGTACAAATGCGCTGAGTGCCTTTGGTAGCTTTTTAATGCAAATAGAAACACGGACCCATAATTTTCATTTTACCTATTTACCGCTCTATGGTTATATATTTAAAAATATGGCTTAGTCAAACTTCAAAAACTATAAATATTTATCATAGATGAATAATAGAACTGTTAAAATGATGTATTATTAGTATACATTTTTTTTGCATTAAATCACACAACGTTAAAAAAGAACCAACTTATGTGACAATAAGATAGACGTGTAAATAACACTTAACTTGCATAGCCAGTCAATTCAAATACGTTATAATATACAGCAGAAGCTCGGTAACATCTCGGTTTTGTGAACATCGAATTTTTCCATAAGTACACGGTAACGTGAACAGCGATACACTCTATAACAGAAACTGCAAGTCAAGATTCGCGTTTTGCATTTCAGTTTTATGTCATACTACAGTTCAGTTGAATTCGTTGTGCAAATTTAGTGCGGTGGTGCATTCATGAGTGATTAAATACAAAGAATACTAATAGTAAATGCCTTTCCCTCTATGAAAAGGCTAATATTGAGGAGCATAGAAAGGGGAAGACTGTAACCGCTCTTTCCAAAAAATATGATGTGGTCAAATCAGCAATTCGTTCTATCAAGGGAAGGACTAAAACTCTTAGTACTGTCAGCTACACATTAAAACTAATAAAAAGAATACTTTGTGTGCCTGTGTTCCCAAGGATGGAGAAAAAATTGTATAAATAGTTTCTTAAACAACGCGAAGGCACTGAACTTGCATTCAAGTCTAAATCCAACAAGCAATATAAAATTTATGGCAAGTAATGGGTGGTTGCAACATTTTGATTGTCGTTATGGAATTTGATTCTTGAAAATTACGGATGAAAAACTACCATCCCCACCATAATTGTTGATCCTTCCAAAGAAAGTTGCCTAAGGTGATTGAAAATTTTGGATTTCTTGAAAACCAATTCTCTAATGCAGATGAACAGGTCTATATTGGAAAATGCGGTATGAAATAACTTACGTTGCACTCGGTGAGAAAGCTGCTGCTGGTTTGAAAATAGGCAAATAACGGTTAACATTTTTGGACTGCAAATGCGATAGGCTTACGTAAATTGTGATAGGCAAATTAAAATCCACTCAGTTTCAAAAATTGCAGAAATCCCATAATTTACTAGAATACAAAAATGCTTGGATGACTGTAGAGACTTTTAAAGAATGTTTTTTTCAACATTTCGTTCCCTGGATAAACTATTGTTCTTATGTTGTAATTTTCTTTTTGTTGTTTATGCTCATTGATCTAGTTGAGGCTCTCAAAATTATGTTATCGGAAAAGCTTGTTGAATTCTATTTTGTCAACTAATCAAAATATAGGCGAAGAACTGAAGAAACGCACCCTAAAAGATGTTATTCTACATTTACACAGTGCTTGGCAAAAAATAACACCAAGAACAGAATCTAAATGTTGACGTAACATTTTATCCAAAGATTGTGAATTTACTGATGAAGATAATGTTTCATTGAGTGAACTTAAACTCTGAAAAGACAAGAAAATGGAAGTAGTTGTATCTGATACTATAACTTTACTCAAAACAATACAACCTGATGTAAGAATTCTGTGTTGGGTACATTCATACATATGCATAAAGTGAAGCTCAAATATGTATTTTTCAAGGAACAATGTACTTACTGCATCAGATGCGTTGGAAAGGAACATGGACAGTAAGCAAAACAAAGAGAAACACTAGAAGATAATGATAATGAAAATTGTCAAATGGTAGATAAACCTTAATTACAAAAAGTAACACAACGTGAAGTTATTCAAGATTTAAAGGTATCATTGGAATGGACCGAATAGAATGATGTTGACATATTGAACTTTTTGAGCATTAAAAATGTGTATGAAAAAGCTGTAGTTTCAAATCAAAACAAGACTATTTTCTCTTTTCATAAAAATGTATTTTTCAGTTATTTTTTTTCAAACACATACGTATAACGTTTTGCAATATAAAACATCTTTCTATTTTTGCAGCCCCTCTACTGTGAGCACTTGCGCTAATTTGAACGAGCTTAGGGTTTTCGTGTTCACGTTATCGAGCTTCTAATGTATTATGCAATAAAACAAATACAACTTTAAAAGTAATCTTGTACATAATAGTTGTTTATTAATAGTAGTTTATTGGCATTGGCGGATTCTGAAAAGCTTTATCGAAATAACAAAAATACTGTTGTGGAATGGCCGAACAGCGTTACAAATGTGTAGCATACTAAAGAAGTAAGCAAACAAGCACACAATGTTTGATATTCAGATTTAGAAATCGTTACTGATAGCCATAAAAGAAAACAAACAAAAATAAACCAAACGTAAAAATTCAGGAGGACAATCCCTTTATGCTATACAAAGGCAGTCAAATATGCTCAAAATAACGCGATTGTTAACCTAATTCGGAGATCAATACCTTTCGCAGGCGCTTTTTGACTTATATAAGATTGATTCGCAATGTTTGCTTTAGTTTCGCTTAAAAACAAAAATGATAAAACAGCAAAAATAAAGTTATTTAAAGTATAAAATATTGACTAACAATATTTATAATTAACAACACTTATTAATTGTCATACAAACAGAAAATCTTCCTATAAGAAATATAGGAAAATAAGCATACTGTATTCCAGTAATTTGTAACATAGAGTCTTTTCTCATTTTGGATGTACAAGGTGCTACTCAAAATTTATGCAAATATATTTTTGAAGAAACACGTACTCACTTTAATCTATTGTATTTCTGTATCAATTCTAGCACGATGTAATCCCTAATATAATAGGTGGCGCAAAAGTGATCACCCTATCGATAGATACTCTCATTTTTCAAATGGCATCTCATGTTATTGCGACTTCGAGATTTGTGAAGTAAAGAGAAGCAGAATACACGTAGACAAACCATGAATCACTGTACTCAATAATTGTGTCAATGTTTTTGACAAATAATCGGTCGGTAGTTTTGGCTCAACGTACATTTCGTCCGGTGGCAATTGGACAAACCCCGCAGCGTTTAGCCACTCGCTTCGAGGAGACTGGCTAAACACGGAACAGTAGCAGACGTGGCCGACCGCGGAGTAGCCGTTCGGTCGAGAATATCGCTGCTGTGGCTGCAGACGTCCAAGATTACCCTCAAATATCAACTAGACGACGGGCGACACAGTTGAGCATCAGCAGATGGTCTGTATAGCAAATTTTGGTGAAAGCCTTGTGAATATTCCTGTACAAAGTGCAAATAGCATATCAGCGGCCTGCAGACCGCCAACCGCGTGTAAATTTCAGCCAAGCCCTTCTAAACCTCGACCGCGATGAGGATGAGTTTGCATTGAAAACATCATGAGCGACGAGGCACATTTCTACCTATGTGGATACGTGCATAAGCAAAATTATCGCTTCTGGGGCACTAAAAATCCGCGCGTAATGCACGAAGAACCATTACATCCTCTCAAAGTCACTGTTTGGTGCGGCGTTTACGGAGGAAAGGTGATTGGCCCACATTTTTTTGAGGACGACTCCTTGCTGCCGCAAATTGACGAACTGGGTTTAGAGAACATGTGGTTCCAGCAGAACGGTGACATTCTAAAGCAGAAGTTTTGAGAAAAGTCATGGAAACTGCTGTGAAACGAGCCCGAATGTGCATCAACTCTGGCGGTGGCCACTTGATCAATATATAATCAACAAAAAGAACCAATTATTTTTATTTAAAAACAATTACTGCCTTAGGAAATCGAGTGATGACTTTTGCGCCACCTTTTTTATTGCTGCAAATATCTTCTATTTCCTTTACTTTTTTAATTTTAAAATGGAGAAGGAAAATACCAAGAGATATGTGGAAGATTAGTATATATCCTTACGACGTACCATATATAGCTTATTGTTATTTTATTACCTATTATCAGCTGTTTAAAATCTACGAGCAAGGTATTTCTCTGCGAATGCAATAAAAAATACGCATATAAGAGGAAAGTAACTCAATCATTATAACTCTTAATTTTTCTCTACTCCCTAGAACATAAATTGCAAAATATCTTCTAAATTTAATTATTTCAGGTATTATTTTTTATTGGACAACACAAATTATAATGTACATGGAGTGGACGTTATACTAGATTTACATTTTAATTGATGTCAATATATATACAGGGTGTTTTTGAATTGCACGGCACTATTTTAGGGATGTGTTCTCCAGAACTATATAAACAAAAAGTTCATATAAAGATATGCTTCAAATTAATTTATTAATTTATTTAACAATAAAACATTCAGAGTAACTGTTCAAAGTGCTCTCCGTTTTATCCCATGCTTCTCGGGCCATAGCTTCACGACGACTCTTAATAGTTGCTGCAACTTCTACGATGGAATTCTTCAACTCACTTGGTATGTCAATAGATATAGAAAAAACCCCGTAGACTTCATTCCGCTCCACACAAAATAATCTAACGGAGTTAGATCAGGAGATTTTGGTGGCTATTTAACCAATCCATCGGTTACCATATGTTGTGTTTAAATAATCAATGACAATATGAGAAAAGTGAGGAGGGGCACCGTCATGCATAAACCACATCCCCTGCCTATTGGCAATCTAGAAGCTTATACAGATTATTTTGCAAGAAATACAAGTAAGATATTCATGAAAGCCTTGTTGGCAAAAAGAAGAGAACAAATACCTAAAATACCGCCGTGTAATTCCGAAAAACCTTGTACATATACCATATCATATGGATAAAATAACGTTGTTAATTATAACGTATACAAGTGAAAATTAGACAATATAGAAAAAAAAGCTAAGTGCAATATAAATGAAACATTAAAAAAATTGGTATCACACATATACAGACAGAAACCAATTTCTATGAATATAACCAAGTTAATTGCATTTGTACGCGCCTAAACAAAATTTATATTTGGAAAATATTTTCCTATTCGTTTTCTAGTACCCGAACGGCAAAAAAAAGAACGATTTACCATTTCTCGAAATGTTTCTGGGCGTTACATGTAAAAAGACAAGTCGGTTTTGTCAAATGGGGCATGAAATTTGCATTTGCACCAACAACAAACCGTCAAAAATTAAAAATAAAATGGTTACATAATAAATAAAGAAAATGACAAAAATATAAATGTACCACAAAGAATATTGTGAATAGCAAAGTCTTTACATTTTTAAAGGGTTGTGACAAGGGGTGTAAGGATTACAGACGAGTTATGGGAGATGTAATGCGTTCCCTGGGTAATCACAAATATTTTCGTATTCCTACACAATCTCGGCTTAAGAATAGCCAAGGTGCTAAACAAATGCCTAATTATTTATTTAAGAAATAAGAATAGTAACCATTTGCTATTTGCTTTTGTTGATAGATGCCTTACTACGTATAGAATTTCTTTTAACTCCAGTTCGCTTACAATCTGCTCCTATTTGGACAATAAGTAATTATTATAACTATTATTTAATATTTAGAATAAAAGTTTGCGGGAGATGCTTCCAATTAACACTCTCCTTCTGTATATCTACTATACATTTGAATAGAAAGTAAACAAAGACAGCTGATATGAAATGTGGCATTGCTGAGCTTTGAGCGTACGTTTGGTTGCCTATCTTCAGGATCGTTTTGCATATCTTACTTTCGTAAGGTCGCCGCACCGACTTATTCCACTGTTATCATTTGTAAATAAATTTCTCCACGTTCTCACCTTGTAAAAATTTAAGGGAAGGCGGGTGAAAAATTGTCAGTCTAGGAGGCCAAAAATATCTTTTCGCGCGCAACCCCTCGTATGTCATAAAGAAGATATGGTATAATAACATAATATCTTAGTCTAGATTTTTACTGATCCTAATTAAACCGATTCACTAGGTCACTGGGTTTAAATTGTTTTAGTCGTCGCGCTTCACCACTGTCTTAAAACAAATGTCTCGCCGGCACACTTGGATGTGCTTGAGTTCTGATGCTATATTTTTCACTAGAATGTTAATTGTTTCCATAATTGAAGGTATTTGTAGGTCTCTGGCGATGGTAGTGTTCGGAACATACCACAAGGCATCAAATATTGTTCTAAGAACTTTGTTTTGGAAACGTTGCAATATTTCCAGGTTGGAATTGCTTGGTGTGCTCAATAGCTCTATACCGTATGTCCACACAAGCTTAATGATAGACTTGTACAAAAGTAACTTGTTTTCTAATGTTGGTTGAGATTGCCTTCCAGTTAACCAATAAATTTGTCTCATTTTTAGTTCAAGTTGTTTGGTCTTCGTGAATATATGTTTTTTCCATGTTAAACGTCGGTCTATATGTATAGCTAAATATTTTATATAATATGCTTGATTTAGTTGTTTGTCGGTTAGTGAGATGAGAAGCCATCCAAAGTCCTAATACTGTGTCGAATATCTGATGTGAAGTTTTGAATCCTTTCTGTAGTAGCTTTCCTATTATTAAATCGAACTCTGGTGCTTCCTTGGCATTTATGTTCTGTAGAATTGTTTCTTTGACTTTATTAAGACTCATGTTTTCTAATGGAGGATCCATTTAATATGGTATGTTAAGAAATTCTTGGATTTGTTATTCGTTTGTTGCGGCATCTATGTTATGGAATTTGAAAATTTTAGCTAGTTGATTTTCAAATACTGTGGCCTTTTGTTTACTGCTCCTAGCTCATTCACCATTGGAATCTCTTATTGGAGGGAATGATTCTTTGGCTCTCTTCCACAGTGAATATTCTGTTACTTCTGAGGTTAATAAGTTACTTAAGTACTCCCGAATAGAGTTATCTTTTATTTGCATTAGCATTTGCTTTAATTGCTTGTTGAATTTTCTTTTGTCTTTCGTTTTTTGTGATTGCTATTTTTTCTGTTTCCCTTTTTCGTGGATTTTTTGTTTAACTATTATAGGACATTTTTCTTGAAGAGTAGTATGGTCATGATCTGGTGTTGCTGACCAAGCTGCATTCTGTAATGCTTTGGTAAAATTAGTCAGTGCTAAATCGAGTTCTTCTGACGTTTTTAATATTTTCAGTTTAATTTTCTGGTCTAAGGTTGTTCTGTATGCGCCCAGTTTGTTTTATTACTGTACAATGTGTGTTGGTTTAGTTTTTCTAGTATATGGGAATACGTGTCTATAACTGGCGCGTCATCAGATGATAGGTCCAAGCAGGAGTCTGTTTTCAATTGTTTTGCGTTATTGCCTTTTATAATTCCTAAATCTAATAGATCTGGGATCTTATTCTTATCAGTAGTCCAGTAGATGGACCGGTTATCCGGTTGATATTGCAATTAGGTTATTTGTTTTAGAGCAGCATAATCGTGAACCCCAATATTGATCTTTTGCATTCCAGTCTCCTGCAGCGATGAATTTATTTCCTATGTTTACTAAAATAATCTTAGTAATCATTTTTTTGTTTTTATAATTTGGTGAGCAACATATTGCTGATATGTTCAAATTTTCCATATGATTTTCTACTGCTACAGTTGCTGCTTGTAGATGTTCCGTGTTATGGGCTTCTCGGTCGTGGTGCTTGATGCCCTTTCTAATAATTGCAGCCCATGCTTGTGCACCACCATCGTTGTATATTTGATATTTAGGAATATGGACATGTCTTTATGTAGTGAAATGTGTTTCTGGTAGTAGTACTATATTTATATTACTATTTTGTAAAAACAGTTTGACTACTTGCGTATGTTCGTGCAAGCCGCTGGCGTTCTATATCACTATTTTCAACAGTTGGGTCATTAAGACATTTTATTTACTAGTGTGGAGATGAGATTTATCATGGTACATATTTGACTGATGAGTTCTCACAACATGTTTTTAAGCTCTGTTGTTTCCCTATTTTGCCGTGTGACGATTGTTGAGTTCATTGTATTAAGGTGGTTTGTTTGTTGTGACTCCTGTTGTGTACTTTGTGCAGAAGTTAAGTTGGAATCCTTCTAAAGGATTTTGGTTGCTCTGCCTTCTTAATTGTGGGTATAACTTTTGTTGTAACTGCTTATAGACAATACATCCTCTGTAATTGACAGGATGGTTTTCGTTCCAGTTAACACATTGAACTGCTTCATTTTTGGCTCTTCTATGACAGTCTGATGTTAAGTGTCTACATATGCATTTCACGCAGCGTAGACTTTTATTGCAAACATTTTATGTGTGCCCATATTGCTGACATATGCATTGTGGTATGTTTCTTTTTGTATGGGGTGCTTAAAATGTCGCACGTGTTCATAAGTAGTCTTACTTTGTAGATATCTTTGTTATTGTCTTTCTGCTTTAGATCTACGAAAAACATGGATAAATGTACCTTGGTGCATGGTTGTTTTATGTTCCACGCGTTTATTTCGTGTCCCAGTGTTTGTATGCTTTCCTTTATAACACCAACATCAGTGACTAACCTGCATTTTTTAGTACGACTCTAAAACATTTATCGTGTTTGGCCTTATGAGTTAGATATTCTGTTTTTGTCATTTAACGTTTTTAAAATATTGATATGAGTAGGACCATCTTTGGGCTCTATTTTCATTTGCCCCTTAGTGAGTGCTTTAGTTTGATACTTTCCTTCTGCTACACCAACAATAAAAATAAATGGTTATTTCGGTTTTTACTTTTCTTGTTGCTTATTTGTGTTTATATCGCTTTACTTCTGGTCACTGAGGCAGCTGAATCTGTTGTTGCTTAACCATTTTTTTTGTATTTACTTTGAGTTGAATGCTGTTCTTCTTTTAACATCCTCTTTTTCCTGTTGCTAACAATTTGCTAGTCATTATTGTTTGACTGTGTTAACGGTGGGAATTCTGATAGCGAATGGTGTGTTGCTTGATTAATTATCTGAATGTTTACTTGCTGTCGACTATAAAATGCAGTTTGTTGCTGAGATAATTGTGTTATCATTGGTTGGGAGTAACATATATGTGGGGATGACGTACTAGGATGCATATTTTGATTCTACCTTATTGGATTTGATCGGACATAATGCATGTTGTAATAAGGGTTGTTGGTCATTTTGACCTCGTTCTGTAGTTACGTATTTTATGATGGTTTATATTGTGATATTGAGTTAGATAACAAAGTATTTAAATGTTACTTATAAAGTATGAATAAGTAATATAAAAATAGTTTTGGGTTACTATCATGGATTGACTTTACTCCACGAGACTCAAATAGAAGGCTGTAGTTTTTATTGCGGTGACAGGGCATGCACAGATGGCTCGGCTCGCAGTACGTCTGTTTGGCTATTACGATGATTATATTCACGATGGTCACTTTCACTTTCCTATTGCAGCGCGATTGTTATCACGAATACTAGACTGACATCCGTACTCCACGAAACTCAAAATATTAGAAATTAAGTGCAAGGTCGAACTGCACTTTTTGTTACGGTATAAAGTATGATAGGAACGTCTGATACACAGATCCTCGGTCTTTCATTGTTACATAAAATGAAAAAGGCAAAATCATGTACAGGATGTTTATAATTTTGTGTTTGCACCGTAATGAAGGTCGCGCTTGAAATAATATATTTTATTTCTTCCGCAACCATTCGTTTAACTGTTGTTAATAATTTAGATATTAAAAAAAATTGAACATCGGTAGCTAACTACCGTTAGTAATTAGTTAGTAATACATAGGCATCTGTGCCGGGCAATCGACCACATGTAAAATGATTTATATACGACCAGGTGATTATCACATTTATAGTAGTTTGATTAAAGAATCTGCCAAAGCGCAATACAATTGATATTACAATTGATACACGTTGCTATAAAAGTAAACGATAAAAATTTTATAATAAACTCAACGCTAATAACTTGTAATATGTGCTAGGTGCCCTTTTCCCTAGTAATAAACTATACAAATGAAGTGACTTCTCTTCAACAAACTTTTTTTGGTCAGGACCAATATCGTTCGATAGGGTAGAGTGAAAACATCGGGATCTATGCCAATTCCCACTCCATAATAAGAATGGTTCTGAAAATTAAAAACATTCCAGTTCAGGAAACTGTAAGAGATTGAATGACCTTTTTACTGTTCTTCTTCTTCTTCTTATTGCGCCGTCTCCTTACAAAGGTTGGCGGTCCATACAGCTAATTTTGTTTTGTTAACCAAGAGTTCTTTGGTCTCTCTACTGACCCCATTCTTTGGATTTTTCCTTTTTACTGTTGGGTAGCTTAAAATATGTGGCGCTACCGGTGCACCACCAAAAAATATATGGTGGGTCAAAAATATGTTGAGAAATTACTCAAAAATATTTAGATTCGGCTATCTCCATAGGCGTGCGGCAGTTTTTCTGGATCTTTAATGTAAATATCATGGGGTAAAGTGTAATCAAAAGCCTATGTCTGTATTAGGCTCAATCTGGATTCTAATTTAAACCGATTTTTATACGTACAGATTTGAAACCTCGGCTAAAATGTAAATCTGACAGAGGGTTCAAAAATATAGTGGTTTACTGTCGCGTCGTCATCCCTGGAGAGAGGGTTGAAATTGGAATATCGAGCAAATTTTTGGATTTTCGGGTTTTCAAATGTTGATGCGGGCAAACGGGCGTGAATTATTTTTCGCTAAAACAATAAAAACATTTTTTGAACACAAGTTTGGTGTTTCGCAGGAGACGTTAATTTTACGCCGTTGCCAGATTGGAAGACATCTTCTAACCACCAGTGGATTGAGTGCTTTCATGCACACCCTGATTATGGAGATGGTGAGTAAACACCGCTTTCCTAGACCTAATAAAAATTAATGTTTATAATGGGTTAGGTAAACGTAGTATATATCAATTGGTGAGTCTTTTTTTTTTAATTTTACACTAATGATGGGGATGCATGATATAAATAAATTACACTGAATATGTCACTTGCAAATTATTTCCTTTATTTTTGAAAGAACTGTTTTTTTTTGTCATTGACGTTATTGGAAAGAACAGCAAAATTAAAGAATCTTTAAAAAAATACTATGTAACGTGGATGTTAAAATATTTAGTTGTTCGGAATGATTTGCAATAAAAATTCGTTATTCTGTAGCGTTGCACAAATATTTCTCATAATTGATATGCACAAGTTGCTTATAAATTGCAGTTATTAAATATAATATCAAAAATGTGGATAGACACAAAAAAATTACGAAATAAAAGCTTTGGCTGTTTTATTTGGAAGAACAATTTATCTTCTACAAACATATTGTAGTACTTAAAGTAGTGCGAATACAATTTACAGCATTAATGAAGCGCTTTTTGAAATCCAAAGGTTGTTTCATATTTTTCCTTCTGGTCGACCGTTTCTCCAAGACAGGTACCACACTTGTGGGTGTGTATGTATTAAACCTAAACATTTTAAGTACTCCTTGTAAAAGAGATCAAAATCAGTTAAAGGTTTAGGTATAAGCAGCGTAGAAATGTTCTTCCAATGGCTATAAAAGGATCAAACCATCGGTCCTGTTATCGTTTTCTGTGTAATTATAAGCTGCTTACTTCACACTCAAATCAATCCGCGTGAATTTACTGGTCTATTATCTACAGCCTAATTATATTACGCGGATGATTCAGTGAAGTATAAAAATGCTTTTTTAATTTTGCAAGTTTTTCTACATGCCCCCACCTGGACCACTATCAGTGGGTCGACCGTCTCTCCACGACCGGTACCACTTCGGTGGGAGTGTATCAACCCTGAACGTTTGTAATCCCTCTCTACAAAAGAGGTCGGCGTTCGCTAAGGGTTAGGTATAAGCAGTGCAGTAGTACGGTCTCCTAGTGGATGTTAAAGAACCAACCGATTGGTCCCATTATTTTTTACGTGATTAGGAGCTTTTAGCTCCAAATTCAAACTACTTTGCCCGAATTGACCAATCCTCTATCTATAACCCAATTCTACTATGCGAACAATTCATTGCATTTGCAAAATACGTTTTTATTTCAAATGTTTTGTTATCCCCCATTTGGACCTCCATTAGTTGGTCAACCACCCGTCTCTCTATGACAGATACAATTCGTGTTAAAGTGGATGAATTTCTTTGCGATTAATTCATCCCTGTAAAGAAGGTGAAACTCAATTAAGGGTTAAATATAAGCTGTGCATAAATGGTTTCCTAATGACTAAAAGAATCAATCGACCGGTCCAGTTACCTTTTTCTACGTAATTAGGAGCTTCCAGCTTCGAATTTTAGTTAGTCGGCCCAAAATGGCTGTTCTCCTATTTACAATACAATTATACTACGAACATAATTCGTTGAATTATCGAATAGCTTTTTTAATTTTTAAGGGATTTCTCTCATGTCCCCATCTGGACCTTTATCATTCGGTTGACCGTCTCTTCACGACCGGTACCACTTAGGTGGGAGTGTATCAACCCTGAACGTTTGTAATCCCTCTTTACAAAAGAGGTCGGCGTTCGCTAAGGGTTAGGTATAAGCAGTGCAGCAGTACGGTCTCCTAGTGATTGGTCTAGTTATTTTTTTACGAGATTAGGAGTTTCCAGCTTCAAATTCTAATCGGCCGGCTCGAAATGACCTATCTTACAACCTAATTCTACTAAGCGCAGGATTCATTGCATTAATGAAACCTTTTTTGGATTCCAAAAGCTGTTTTTTATTCTTTCTTCAGAACGTTATATTCGCTATGGGTCAGATATATATATATAGAGCGGAAATAGTTTAGTGGCTAGATTGCTTGCATTAACACTTTCTCTGCAATTAAGTTTTAATTCAGAATTGAACTTGAATCATAACTGTACTTCTACCTGCACCCCGATTCCTCTAATCCACTTGTTTCATGTTCCTCAATTTAGACTTTGATTGGTAGATCGACCGTTCCTTCACGACCAGTACCACTTGCGTGGTAGTGTATCAACCCTGAACGTTCGTAATCCCTCTCTACAAAGGAGGTCGATGTTCTCAAGGGGTTAGGTATAAGCAGTGCTGAAATGGTTGCCTAGTGGCTATAAAGAAACAGCTGATTGGTCTTATTTACTCCTTCTCCAGATTCCCCCTTTTATTCCTTTCCAAAGTGCATTAGGCCTACTGGGGATAGCACTTAAAAAAAAACGCACAAAATAGCTGTACCTCCAGGGTTGTGTGGAAATCAGCTAATTTAGAAATGATGTTGTACCTGTATTGCATTCCAATGTTACGTTCTTGCATTTTCGATTATTTTTGCAAAGGTTTTATTTATATATATTTACCGATACTCTATTATTTAAAGGCTTCTTGAAATATTTTGCGTTTCAAATGTTCATTTTGACGTGAGAACATCTTAAATTCGCTGTGAATAGCGCCGAATGTCATTTCAGAATTATGAAAGACACCAAAACGGTCGAGATTTAAACGACTAATACTCAAAGGCTACTGAATGTAAGATGAGAAGGGCAGCAGCTTTCGACGGAGAAATGTTGAAAGCGATAAGCAAACCAGCCAAAGTTTCCCCCGCCTACCATACGACGTAAGAGAGCGGTGACTTAGTCGGGTAGCAAAGCGACGTTTTCACGGAAACCTCACGTTAGCAGCTCCCGACTACTATCTACCAATATTTTTTTTTATCAAACCACGCGTTATTTAGTCTCCTATCGATTATTTTTGTAATTTTTATATTATAATAAGGTTCCTATCGTGCTAGAGTAAAATGTCGGCAGTGTTTTTATATTTTAGTTGTTTATATTACGCAAGTGGTCGACATCTTCGATAAATAAAACAAAATATTTTTTGAATTCATTTGATATCCCTTTTAATTTTTTCCAATATTATGAGTTACAGTATGATGAACTTATATTTTTTTGTATATGCCGTATCTTTTTATCCAGCATTGTTTGATATTTAACCATATTGTATACACCCCGTGGGTATCGTATTCAGAATATACCGTCATTAGATAGAATTGGATGTCTGTCAAATGGTAAATATTTTTTAAGACTATAGTCACTCGTAAAACACGAATGATTTTAGAAAAAAAAAATTAATCTAATGAGTGCACCTTGTATTTGAATGTTTGCAAACTAACGTACAAAATATACTGTATTAGGTACAATATGCAATGTGAGTCGTATGTATCTACTAGAAAATCCAGCCGGCTACGTTTGGCTGCTGTAGAGAATGCAAGTGTTACGAACTTTTTGTAGCAATCGTTACTATTCTGCAGCTATTTCTTCCGATGTTCTTAGAGAACGTCGCAGTCGCCTTGCTTGGTTTTTTATTTCAACTTCCCCCGGAGTTCTTTCGGCACATATATGTCACCTCGCTTCATTTTTGCTGCCCTTTCATCCGCAGTCTGCTCACTTCTTCGTTTTCTTATGTAATTTCTGTGGTGCTCAGCTGTTTGTACCCGTTCCATACCAAAGAATGCTTATTTGCAAAAAATAACAGAAACTAAAACAGTCGGATAAATAATTGGGAGTGTAAATAAATAAATATAAATTTTTCCAGATCTCGGAAACGGCAAGAAATAGCGAGACGTGGTTTTAGAAATTCGTCAGCCCGATTCAATTCTACTAAGACGCCGTTATATTACTTCCTATTTTTTCTTGTATATGCATGACATGTTTTCTCATGCTACAATTATAATCGAATATTATTCCTAAATATTTTATGTATTTTTGTGGAATAATTTTTTGCTTCCCTAATCTTAATTCAAATTCTTTTAGGCTTTTTCCCCGTATAGAATTACCATATTAGTTTTTTTCTTCTGCCATTTGTATGCTCACTTTTATTAGGAATTTTTTTTATTTCCATCAGTGCTACGGTCGCTCTAGTTTTTAATACTTGTGTCGTTTTTGCTCTAGCTATTATCGCCGTATCGTCCGCGTAACAAAGAATCTCCGCGTTTTTGGTGTTTTAATTTTGCATATTTTATTAAAATATAAGTTCCATAACAAGGGTCCTAATATCGACCTTTGTGGAACTCCGCAAGTTAATTTGTATTTCTTATTCGTCTCTGTAGCTTTCTCTATTTTTTAAATAACTGTTTATTAAATTTATTATGTATTTTTTCAGTGTTTAGTTGTATTAGCGTCTCTATTATTTTACCCCATACAGCAGTGTTAAAGGATTTTTTGATATCTGTTGTAATTAGTACACAAAAATCCCTGCTTTTGGGTGCTTTCTTTGGATTTGATCTCTGCTATGTGGTTTTTAATTCTTATTATTGGGTCAATTGTGGAGAGCCCTTTTCTGAATCCATATTGGTTTTCTGCAATTCATTGTACGTTTTCTAAATTTCTGTTTAGTTTGCGATAATGTTTATCTTTATCATCGTATCTAATAAACGTATTAAACATATTGGCCTAATTTTTTTTCTCTGTGTTACTCTAATAATTTGTTAATGAGAGTAAAGGTTACACAAGAAAATCGCAGAACAAATAATACCACAACATAAGCAAGTGAAACAAAATGATCGATACGACAAGGAGTGGAAGATAGCAGTAGAGAAGTGTAGTAAGACCAGGATAAATAAAATAGTGGATAGGAGTTTAGAAGAGTAAGAACTTTATTAACTAGCCAGAAGAGAAATGAAAGATTTGAAAAGAATTGAAAACTGCACATAGATGATAAACTAAAAGAAATGAAGTATTATATTAATGAGATTAAGAATTGTTACCAAGTTAAGAATCAATAAATTGGGTATAACAAGGTGACAGATGGAAATTTAGAACTATAAAAGAAATACTTTCAGCATTTGCTTAATTTAGAGGATTAGGACCACCATCAGACAACCTAAGAAGTTATAAGTAAGGAAAATATACAAGCAATGACAAAAGACATACCAAATAAGAAGAAGATATGGAACCCAATAAATTACCAGGGGAAAATGTATCACAGTAGAACTGAAAGGAGAGAGGGAAATGTTGCAAGATAAAATAGTATAGATAATACAAAAAGTTTGGAGAAAAAAACAAATACTTAAACAGTTGTCCGAAGCTATCTTGTGCTCCGTTTATAGGAAGGATAATATAAATAGGCGCAGAAATTAGAGGGGAATTTCACTACAAGATACGGTATATAAGATCCTAGCTGTATTCATTAGGGAACGAATTAAGGAACAGTCGGAAAGCATCTTAAGGGTTTATTTATTTTTGCAATAAAACAGCTACCGGCGAGTTTCTATGAACTTAATTTGGTGTTGTGTATATTATATATTAACTTATCGTACAATCAAAAAATATAACTTGTACGAAGTTTTAGAACACTAATTTTTCTAAGAAAATTGTCAACTTGTAAAAATATATTAAATAATATAGATAAGATAGAGTTCAGATAGTTTCAAAGTTGACAGAGCGTTGTAACAAGATGACCCGCCATTTTTCCGTTTTCTCTTTAATTTAGTACTCGAGAAAGTGATACACAAAAGACGGACATATACGAGAGATGCTTCTAACCCACACACCTGGTAAGTTAAAAGAAGTTTTTGGGAGACTGAATTAAGAAAAATCTAAATCCATGAAAATGACGGGCAAGAGTAAAAGATAATACGCAGTAAGGAGATTAATACAGCTCTAAAAGTGTATGAAATTTTGAATATTTACTGTGGCTTTAATAAGCAAAATTAAAGAAATTCATAAAAGACTAATCAAAAGGATCAAAAGAGTAAATATCTTAAAAACCATCTTAAAATCGAAAGGGATACTGAGAAACACAAAAATAAAGGTACATGAAACTGTTATACGATCAACAATATTGTAAACATAGACCATTAATAAATCAAATATAACAGCCATTGCTAGAATACAATGTCTGCAATGGTTTAAACATGTAGGAAGATTGCCTGAAGGAAGAGTAACGAAGATTATAACATAAAGCTAACACAAGAATCAAAAGAGGACAGCCAAGAAGGAAGTGAATGGAGTTGGTAAAGTGTAGAAAGAGAGAGGAGACGACGCTGGCTATGGAAGAAGACAATTGAGGCTTGTCCAATATGTTTCACAGCAAATGAAAAAGTTTAAAAAATCAATAATAGATGTTCCCAGTAGTCAAGAACAAACCAAGAATATTTGGAAATACACTACGCCACATAGATAAAATTACTGTCTGTGATAAATATATATGTGTCCACTTTATGACTTCTTGAGTAAAGTACTTGTGAAAAAAAGAAAATATTTAACAAACATCAAGGCACAGTGTCCGGCACGGAGGTGTTACGTTTTGTAACATACTCTAACACACATTTTGTTACATAAATTTTAATTTTTATTTTCTGTAAAGGTTACAATTGTAATGTCAGTTAAGAAACGTACAACACAAACAAAAATAATATAATTCAGGAATTAGAAAAAATGGCGCTATTATTATAAACAATTGCTTCAAAACGCCAAGGTACTACTAAATAATTACCCAATTATTTATCTAATAAATAAAAATAACAAATTTTTGATTATGCTACCTGCTTTAGCTGCCATGTGTCTTGGTACATAATAGAAATTAAGTGCAAAGTCTAACTACACCTTTAGTTACGGCTAGAGTATTATATAAACGTCTGATAATCCCGCGTCCTCGGTTTTTCATCGTTACGTAAAATGGAAAATAAAAATTTTAAGAAAACAAAAACTAAATTCGTATTGTACAGAGTATTTACAACTTTATGTTTGCACCATAATGAACGGTCCATTTTAAATAACGTAAGTTTTTCTAAAATCATTCGTTTAGTCGCAATTCACCATTTAGATGTTAAAAAAATCGAATAATTGTAATTGATTGCTGCTACTAAGTAATTAATAATATTTTAATGCAGCCTCTATGGGTGGTGTAAAATAATGTTTATACTATCAAGGTGATTGTTACCTTTATGCTAATCTGATTAAAGAATTTATCAAACCGCAATACAGGACATTACTGCTCTTAAAGTGAATTAAAAAATTTATAATAAACTGAACTTCAAATATCTAAAAAAATTTTTAATACGTACTAGATGCCTCATTTCTTAGAGAAATAAGACGGACTTCTTTTCATTCAACTTTATTTATCAGGTTCATTATAGTTTAAGTTTCAGAGTTGAATAGACCAATTCGCTATTCCCATTCCTTTATGCTCAAAAAAGCTAGTAATAAAAAAACAAATTCCCCTTCTCTGTTACTATAAGAGATAGAAAGATTTGCTTTTCGCTTTGTGGTGTGCCAAAAATCGATTGGCAAATTATTGGAAATATTTTTGATCGGCTATCCTTGCAGATGTGCGGAAGCCTTTTTCCATTTTTGATATTTTGTAAATATCGCGAGGTAAAGTGTTATTAAAAAAGTATGTCTGCATTAGGTTCAATCTGGACTCTAATGCAGAACTGATTTTTGCATATACAGATTTGAAACACCTCAGAAATTTAAATCTGACTTTATCTCCAGAGTAAGGATTGAAGTTGTAAAATCTAGCAAATTTTCGATTTTTTATCATAAAACGAAAGGGATATATTAAAGCCTTCGATAGTTTGTTGCTAATGTAGAATGCCATTTTCCAATTTCTATAGTCAAATCAATAATTAAAGCTTAAACAGTTAAGTAATCTATATATAATGCCAATACATAATGTTATCAAAGCAAAAACTATTAGCCATCATTGCCCGCGCGATAACACAGGTGTTAGTTTTTACTTTACAATATCCTTGATTCTGTCTGCAAGAAAGCGAACTTCTTAATTCAAAGTGAACTGCATAGCAGATTTTCCGTCAGTTGTCGATAGCAGCGCGCGCGAGCGGACGCGAATTGTTTTTAACAAAACTTGGTGCTTCTCACGTTAATTTTACGCCGTTACCAGCTTGGGAAAATCTTCTAACCACCAGCGGATCGAGTGATTTCGTGCGCGCCCTGGTTATGGAGATGGTGTGTAAACCTCTTCCCCGGCGTATTAGAAAAATTAATGTTTGCTGTGTATTAGGCGAACGCAGTGTCCCTCAACTCGACTTCAATTGGTAAGTCGATTTTTATTTTCTACTAATAATGGGGGCATGATATAAACGAATAAGGCTGAACATGTCGCTAGCAAATCATTCCCCACTTTCGAAACGAATAATTTTTCGTAGTTGACGCTATTGGAAAGAACGTCAAAATTTAAAATCTTTTTAAACATTTTATGCAACGTTATAATGAAATATTCAGTCGTTGGGAATGATTTGCGATAAAGATATGCATTTGTGTAGCGCTACACAAATTGGTAGTATGCATGCATGCATGGGTTACTTACTTAGAAATGGCAGTTATCAAATGTAATATAAAAATGTGGATAGATGAAAAAATATACAAAGGTTTTGTAATGTTTTAATTGGAATAATAATTTAGCTTGCACAACATATAGGTTTTTGCGGTGACGCGGTTAAAAACGGTACTTCAGTAGCTCGATTAGTTTCGTTATTTGCAACCTAATTTTATTAATTCAAAATTTATTGCATTGTCGAAACGCTTTTTGGATTCTAAAGGTTTTTTTTATATATTCCCAGTGGATGCTCTATTAGTCAGTTGACCAATCCGTTAAGACAAATACCACATGCGCGAAAGCGTATCAAACCTGAAAGTTTATAATCAGTTTCTACAAAATAGGTAAATTTTCATTAATGGTTACGTAAAAGTAGTGCAAAAATGATATCTTAACAGTTATAAAAGAATCAATCAATCGGTTGTCATTTTTTCTTATACGAATAGGAGTGGCTTTTAGCTCAATTCGCCCAAATTGACCGATTTATTATATACAAATCAATTCTACGCACGCAATTCAGTGCATCAAAGAAACGCTTTTTGGATTCCAAATATTGTTTCATATCCCCCATCTGCACTTTTATTAGTTGATCGACCGTCTTTCTGCGACAAATATCATTCTTGTGGGTGTGTGTTAACCCTAAATGTTTTTAAGGCCGTTCAAAAGCGATCAAAGGCAGCAAGGTTTTAGGTATACGCAGAGCAGAAATGTTCTTTCAGTGACTATAAAAGAACCAACCAAACGGTTACGTTGTCTTTTTCTATGTAATCGGAAGCTCCTAACTCCAAACTCAATTCAGTTGATCCGAACTGAACGATTTATTATCCACAACCTAATTCTACTATGCGAATAGTTCACATTTGCAAACGCTTCTCAATTTTTCAAGTTTTTTCATGTTCCCCCATGTGGACCCTTTATCGGTTGGGCGACCGTCTCTGCACGACAGGTACCACTTCGGTGGGAGTGTATCAACCCTGAACGTTCGTAATCCCTCTCTACAAAAGAGGTCGGCGTTCGCTAAGGGTTAGGTATAAGCAGTGTAGTAGTACGGTCTCCTAGTGGATGTTAAAGAACCAACCGATCGGTGGTCCCGTTATCCTTTTTAAGTGTCTAAGCGCTTTTAGCTCCAAATTCTAATCAATCTGCCAAATGTGTCGGATCTAATATCTGCAACTTATTTTTACTGCGCGAATAATTCATTCAGTTTGCCAAACGCCCCGATTTTTCAAGTTTTCTCGCGTTCCCCCATGTGGATCCTTTACCGGTTGGGCGACCGTCTCTGCACGACAGGTACCACTCAGGTGGGAGCGTATCAACTCTGAACGTTCGTAATCCCTCCCTACAAAGGAGGTCGGCGTTCGCTAAGGGTTAGGTATAAGCAGTGTAGTAGTACGGTCTCCTAGTGGATGTTAAAGAACCAACCGATGATGTGGTCCCGTTATCCTTTTCTACGTGATTGCCAAAAGTGGCTGGTCTATTATCGGTAACCCAATTTTACTACGCAAATAATTTTTTGCATTTACCGAACACTTTTAATTTCCAAACTTTCCTCGTATTCCACCATCTGATTTCACAGTCGGTCGACCTGTCTCTTCACGACAGATTCTGCTCGCGTGGAAGTGAATCACTTTCTGAGCGTTATTTCTATTCTTTGCAAAAGAGGTCAAAATCAGTTAAAAGTTAATGTAGACAGTGCAGAAATGGCTTTCTAATGTTTGTAAATGAACCAACCACTCGGTCCCGTAATCTTCTTCTACGTAATTGGGAGCTTCCAGTTTCAAATTATAATCAGTCTGCCCGAAATGGTCCATCTCCTATCTACAACCCATTTCTACTACGCACAGAATTCGCTACGTTAATGAAACCATTTTTGGATTCCAAAAGCCTGTTTCATATTTTCCTTTTGAACTTGCAGTATTAGTAACTTTTCTCGTCAATATAAGTGAGTAAATCAACCTAAGAATATTTTAATCTCTCTCTCCAAAGTAGGTCAAAGTCAGTTAAGGGTTAGGTATAAGTAGTCTAAAAATGGTCAAAAAATCAATCGGTCACGTTAAGTTTTTTTATGTAATTTAGAGTGTTCCAGTCTCAAATTTTAACTAATCGGTCCGAAGTTACCGGTCTACAACCCAGTTATAATATGCGAATAATTTACTGCATTATCGAAATGCTTTTTGGATTTCAAAAGTATTCTTACATTCCTATATCATTTTACCTTGACAGGTATCACTCGCGTTGTAGTTTATTTAACCCCCCAAACGTTTGTAATACCTCTATAAAGAAAGTTTATATTCGTTAAGGATGCACAGTACAGAAATAGTTTAGTGGTTGGATTAGTCTCGCCAAACCTTTTTCGCAGTTGAGGGTTTCTTAAAGTCGAATTAGACTCGACCGATACGCTTACACTCATTCGATCATAATTGCCTGATAATCAATCTGTTACCTGCACCCTAATTCCTGTAATCCACCAATTCTTTCTTATTGCTCGACTGAGACTTTGATTGGTCGATCGACCGTCTCTTCACGACCGGTACCACTTGCGTGGGAGTGTATCAACCCTGAACGTTCGTAATCCCTCTCTACAAAGGAGGTCGATGTTCACTAAGGGTTAGGTATAAGCAGTGCTGAAATGGTTGCCTAGTGGCTATAAAGAAACGACTGATTGGTCTCGTTGACTCGATTCCTCTTCTTGTTCCTTTCTAAAGTGCACTAGGCCTACTGGGGATAGCACTTAAAAAAAAAACGCACAAAATGGCTGTACCTCCAGGGTTGTGTGGAAATCAGCTAAATGAATTTTTTACATCTTTATTAAATCTTTTCTATCGCTATATTAATTTTTTTTACTTTTTAAAAATTATACGTAGTTTTCGTTGTTCAATTTTTCAGGCTTCATGGCAACAACACAACTATGATGATCCAATTTGCAGACTATAAAAGAAGTTTAGCAGTAATTTGATAATAATTATAAGTGCATGGGATAATATGTACCTAGGATATCGTTTTGCTGTAATCATTTGTTAAATGCTGACGCCCTACGTTTTCAGCCTAGATTTAATTGATTAGGCGTCACCACTTGCAAAGTATTCCAACTCATTGCATCAGATACATTTTGTTGTAGTTGGCAATTATTTTCTCAAACTTCCATGGGTGCTGCCAATGAGTCTTTTGTGATGTCAAAATGTGGTTTATTCTGTCATATCATTGATCATTATGTTAACAAGTTTGTGAAAACGCAATACAAGATGTTACAAGCTCGTCATATACAGCTTGATTTAAAAGTAGACGAAAAGGAGTTATAATTAAATCTAAATGTAAATATTTAGAAAATAATAGTATTTACAATTATATATTAATGTATTTTTTATTAGCTGCTTTAGTAGTAATATATAGATATATAGAAATAAGTTCAAGGTCAAACTATACGAATAATAATTACAGACGAATTAAGCAAAAAAGTAATCGAATTTAATACCGTCAATTCAACAACGATGATATGTCTATAACTACAAAAAATTTTAATCTCGCACATATTTGTTACTAGAGAAAACAGCAGAAGTGAAAGTGATGTAATTTCTGTATAAAAATAAAAACTACAAATAGTTCGAGACATATTAAAAGAAAAAAATGAGAAATGCGAGAAAAACGATAACAGTGGAAGACCGGAATGCCAGAGTAAGTAGAGATCAGTAATTTAGAAATGGGCCGTACGGAAAATCCTGGAGAAGAAACATTGAGTAATAAAGGCATAAAGATGATATTTTTATATCAATAAAATAATTTGATAATATGAAATACACCATTAGAATAGGCAATGGAAGATAAATATACATTTGTTGTAGATTAGCGAAACGCTAAAAATTTGATTGACTCTACAGTTGTACACACGAAAGCTATTAAAAAAAGTCAATCTGAAACAAAGAAGGAGCCGAGATAGGATCCAATTATAAACCTGCAAAATTAGTAATTAAAATCAATAAGATACATAGCAGAGTAGTAATTTATATACTAAAAAATAAGATATGGATAAAATCAAGAAAAAACTAGAAAATAAAAAGCTGGATTAGACTCTGGAGAGAAGAAGGGTAGTTTTTAAAGATAACACTCAACGACAGAAAAAATAAGTGAAAGAAGCAAATTCAGAAAACATATCCAAAAAACAAAATGGTACAATAATGAAATAAAGGCATTAGTAGGAGAAAACTGCTAGGAAAAATAAATTCAAACAGAATGACAGAGAAGATTATAATAGAAAAACCAATAGAGTAGAAAAAATTCAAAAGACCGGAAATAGAAAATTTGAGAGAAATTGACAAAGAAATAAGTGAAACATAAATTAGAGACCACAAAATCCCGGACAACAATAAAATATTCGATCTGTATGGTGTTGTCATCTATATTACAAATTCAGAACTATTTATAGTGTCTTTTAAAATCAATTGCATCTTTCTACTTACTCTCACTGCTGAGAAAAATTTGGGGACATTAGAACTTGAAAGCACCTCACTTAAGCAGCTACAAACATTGAAGTTTGAAGAATCCGGAAATCGAGGCAGCGATGGTCGAAAATCTTTCATCAATATTGGTTATAAAATGAATCGCCGGACTGTATTTGTCATGCGTTATTTAGGAATCGACAGAGAAGAATTTTGCAATCTTAGGAATATCTGCAGCAGGTTGAGCGAAATCACGTATAACTATCCCACATATTCATTCAACCACAAAAATCCGTTTTTGAACTTCTCTCCAAGAAAGTTTTAAAAAGCAAAAAAAGATTAATAAAGAACACGCTAGGCCGATTCTCAATTTTAAGGTTTTCGGTGATGGCTCTTGGAAAAAAATTTGCATTCAAATCGTTATGCAGAATACCTACGCTTTTAGGCCACTGAACAGGTAAAATTATTGATTTAGTATTTAAAAGCTACATGCACATTTTGGAAGAAGACAAAATACCCAAGAATCTGAAGGATGGCTTAAAGAACACGAGGAAAATTGCACGAAAAATCATAAATATTCTACGGGAAATTCCATGAATGAAAATCTGAAACATCCGTCCACCCGGGGTAGACAGCTGGTGCAAGTGACAAAAAGCTGTAATATTGGAACAAATTTGGATAATTTTGTCACTTTTCCACTCAATTAAGATATTCAAAAGCATGTTTTTCCAATTAATAAAAATTTGATAATAAATTTTCTTGATATTACAGTCATACGCATAATGTTAACGAAGATTCAACTGCATCGTCTGACAATCCTCGGAATTACATCATATATTGCAGATGGATTATTCTGCGAAGGATACGCATCAATTCTACAAATGATTAACGTACTAAAGAAACTGAAAATTTTGACGTGCGCCGGATGGTTTGACGGGGGCATTGCAGCTCTTTATTGAGCAAAAAAAGCTCATAAAGCTCGAACAGAACAGTTAGTGGAAAAAATTAGTTCTACGAAGAATCTGGAAGTTTATCATATGGTCATAAAATTGTCGACTAGTCGGTACGTTATCGAGATCTTTTCTTTTTTAGTTATTAAAACTCTGAACGCATTTTTCTCAAAACTGCATTTTTTTAAAACGGCTTCACTAACCACATAAGTATTTTGTTAACTGCAACATATTGTAACATCTGAATTCCGAATCTCTCCATCAGATTCACAGCACGATATTTATTTCTATTCCGCGATTACCCGAATAACCGCAAACTTTCGAGAAACGCCGCTCTCGAACCTTGTGGAATGATCGTGAATACGGGTGCGCCAGCTGCATTCCTAGAAGGGTCGGGCGCCGAGCGTGACGGATCGCAGATGTCTTATCAGCCTAATTACGGGGGTTCTTCGGAAATTCGTTCCTATATAAAAAAATCGTTAACAATTGAACCACCTGTGATTGTTCTAATTTTCAATGTTTTCCATACCTTCCAGTTTTAGTTAGTATCTGTGGGTATAAATAATAGGAATTTATAATTTGTTTTAGCTAAATACAACGGACGCTACAGCCTTCTGCAAGGACACTACCATATGTCGGTCATTTTGGATTTTTTTTTTAAAAATATTCCAGTAGTTAAAGTATGTACAAATAAATACCACTAGTCTTTCCTTTTTAAACAAATTCCTAAGTTTTAGCCTTCAAATTGTATGCCCACTTTAAATTAATTAGCATGTCGACCTGGGCATTAATAAAGTTTATGTATCAGAATAGGGTTATAAAATAAAATTACAAATTATTTTAGTTTAATAATCACAAAATCAATTTTAAACTGGCAAAATGTTAACAATAATTTTTTAATTATATTACTACCACTTTCGAACCATTTCTGAGTCATTTTTTTATATTTCAAAAGAAATCAATAATAATATTTATAGATGCTTTGTAGCTAAATTAGCAGCAATGTTTGAAAGTATGCGCATACAGTACGGCTATTATGTAACAACTATGTAATAACAATAATAAGGTAAAATGACACCATACTATAAAATGTAAAACTTAATAAAACTTCTTGTATTAAAATCACTAAAAACGAAATTACGAGTTTAAAGTTTTAAAGTCTCATATATGCATAACGTATTTTTGCAGCGAGTTTTAATAACCGTATTAATATTAAAGCGCCTAAAATTAACGAGCGAAGTTCAATAACACAGGGAGTATGCAAAAGAGTTGAAATAGGGCACGGTTCTTCTTGCACTAATCTAAATTATCTATCTTGGCATTTACATGACGTTATTCTATCTAACGGGGCTCGTAGCCGCCTTTCGGCGAAGTTAAAATATGCAAATCAAGATAGAGATAACTTTTGTACACTAATTCTGTAACTTACGTTGCTGCTGGAATAAAACACTACCATGTTTATTGTATGCATTTTCGTATAAAATTGCTAAGTGAGCTCTTTCTTGTTTGAATATTTATTATTATATTTAATAATAATCCAAATTGTAAGAATATAGAAGTAAGTATATAATCTTCAGTATAATTAAGTTACACAGTAGAAAAACTAATAAAGTACGTACTCAAAACAATGCAAACATAATACAGTAATTAATGTTATAACAATTCTTAGATAACTACCAAGTTTTTGTAATAAAATTGTTTTCATGTGAATATAATGATGAGTAAATAACAGTAGATAGATATTTCTTTACGATTGTAGTAACAATTAGATCTATTCTAAGAATCTGTTGAACATCGTATGCAAGTTATTTCTTATAGATTCCGTATTTTTTTAGTTTAAGGCATTCTGGAGCTACCGTTTTTTACTCCAGAATGTTTTGACACCGAGATATTCTAATGTTACACCATTTTGGTGTCTTTACCCTAAGCTAAAATGGTTGCTCAGTTTGTGAATTCTCTTTTTTTTTAGTACCGGGCGGAACATAAGTTGCGATAATATTTAAACAATTGGTGACAAACATACAGTTTCCTTTTTCCAGATCTAAGAGTGGAATTTAGAAATTAATTGTGAAATAATTAACCTCAAATGAAAGGCCAAAATTGCTGAGTTTTACTTTGAAAACCAAAGCTCCATCGCTCTCAGACAAGGTTCTTACATGGGCCATTTTTAAGTTTTGTAATCTACCCTCAAAAATCTCTATACTTACAATTAGACTAATTAGGTGTTTTCGGCAACAGGAGCTATGAGTGGCCTAGCATGAAGCGGCAGGCGACGTACTGTGAATACGTTAGAAAATAGTGCACAGGAAAGTATTCGACAAGATGCAGAAACTTTGACCCGAAGACGTTCACAAAAATTTGGAATTTCAAAAAATTACTGCGGTCACTACAAACGGATTTAAATAATAAAGTTTAATCGGTTTAACAAAGACTGCGCTATGGAGTTCGAATCTAATTAATAACCACAACTGATAACGGATTTATTAAAATACTGCTGATGGGTGATAAAGCCCGTTTTTATCTTAATGGCTTTGTGAATAAACAAAGCACTACATTTTGGGGTACTAAAAACCCAAAACTTATACATCAACGTGAGCTGAATTCTCTTAGTCACTGTATGGTGACATCAGAAAAGTTATTTAGATCTTATTTTTTGAGAACAATGTCGAGAATGTGACAGTTACCGGAGCTCGCTATCAAGAAATGTTAGAAGCTTCTATTCGTCTGTTTATTAAGTAACATAAATTTTGTTTTCAAAAGATCCAACGCATAGTACGGCCACGGCTATGCGACAAGAAGATCACTGATAGCGGCTCCCAGTGCAGACCTGAATTAAAAGTAAAGTTAAATTTTAAATGAGCTTTGGTTTGATTTTCAAAGAGTACATACGCTAGCAGTGATCCATTACCGTCATGCGTCATTTAGTGATAAGTGCAATAACCTTAGCGATTTCGAAATATACCATATAAACAAAATAAACGTACTTGTAAATATCATACTCGTATGTATAATTATTCATTAGTTAAGCAGCTGGTCCTAAATTTCTCTTGGTGGACATGTTCCCCAATTATCAGCAATAGCTATCATTAGAATACTCAACTTTTAACCCTCAACACCCATTGCAACATTATCCACCACCCGGATATGTAATTGTTGATGTTGGAAACAAATTCAACGCCTTAAACATAATAATTTTCCTTGCCAATAGAAGTTTATCAGAACGTAGATAAACAAACCACCTTTCGCAAAACCTGCAAAATTAAACTTTCTGACAACATCCAAAATCGACGATGCTGAATTTAGCGACTCCAACGTGGAAGAAAAAGAACAGAGAAATTCGTGGCAACTGGTCCGAAAACAAGAGAGATAAACCAAACGCAGAAACTCGCACTCCCACAACGCTACTAACTAAAATACAAATCCACCACAACCCGCTTACATTCGTGAATGTAAGCGAATCAACCGAAACGCACGCAAATAATACTCGACAAAGGACACCAAAACCACTTCCCATATTTATATACGGACTTAAAAATTTTAGTGATATGATAAACAGCCTCTTTCTCCTAAGTAAAGAAGAAGAAACGAACTACACAAAAATTCTCTCAAATGATGCAAGCACGGTTAGATTCGTATAGAAAATAAAAAGACCTATGAAGTGAAAATATCATCTATAATACCTATCAAATTAAGAGGAGCGGGCATATAGAATTATCACAACGCATCTTCATCACTCTATACCAACTGCAGACGAAATGAGAACTGAGAAAAGAACTGGTCACTAAGTCCATAACGACATAAATGTTAATCACAGAGTGATCAAAGATTCTTTATCGTTGTTGTTTAATAACAAAAATGTTTAATAACAAAATAATAAAACAAGAATTTTTATACAATGCTAAAATAACTGTTGAAACTCTAGAAAAAAATCGTAGAATAATCCAGTGCTTAAAACCATTCTACTGCGTAAAATGTGGTCAACTCCACGATTCAGACAAGTAAAAACCAAGCAACACACCCGCTAGATTTGCACTCTGTATCGCGGATCACCAAGCAAATTATAAGGGTTGCACTGTTTACACGGAAGTCAGCTAAAGGACACTAACAAACACAGTCACAGCCAATCAATCCTAATGAACACATGTACAGGACTCCAAATATACAACAAACCACTACTCTACGCACTCATCAACGTATATACGAACAAGCAACACAACAAAATAATCAACCAGTGCCACCATTAAATCTTGAAAACCAACTGCCAACCTTCTTACATTAATAAAAAAATGTTTGCACAAATAATAAGCCAGAACATTATGATACTAAGCCTACCAATCATAGTCATTGAAAAACTGTAACCATGAATATACTTAAAATTGAGACATGGAATGCCAATGGCCTGCTAAATCATAAGCAGGAAATAATAGCATTTTTAACCACAAATAAGATTGACATTATGCTCATCTCCAAATCACACTTCATTAATCTGACAACATTCAGTATACTATATTATTTCACTTACAGTATTCCTCATTCGGATGGCACCGCTCCTGCCGAACCAGTAATATTCATTAGCACTATTTAGCACCACCAATTACAAAAATTTTAAACTGACAAAATACAAGCAGCCAGCGTCGAATTCAAGGCCCATCCATGGAAACCACCGCTGTGTACAGCCCACAACGACACCGAATGTCCACAGACGAATACAAAGACTTCTTTTGGACCCTTTATACTACATTCATAACCAGTGGAGACTGGAATGCTAAACACACACTGGGAGTCTAGAATAATTAGAACAAAAAGTTGAATAATAACTTTGACTTTTTTAGTAATGGCAAACCAACTTGCTGGGCAAGGGACCCTGAAAAACTTCCTGATCATTTGAACTTCTATATAATACGTAGACTAGCAAGAAATAACTGTTTAATAGAATACAACTATGACTGCATCCGACCACAGTCCAGTTAAAAACAAAAGTACGATGGTTATTCAAAAGTCACCCTCCCCTCAACTAACCACGAGAAATATCGACTAGATCTTCTTTCAGTGTTACCTAGTAAAAGTAAATCTCAAGCTGCGGCTCAAATTCCCTGCCGATCTTGACGAACCAGCCCAGTACTTCACCCAAGTAGTCGATAAGTAACCTGGAAATCACAAAACATACCACGAATCTACAACTACATATTCGACAATTTCTAGGCGACAAACGCCAAGCTAGACGGTTCTGGTACCTATGGGTGACGAAACATTCCCATCGATATATTCACAATAGACTAAGCCTTCTGAGACCTGCAAAATAGTATCTTTAAAAGCTATGTTTCCAATTTATCTGCAAATAGGCACACGCTCTGGATGGCAACAAAAATCTAAAAAAAGTATTCAAAACCCAGTCAAACCATACTGACTAGGGGATAGAAAACTTTATTGACGCACCCTGCCAAATGTCTCCATCTGTACAAGCCTTCTCACTCACAAAAATAAAGGTAATAATCAAATTACTGAACATACATAAGGCCCCAGGGTATGACCACGCGTCACTGGACAAATACTTAAACATCTGCCTAATAAAGTCATAGGTCCCTTAACAACCATATATAGGGTGGCGCGGAGCCGATTGACATTTTTCAACTAGTCATATATTACATACGGAAGCAGGAAAAAAAATAAGTAAAAGTGTCTATAAATACGACCAAGTATGCCATTTACTTAGCACCGATTACAAGATTATTTTTTGTAAACTACATCAGGCAGATGGCCTCCGTTTACATCGATGCATTGTTGTAAACGTTTCTTAAAGTTGTCGTACACGCGCCTTCGTAGGTCAATGGTTGCAACTCCGTCATCAATAGCTTGCTTGAGTTTCTGAATACTCATGATATGCTTCTGGAACACACGGCCTTTCAGCAATCTCCACAAGAAAGAGTCAGGTACACTGAGGTCGGGCGACCGAGCTGACCAAGCGATTTCGCCGAAACGAGAGAACAGTTCCGAACATTTTACGAACTACAACTATACTGTTTCGTGTGGTGTGGGCTGTTGCTCCATCCTGATGGAAATATAGGTTTTTAGGATCAATGCCAAGCTATCGTAACTTTTGTTCAACAAAACCTTCCAACATAGTCACATAACGTTCTGAATCAACGGTCACTGTTTGTTCATTGTTATTTTCAAAGAAATACGAGCCTACAATTCCGAAAGCACCGACTCTACACCAAACCGTCACTTTAGGAGAGTGCAAGGTTTTTTCATGTAGTTCCTTAGGGTTCACTGATGACCAGTATCGCATTTTCTGTTTGTTTACCCAGCCAGAAACATGAAAATATGCTTCGTCGATCATTAGCAAATTATTAATGTCTGGGTTTTCCCGTAACAAACCACTCATGGTGGTGCAGAAAGCAAGTTTTGTTTCCTTGTCTCTTTCGTTAATTTGTTGCACAACGTGGAGTTTGTAAGAGTGAAATTTTATCTCTTTTAGCATTCGGTTTAAACTTCTTCTACTGATGTCTAAAATGCGAGATTACTGGCGGGTTGAACGGCAAGGACTGCGTTCAACAGCTTCCCTCACTGTCTGCAGGTTCTTTGGCGCCATCACTGTTCGTGGAGCTTAATACACGCGTAGTGTACTCTACAAGAGTAACGCTTTTTAGACAACCTACGTACAATGTTCAAAAGGCAAGCTCATCTTCATTCACAATACGTCGTGTAAAAAATAAATTACCGTTTATATTTGATTCATCCTCGTATTTTACTGAAAAGCGGTTGTGTACTTTTCTGTATGATCAGGGATTCAATACCATCAGATTGGCTTTAAAATTAGGACTGAAATTTTGCAATTTAAATAGTCACTTAAACATTCGAATTATTGGATTAATCAATTGAAATTAGCATTTGAATATTTAAAACTACTATTTAAATTGACATTTCGATAATTTCGATAATTGCTACACTAGAAATAAATAGCGTAAATATAAATCTCAGTAGCTACATATTAGAACGTCGAATAAAACGTATTAGAATATTCGAGTTATTCAAATACGATCTTCGTTCTAATTCGTACATGTACCTTTTTGCAATGGTATTGTAACCAAATATCATTTTGAATTTTGTAATACATAGTGTTTTTAAAATATTAAACCATATAAAATAAAATTTTCATTGGTAGTTATAGGTGGTAATATTTATTTTACAAATATACTTCATTATGATAGCATGTAAAGTTTCTAATATAAATTAATAGTAGATAGTCGTACAATAAGGCAAAAATACGAAAAAGGGTCTCTCACCTGAGCTCAAACCCATCCCCTCCTGCGGGTGTAATCATAACCTAAATAATAATCTTAGATAAATGTTCTTAACACTTATGGTTTATGATGTGAACTTCGTCTTCCTCAATATGTATCCAATCTGCTGCATTTTCCACACGTTTAGGATATTCTGCCTTTTGGTTTAAGAATTTTTTTTCAATAGAAATTATTATCCATTTGAGATATATGTATTCTGATTGGTTTCAAATTATGGTGTGACAACTTTTTATGTTGCATCGTGTGATTAACTTTCGGGTTGTTAGGCTATAGTTGGAGTTTGGAGACGTTTCGTCTACAACTAGAGCAGACATCTTCAGGAGAAAATCTTCTAAAAATTAAGTGTGATAGGGATGATGGTGGGGGGAGCTTGTCTACCTGAATAGTAGATAACGTAATCGGGTTAGCTGATGATGTCAATCGGGTCGTTACAGGTAATATTTCGTATATCGGTCTGTTTTTTGCCCCTTAAGAGCGATAAACCAAGATTTAGGTAGATTAGATCCGTCGTCTCTATTAAAATTATTTTTATATTTATAGATCTTCACCGCTTCTTTGTATAATCTCTATTAATAATTCCTACACTTATATATTTTTTCTCGTGGTCAAGATTTTCCAAAACATATTCTGCAACTGCGGAAGTTTTGAGTTAATTGAGGCGTAAATGATGTTTGTATTTCTTTATCCTAGTGGTAATCGTTCGGCTTGTAGTCCCAATGTAGACTTTCTCATCTGAACAAGGTATGCAGTATACTCCTGGTGTATCCTGGGGGTTTCTTGGCTGGCCGAAGTAAATCCCGTATCTTGGTGGTAGTAATACAGATTGTTTCCACCATGTGTTTATTGAGAATTTTTCCTATCCGGTCGGTAACCCTGTAGATGTAAGGTAAAAAGCTTTGACTACCGTAGCCAATTTTGGTTGTATTTTCCATGCGCATTTGCTAAGTTTGATTGATCTATTTATCTCCGTCCTCGAGTAGCCATTCCCTTGTAAGGCTTGTTCCAAATGTTTTAAATTCTTATCAAAAAACTGGTTGACATATACGTCGTGCTTTCTCTACCATTGTTGTCGACCGTTCTTTTTTTATTTGGGTGGTGATTCGACTACTTATAAAGCTATATATAGGGGCTTTCCAAAATGCACAAGGACGATGTATCAGTGCCATTGGTGGCCTTACCTACAAGCTGGCCAAATACTTATCCAGTCTGTTACAACCGTACATTGAACTTAGCAGCAGTTACATCAGAGACTTCGCACAATTTGTCAATCACCTTCAAGACATCCAGCTACATGAAAAAGATCTAATGATCAGTTTCATCCCTGTTATAAATCTCCATCTTCTTACTCTCACATCCTTTACTTTTCTCCTGCTGGTTCTCTGACTTAGTATGTAGTCTATGATCGATCTTTTATCTCTACTTTTGACTTCTCGTGTATACTTGTGAGCGTCCTTATGTTGGAAGAATCTATTCACTACCAGAAAGTTATTTCGTATGCAGAAATCAATTATACTCTTCCCGTTATTGTTTCGGATCACCTCTCCACACTTTCCATCTCTCCAGCTGTCCAGCTGTCGTCCTGCAAAAGAACACTAGCAGTCAAGGTGGCTAGTGCTTACCGCACTGTGGCCACTGAAACTGCCTTAATGGTGAGCCGGCTACCGCCTTTGCATTTTGTGTTGCAGGAGGCTGACCGCCGAGCCGGAGCAGCAACTTCGAGAGGAGCTGGAGCTGCGGCAGGGCGTCATCGAGCGGAGGCAGTCCATGGAGGAGACGGGGCACCCGGCCGAACGAGATGGCATATCATTGAGCGTGGCGGACCCGGAGGAGCGACAACTGTGCTGCTACGCGGACGGATCGCGGGCAGACGGCGGGCGAGCAGGGGCCGCGTTCGTGGTCATGGAAGAAGATGAAGAAATATACTGCGGACAAGCAAAAGTCGCAGACTGGAGCACCATATTCCAGTGCGAGCTAATAGCCATATGAGATTGCCTGGCGTACCTTCAGAGGTACAAAGCAGTAATCCTGAGATGCGCTGTTATATCAGACAGAAAGTCAGCGCTACTTGCTACTTGAGTATGAGAGCGCCGACGGATTTGCAAGTCAAGGTTTGGAGCCTTGCAAATACGCTGTCGGTCGAGATCAATGTTCGATTCCATTGGACCAAGGCGCACGTCGGAACTCTAGGAAACGAGCGTGCGGACCAGTTGGTCAAAGAGGCAACGGCAGGACGAGGACCGCCTATATTCGAGACAATTCCAATGGGGTTCGTAAAAAACCAACTATGAGCTAGGGCTAGAGCAAGATGGGAGCAGAGATGGCAAGCAGCGGAGACAAATGCGCGTGTGGGGAGGTCGATGACCCCATGTACGTTCTGCTGACCTGCAATGCGGTGGAAGAAACCAGGGCCAGGGCGGAGAGGACCCTGATCACGGGTGGCTGGAGATGGCCACGAACGCGACTTTCGGGAGTGCGCGAATGGTGGACGACTTTTGCGGTTTTTGCGGAACGGTGCGGGAGATTACGTGTTGACGCGAATTAATAATAAAAATAAGTTTCTTTGCGTAATATTGTAAAAACTAGGAGGACTCGGAGCCATTAGCAGTTTCGAGTCGCCTGCCCCGACTCGGGTTTTTGTAGTTTTCCCGAGTCCTGCACTAGGTGAATGTCGGGGCAGGTAAAATTTGCGGCCACAATAATTTATTAGAAAATTGAGAATAATAAAAGACAGGCTTTGCGGAAAGTTGTAATGCGGTTGCGGTTGTGCTGGTGTAGTGCTGTAAGGCGGAGCACCAGTCAATTTAATTTAAATATTGCCTGTAATGTTTTTGTATTTATATTCCTTTCAATAAATTGTATGTCGTCCTGCAGGCCCATTCTGCCGTTTAGATCACCAAGAATAGTTATTTTTCCTACTATATCATTTACTATCCCTGCAACTTCTTCCCAAAATTTATCTTTCTTGGGCGTTGCTTTATCTTCATTTGGTTCATATAGTATCAGTTTGTGATTGGTTTTCATGTTTTTTGTTTTGAGTTCTAGTTCAAGGTTGTATGAGAGATACATACACTCCCAGTCATTCACATATTTACTCCATCTGTTCCTAATTAAGCAACCCATTCCTCATCTCTTACTCCACTCGGTATATTTAAATGTCCACCAATTAGTTTAATATTTTGCTTGCCTTTTTTTGGTTTAGCGAATTTCTGAATTATTGCTTGTCTTTCTTTCCTCTCTCGCCAAATCATCATTTATGTAGACTTGCTCTCTGTAATTTCGTAGTTTGATTTTGTTACGTACTACCATGATCTTATCTCTTTTGCTGTTTAGTTCAACCAAACAGGTTTTGTCTCCTAATTTCTTTGCTTTTGATTTAATATCATCAATTCTTGTTTTAGGCTCAATTTCTTTCGTGCCCTTTTCATTAATATGCTTCAGTTCTTTTATCTTCTTCGTTTTATTTTAATTTCTCTTATGTCACCCGTTAGATTTCTCCTTAAATTTATCATTTCCTTCAGCTGGTCTTTCATACTATCCTTGGGATTTTACCTTTTAGTCGGGGTTCTATGTATCCTTCTATAACTTCAATAAATCATTAATATTTTACTTCTTTCTCTTTCTCTCGCCTGTTAGGTACTCGTTTTTCTTCTATATATTTGCTTTGGTCTGCGGAAATGATCTACCTGAATCGACTTCTCGGAAATAGGCTTATTATCAGCTTCGCTATATTTTCTCTTTGTCCGGTTTACTATTATGATTAACCGTTCTGTATTTATGCAACCCTTTCTATTTTTTTTCAGTATAGTGGGTTGCCTATTCGGTTGCTGGCGAAATGGGGATTCTGGAGTCTTGACATTTTATTTATATGCTCTTATTACTATTGCTGTATGCAAAATTGCGCCTTGTTATCTTTCGATAACCTACAATACTGTTAATTGTGAGGGATTTTACTTATAGTTTCGTTAATTGAATTTTTTTTCTTCCTTTTTCGATGTATCCTTTCCTTACAGTTCTAATAATTCGATATGGTCCAATTTTGGACTTAAATATCGGAACACAAGCATTGATACCTCGACGCAATTCACCTATAATAGAAGATAATAATTAGAACCACAAAGACTCTGGCATTATTGAAGTCATGGGACGTCGATTCTACTATACTAAGTGTGGCATTTACGAATTGCACTAAAGAAGTATTTTTTTCCGCTCTTAAGAGGGCAAAAAACTTTTTGAGAGCAACGATTTATTTATTGAAAGTGAGTTTCGACAGTCTTTCTTTTATCCAGTTCAGAGGTTTGCTAACTCTAAAGCCAGGAAGAGATGTATTTTAAATAAAATTTTTAGATTAAATGGACATTCGTTTTTATTGTTGTCATTGATATGTGCATGTATGTAACAAAAATTAAAAAACAAATATTTTGTGTAAACATCAGCTTCTTTGTGATTTTTTATAACTTTCCAAACTTACAAAAATTTGAATAAATTGTCAGCATGAGGCATCAAAAATCTTAATCAAGCCCTGCACATGCCAATTTTAAATTATGGAACTGGGATATTAATTGGGAGCTGTAATTTCGGAAACACCGTTTCAGGCGTCCTTTGGTTCTTAAGTTATTTCTGAAAAATTGATAGACCTAATGAAAGCTCAGCGAAATGGCGAGCATTCGTTAGGGAGCAAGTAGAGGAGCTGTCGCCGAGTTATCTTAAATTTTGGCAATTCTCGTTTGAAAGAAGCGGCGCAACGATTGTTATCTTACGGAAATTTATGAGCAGAGGATGAAGAGACAAATTCCCAAATTTTTGTCCCGCAACATACATGCCAGGTGGACGTGTGCGTACGTGGGGCGGCTCCGGCGGCTCAAATGATTGCGGTGATGCGATCGGCGGCACAAAGGACTGCAACTGCAGGTTAATGAGGCCGTAACAAGACGCACGCGAGTTTGTCGCGTTTTTCCTCCCGCACAAATAGACGCCGGTCGACGCTGGAGAAATGCGCGGGACGCCGAACTCCGACAGACGGGGGTTGCAGAGACGGCACTTGCTGCAGGGCTCGCGAGACCTTCAGTCCTCTGTTGCCGGCGTCGGGAGGCCGGTGCGAGCGCTTCCGTCCACATGTCAGTCGGTTTCGGCCTTCGCACGTGCATGCTGCTCCACTCGCGAGTGCCGCGAGAGTGCGACGCCTAGCCGCCTCCCTCACGTGGCGACGCTCGACGACGCTCCGCGGGTTCCGGCCCTTCGCCACGGTAAGTCCTGCAACTTTAATTGGCGCTTAATTAGTTCCCAAATTGCGCCGCGACGCTCAGCTCAGGAATGCCGCGGAATCCCACTTTCCCGCTTTTAATTGCGACACACGAGGAATTTGCCGGGGGCGCGCCGAATTCGCCGGGAGCGGGCACAGTGCTGTTGTTTCAATCAGCAGAAATCCTCGTGGCAATCTGCTCAATTATTGTTTTAACCCCGCGGGGCCGACTTATCTATTTGCGAAAAACGGCCAATCGTGCTGCACCGCCGCTTAGTGCGCTCCGCGATTCCAAACTTCCGGATGATGTCCATACACATGAATACAAATTCAGCATAAATTACGCTCATTTTTTTTGCATTACTAAGATACTTGAAAAATTTCCAGGAGGGTTTCGTGTCTTATTTCAATTTTTTGATTGTTGGTGCCGGGGAATTTGTATAGTGCACAGAATAAATTGTTTTATTATGCAAGTCTGTAAAAGGCGTATGCCTAAAGAATGCATTAAATATGTGCATCCGAGCACCGAATTTAAAACGGGCCCAAATCACGCAGGTAAGCGCTTTAGTTTTTTCACTGCCTCGCTTTAACTTTAAAACTTAAAGGTCGGTAGAAATAGTGTTCCATTAAAAAAATTATTTAATTGCTAATCTGCTGCACAAACCACAATTATTAATTTTATTTTGTCTGTGATTTTAAAACCTCTCTTTATGTAAATGTTTTTAATTTATTTTTACAATTAAAAACTAAGGAAAGAATTTTCTAAAAATTGTTAAAGTAAATTAACTCTGATAACTTTGAAACAATTAATTATTAACATAAAACTGCTATTTTTGTAATATTTATACACTTAAATATTTTTTTATTTACTCTAAATTTTGTTTTAAATTACTTCCTGATAATGTCAATACAAATTGTATAATAATAGATAACATTGCTACATTGTTAAAAATTGGGAAAATTTATATAATCAGAATATTCTGATTATGTTGTAATATAATAGTAATTTACGAAAACGAAGTATGCCTAACAATCAAAAATAAGTGTTGTAATAATAAAATATTTTTGAACCCATCCTGATAATTATAATAAACTTTTATTAGTTTATATGCATTAAGATTGACTTGATGCTTTTACTCGAAAATTGCTGCATATTTGTACTTTAATACACAACCAACAACCGAATCAAAAATAAATATTTTTACTTCTTACAAAATAATATTAATAATCAAAAATGTTGAACATTCTTTCAGAATATAAAATTGAACAGTACAACTGAAAACTTTTAAAGCAAAATATTTTTTGAAATCGCAATTAACGGAATGTTACAGCGCTTTTAATCACTGTAAATACTTTATAGGTATTTGTTAGTTATAATATTTTTAGGATTATCTGATTAAAGTGTAACAATTTTATTGAACTTTTTCATCTACAGGATATGTCAAACAAAATCTTCTTTTAGATTTTGTAAATATTTAAATAGTGGACATTTTCGGAAAATTCATTTTATTATTGTTAAAAATTTGGCTAATCCGAGAATTCCATTTTTGATATACTAAATAACTTTTATTAAAAACATGTTTTGCCGCTCTCAAAATAAATATTCGACAAGGCATTTCTGATGCTAAATTTGCAGGCTGTTCAATATTAAAGTGACTGCTGTAATTTTTGAAAATTTCTTTTCTTCTATTGAAGTATACATTAGGACTTATTGTGCAATTGCTGATTATAACTTTATATTTCTGACGAGGTTTTCTGCATATTCATTTGGCAAAAGTCACCATATTTTTTTAATTTGAAATGACCACTACTTCACTGTGTACACTGGCATTACTTTAAGCATATTTTTTTTAATTATTTAAGGTTGAACATCTGGGGACGTTGCCGACCATTCCACCATAGTGATATTATTTTGTTGTTTCCAGCACTGCACAGTTTGCTGCGAAGATTAGGTTCATTATCTATCAGCCCACAACCAAAAAAACTTTTCAGAAAATTTCACCAAGTATTTCTGGTAGATGGTGCAGGTTTTCTTGACGTTTAAAATGTCTGTAAATGGAAAGAGACAATCAAAACCGCGTTTATAGAAGAATTTTTATAGGATGCCTTACTATGCGCTGAATAATTCATTCTATTACTATTTGCTAACCATGCTTTCGATAAGGAAGACCATGTCCAGAAAGAAGATTCGCCCGTGAAGATCTCGTTCAAATTTTTCAAATGTTTCTTCTTTAGAAAGACCCGAGTTTCTTTTCTGTGGAATTGTTTTGAGCACAATGCAACGAAGAAATTCAAGATCGATCTATCCTTCTCAACTTCTTAACGAATGCATATATTTTGCATCAGCATAATTTGCTAAAAACACTGTTTAGTATGGTTTAGACGGCAAACCATATACTGTGCAAAAGAACGCGTAATAAAGATTCAAATGAATTAACATAGATGGTGCAGCAATTCTTCCTTACTAAATGACGACGGTCACTTTCATCACTTCCAGTAGAAGGGATAAACCTTTTTTAGCTTTTGTAAATGTTCTAAGAATAAACACATTTTTATTTACCTCATTATTACGATTAATCCAAAATTTGATTTCGAGATGTTCCCAACAAAAAAATATTTATTCAAGAAAAAAACCTTTATAGCAATTAATGTGAAATAAAATACAATTATTTATTTGAACTATGGACCAGATCATAGTATTCTCGAAATGTCTTCCTTTGCTCTTTATCTATAATTCTGTTTTTTTACTTCTGAAATTCTTTCTTTGAGTATTTCGCTTTTCTCCGGGTTTCCTCGATTTAGATGGTACATAATACCCTTAGTTAAACCCCGTAATGTGTAGGCACATGGCTTCAGATCAGCAGAATAGGGTGGCCAATCAATACCACCTCCTGTTTGTGTGTGCCCCGCGTCCGGCAGTTGTGAGTGTTGACGAAACCTAACTCGAAGTGATACTCATCTGAAAACCATATCTTTCAGTGATCGATTTGGTTCGATTCGATCATTTGATTGAGAGTGACAATGACAGTGGCTGATGGATTTGGATTTTGAAGGGAAACATCTCCAAATCGTTTTGCAATATCACAGGGAGTGATGCTCTACTGATAGACAACTCTTTCGATGCATTTTTAACGGAAGAACTTGGGTTTTTGGTGAAATGTTTGTGAACATTTTCGATGACTTGTACGGGGATGACCGGTTCTACCTTGATCATCGTCAAGAATTTATAATTAATATTTTTTTTATATATATATATATATATATAGATGTATATTTATTAGCAATCAGAACTACTACATTCTATGGGTTAATTGTATATCAGAATTTCAGCTTTAAATGACGTGACGAGAGCTCCTACAGTGAAGGACTCTCTTAATCCACAAGAAGGTCTGTTGGCCAAAGTCTATGTAGTCGTCGTGGGTGTTCTCTTTCCAGTAATGGTTGAAGCAGGTTATTTGAGTGGCCTACCAGTCTATCATGGTGGGTTCTACTTCGTAGTTTGATGACATCTTTGATATAAGGAATCCTCAGATCGTCGTGTAGCGTTTGGTTCGAAACATACCACGCTGCTTGAGTTATCATACTTTAGATTGGCTTCTTTGGAGCAATGCTATATTGGATTTGCTTGCGCAGCCCCAGATTTCGATTCCATAAGTCCAAATAGGAATGATGATTGTTTTATATAGCAGTATTTTGTTTTCTAGGGAAAGTTTTGAGTTCTTCCCTAACAGCCAATAGCTGCTTCCGTTTTTTGGCAATGTGATCTTTCCATGTTAACCTAGTGTCCAGGTGGAATCCGAGATATTTGATAGATATCGCTCGAGGGAGTTTGACGTTAATGAGAAAAAGCGGAAGACAACGTTCGTGTCTTAGAGTGAAGTCTACATGCTGTGATTTGTTTTCGTTTATTTTAATTTTCCAGAGATGCAACCAAACCTGTAGTACATTTAAGTGGGTTTGTACTAAGTTAGATGGTATGTATTGCTGGGTCTTCATGAGCTGCTAGTATGGCAGTGTCATCAGCAAAAGTACAGATAGTAGTTTCAGTGGTTGTTGGGATGTCGGATGTATATAGGTTGTAGGGGGTCGGTCCCAAGACGCTTCCCTGTGGTACACCTGCTTCTATGGAATGATAGTCTGATTTGGCATCTTCCACTTTGGTTCTAAATTTGCGGTCTGAAAGGTAGGATTTCAAGATGTCGAAATACTTTAGTGGGAGGATTTCCTTGATTTTATGTAACAGACCTGTGTGCCAGACCTTATCAAAGGCCTGGCTGACGTCCAGTAGAACTCAAGTACAATAACGTTTTTGTTCAAAAGCGGGGTTAGTAACTTGGATTAATCTATGTGTTTGCTGAACTGTAGAATGTCCTGCTCGGAAACCAAATTGATTGGGAGGAAGCCAGGTATCTGGTGAAATATCAGCATTTACTCTCTGTAGTAATAAGCGTTCTAATACCTTAGAAATTGTAGGGAGCAAACTAATTGGACGGTAGGAGGTTACGTCATTTGGGTTCTTCCCTGGCTTATTTATTAAGATTATTTCTGCTGTATAATTAATATTTGTACTCTTTCAGAGATCGAATATCTCCCTTTTGTTGAAGATATTTTTTCGAGAAATGGAAAACACATTTAATTGGTGTACAAACTACGTGGCCTTGAACGGAATTGATCAAATAGTCTTTAGATGGCAGCACAAAAACCATTGGGAAAAAGTTCCTGGACACCCTGTACCACCATAGTAATTTCAAAATTTAGAAAAATTTAAGAAGTTGCCTCGTAGTATGTTTGCTATAGAGAATTAAACATAAAAATGTACCTTTTGTTTTGATGACAATTTTGACTATTCTTCCACGTGACAGGCTTATTTTGTTATGATGAAAGCTTCACGTCTGTTTGACCCTATATAGTTATAAAAACAACTTTAATTCGTCAACAATTCATTAGCGAACACGTAAATAACTTCGGTCCTTTGTTTGCATTAAAAATAGCTTTCATAAAGTAAAAAACTAAAAAATGTAAAGTCATCATCGCTAATATGTTTATGCAAACTTTGCAAATGCAAAAAGGGAATTGTTCACAACTGAATATCTGCAACATAAAAAGCAGTCATCCAGCCACAGAAAAGTGACATTAATGAAAATGAATTACTGTTCTGCATAAGGGGTTATGCCACTGTAATTTTAAAAAAAAATCGTTTTTTTATTGGCTTAATTTATGGATAAAATATTCAAAAATGTAATAAAAATTGTTTTATACTTTAAAAAAAATTTATCAGTTCTTTTAAACAATTTAACTGAACATACTTTCGACGTCCGAAATTACGAATATCGCGCGTTTTGGTTTTTTGACTATCTCGATAGAATTAATATATATATAATCGATATGCTTTTGATAAATGATGATAGAGGACGCTCGTAAATATTTTGCCTACAAATTTTGCTATAGTTAGGGTGAAATTGCGCGATAATCAGTAGAGGTTAGTCCTCACTCTGCAATTACTAGTACACGCGGTGACGACGTATTTTCATGATATTTACTGAGTACTCGTATTGTATATTTTATCTAGTTGACAATGAGTGGTGATACAGTTGTTTACCGGGGGAAAAAAGTTACAAAAACTTCGGCATGGTCTACGAAGAGAAGCAAGAGTAAGAAGCGACCGCAAAATAGATTTGAGATGTAGGCCGAATCAAAAGGAGTGAGTGCGTCTGAAAAAAAGTTAAAAACATCTTGTGATTTGAAAGATGTACCGATTGATCCAACATTTGGCTATCGAATTGTGAATTTAGCTGCTTTGATGAGTGCAATTTCTGGATGTGTAGTGTGTAGGGTCTGTGGTTCGGACGTAAAGTTTTTAGAAACAAGCAAGCAAGGGCTGGGTTTGAAAGTGATTGTTTCTTGTAGCAAGTGTGACATAAAATCATTCCCTGCCTCTCCACTTATAAAAAATGGATATGAAATTAATCGACGATTTGCTTTTGTAATGAAAATTCTGGGCATTGGCTTACAGGGAATGAAAAAGTTTTGCGCTTTCATGGATATGCCAGCACCGATATTTCAGTTTTTACGATTCGCTTATAGACACAATATCGATTGCTACGAAGGCAGTTAGTACTTTGAGCATTAAAAAAGCAGCGTTAGAAGAAAAAGAGAGAAGCAGTGAAAATAAACAAACTGGCGGTTTGACGGTCTCAGGTGACGGTTCTTGGCGAAAACGTGGCTTTTCCTCTTTATACGGAATTGTGACTCTTATTGGTTGGCAGACAGGCAAAGTCATCGATTTCATCGTAAAATCTAAGTATTGTAAGTCCTGTGAATATTGGAAAAAGCATGCTGACACTGCTGAATACCAAGAATGGCTTCAAACTCACAAAGAAAGTTGCCAAAGCAATCACGAAGGCTCTTCGGGGAAAATGGAAGTGGATGGAATGATTGAGATGTTTCAATGGTCGCTCGAGTTGCACAACGTTAAATATTCACCGTACGTCGGTGACGGTGATAGCAAAACTTTTAAAGGTATATTATATGCAAAACCTTATGAGGATATTGACGTAAGAAAAAAGAATACATCGCTCACGTTCAGAAACGCATGGGAGCACGCCTGCAAAATTTGAAAAAAAATACCAAAGGCTTAGGTGGAAAAGGAAAGCTGACCGGTAAATTAATTGACGATCTTACGTTGTACTATGGCCTTGGTATTCTTCGAAATACAGATTCTGTTGAAAATATGAAAAAAGAAATTTGGGCAACGTTGTATCACAAACTTTCAACAGATAAAAAAACACAGCACGATAAGTGTCCGCCAGGCGTCAACTCATGGTGTACGTGGTAAAAAGCAAAAGCTGAAAATAGTTTAGATACGTATGAGCATAAGCTCAAGTCCTGAAGTATTTAATGCCATTAAACCAGTATACGAAGATCTTACACGTGATGAATTACTTGAACGTTGCTCGGGAGGTTTCACCCAAAATACCAACGAGAGTTTCAATTCGACCGTCTGGAAAATCGCACCAAAAAATATTTCAAGCCCTAAAAAGGTGCTTGATATTGCTACTGATGTTGCTACGCGCACTTCCAACGATGAATTGCTCGGTATACTGAAGATTATGGAGGTCCTGCAGTTGCCAATAGGCTTAACTTATTACAATTACTGCCTAGAAGCCAACGAAATGAGGATTAGTCATGCCGAGTCGACTTTGACGGATGCTGCAAAACTAGAGCGCTCGGCCTCAGGATCGCAAAAAAAACTGGAAGACGAAGAAAATATAAACTTGGAAGGGAATTTTATGGAGCTGGTATTGATGAGTAATGGTAAAACAAATTTTTTATATAAATTTTCTAGTTTAAAGCATAAAAATCGGAACTTAAAATTTAAACTTAAAATTTTAAAAACTTGTTTTTCAAATTGGCTTGCAAGATAACTCGCTCAATTTTTATCCGATTGAGCTCAAATTTTAACTGTAGCATCTTAATTAGATAACGCAAAATGTCGTACGGATTTTGCAAAATATTTAAAATTATAAAAGTTATTAACAAAAAATTGTCATTTTTTTTCGAAGAAAATTGAATTTTTTTTCAAAAGCTTGGCATTTTTTTAAAAATCAATATTTTTTAAATTCCGTACGACATTCTCTAGATATTTTCATGTAGTTTAAGGAGAATTTTTTTTGCAGGAATGAGACCCGGAGCAACGTTTTAAAAACATGTATTTTGACAACTGCTGTGTGCCGCCATTTTGTATTTTTTTTGTAATAAAAAATAAAAATTTGTACTTTTATACATGTATAAACATGTGGTAAACTTTGTTTTATTAATAAAAAATTTCTTCCCATCCAACAAAAATACCAAAGAAGTAGTCGATTTTCGGGCCTCTACAGTGGCATAACCCCATAAGTCATTCTTGTGCTAACACGAAAAGCTGTTTTTGAATTCATTTTTTTGTTGCAGCCACGATATGCATTTCGCCTAGCAAACTTAAATATATCAATGATCGTTTACAATTTCTAATCTATTTGCACTAGAGCGCTTTTATCGCAATATTTCAGTCTTACTCCAATATAATGTATATTACACAGGTGTTTAGTAAGGTAACAATTTTATAGCATTCATTTAACGCCAGCGTCCCGATTTCATTCCAAACAATTATGCTAATGCATTAACAGTTTGCAACATGCGGCCTGCAAATTTAGGCCAAACAATGAGTCGCTCTAATTAAAAAGGATCAATTTTCCGTAACGCAGCGTCGCCGTACTTTGCGCGGAATGTTAATCAAAACGTTAGGAAGCGGCTGATTCGGTTTTTTACAGCCAGAAGCTCTCGCGACTATGGTGCTGCAATCTGCTATGTTTTGCAAAAACGAATGCCCGCAGGAGCCTTAATAAATCCTGGTTAGGCCAATTTTGATGAGTTATGATTGGAGGCACAACACACGTTGCATGTGCAAAATGGATTTTGTTATAAACGGATTTACCGTTTTAACTTAAAATTGGTATTTTACAATGCGCGCAAATTAATTTAGTGCCTTTTGTCGGGTTTTAATTGTATGAAAACAAAAAAGCGCGCAAGCACCGAAATATTTCCCGTTTTATCATCCGATGGGGAGTTTTTGCATTTCATCATGACAGCAACTTGGCACCTTCTAAACAGTAGTTATTTATGAATTTTTGACCTCTTTTTCGGTAAGATTAGCGTATTCTAATGGTCGTTTAGCCTGAATATCCAATCCAGTACTAGTAGATCATACTGCTGGATAGTCAAAAATTCGCACTGAAAGTTAAAAATTAATTACAAAAAAATTACTTTATAAAAATTCTATTTTTCAATGTTTATGCCAACATATTAAAATTTAATGGATAAGATTTTCAGTGTTTTTCTTCATTCTCAACCAAATGTTCAAGGCGATTTCCAAAAGCTATAATTGCCTTGTGCCGAATGTCTTGACTGATACCTTTAGTTTCGTCGATGCCAGAATATGAGTGATATACATTCTATCTCTCAAATAACCCCTTAGAAAGAAATCACATAGGTTCAAATCGAACGAATTGCTTGGCCATTCTATTTCTCCTTTAGCCTTTCAGGGAGCGTGCAAAGCCGTAACCAAAAATTTGCCATCTTTTTTTTTAAATTTCCTCCTGTAGATTTTTTTTATCCGCGTTTTGTGAGAGAGAATGGCTCAACAATACTACTATAGACACTGACTTTTCGTGGATGAAGACAAACTTCTGTCAAATGTGGATTTTTATTAGCCCAGAACTGATAATTTTGCTTGTTTACACTCTACTACTAAAATTTCAAGAACGATTAATAATCAAGAAGAAACAAAATAATTTTGGTAATAGCAAATTATGAAATGTTAAACACGTGTTCACAAAGCAATAGTAAAATAGTAGAACTTCACTCATTTCTTTACAGAAGGCGCCAAAAAACTTCTAGCGCAAGTTTCTGACCACACAGTATAAACTACTTATCTGATCTCACCATATATGAAGTATAAATTTCTTGGTCTAGTAATGATTTTTTGACTTAACATTGTTACACGGGTTCGTTTTTATTATTAGTGGTAAACTATATTTCTTTATGTCTGGATATTATAGTTATATATATATAAGGACTATTTACTTTTTTCAAAGTAAGACAGATATGTCAATTTTTATTTGTTTTGTATGCTCAATCTTGCGATAAACTTAAAATAGAAATGAATTTGAGAGGTAAACTACAGAAAGTAATCGCCATCAAGAAAATGATTACTGTAAATTTTGGTATAAACACTACAAATTGTTTTGGCAACTCCTGTGATGCTGAAATTTTAAGTCGTTGTCAACAAAAAAGCTAACAGTTAGCACTTTAAAAATACAAAAGTTTATTTTATTAGTACTGGTTTTACATCCCGTCATAAAGATTATTCAAATGTCATATTTGGGATTTCAAAAATTATACATTTGAAAAAATCCGAATACATCAAATATTGTATTCCGTCGTTTTTGGTAAGGTTTAAGTCTGTTGGAGCATCACATAATTATGAAAATATTCAGACAGATCCATAAAAAAATGCCAGACGAAGTTTGTGGATCTACAAAATAAACATTTAATGAAATCAGGAGATGTAGAATAGCGCAAAAAAGATATCACAATTAAAACATAACTAAGGATTTCTCGATGTTTGACGCCGGTAAATAATTTGCTTCCTAATATACAAAATTTCGTTTTCATCTTCAATATGACACTATCCTTATAATAAATTTAAAAAAGCCAGCCCTAGTTTGGTTCTCGTAACTGTAAGCAGCATTAGCCAAAGTTTACTATAACTCTTTTTTGTTTTAATTATTGGGTACAACAGAGAGATTATTTGGGGGTAAAATTGAAAAAAACATTTTAACCTAAAATTGCTGTAATTGATAAGGTACTTATTGATCACTTACTTCACTGACTATTTATTACTTTTAGGATAGTTTATGGTTTTTTATAACGGTAAATTTTTTTGGAATAGAAATGGATGTTAATCGCAAAGTACAAAGCCTGATCAAAACAATAGATGAAATTAGCTAAACTTCATTAGCTTTGTTAGGGTGCTTTGATATGTATACTTAAGCTCTTGCATTACTTTTTAATCGATGATTAACAGTCTGTATGACAAAAAAGCAACTGTCGTCATTTGGTAAAGAGGCATCGTAGCGTCATCTACATTAGTTTATTTGAATTTCGTGCTTTTTTGCATGGTATATAGTTTGCCCATACATTGAGTTGTTGAGAGAAAATTCATGAAGCAGCGGTTTTAGTGAATAATGCGAAAGGACCGAAATTGACATATTAAGTGGCTGCAAAATATGTGCGGAAGTAAGAGTAAAGCGATGCTTAGAGGTTGGGAATATAGACGATCTGTCGAAGAAGGGATCTTGCATATCCTCGAAGACAAGTCAGGCCTTTCGCCGCGCAATTCCCAAATTAAACTTTGCAAAAAAAAGGAATTTTGATTTCTCTAAATAGAATTCAAAGGCGCCTGGGTGAAAAAAGTTTCTTTTCGATCGACTTTGAAGAAACCTTTATTATTAGAAAAGCTCGTGGAAAAACGACTAGTATGGGCAAAGAGAACTTTGGATCAAGATTGGAACAATATTGCATACTATATACTTTAGCGAACAGTAAAAGTACAAAAACCCGGTTTTGGTTGCCTCTTTCTGTTTACGGACAATTTAAAAGCTGAGAAAATGTGCATCATCTACCAGAAACGCTTGTTGAAGTTCGGTAAAAAGTTTTTTGGTTCTGATAGAACCAGTTGGGTTCTACAAGAAGACAATTACACTAAACATGGCAAAAAACTGAGCGGTGCGTGGATACATCAAAATAACATCACTACGATAGAATGGCAATGTCCCTAGATGTTAATCTAATTGACATGAAAGCAAAGCTCAAAGGAAAGCCTGTGTACACGATGAAGTAGCGGTTATTTCAAATTAACCATACATGGTGATCTTGGCCAAATTATTATGTAGAAGACTCCGTTAAATTCATAGAAAAAAAGTCTTTTTCTTAATATGTCAGCAATTGGAGTACACAGTGTACTATAAGCTAATATGGTGACTTAAAATATATTAGTTGTAGATCTTACAAAATGGCTTGATGAGATTCCCTCTAGAAAAAACTAATCACAGATCTGATTTACTTCTTTCCGTTTCTGTCTTCTTATCACATCATCTTCTAACAGAGGTTGTAGAAAATGATTTGTACGAGTTTCAAGCTTCTTGTGGTGACTAACGCTTTTTCATGGATGACATCTCTTACAGTGGATATTTTTAAGTCGTTGTAACATACCAGGGGGCATTAGTGACGACTCTTAATATCTTTGACTGGCATGTTTGGATGATTGCACTATTGGACTTACCGGGCACATTTGTATAGTTTAATTCCGTAAGTCCTATGGGAATGATTATGGTTTTATAAAGTACAAACTTATTTTCCAATGACAGCTAGGACTTCCGTCCTAATAATCGATATATTTCTTTTTGTTTCATATCAACTTTTTTGTTTTCTTGGTAATGTGCTGCTTCCAATTTAGTTGGTTATCTAGGGGCAGATCCAAATATTTAACTGAGACTACTTGTGTTATTTATATGCATTGGTGGGCTTGGTTTCTTATGTAGCGCAAGTCACATGGAATCACTTTTGCTCATTTATTTTAATTCTTTATTTCTGAATCCATACTTGGAGCGTATCTAGATATTGTTGAAGAAGTGTTGAGGGCTGGTTGATATTTGTGCGCGAAGTAAGAATTACCGTATCTGCGAACTTTCTGTTGTAAGATCAGAAGTGATCAATTAATACAACAGTGGCCCTAAGACACTGTCTTGAGGGTCTCCTGAATTAATGGGATGTACAGGTGATATCGTGATTTACTCTTGTACGGAATTTACGATTAGTCAGCTACGATTCGAGTAGTTTAAAAATCGTATGTAAATATCTTTTTATTTTATATAATAACCCAAGTTGTCAGATTTTGTCAAAGGACTTTTTTGCGTTCAAGAATATTGATTGGGCAGTATTTTTTATTTTCCAAGATTCTATTAATGAAATGTGCAATATGATGACACTTTTGAGTTGTCGGAAGCCAAACTGATCCAGTAGTTAGATGTGAAGTTGGGATCAATTCTTTTTCTAAAAGATTAAAAACTGTTGAGAGCAGACTAATGGGTCGGTAATATCTGACGTTCTTAAGATCCTTTCTAGGTTTTTGAATTAAAATTCTGCTATTTTTAGTTTGGCTGACCAATATTGTATTCAAAATACAATTAAATAGGTACGTAAGCAGCACTATACTTTTCCGGGAAGTTCTTTTAGTATCTTCGCAGTAATAAGATCTATTTCAGGTGTTTTTCTAGTTCAGGTACAGTTGCATTAATGGAGGTGGTACGTTGCACGTTTCCCAACACGTCATCCTTCGCTTTAAATATGTTGCATGACCGCTTCGTTCCTTCGACTTAATATTTGCGATTTATTTCTTTAGAAGTGTATAAAAGATAAGGTGTATGTTAGTAAACTTCGCATACTAAAGTCATTGAAGGATTTAATTTGCAGAAAAATTTACTGCAAAGAGTAATGCAGAACTTTATCTTCTATTTCACATTATTTTTAAAACATGACATTATTGATTGTGTAGTATGCTAATATATTACTTTTTTGGTGACATTTAGTATTCTTAGTCGTTAATTGCATAACATTCTCTGCTGTAAATGTTAAAAAGGTAGTTGTATTATAATAAAAATAAAAATGCATAATTTTGAGAAGACGTACTTCAGAGTATCACATTAATATCACGCAAGTACTCACCTAATTTACTTTCAATAAGTTAATTATAAAATCGTATTTTCGAAAAGCTAATTAACGATTTACACTCCATACAAAGCACATGGTTATCCGAGATGATCTACTAAAAAACTAACAAAACGAACTAAAAAGAAGGGTTAAGAAGTTAAAATACCAATATTGTATTCAAAATACAATTAAATAGGTACGTAAGCAGCACTATACTTTTCCGGGAAGTTCTTTTAGTATCTTCGCAGTAATAAGATCTATTTCAGGTGTTTTTCTAGTTCAGGTATTGTATATATTTCTCCAGTTCCTTCGGAGTAACGGGTGCTACTGGTTTAGTTTTTGGTATTGGCATTTGTCGAGAATATCTTTGTCTAGAACATTAGTGTGAGGACGATAAACCTTATCAAGATAATTCACAAATATTTTAGCCTTTTTTGATCGCTCTTGGCCCATTGACCTTGAGTTGTAAATATATCGTTTACGGGAGGTTCTAATAGGTTTCCAAATAGAGTAATTGTAGATATATCTCTTGAAAGGTTCTTCATTCCTAGATTTTAATCTTGCTTTGAGTTAGTTGCTTAAACAATTAAGTGTAGTTTTGTTGGACGTAGTGTGACTTTTGTGCCATTTTTCTTTTGTTTTTCTGTTTTCCGTTACTATTTTCCTAATTTCTAATAAAACGTTTATGGAGGTTTTCTTATAAGATATTTTTGAAATGGCCGTGTTGCGCCTCATCTCATAACATTTGTGTTATATTGTTTGTCGTTACCTTAATTTTGTCTGAATCTTTTAGGGTTAGTTGCAGATAAAAAGTTATGAGGCTACAATCAGTAATGGAGGAGATTGAACTAGATAATAAGTAATTGTGCAATAGCTCACTATGCCTACTTTAATAAAAGAAAAGAAAATCATCCATATTTTTATTTTTTTTAAATTACAGCGGTTGAACAGTTTTTATGTAATATGATTCTGAGAGATAAGAAATTTGAAGGGTTACAATTTTAGTTTATTGTAATTTAAATTACCTTTATACACTTATGTTTCTGATAAAGGATCAAGTAAATTCTAAAGTTTAATGGACTATGTGAAAAAGCTAATATCTAAATAATGTTTAATCATTTCCTCAATTGTTTCTTTTAAATATCCTCTTAATGTTTGACTTATACTTACTTTTTCTTTTTTATTACATTTAAATATTTCTCACTTTTTTAAATTTGTGCAACGATACAATTCATCATTGTTATACAAGTGTAAAAGAGTTTTTGACGTGTGACATTCCTTAATGTCCATATTGGACACTTCTGGTCCTGACAGCAAAAACATACAGAAGCAGCCCGATTATTATCTCAGCTTGCGGGTTACTTTTCCAGTCAATTAAGACTTGTACGCTTCACATCTGTCCAAGCTCCCGGCAAAATTTGTCCAGTTGTTCATAGCGCGCGATGCCGTGTTAGAAATGAGCCCGTGTGATTCGGTCGGGGCGAGCAGCAATACCGTAGACTACATAAATCATAGATCATCATCGCCCCAGTCACAGCCAGCCGAGACGTTCAGCATTTCAGCTATTTAACGAATGCAGCGCACACTCGTGTTTTCCGAAAGACTTCCTAATGACGCCTCTTAATAATGTTATTTATAAACTCCCCGCGTTTTTGTGCTCTTTTTATTGTGTTAAACAGTTGTCTCTAATAATATATGTCGCGGTGACGTCTGCAGAGCGCGGGATACGCCTCGAGCGAGCTTCTCCGCCAAGGTCGTATCGCTGGGCTTAATATGAGTTTGAATAAATACATAAGGCGTATCTCCGATTAGCTGCGCATTTAAATGCACGCCGCTTACCTCGCCAAGTAATTGCAGTTAAATTACCTCTCCTTAATTGCATGAAAAATTCTTCGTCAGCTCCCGACCAGGGAAAATTAAAACGTTCAAAGGGACGTCGCAGTCTGCGGCCGCCCCAAGACTCGTGTGGGCGGAACTTTAAACTTTTTCTACGTGGTCGCTTTAAATCATATTATTGTTTTTCAGAAATGAGATACCTCAAGTAGCAATTCTAAACTTAGTAATGGATCAAAAATAAGTGCAGGGCTAATATCACCCTCGAGAACAATTACTTTCAATTTGCAAGTCTGAAGTTCTCTCAGAAGAAGAATTTAATAAATATACTGAAATCAGAGTTCTCAACAACAATCTAATATCTAGCAGTTAGCTGGATGTGATCAAATTAAAACTTGAATTCAAATCAAAACTTGGATCTAACAATCAAGAAAGTTTTACAGCAATATTAAAAAGTACGTTGACATTTTATGGCCGCTATAAATCAATAAATAGGGAAAACCTTGTAAGAAAATTCTAAAATATGACACATTTCTAACAATAGAGCTTTAGTGCTCGACCAGGAAGAGAAGATTATATTAGAAATGTGGGGGTAATTTAAAGAGCCATGAAGTAATACAGAACATATGGGTAAGAGCTGTATTATGCACTCATTAATAGAAGCAATATTAAAATATTAAATTACAAGAACAAAATACAAAAGCAAAGAAACGCCACTGGAGAATAAAATGTGGATTTTTGTGGTAATGGTAGCTGCTATATAGTAACAAACTGCTCATCATAATTTAACTGGAAGGACCAGCGAGTGTTAGACGATACAGATTGAAACTGATTTTAGAAATTGATTTATTATAATGAGTAATGACATTCTGACAAGACTTTAATTGACTGTTTGTATTATATGGAGTCACTTGGCAAATATAACAAAATCAGAACTTTATAGTTTGGGTAAGATGGGTAATGGATTGATTTGAAAAATTAGACGATCTTAATAAACTTGAACTACGTGTGTACTAAGGAAGTTGAAAACATACATTTGTTAACAATATCACGAAGATTATCTTTGGAGGTAAGATTTTAAATTCTTGGAGGTTTAAAAATTTTGAATTTTTTCCGAAGAATCAATTAAAAGTGTAGCATTCAGTGTTTGATGAAGTGTATTTTTAGAATGGATAGTACTCGAAAATGGTGTCAGTTGCAATGGAACGCTGGGGCTTAGAACATCGTACGTTTGTAGTTGAACAATTGTTTACGATTCAGTAATACGGCTTTTTCGTCGGCACTTCAACACCGATCGCCATAGAAGAGTTCCCAAGCAAGACACGATATTAAAATGGGTCTATGGATTGTGTACAAATGATTCTATAATGAAGCAAAAAGCTTCTGGCTTCTTTCGGAGTATGCGAACCGGTTGTTCGTTGCATTTTACACCAAGAATTGAAATTTCGCCAGTACAAGTTAAGGGTAGTTCAACAACTTTGAGCATGAGATTACCCTCAAAGACTAACGTTTGCTAAAAGAATATCTGAAATCGTTTGGTTATGGTGATTTTTTATTGTATTATGCTGTTGAGAGCTCGTTGGAAATTTACGAATGTTCAATTCATAGCGTTAAAATAACCGTTTTGTGTGAAATGAGCGAAGGAGGTGTTATGACAGTTATAGTAAATTCTAAGCCATATGTCACAATGTTCAATAACTTTGCAATTTATTTCTTTAGAAGTGTATAAAAGATAAGGTGTATGTTAGTAAACTTCGCATACTAAAGTCATTGAAAGATTTAATTTGCAGAAAAATTTACTGCAAAGAGTAATGCAGAACTTTATCTTCTATTTCACATTATTTTTAAAACATGACATTATTGATTGTGTAGTATGCTAATATATTACTTTTTTGGTGACATTTAGTACTCTTAGTCGTTAATTGCACAACATTCTCTGCTGTAACTGTTAAAAAGGTAGTTGTATTATAATAAAAATAAAAATGCCTAATTTTGAGAAGACGTACTTCAGAGTATCACATTAATATCACGCAAGTACTCACCTAATTTACTTTCAATAAGTTAATTATAAAATCGTATTTTCGAAAAGCTAATTAACGATTTACACTCCATACAAAGCACATGGTTATCCGAGATGATCCACTAAAAAACTAACAAAAAGAACTAAAAAGAAGGGTTAAGAAGTTATAACAGTTCTGCTGTTTATGCAATGCCGAATTTTTGAGGACAAGAGCAAGTAGCCTTTCAAAATTTTACAAAATATTTTAACCATCACCCTAGGGACTATATGATAAATTTTAAAGAAGAGTTGCTCTTTGAATGATATATAATAGTGATAATTTGTAGGTGACATAATTTATGATTTTTCTTTAAATGGTGTTCTCATGATCCCATCGTATTTGTGCTTCGATTAAGTCTTGAGAATCCCAATTATCAAGTTTATTATTTTATTTGTTTTTGATACGGTCGCCGATTTAAAAACTACAAAGATTTAGAGAAGTTATCTTTTACTAATACTCGCTAAAAACGCGAATCTTAAGGATTATTGATTTTTCGATAGGCTAATTTTTATTTTTAAAAATAAAATCGTTTTCATATTGTCTATTACTCATATCATCTCCGAACATAAATTTAATATTATGAGTAGCAATGTAGCCCAATGTAAATTCATATAAAAATTGCAGAATGGTTCACGTGACAAAATTTTCCAATAAAAATTGTAGTAATTCTAATATTTGGAAAATAATAGTGGTAGATTACCAAGAAACATAAACTTGAAATTGGAGGGGATAGTAAACGCGACTAAAAAATTGATCGGTTAACAAATAACAAATTATAGGGAATTCACTAGTTCAAAATCACAATCCAGAAAAATTATAAATCTTCAAAGGAGACAGGGTTTTATAGATCATGTCTGGAAATTGCAGCAAGAAAGATCAAAAAAATGATAATACGTAAGCAACCATATATGTCTACTGTGCGCTGGAGATGAAAGCGCCGAACTTATTAGAAAAAACTAATGTATGGTATTTCAAGTAAAGGCACGAGATAAAAACTGAAACCAAAGAAACCGTATCTGTCTCAAAGGAACGTTTTGTAAAGAACGCCAGAAAGAGTGAGGGCAAAAAATCAAACTGATGATTCAAGTAGTCGTTAATAAGATGAAAGTATGGATGCGCTCGTCGCTACACGCTTGCAACCTATCCGCGGAATGACAAATCTGAAATGCAGATGAGCATTACGTAGCGAAGCGTTGGTTGTTTTGTGCATAATAATTTAGTTTATGACAAGATAAAATTCATGCATTTTAAAAGTTTAATAATAAAGCAGATAATTTGCAATATTTGTTTTTGCCTGAACATAAAATATTAAAATAACATTAAGAATGTTTTGTAGAACTATGGAGAATTGGAAGGTGTAGAGGGAAAGGAAAACCACTGGATATGGGATTATTATGCATATCAACAAAACAAGACAGTAAGTAGTTTTTTATAAAAATCTTTTAGTAATGCATATAACTGAACATTCTAAGTAAAATAACATATGCTTTCCAACTTGTTTTTTAAATGTCTTTATTGCATATTTGCATAACTGTAAATACATAATTTATGTACTTTACACAAATGGAAATTTTGAAAATCCATCTTTATTTTTAATGTACCATATCTAAGATTTTTGAAATTAGTTAAAAATTACCTATAAGAAGGAATCTATGGTCCAAAAAGGAACTTTAAGATTCCAAGAGCGTTCGACAAATTTCCTGCAGTCTTTCAGGCAGAAACTATAGCTGTAGAACATTGTGCGAAAAAGATCAAAAGGCTTAACATTAGGGGTAAGAGGATAGCCAAGCATCACTTAAAGCTCTAGCCATATCTGTGGTGAAGTGAAAGGTTGTTTGGGACTGCATAGTCGCTGTGACAGAGTTAGGAAAGGACAATTGGCGGACTTATTAGGCAAGAAAGGATTAGAAACAAGACCCATCGGACCCAAAATCCACTATGGCATTTCACATAGCTTCAAAAGAACATCCATTAGTGAATGGATACTCAATAAAACTGAGACAATCAAAGAAGTTCATTCAGGGAGCGTCACAAACATTTACAGCAGGCCTCGAACGACTAAACAGACCTAAACGTAGAGTCATAGTTGACTTGCTGATAGGACACTGTCGGCTTAGGAAGCATTTAAATCTCCTAAGAGTAGCAGATAGCAGTCTTTGCAGATTTTGCCAGGAAGAGGAGGAGACTGTGCTACTACGATAGCCTTACGAAGCTCAAATTCCTACAACTAGGCGAAAAAAAGTCAAAGCCAGAGAGCTATGCAAAAGAGCCTCTCTCTAGACTGGAGGCTAGCCAAAAGCCTAGGCTTAGAGAGGAAGCTTTTAGGGGTGCACAATAGACCCTAAGGGTCGCAGTGCAGATGGCCGTTGAACCCACCTTATTCTATGTCTATCTACCTAGCTACCTATAAGAAGCGCATCAGTGTAGTATTATTTTTCTATTCAGGCAGTTTAATGAGCTTGGTTGTGGAGAAATTTATTATTGAACTCTGTATTGAAATAACCAAACATTTTTACTTTTTTGGTTTTCATTTTTTGTTACTTTATAGAAATAAAGTTTATTTACAACTGCTGGCTTCTTAGGCTCGTATAAATTCATCTAAGCCTTCGTTATTAAAAAATGTGTATGTTACGACTTTGAACCACAGGTACATTTTAGAATTTGAGTTCCTTCACTAGTCAATATTATATTTATTAGGCAACATCAAATAGTTCATCAACATCCTTTACAACACCTTCTGCAAGGTTCTATAAACTTTTATAAATCCGAAAGATATTTATCCATGTAATACGTACATTCAGAGTTGTAGCAACATTTTAAAACTCATGAAAGAGCCAAACTTTTGAGAACTTCGTGCACAATTAAAAAAAACACAAATATTTAAGTAAACAATAATATTATAACATCGAATGTTGTGGATTTTTTAATTAATATGTTTTGAGTAGAACAGGGTTGTCAATGTAAATCCTAAATCCTTTAGGTTGTATTGCGAGAAACCTGAAAGGCCGTATTGGGTATTAGGCAACACAACTTACGATTTTCGACAAAATGAAAGAAACTATCATGTGGCTTGGCTAAAAAAAGACATAACCAAGAAGTACAGGAAATTTGACCACCGGAAGGATGTACCATAAGTGCTGACACGGCAACTTACAGCAAGCGATCTGATCCCAAAAGAAGCGATGAGTTCATCCGCGAATTGAAAGAGAAGATGGATCAGAATCTCGGGCGATCCTGACTGATCTGGCAAAAGATATGGGCGTGGCGAGGTCGATGGTCAGTATAGCAGTGCACCAGGACCCGTTCTACAAGCCTTTTGTTCTGGAGTACTGACAGATCTGATCAAGAATGGCAGCGCTGGATTCCTGAACTTTTTGAAAACAAAGCAAATCGCCAAAATGACCGTTGGACCTGGCAAGATGTCTCTGAAATGTATATCGTCATGAATGCAAAGTTTCCCGCCTCTATGATGGTGCTGGGGCTTGTGAGCAGTGAAGGGAATGTCATGGCGCTTCACCTTTTGAAAAAACTCGAAGGAGTAAGACTCCGTTCTAGCCCACAGGACAAGAAAGGCTCAGGCGTAGCTATACAATCATTTATATTATTACTGGTCTCCCGACTTGTGGCTAGTCTTTAGTTTCGACTGCAAGTTACCTTGACTACTACGTGTGGGGTGTGGTCGATGCGAAGGTCAATGAGAGGCATCATAACACCTAGGAAAGCTTAAGACCTTCGTCATGGAAGTGATGACACATATGTTCCGGCTGGAGAAGGTTGTAGCCATAAATTACACTTTAATTAGGCCAAATTCCATATAAATAAATTCGGTTTTACTTGTATTCCCATTATATATTCATTTTTATTAAGTGATGCCGTTTGATAAATCGTAACTAATATGCAACACTGATATTAGTTTATTTAGTACGATATATTATTATCTGCTATATCTGTAAACCTTTATTGGTTGTAGTTCTTTCGATTAAAGTTAATCAGTTGCTTATTAAAGTATTAAAGGCAACTTCGTTCGGTATTTGGATTTTCAACTTCGCTCTAGTTTATTTTCAGCAATTTAAGATAGCGAGCTATGCTTGCTCCAATATTTTGTTTATTTCATTTTACGAACAATACCGGTGTTTTTGTTTTAAAAGATGTTCTATTAAGTTTTTTGCTGAAAAGCAGTCGCAAAGTTGCTTTTTGTATTATAGAATGCAAAAACGCCTATTCGCCTCCAATATCAATTTACAAAGTTTTGTTCGTTTTATGATTTATATAAAAAATTGTTGTCACGCCGCCGTTATGAGGCGTGAGTTTCTGCAATAAATTAGACGGGTATTGTTTACAAAGTGAGCGACTTACAGTATTTCCATTTTAAATAATAGCGCAGACTGAAGGGGCTTTTGTCGCGAGCGGTCGCCTATAAAATTCAACTTTCGCCCGCGCTCGTTCTATAATTGCAATAAATAATTTAATCGCAGCCCTAAAAAACATTAAGCCGCGGAGTGCGGTCCATACATCTTTCACGCTTAAACCCGCACTCCACGTACGCCGCTGTATAATTTGGTCTGCGTGCGTGTGGGCCGAGCTGAGATGTTGAAATAGTGCCTGTCGTAGCGAGATGAGAATTCAAAATTTCCTTCGTGCAACAGAAAGTTGCGCAAGTGCTTCGTTTGCTGCCTGAAGCGTTTAATTTATAAAATGGATGAAACAATTTCAAGTTCTTTTTATTTCATGCGGCGACTAAATCATTAACACATGAACAGAGTGGGGTTATGTGTTGTTATAAATCTAGATATTAATGATGTTATGTTATACAAAGATAGAAGAGGGGAATAAGTTACTGCATAATAAAGGTGAATTACTGAAGGTAATATTACTGCTTTTATACATTGAGAAAATTTACTAGGTCCAAATATTAAATAATAAAACTGTTGTTATGTCTAATTAATATTTAACTTAAGAAATGCTAGATTAAGAAACACAAAATGTTGACTAAGTGAAGAAAAAAGTATGTAATTTTGTTAATTAAAAATATTTAAAATAAAACTAGTTACCTATGGTCAATTTGAATAAACAATTCTGCTTTTGCTAATAACCGAGTAAAATCTAGAAACTAAACTTAATACTAAGAAAATAAAATATTACACAAAACCAACCTTCTTAATAGAGAATTATAAATACTATTAATAGCATTCTGTATAAACGGGTTCCTTAATTTAAACAACACAATCATGTTTTTTAATCAACATGGGCAATATCAATCATTACCGAATCAGCAATCTAACCTCCACAGTTACAAAAATCAAGCACCTGATTTTAAGCTATACAGGATATGGAACAATGCAGTGTAATTTCGAAAACATCTTCCTATCCTCTCACGGAAAAAGAAAAAGGAGAAAACACGTCTATAACAGCGCCATGCAAGAACTGATAAAACTACTGCAATAAAGTCTGAGGTATCAATAACTGACCGATTCAACTCACTAATAAATGTATCAACTGAAAGTGTTAATTTAATTGCAAATAATTTCTGCCATTTATATGTATAAAGAAGTATACTATAAAAAAATGATCGATAATCTGTCCAAAGTTAGAGAAGGAAAAGCTATTATAGTAGAGCGCTTACAAATAGCACAATAAAACTAAATTCATATGTAACACTTATCAGACATCTTGATGACGAAAAACTAATACGCTATACATACCAAATGAAGCAAGACCGAGAATACAGGGTGCTTATTAAAAACCTTTATTACCCGATTCCTACAGAAGAAATAAAAATAACATAGAAGCAAAAGGTTATACAATTCGCAACATTATGAATATAAGACGTAGACGTAGCAAACAACATAAAAAAGAAATTTGTAATTGACAATTTACGTCATGTGAGAATAAGGGTCAAATCTACTTTAGATCTTACAGTACATGGCCATTCAAATGTGTTAATCACAAGTCACCCTCGTGTAAGAAAATTTAAAAACACTAGCAAAATATGCGAAACATATCTTCCTTTGAACTATAAAAGCAATGAAGTATACAAGGAACTATAAAACTTGAGAACTAGATATAGAAAAAGTACCTGCCAGGATCGAGATAAAACTCAAATTTCACCCACCTTAATATTTAATCAACCAATGTAACAACAAAGAAGACCTGGTTTTCTTACATACACCAACCCTTCAATAAGGTGCAATACAGTTAATTAAAATAATAACTTCAATGACCAACTAAATAATTTGAATTGAATACAAAGCTATCCAACACCCGTAAGGGTATATAGGACACCAGAGGAAGAAAGAAAGAAAAGCTTCAAAGCAATGTTTAACCAGTTGATCAACCAAAACAGTATGGTGTTACACATATCATTAACTACCATAAAAAACTAATTCTTTGATAGGCATTTGATAACTGCGTATACTTTTCGGGAACGCCAAAGGTCTGACAAACCAAAAACAGAAAAAAATATACTTTCTTTAAATAAATAATATAGACAATGCTCATACCTGAAAAACACTTTGCTGATCAAACAGTATTTAAAATATTTCATACAACGTACTATACCATTCATCCATAATACGAAAGGGCAACGATACTAACATGCATTACAATATCGCACTAGGAATTATCATGTCAAACAAACGAAATTCGAGTTTCAGTAATTCATATTAACCCTGACTAAATATTTCACTAATAGCAGCAACTTATAGTCTACTTGGACAATCAATACTGATGAGTAAGAAACAATGTTCAATTCGTTGGAAAATAGGTTTTAAGTTAAAGGATATTGGAATGCGAAGCATACCAGCTGACATTGACGATGCATAACATCCAAAAGCAGAAACCTGTTAGGAGAATTCACAAGTAAAAACTTTTTCTATTTGTCAACTAATAAACCAACTTCCATACCTGCAATCTGCTAGGTCTTTTGTCGTCAACTCCAACACATCTATCTACTTTCGTATTGAACCTAATTGGAATATCTCATCGGATTACACTTCAGTAACTCTTACTCTTAGTACTCATATTATCATAAAACCGAATTCTCCTATACTCGTCTCTTTAAAGATTGATTGGACGAGTTACTAGTAATGTACTAAATATTAAATTAAGAAACTCAAAAACATAGACGGCGCAGTACAATACTTTACCAGCATAGTTCAGGAAACAACTAGGACTAACAGACCTACAACAACCTCTCAACCTACCCAAAATTACAAGAGAAATTCGAGAAAACATTGGTTTGCGCATGCGCGAGAAATAAGCAGCAATACGTTGTTCCACTTTATTTTTGTATTTATCCCAGTTGGTTTTGTTGTTATGAAATTTAGGTGTAAAAATCTTAATAATTACGAAAGTACTAATTGTTGCAATTATCGGGGAATGGTTAGATGACAAATCGTAACTAGGAGATACTTCCATGTATGGTGAAGAGATTCCGTTGGTGATGAAGTCTAACAGATCAGGAGTTTTATTTGGATCACTGGGCCAGTATGTTAGTTTACCGGTGGACAGAAATAAGTAGTTTTTTGATTTTTTGTTTTGATTTCTTAGTATATTCGAGTACGTATTGGCCTATTGTGCCTGAGTTATTGGTTGTATTCTGTGTCGTGGGATAGGGTGTGTCGGTGCTGGTAATTATTGAATATTAAGTCTGTTGTTGGCATTATTGGGTTGTTTCAGGAGGGTATGGCAGAATTCGCATCCTCTGTAGTTGGCAGGATGGGGACCACCGCATAGTGCACATGGCGCAGGGGTGTTGTTTGGTTTTGTACAACTTGGAATTATGGGCTGCTCCACATTTCACACAGTAGTACGGTCTGTTACAATATGTTTTAGTGTGACCATATTGCTGACAACGTGTACACTGAGTAAGGCCCTTAGTTTTTGTGGGTAGCTCGACTTGTACTATTCTATTATGAATACCTCGTAGGTTATATGTTTCTTGTTATCCGCTGCCTTGAGGTCTACAAAGAATAGTTTTAATGGTTCTTTAGACACTCTACTTCTTCCACTTAAAATATTCCTGACTTGGTGTCCCTGATTGGCTAGCTCTTGCTTAATTTCGTTTGTCGGTTGTAAAGTGTAGGTTTTTGATAACCACTCTGAAGGCACGCTCCTCTTTTGGCTGATACGTATGGTGAACAATGTTGGCATCTTTCATGTGGTGAATTAGTTTCCTGTAGGTTTCTGGAGTATGACAGTTTATTTTTATGGTGTTATCTGTTAATTTTTTTGTATTAAATTGTTCAGTTTCCGCAACTGTATTTAAACTTTTGATCATGTCGCTGTAGTGTATAACTCTTTACACAAATATCGGAGGAGGTTTTATGGTTGCATTGTTTACTTGTCTGGTAAGGGTGCTTCCCTCTTCTTCTTCGTTTAGCTGGTTATATCTATTTGTTAAAGGTACTTGCATAGTTTCTTTGATAGGTTGGGATAGTTTTCTACGTTTGACGGTTTGCCATTTGTTAGGGTTGGTTGAATTATCGTTTACGACTTCTTGTGTTTCTTCGTCACTAGTAGACGTCATTCGATAGAGAATTCTGTCGTTGTTAGTTAAAGATTGTGAGGTAGTTGCCATCAAATTGTTGTTGAGATTGGTGGGGGGATACTGATTTTGAGGTAAATTAAAATTGTTACCTGTTGATAGCGGTTGACTTACGAATTGAAGGTTGGTGGAAAGTGGAAGTTGCATTGGAACACTCTGTGCGTAGTTGATGTTCGAATTATTAGGTTGTCCGTAGGCGATACTTGTTTGTTGCTCCATTTCCATTTTTGTTGTTTGCTAGCGCTATTTAATCACAGGTATGTGGCAGGGCCGATAGCGTCTGCAATGCTTGAGCTACAAAATTCGAATGTGTTCGATGTCTTGAATCTTTTGAGTCTGGTGTCTTTTTCCTCTTCTTCTTGTAGATGCTCGACCAGAGAATTTAGGTGTGCGCCAAGCCAATCTTAGTAACATATGTTGTATTTTCTTATCTCTTTGTTGTCGGTGGGGTAACAAGATCCCGACGTATAATTTCGTTTGATACATACCGTGGGGTATCAATTATGGATTTCAGCGTCTTAGTTTAAAAGCGTCTCAAAATGTCTATATTAAAGTTGCTTGTTGTTCCCCACAGCTGAATGTCGTAGCACCAGACAGGTTTGAGTATGGCTTTGTATAATAGTATTTTGCTCTCTAGCGACATTTTTCGATATATTTTTTTCAAGTGTTTGCGTTTCATTTAAATGTGTTTCTCCATGACAGTCTTCTATCTAGGTGGATTCCTAAGTATTTAGGACTCTCAGCTTGTGGGACTTCCTAGTTATTCAGCGTAAACGGTGAGGAGGCGCCTTTTCGTGTTGCAAATGTCACTTGTATTGATTTTATTTGATTAATTTTGATGCACCACTTTCTGAACCATAGTTGTAGTAGAGTCAGGTGAGTTTGCAGGTTGTGGGATGCCATATTTATGTCCAAATGTGATGCTAGTGCTGCCCTATCATCGTCAAATGTTGCAGTCGTTATTGTTGGTGAGGTGGGTAGATCTGCTGTAAACAGGAGGTATAGTGTAGGTCCCACTATACTGCCTTAAGGGACGCCTGAATTGATGAGGGATCATGATGAGCTTCCAAATTTGATTAAAAAGTGTCAGTCAGATAGATATGATTTTGTGATTGATTTTGTAAAGTAGACCATCATGCCAAACTTTATCAAACGCTTGTGTCACGTCTATAAATACAGGTGCACAGTACCTTTTTGCTTCAAAGTCTTTGTGTATTTTGTTAACGATTCTATGTATTTGTTCGATGGTAGCATGTTGTTTTCTAAACCCAAATTAGTGGTCCGCAATTAGGTGCTTGTGCATAAACATAAATGTAATTCTATTTAATAACAATTTTTCATAGACCTTAGATAATATTGGAAACAGACTAATTGGTCTGTACGTTGATACACTTTCTTTAGTTTTTCCCGGTTTGAGGATTAAAATAATCGTGGTAATTTTCCACTGCGGGGGGGGGGGGGGGATGAAACGTAATCGTAACACTGCATTGAAGAGATATGTAATAAATCTAATGCCTTTATCTGGAAGTTTTTTCAGGATCTTTCCTATGATCAGATCGCATCCGGGTGCTTTCGTCGTTAAAATATTTTATTGGAAGACATGGGAAAATTACCTCTCACTACCTGGGAATATGTGAATTGCGCTAGATTATGTGCTATAAATCCAAGTTGTTTTATTCTTAGTGGAGTGAACATTCTTTGTTCCAGCTCTTTGTACACGGAACACCCTCTATAGTTGGCTGGGTGATTTCCATTGCAGTTTACGCATCTTACGCCATTTCTTCTGTCTTTGTATGAGCATTCAGATGTTATGTGACTTCCAGTACGTTTAACACAGCGAGAGCTTCTATTGCAGAAGTTTTTAGTATGACCAAATCGCTGGCATTTAGCACATTGGGGCATTTGTCGTTTTACGTGGGGTAGTTTCATTGTCATAACTGAATGTATTAGTCTATCAATTTTGTAAATATTTTTGTTGTCTGCTGATATTACTTCGACGAAGAATAGTGGTAATTATTTCTTAGTGATTCTCGCTTGATATTCCAGATATTAGTGGCCTGCTGCTCATGGGGCATCAGTTTTTTCCATCTGTGTTAGAGGTTAGGTTTAAGTTTTCAACGACTATTCTAAAAGTAAGCTTTTGTTTTCTTTGATAAGTATAACACTCTGTATTTTTTTCTGATAGTGCTTTAGTTATGATCGTATATTTCTTAGGCGTTTTAGGCAGTATTTTAACCACGTCATTGTGAAGAACCTTGATTTTCTATTTATTTTTGGCAGATTAATTAAGGGTTCAATCGTTATAACGTCTGATACAACAATCGGTGGGGGCTTAGGATCTGCCTTCGCAGGTACCGAGTTTTGAGTTTCGTCTTTATCTGCATTGGTGCTATCTAACGGGTCATAGCGATTGTCAGAATTTAACCAATATTAATTAAGGGTTCAATCGTTATAACATCTGATACAACAATCGGTGGGGGCTTAGGATCTGCCTTCGCAGGTACCAAGTTTTGAGTTTCGTCTTTATCTGCATTGGTGCTATCTAACGGGTCATAGCGATTGTCAGAATTTAACCAATGTTTTTTTTTTGTTTGTTTTTTGCTCGGTTTGGGGAAGCATTTTATTGCTAGCTTCTTCGGGATTACGTTTTTTACTGTCTACTACTTGTCATTCAGGGTCTTGAGCTGGAGAGGGTGGTGGTTGCAACTGTTGGTAGATTAAACCATTTTGACCAGATGAATTTGATATTAGGTCGTTTAGTGGTTGTAGTATATTATTTATAGAGAATTGCGTATACAGATTATTGTTAACAGACTGTTGCTGAGGGCTTACTGATATCTCTGTGGTACATATAGAGGTTCGACATTTTGGTGACTTGCACAGGGCAAAATTGGTGGTTTGAATTTATTATTGTGGCGGGTGAATAATAGTCGGCTATACTGACCTTTTAGTTAAAATTAGGAATTTGTTCGTGCAGATTATTAAGGGTCTTGACCCGATGGTCACTTTATCTTGTCGCTTGACGTCAGATGCACTCGGGCACGTCTTTACGCAGGTATATAGCTGAGAACGATAACGTGGCGTGATCACCGATACCACACGAGGAAAACCTAGAAAACACTCTGGTGTTGTACGTCGGCACTGCTTGAGCCACAAAACTCGTATGCGTTCCACCAAAATAATCTATTGGAATACACGCTGTTTTGTCAAGCAGTTTTTTCCAAACATTAAATCTATTTTTAATATGTAGTTGCAACGCAAGGAAGGGAAACAGAGGAACTTTTAGTCACACTTTTAAAAAATGTCGAGAAGATGCAGGCTAAATAACTAAACTTACCAAAAACCGCAATGTAACTTACAGCAATGCTTTAAATCTGATAGTTTCTATTGTAACTTAATTTTTATAAATAAAATAAAGTGAATTATTAATACATCAATTTTTTTGGCGGACTAAGTATGAGTATGAAAAATGAAGCCTAGCCTTTTTTGTGTGTTTTATTCATTTGAGCTCTTATGTGGATGAATGTTTCTAATTAATGAATAAGATGCTAGAAATACTGGTTGTGATGGATGTAAAAGTGTCCTCAAACTCCGATTTCTTCGGTCACACATACCTATAAATGAAAAGTCTACCAGCTACTCCATAAAAAGTTTAAACGAGAAATACTGAAAAAGGCCAAATGTTCCCGAATGAACGTCTCTTAATATTCCCGCAATCGCGCGAAGTAAGTTGTACCAAACAGGCCGTTAAATTCTGGCTACAGTAGAATCGCATTTCCGAAATTAGCTCCCGAAAGAAAAGCGTGTTTACCCCTCTAAAAGGAAGAAAACGGGCTGGCGGATGAAAAGTGAACAGCCGCTGCCGAAACGAGGAAGAAATTGACCGGGACATTCGCTGATGTTTCCCAACTTGACATTTTTCCACCGCGGTTACTGGAAAACAATTTTCCGAGTAAGTTGGAAGGAACCGGCGGCGCGGCGTGCGGCTCAATTATTAACGGCTTTATTTTTGGCGGGCGTGCCTAAGAGCGCAGGCATTTCCAAATTCGGATGAGGCGGCATATGCGCGGAAAAGACCCGAGATATATCGAGCTCCTCCGCAGGAGCTTTTAGCGGGGTTAACTTTAAAACGCGAATCATAAATTATACGCCGAAATTTCGATATTCCAGCAAAATTTAACGGCTACTGAAAGGCGGCAACTGCACGCAGCTAAACGGGCGCCTTTGTAAGAAGAACTGGGAGCAAATTGTGAAAATATTTTTGGACTTCGTTTTATTGTAAGCGCCTGTTATGTCTCGGTTTGTGGGATCGTTTGTGGAGAGGTTTTACGTTTATGGCAGCAAATATATACTTTTAGTGATGCAAAGCTAATAAAATTAAAATCCTACCGGTATTTTTAAGTAACCATTCCTTCAACGCTCGTATAACAAGGGCCGTTGACTTCATGTTTCTAATGCTTCGTACAGAATCGTGGACGCATACCTTTAATGTCGTAAATAGAACCTGACATAGTACCGGAATACCAAAACGTAGCACAACAATGCTCCTGATTTATATTAGAAAGAAAATAATCGTTCGCTATGTCTACATTTAACAAATAGATTCATATCAAATACCCTAAACAAGAAGCTTAAGTGAAAGTATGAAACTAGGATAAGTATCTTCAATATATGAGGCATGTTATAAATCTTTCTCTCAATGCTTTAAAAAACGACGTGTCGTACAGTGACAGCGGCCGTATATTAGTTCGCTAAGTACGTGGGCTCTCGAGCAGAGTCTGGATTCGATTATTGGACCTCTGTCCCTTTGAATGGTAAACTAGCGGATGCTATACAGATTTTATATTTGTGCAACACTAAAAATAAGTATTTACAAAACAACACACACATATACAAAAAAATTAATTTTGCACCCAGAAATATGTTTTGGGAAAGACTTTAATTATGAACTAAAAATTTATAAAAATGACACGAATAAAATTAACAAAAAATAATTGTAATTGTTTATGGTAGTATGAGCTTTTAATTTAAAACAGAGTTTGAGAAGGGCGTAGTCCTTTATCCTTGAAATATACATCGAGTAAAATTTAAAATGTGTTAGTGGTTTATATATAAGGGTCACTCAAAAATTAATCAGCAACATTTTTTATTCGATATTTTTATGCGTCTTTGCCATTTCTACGTGTATTAACCCATATTTCAGTAACAAAATGTCACATATTGATATTATAACAGCCTCCATTCTCATATGCTTGTCAGCCAAAACAGTCTATTGGCAAAAATATATAGTATGGCTATAAATACTGTTACACACTGATTAGAACGACAAAATAAAACGATTAACATACTATTTTCAGGATTTACGAAATGGTTATTATTACGTATAATTACAACCGATTTATTCAAAATACCTCTACACAAGCTTGTCTACAACATGCACTACATCTATTGAAAGAGTATTGACGTCAGCCGCCAGCACCTGCTTCAAATAATCAACATTAGGTTTTTTTTGAGCAAACTGTACGCCCTAATACTTCCCATAATTTGAAAGGAATATCATTGTTCAGTCACGTTTGAGTTGAACGTGCTTTATGGGATAGGTGCGAAGTCTTGCGGAAAGATCCGAAGCTCACCTTTAAAGAGTGTGTGATTTAGAGGTTTCACTGCATTTTTTAAAACATTCTGTTGATACACAGTGGTCTAAGTTTCGATTCCTTTTTTATATATTTTTTTTATAAAATGTTTATTCGTCATATGAACACGACTTTTGTATTATACATGGCAGTGTTAGTATATGTTACAAGTAATCTAACTGATGAGGTATCTTGATTCCTCGGACATCGCTGTGCGATTATTTGTCTTCATCTGATAAGAGTCTTCGTAGTGAGCTGCGCCATCGCATGCCTTGATGTTAAGAAATTTTTTGGTGCTTGTTTTTATGTTCTCTTCTATTGTTGGAACTCCTAGTTTGTAATGTAACTGAGTATTTCTGATGAACTACGGCGGGTCTACTGCGATTCTTACAACTTTATTCTGTAGCCTTTGTAGTTTGATTATCTTTGTTTTTGATGTGGTACTCCAGATTTGTACTGCATAAAATACTAATGGTCTTATGAGGGAACTGTACATCATGATTGCGCATTTGGCTTTTAGTTTAGATTTTCAATTTAATATATATAACTGTGCTAGTCTTGCATAACTCTGGTTGAGTTTATGCTTGATATGCTGCTTCCATGAGAGTTTTTGTGTCTAGAAGTACTCCTAGATATTTCACTGTTTTAGCAGGGGTATTCCATTCGAATGTTAGGTGGGTTAAGAATTCTCCTACCTGAGAATATTTTTGGCTGGCATTTGCTTGAGTTGATTCGGATGTTCTTGTCACTGAACCATTTGCATAATTTATTTATAGCAGCCTGCAGTAGTTGTGCTGCTTTTGTTAGATCGTTGCTTAGTGTAATTATGGCTGTATCGTCAGCGAATGTTGCTAAAGCGGCTTCTACATTTGGCATGTCTAACGTGTAGATGTTAAATAAAAGTGGCCCCAGTATATTGCCCTGAGGGACTCCAGCTCGTATACTTTTGGTATCTGAGACTTCGGCATTTATTTTCACTGCGAAGTTTCTGTCCTCGAGAAAAGAAAATAGTATTGGCTTTAGGTAGTTGGTTATTCTTAGTTTCAATAGTTTTCTTTTCAGATCTCTAGCCAGACCTTATCGAAGGCCTGGGCTACAACAAGGAAAACGGCTATTGCATACTGTTTGTTTTCGTATCCAGTTTCGATTGTTTCAACTATTCTCTGCAGTTGGTGTGTGGTTGAGTAGGTTCTTCTGAAGCCGAACTGATGTGGAGGGAGTACGTTAAGTGAGGCCACTTCTTTATTGAGGCGAGTGTAGATGACTTTTTCTAATATCTTGAATAGATATGTTAATGGACTTATAGGTCTGTTGTTTTGTAAGCGTTTTTGGTCCTTTCCTGGTTTAGAGAATAGCAGTATTTTGGCGTGTTTCCACTCTTTTGGGAAGTGACCCATCCTCAGGTAGGCATTAAATGTTGAGGTTAGGTAGGCTAAGAATTTCATAGTTAAATGTGTTAACACGATATTTGGAATGAGGTCGTAACCGGGGCTTTGTCTTTTGGAAAGTCTGGCGATTAAAGCTTGTTAAAGTTGTTTCTATATGTTCGGTGATGACAGGTAGGTTTCTTTCAATATAGTCAATTGTAGATGCTGCTTCTGTTGGACTGCATGTGATTTTTGGTGTGAAAGCACTTTCCAGATGGTTGGCAAATGCCGCGGCTTTTTCTGCATCAGTGTAGTAGTTGCTGATACCATCTGTGATTGATAGAACCTCGTTGCGTTATTTTAGGATTCTTTTTGTTGCTTGTCTAACTTTTTTTTGAGCTTGAGTGTTAGGTAGTTGAGCGTTCGCTTATCAAACGGCTTTCGACTTCGTTGTCATTTACGTCTCGCTTGGATCTTTTTTAATAAGTTCGGTTATGTAGTTTGAGTGGTAGTAGTGTCTGGGTTTATGATACAATATTTTATTCGATGTTGCCTTGAATGAGCTATTTACAGTACAAGTTATAAAGTTTGATATTGTGACGTCGATTCCTTCCGGTGTTTTCAGTTTAAGTGAATATTGTAAATCGTCATTTAGGGCTATTTGAAATTTTTCCCAGTTTATTGCTCCATTTATTAGGTGAGGAGCCTATGAGTTTATGTGTGGAGTAGCTAGAAGGTGATCCGAATCGAGGTTTTTTAGGAAGACCATATCCAGGATGTCAGGCTGGTGATCTCTACGATTGGGTAATAGGTATAGTCAGGTGGGGTTAGAATTAGAAATCCAATCTCTGTGGACATTTGCTCAAGTTTAATGCCTTCCGGGTTTGTCGCTCTGCAGCCCCATAGCGTGTTCTTACAGTTTGGGTGGCTTATTGCAAGAGTAGGTTCGGACGAGTTAAACATTGCAAGCAGATCTGCTGAGTTTAGTTTCTTTTTTGGTTGTTTACACATACTAATTAGTGTGTGGCTTTGGTTTTTAGTATTATTTTAACGTCAACAGTTTCAATGTTTGGTGTAGCTGGATCGGATATGATGTTGTGTTTCATTTGCTTTTTGACTAATATGGCTACTCCTCTTCCTGATTTTTCTGATATTCGATCTTTTCTGTGCGCCTGGTAGCCTGGTATTTTGAGATTATCTTCTGATAAGAGGTGGGTTTCTGTAACACATGCTATATCCACATTGTACCTTGCCATGAAGGAAATTAATAGTGATCGTTGGGCTTTTATGCTGTTGGAGTTCCAATTAAGGATTGTTAGCTTTTATATATTTTTTTATTCGTTATGAGCAATTAAAAATGAGAGGGGGGAGTGTGTTTGCGTTGAATGCTTTAATTCGAGGGATGAACGGGGTTAGGAAGTCAATTAGAATTTTGTTTAAGTTGCTTAGCTCTGTGTTATTGATTTGTTGTTGTGTTGTAGGGTGGGGTATAGTAAATGTATTGTGAATTATGTTTGGGGGATTATTACGTTTGAGTTTGTGATAGGTTTAGGGGGTGTTCCATGCGTTTTCTGTGTGTAGCCGTCTATTAAGGTTTGGTCGGTTTGCCGTTCGTTTTTGGAGTAACTCTAGATGATGTTTGCATCCGCGGTAGCTCGCTGCGTGATTTTGCCCACAGTTTGCGCACGTGGGTGGATTTTGTGCTTTTTTGGGACACTTATTGTAAAGATGTTTTTCTGCGCACTTCATGCACTGGGGTTCAATGGTGCAATAATTTTTAGTGTGGAAATATTGTTGGCAACGGTGGAATTGATTAATACTTGTTGGTTTTTTTCTTATCTCAACAGTTACTATTGAATGGTATAACGGTTTTAGTTTCAATTTTTTTTGCGTCATTGTTATCTGTTACGTCTACTGCGTATACGGGCAGTGGTTGCTTGTCCTTGGTAAGTAATTGCGTTATTTTAATTATTGGTATTATTTTAAGTTCGTGTTCGAGCTCCTGAACTGTGAGCAAAATTGGGACGTTTTTAAACACTAAGTGGCTGGCTGTTTGGGTTTTGAAAAGTATGTAACTTGATTTGTTTTATTAAATTTATTCTTATTGCACTTGCCTGTTGCTAGCTGTTCGAGTTTGGAAGTAAACTCGTTATGGTTGATATCGCTTATTTTGGTTTATTTATAGTAGTTGTGTCGATTGGATTTTTAGTTAATTTATTTTCTATATGAGGTGGCAAATAGAATTTGTTTTGTGATAATTGTGGTGGTGTCCACATGTACCGTTTCTGAACTGCATTTAACGCTGGTGAAAAAGCGTCTGATTTGCGTTTATTTAACGTTTGAATGTCCTCTGATATTGTCGATTGTATTATTATAACTTATTTTAATATTATAAGTAACTTACTAGTTTAACTACAGACTGAAGGTAAATTTAATTAAGGAGAGCGTAGGCACTAACTTGTTTTCACTTCCAGCGGTGGTACACAAGTCTTTGCGCTAACCAAGTCAAATGCGAACTGATTTTTTTTAAATGAATATCGGTTACTCCATCATAATACACTTCTCACCAAACCATTACTGCTGCTGGGTGAAATCCTATCTGAATCCTTGGCACTAGCTGATATGCTTCTTTGGGCGACATAGCGCATACCTTATCGTTTTGTGCGTTGAAAGATTCTTTTAATGTAAATTTTTTTGTCCTTTTTGGTTTTTCTCTCCTACCTTTCTTTAAAGCATCTGCCAGCATACGTCCCGTGTATTTCTTGTAAGCAGCTAGTCCTAGGCCTTAAGTAATAATACGGAACAAAATTTGTATCTCCCGAGACGTAACCTTCTACTTACGAAGAAAATTTTATTTCATTCTTGCATTCACGACCTTGACTTTCGGAAAGTTTAAACTAAACTTGGTTTTCCAGATCTTTGGTAATCCTCGACATCTCCAGTCTTATTAAACAATTTTATAGTCCGATACACAAACATACGGCTAATTCCTAGCGGATGCAGGATCTTAAAGGAAGGAGGGGAAAGTCGCCAAACTTCCCCCCCTCCTCTCATTTCCAGTTACTATCTTTTCTAAAAAAGCCTGATTCTCGTCGGTCACTTTGTATTATTTCTATTTATTTCAATTTACCTATTTGTATGCAAATTTGTATATTCCGTCATTTTTGGAGAGTTTTCTTTAGTTGTTTTAGGAATCTATCTATACATTTGAACAGAAAGTAATCAAAGAAATGTGACGTGATTCTACGCGCTTGATTTACACGAGGGAGTTTGTGCTATCGTGTACGGACGTTGGAACCGTTCTCGCGCTTTTTGCCGAATAGACCGTTGGAGCCTTGCAAAAATTTGAGGGAAGACAGATGAAAAATTGCAAGCTTAGGACGCCAAAACCTTTTTGCGGGCAATCCATAGTGTTGTATGTTGTCAATTAAAAGTTTTGGATAGCCGATTATAATTTTACCATGTGTTCTCTATTTTTCTTTTGTAGAACCTATGATTTCTCTCAAACAGCTGTCCATTTCGTTAGCAATTTGCATTCTATAAAGGCTCAATGGCAAATGAGGTGGATTGAACTGTTTACCTGATTTCCCCCACTAACCGTCAGATCTGAAGACTTCACCCTTTTCTTACCCTTTACATTATAAAATCAGTTTTATTACTTTCTAAAGGTACTTTGTAAATTATGCACAAGCGTTATTTAACCTCAACTGTACCAATATCTTATAGGTCTGATTAAAAAACCTTCTTTGGAAGACATTAGTTGAGAATAATTGACATTATGCAATAAAGAAATTATTCTAAAATACTTAAAGCAAATTGAGTATTATTTGCATCAGCTTAGTTATATTAATCATTGTGATGTATCTGTATTCACCCATAAAATTAAGAAAAACGCGCCGTTTTTGTGACGGGCGATGGGAATTGGATACTTTGTAATAACATGAAATTAAATATCAAATGAATTACTATTATTCTTAGCACATTACGAATTTTATCCAAAAAAGGCAATGCTGTGTATGTGCTAGGATTAGAAGTTCTCTAGAATGAATATCTTTCGGAAAATCAAATAATTAACTCCGAGAATTTGGTACAAAATTAGACCAAATTTAGTAATATAACATAAGACCATAAGTTTCACTGCTATAACTTGGATGGCAGCTTTTAACATTTATTAACATTTATTCATTTTGTTACAACATTTTAATTCTCCAGAAAAGTATATAACGCATCTGTACCTGTTATTTGTTTAAAGTAATAACACATTTTCAAGTCTAAATTATAAAGTTTTTTAAAAAACAACAAAAGGCGATGAAAGAAAACAATATATTGTGTAATAAAGTCAGTAGGAAAATAAAAGCAATTATTTTTGCTAGAAAAGTTTGTAAAACTTTTAGACAACTCAAAGCATACGCTTGCTTGTTAACACCCCGTCGGGTTACATTTTATTCGCAGTTATGCGCTTGTGTAGCATACTTATGTTGGCACAGTCTGAGTTTCGCTGCTGGGCAGGAAGTACTAAATATTAATATATGCATTTCTACCAGATGACACGAGTGCATATATTTTTTAAATATTTTACAGATTGTTTAGTTTGTCTGCTATTAAAAGCAGTAATTGTCTTAAAACAAGGGCGGACTCAGTTAAATTTGAACAGAGTTAGAAATGTACCAGCATTATTTACATATAAAAGAGACATTCACTATTACAGTAGCACTTTTTAATTCATTATAGCACATGTCCAACATTGTTTGGTATTATAAATGTATCATCGTGAAGGTTGTTTACATATTGTTACTATTATTAGATTTTCTTTTAGGGGACACCTCAATCACAGCGATAAGCAATTCAGATAAAAAGTTCACATGGTACTTGAGATAACGTGAGAGGACTGCCCTTTGGCACCTCTCCTTATGAATAACTTAATTACATAATATTTACAATAGATACTTATTTAATCTAATAAGTTGAAGGTACGAAATGAAAGGTTTAATGGTTTAAAACGTTTGAGTTTAAGCACTTCTTCACTGTTGTCTAAAAGGTTTAACGCAAGATTTAACGAAAGGCTTTGGATTGGAACCGTTCCAGTATTGCTATGTTAGAGTGTGAAGCAGTACCCCACAACTGGATACCATAGCTTCAAATAAGTTACAATACAGTTTTTTATATGAGAAGTTTGTCAGCAAAGGAAAGCTTAAATTTTTCGCCCAATCAACCAGTAGTAATTCTTCAGTGTGACATTAAGTTGTTTCCTCTTGGTCTATATGGAATCTCCAGGTTAATTCTTTGTCAAGGTGTAGTCCCAGATATTGTACACTGTCAACTTGTGAGAGAGAATGACTATTTATACTAACTCTAGGAACGGTGGCTCTACAATTTAGTGAATGTTATTTGGGAAGCTCTTTTTCGTTGATTTTGAACCGTCATTTTCTAAACCAGTTGCAGACTTCATTTAAACTTTGTTGCTATGGTCTTGATGCGTGACAAGCAGTGCCGTATCACCAGCGTAGGTTGCCATGAGTGTAGTGGGGTTTATAGGAATGTCTGCTGTGTATAAAATATACAAGAGGGGCCCCAGTGCGCTACCTTGCGGGACTCCAGATTGAACGGGATTTACAACAGATATCGCTTTGTCATACTTCACTTGGAAGGACCTTTCATTGAGATATGACTTGAGTATCACATAGTATGGATGCGAGATTATGTTCTTTAGCTTAAATATTAGATTCTCGCGCCAACTCTTATTAAAGGATTGGCTCACGTCAAGGAAAACTGAAGAGCAATAGCTTTTATTTTCAAAAGTGGTAGTGCTGACGTCTAAATCCGAACTGATGGTCGGCTATGAGCTGCTCGTCTTCAATAATTGGTAGGAGCCTTTTCAGGAAAACACTTTCAAAGAGTTTAGAGAAAAGTGGTAAGATGCTGATGGGTCTGTAAGATGCAGAGTCGTTCGAAGGTTTTCCAAGCTTGTGGATAAGGATCATTTGGGCTGTCCAATTTGTTGTTGTTTTGAGGGGGACCTATACTGAACTGTAAAATCTATTTTCTTCGCACGCATTAATCAAACGCACAAAAACAGTCTAACTTCATTCTTAAAAACTGGTGCATCATGGTGTGTAAAATGGCTGGAACGAGTGGTATAGGCATTGGTGCCGTAAATTAATTATACGGACAAACCTAAAATTTTAAAAATTTTGTGGTCGGTGGACCAACACTTTTAAGACACACAATGTTATTTTTAAGGGCGTTGAAACCACTATCAAACAGAGTAGTGTCTAGATAATGGAGATTGCCCAGGAAAACAGAACGTGATTATAGCTGAAAAACTTTTTATCTTTTAGGATTACAAAGACGTTGTGTTCATTATTTTCTTTATAAACACATGATCAACGTTATTTAATTTGCAAGTCCTTATGAAAGGTTATTGTTACAAAACAAAAAAAAAATCGCATACCACCAATCTAACACAACAAATTCTCAAAAGTTTGATTGCAAATAGTTGGATATTCATCTTACAGTTCCGAATAGTGACTACTGTATATGTAGTCGATAGGAACATTGGAAAGCAATAAGAAAATTGAAGAATTTTTGCACAATTGGTTTTGTACTCCTCCTGCTTTTTATAGTACCGCCATTAGAAAACTTCCAGTTTACTAACAAAACTATATAGAACCTAGTAGAAAACATATAGATAAATAAACAATGTTTAGATATTTACCCACCAATTTTGTTTTCAAAAGTCCCCTTTATATTTTAACCATTTTTGGTAATAGGAAACAAAATCAAAATCAAATGAATTTTATGTCAGCTGTAGATTGAAACCTGTAGTAACAGACATTTATGAAAAACAGTTAAATACATAAATTTGTTCTGTAGTTTTAGAAATAGTGCGGTCTATCAGCAGATGTCACTTCTAAGTTACTATACGAGGTTGTAAAAAAATGTTTCTTAAAATTTTTTAAAAGTTTGATTTCTATGTGCGAATTAATCTCAAAAACAGCAAGGATAACCAATCTTTAAAGTATCCCAACATTGTCAGTGATCTTTTTGCAAGCGCTCTGCGAATTGTAGAATTTGTTTATGGTACCAATCTAGTGACAAAGAATTCTTTATGTGGTTCTTTAAGAATGGCGATCAGGTAATAGATCGAAACAGACCATAATTGATAATGAAAAATCGTTGCTGTAAGTTGAATATGTACCTCAATTCCATTCAGTTCACCAATTTGGCTGTGGTCTTTGTGGCACTTGTTGGAGAAATTGTCTTTGGCAATTGATCAAAATCAGATACTTTTACTTTAAGTATTTATAAACACATCCCACTTGCTTGGTTGCACACTACCATCAACATTCTAGTTTATGACTTTCTTTACCAAACGATCCTATCGAACAATTGCTGGTAAATTTTGATCCCGAAGGACCCAGCGCTTGGAACGATCATAGTTAACAAGGTGAACTTATTTTTACCACAAATCATAATATTATAATTTTCGAGCAGTTGGTAACAAACGTCGACTCGTTTGTAGGCTTGTTTTTTAGCCAGTTCGTGAGGATCTTGACTTCGGTTTTGTGTACGAAGTCGAGATGATATAAATACTTTTAAATGGTCATATGTACGACACAAATTGGCTTGTAACTTTTTTTCGGTCAAATAAAAGATGAATTTCATGCGCTGACAAGTTATTTTTGTTTAACATAGTGGAAAACTGGCCAGATTAAGGAAAAATAGAAGAAGTACATAGGGACTTTGCATCATAGTTGAAATGACACAGTTAAATAAGTTAAGATTTGAACTAATTCCTCATCTACTCTATTTTCTAGATTTAGCTTCGAGTAGTTTTCTTATGTCCCCAAATAGAAAAATTTGGTTTAGTGGAAAAAAATGTTTAATGAGGATACTGTCGTCAGCGTGAATGACCATTTTGCAACCTTTGAGGAAAAGTATTTTTTAAACGGCTTGGCAACTCATTGTACTGTGTACTGTCAAATGTCAATAGAGACTATATTATGAATTTGTTAATTTGTGTTTAGTTTTTCACAGTTTCATAGTTAAAAAAATATTATTCCATTTCGTTATTTTCTTCTTTTGGTAACATTTGTATTTTATTAGCAATAAAGCAAAATATCTCTACTAGTAATGCTGGCTGTCATTCCGCTACAGTCTTGTAGAATTTTGAGATGTTGGGAATTATATTTAGAATTTACAATCTTTGATAGTGAACTATCTACACTGTTATTACTACAATTATTAATGGAAAGGTTATCAATTTTGAATTCTTTTGAGACTGCGCTCTTCCGTGTTACACATTTTCGGGTTTTAATTTAAGTTAATTTTGAAAGCCGCTCTAAAATAGTGGTGCTTGGTCTTTTGTGAACTCTTACCTGGTGGTTTGGCTGTCCCACTAACGTTAAAAATGGAGTTACTGAGTGTGTTGTAAGATGGACATTTAGATAGACGTCGCATATTTGAGTTGATGTAGAGGGATAATTTATTTTCTGCGTCTGCTTTTTTGCAACATTTTTTCTGTGAAATTCATGGTTAGATCAAGATAGCTTAATAACAGATAATATTTGATTTTAAATCTTCTCGTCTAAAACTCTTCTTAACATAGATGTTCACGTCGGTAACTCACTGTAAATGTATGTTAACCATTATTAGTTTGTTCCCGTACCGCCTTACGGGGAATCAGAATCTTTAAAGAATTATGGCAGGCGTTTCTGTCCAGCTCACAGTTGTATAAACCACAGATGACGGGATGTCCGTGGCTTCTTAAAATGGTAAACAAGTGGAGGGCTGGCATATTTGTATGACGCTAGAGAGCTTCTTAACCCATCAGTCGAGTTTTTAAGGGTCATTTATACAATAATAGATTAATTAAATATTGTCACTATAAGTGGTTATTTATTATTTTTTTGAGTATTATCCTTTAAAATGTATATTAAAATAGCATTATTTTGAATTAAATTTCTTTACTTCTGTGCTTGATGTAGATTGTATTATTGATACATTTTATTTTTTCTCTGTTTTTTTACTATTTATAGCAATCATTTAAATTCTCTTCTAGGTAATTTTTGATATTTACCAGAGAACTTATATAGGTCAAAATGGTCATTGGTTTTACATGTATTAGGATGGTGAATTGTAAATATAAACACAATCTATGTGCGAAACGTATATTTTAATGTACGCAGTACCGTGTAGAGATGGGCAAAGTGACTCATTTCTGGGATCAGATCCAGATCGCTCACTCACCAAAAAGAGCTAGCTCTTTTTTGTAACTCATAACTAATTTTTCTGCTACATTTGTGCCTACTGGCTATATCAGTTACCAATTGTAATGAACTGTTTAATTCAACAAAATTTTATTTAAATTTTATTTTTCCCTGACAATAGCGGCATTTCCCTTTTCCTTCTTTGGTAAAATGGTACCAAATATCACTCGACAAGCTATTAGATCTCACCGACATTTTGTTCTAAGATAACAACGCAGACCGCGCGACACCGAAAGAGCGAGAATCGAGTGAGAGTCATAACTCACTCACTCCCTACCAAGAGCTGGTTCTTTTGAGTAACTCATGAGCGGATCGCCCATCTCTAGTACCGTGGCAGGCAAGCTAAAAATAGTTAGCGACAAACTTAAGTAGGCAGACGTGCACCTAGCTACGCCTCGTTGTGATCTAACCTGTAGCAGGCAAATGTGTGCGTTGCAACGGCTGAATTCTAACTGAACCAAATCGGGCGAAGGTAAGGTCGAAACTTTACTTAGAGACAATGAAGGAAAATATTTCCTATAATTTTTGCAGGTAAAAAAATTTCTAATTAATTTGGCACGGGATAATTGCGATCTGCGCCGACCGACCCTAAAATTTGTTTAAATATTGCTATCGACTTGAGGGAAACACAATTATTTTAGCATGAATGCGATCTTTGAGTGTCTTGTATGATGCTTATGTTTTTATTTGATATGTGTATATACTTATCATCTATTTTTCTTCAAATAAAATAAAATTAAAATAAACAGTTATCGATTGGAAATTCAACAATTGTCTAAAGATAACTGTAAATAGCGCAATATTATTAACCACACTAAGCATACTTAGTCAGTTGTCAATAATATAATGCCAATGTATTGTCTATTTGAAATATTGTGTTTGCTCTTATTCCTTAAATTTTTTCTGTAATTCGTAGCTATTTTCTAACATTTCTTAAGTAAAAATGTTAAGATCTGCGGCAATAAAACCTAATGCTATTGAATTATACATAACATAAGAGTACTTGTTAGTAATAGCTTCTTTAGTTTTACTACTATCTGCTTACATATACAGGGTGCGGTAGAATGATCTCCCCTTTTTGAATTCACTACCGTGCGCGATGTATTGGTAGACGGCGTTTAAGTCGTACAGCATACAACAGCAAAAGGCCATTTTAGTGCGTTTGTGTTGGAGACTTATTTTTAAAATGGTGATTTTGTGATTGTGACGCAGCGGCTTATTACGTAAGCATTCCGGAGTAGGTCGTTACAAAAAAGTTCCGACCAAGAAAACCCACAGTTAGCATGTTTGATGTGCTGTTACGAAATTTGGCATCATAGGACGGTATTTTTTGAGGAAACACTGCGTACGGTGACTGTCAGATGTAACAACTAATGTTGTGAAGTTACGCAATTTTCTGGTGCCCATAGTGAATATGGATATGCACCACGGTAGTTCCAAGTTGATGCTACCGCATACACGAAATTTTTTTTTTTGAGAAGTTCTGGGACAAGTGTTTCCAGACCCTTCATGTTATTACCTGGTGACATCTTATAGCAGCTTAGATCACCAGACCAGTTCTCTTGCGATTTATTTCTGTGGGGTGACCTGAAGGCCAGTCTTTCAATATAGGCCGCGGATTATTTAGGAACTCAAGGACGGCAAGCAACGCGGAATTTTAAAGTAAAGCTGCAGGGGTGTATCTCTCGTGCGAGCAAACATTTGGACGATATCATTTTCAAAATAGGTTGATGACTGCATAGCAAGCATTGTTATTTGTGATAATACAGTAAAACATTGAATAGAACCTTTTTACTCTGGTTTGAAAGAGGGAGATTATTCTGCTGAACCTTGTACTTTCATTTGTTTGTAAACGTGCTAACTTTAGTCTAATGTAACAAAAACTTGATCACTGCAATTCCTAACTGTTTTTAGAATTGATATACACTACCGCTTATAAGTAAATTCCAATTTTTATAAATCAGTGTTAAAGAAATTCAAACATTGGGTTTTGCTATAATTTACGTGAATGTTTAATTAATAATTATAAAAGAGGTAACTTAACAACTATTTCAATACTTTTGTAGTAGTTTAATGAATAAGATGATTTTTTTTCAAGATAACTGCTTTGTTTAGTCTAGACACTATTAAGCGGTTCTTACAATGTTTCTCATATAATTCTTCTTTACTATTCCTAGAGTTTTTCTCAAAGATCTTGTCTTGATATTGAGCAAGTGTTACAAAGCTTACATTCTACTTTTTTGTTTAAGTATGTTAAGGATTTTTCTGCTGTTAGAAAACGAATCCTTCACCAACAATTCTCGTTCAAAAAGCATAATATGTTAATTCAAAATCCCCTTGTAACCTTTTTTGTTCAATTTTTCTTAAATTTTTGTGATTTCTCTCAAACCAGTGCCGGCAAAACATTTTTATATTATCACTGATTTACTACAATGCTTTATTGTCCAATGTCCCTTATCCACCTGATATCTGAATGAAGCCATGTTTTTTTGGACCAAAAACTTCAAATGTGGATCTGTGACTCCACAACATTCGAGCCTTTTCCCTTTATTTATTTGTCGAAAATACGATTTTCGAACAGATATTTTTTACAAATCCAATACCATTTTATCTTCTTTTGACAGTCAGATCACTAGCTGGTTCTTATCAGTTTCTCTTGACTTGGGTGCAAAACGTCACTTGCGTGTTGTAACTATTTGTCGATTTTTTGGATTTGTAATTTTTCTAGGCGACCTTCCGTTTTTTGATTTTGACACTACGACAACCCCTTATTTTTTATAATGTCGTCTAGTGTCTTATTAGCGATTTTTAAAAGTATATGCAATTCTGGGTGAGGTTCTCACTCACTGCACTAAGTTTCTAGGCTTATTATGTTCCATGAGTGTAATTTAATCTATCAGACCTGTATTGCTAAAAAGTTTAGGATATAGGTGATGGTTGCAACCGTAATTTCATTTAGTACTACATATTGATCTTGAATATTTGAGATCTAAGGTCGAAACATTCATATAAGATGTGCTATCTGTTCTTCTTTGCTTAGCCTGCAAGCTGGATTGTTAAAAACAAACATTTTGTTAGGATGCTTCCTAAGGCTGCAGTGTCCTGTTATACTCTTTAGTTATTTTCTATTATTTTTATCATTTTATTTTGCCCTGTTACTGGACGGGGACGTCATTGGCACTTTAGAGTGACCGTATTATTGTATTTGTTCCCAGTAGGTTTATGTTTTTTCTTTAGTAGGTGTCCGATAATTCTTATTGCGGTTGGATAAGGGACCCCCAATATAATTTTGGCACACAGTAGCTTTTACTAAAAAGCTGAATTTGCAAGTTGGGGTCCATTAGAAACAAATTTTGTTGCACTCAACCAGTGGCACCAGAATATCTGTACAATTTAGTACGACATTGGAGTATATTTTTGTGTCTGCACATATCATTATAACTGTTATTTGAGCTTGAAAGATTAAGGTGGGTTGAATTAGGTTTACATTAATGCCGTTTTCTTTTCTTGCTTCAAACGCCCCTGCTCCAGAGCTGTTCGGTTTTTTTTTAAGTAATCGTTGTCTTTGAATCAGCCCCTTTTCAGGTATTAGTACGGAAGAAGATTTTCTGAAGTCGTAAACGATGTTATGCTATTATGGCTTTGTTAGTAATCTTCTACAAAATGACCATTGAAGGTCAGTTTGGTGGCCAGGGTAACACCCAAGGTATTGACTGTTTGCTGATTCGTATTTGTTTCAAATCCTGAAGGTTTCTTCTAAGTGTAAATGAGATAATGAAAGTCTTGTTTCGGTTAATCAAGAGTCTTTCTTTTAAACACCACTTCTCCATGATTGTGTTTAATATAACTTTCTCGAACTTTCCATTTATGAGTATCCCTCTGTTACCAACACATCCTTAGATATAAATCCGTCTCGTATTCAGCTCAGCGAGACGATCATCAATTACTAGTTTACTTGGAAAAGTCTAATAAAATCCTCTTTCATCTTATTGCTAGATTTGCCGAAAATTTCCCTTTTATTATATTTTTGCTATTATTACTATTTATGATATTTCTAGAATTCCACTTACCTTTTAAATATTATAGAATATGGTCTAAACTACGATGAAATAAAACGGTACCACTCAAAGTTACAAGGGTGCCTAAGTACTTATGAGTGGTAGTGTACATAGTAGTAAAGAAGTTGAATGCCCATAGCTTGCCTAATAAGTTTTTCCATTTTATTCTATTTTCAATTATCTTGACTTACATCTTAATTTTTAATGTATTTAGATCTTCGTCCCCCAAAGCCATCCTGTTTTCTTGTTCTACTTTTACTTTGATATTTCTCCTAGTTTCATTCTTACTTCATAACCGATCAATTTTAATAGTAGTTATATTATTAAAATTCTTTTATTTTTTCACTTTTTTTCAAGCGCTTAATATGCTTCCTATTTAAAGTTAATGTTTTTCATGTTACTATAGGTTGTATTATTGTTTAAAAATTACAACTTTTATTTTTGTGATATTAGATTCGATCCTATTATTTCTGAAAAGATCTATTCCTTGCTATAATTTTTGCTTCTGTTCCATTTTCGTAATATGTTTAAACATTTAAATTTTTGCATGATATCTTTGTAACTTGTTCTATTTTTATTTTATCTTTTTTTGTTAATAATTTGGCCAAGATTTTGTACCCTGTATTTAATAATGGAAATAGTTGTTGCAGTTTATTTTTTATTCTTCTTTCATTTTTTCATTCCAAACGTTAGTTATCATTTTGAAAATTTGTATTTTACTAGCTGGTCTTTTCATAATAATTTGGATGGATGTTCCAAACTACGGCTCTACTGTTTTTTAACCAGAACTTTTTATGTCCGAAATAATCCAGTTCTATTTTTTACTGTTAATATTGTCTCCGTTTTATTTGTTTTTCGGCCACTCTTTGATCTTATATGTGATCTATTCATGATTTTCTTAATATTTTTAGGTAGAATTAATATTATAAAGTTCGATTTGCATAATATTGTTTCTACAATTGTCGAGGATTCCACGTCACATAGAAGTAACGAAATTAGTAATTAAGTATTCTGATCCGAGTTTAAAATTTAACACTCGTAAGCACAGTATGGATTTAATTTTTAAATGGTGGTGTTGCAACTTGCGTAATTTAAATTTATTTTCTATTTCAATTTTTCGATTCTCTAACATCAGAATGTTTCGAATAAACGCCTCACTAACCACCAATTATTTATTTTTATTGGCCTTTAGTAAAAACCAATATCTTACTCTGATCTCACCTATTCTTTTTAGTGTTGTCCCTAGATTTTCTAATAATTCAGTTAGAAACAATCTTATCTTAATTTTTTTCAGTATATCTATTCTTCAACAGTGAAATTTGTGGTATGCTTCTGTATAGTTTATACGACAGATTTCTATTTCTTTTTTATATCTTTACATAGTTGTGCATAACTAAAGGGTCGCCTTTCGTACCTACAGTTTTTCTATCTGTTTAATTTTGCTTTCATATTTTGTATATCTCATGATGATACTCAAATTGAATCATTTCTCTCAACACAAGTATGTAAACAAATTAAACATACCAATATTCGAAAAGCTCGTGGATATGATTTGATAGTGGGTGAAGTGTTACAAAATCTTCCTCGGAAAGCTGTAGTGTTGCTTACCATCACTTATAATAACATTCTACGATGATGCTACTTTCCTGCTCATTGGAAATGCGCTCAGGTCATCATGATTGCTAAATATGGCAAACCATGAGTCTCCTGCCCAAGATTTTCGAAAAACTACTTTTCAAAAGAATTTTAAGCAACTGTAGATCTTGATAGTGTAATCCCATCCTATCAATTCATATCGTGGAGTACCAAAGGAAAGTTTACTTGGTCTGTCACTCTATTTACTCTACACATTTGACACACCAACTACAACCAATACTTTAATAGCCATGTTTGCTAGTGACACGGCTGTTGTCTCAGCTAACGAAAGAACAGAAAAAGCAGCAGCTTATTTACAAGCCCACCTAGATACTCTGCAAGATTGGATTTACAAATGGCGAATATGGTAGCAGTAAATAGTGACAAATCTGCTGATGTCACGTTCACCAACAGCGTACTGTTTGCCCACAAGTCAGAGTAAACGATGCTCTGAGACCCCAGAAGACCGAAAACAAGTATTTTGGACTGCATCTGGACCAGAACTAACATGGAGTGCACATACCAAAGCCAAAAGGAAGCAAATGGACCTAAAGATTAAAAAAATAAACTGGCTACTCAGTAGACGATCCCAACTATCTTTGTATAACAAATTATTCTTATATACAGTTATTATTAAACCTATTTTGATAGTTAAGAACCAACTGTGGGGTTGGAAAAACACCTCCTATACCAAAAACTACAAAGATGCCAATTGAAAATTCTTAGATCAATAACAAATGTTCAATGGTATGTTACAAATAAAACTCTATACAACGATCTGTAGCTAACGAAATCCAGCGACTTACGAAACAATATATCAACAAGTTGCCATGCAAATCATCTCATTAATCAGTTCAGCAACCAGCCGACCGTCTAATACTTTCTCTATTTTGTATGCTTCATTGTTTTTTCAACGTCGCTTTTTGTGATACTAGATTTTGGTTGCTTTATTTTGCCTTAATTGTATTTAAACAAATCATTAGCATATTTTTTTATATATTTAGTTTATTTCTACACCAATTACCAAGTTTTTATGTTACTGTTTAATTTTCTTTGGTATTCTTCTATTTCAATGCATTTCTTCCTTATCCAACTTTATTTTGTAGTTCTAACTTTATTTGTAATATCTTTATTAAATCCTTGTATTTCTTTATCTTCTTTATAGATCGGTCAGAATATTAAGTTTCTTTCTTCGTATAATATTTATTCTTTATGCTATATATGTTATGGAGTACTACATTTCTACCTGTATCTACCATTTTGTCTTTTACTTTTGCCACGTTTGATCTGTGCGTTGTATTTCTTCTTCTGATAGTCTTTTGCCTGGTGTATACTTAAGTTGATCTCTTTCGCCTTCTAAACAATTTTACTAGTGATTTTTCTTTCATTGTTATTATTGTAGTGTGGAATTTCTTGTTGACTTAATTCTTGTAACTTCTTGCTTATGTTATACTTGTGACATTTATAAATATTTACATCGTTTATTTGGTTTTAGTGATTTCCATGATTCTTTATAAAGATCTTTTTGTATGAAATACGTAGTTTTAATTACTATATATTGATTTGTTGCAAAATCGTTAAACAATTATCCATTGACATTGTTAAATTTATGCCTGATAAAATTTCTAAATATCTATTTTAAATCCTTGCTTTCTGTCGAAGTTTATATTAAAATCCTCTAAAATTGATTTGATATTATTTTTGGTATTTGTCTCCTAAAATCATGTATTTTATTTTTATTGTATTTTTTTTTCTGTATGCGCATGAACATTTATTAATGTAATTTTTGATGCTTTCTATCTATTCCGACATGAAGTATTTTGAACTGAAAAATGCGGTTCAAAATTTTTCTGACCTCCCCCCCCCCCCCCCCCCTGCAATTAAAAAGCATATAATCTTTAAAATTTATTATTTTCTGCTCCTCTTGTCGACATTCACATTGCTGCTAATTTATTTTTCTTCTTACATTTCACATCACTAGTACAAGGTTAACCTCTAATTACTTAGTTTCTTTAATTATTTTATATTTCTTACATAAGTATTCGGTTTACTTTTTTTTATTATATTTATACTAACGTCTTTTGTCTAATTCATTGAGCATTATTGATTTCTAATAATTCGAAACATTTTTATTGATATAAAACGCTTATTTTTTACAATATGAAATTACACATTGTGCTTGTTTTAAGAGATAATAAAATAATACATTATAAAATTTTAAATGTAGTTAAAAGTTGAAAAATATATATGCATTGTATTTCGCGTTACAAATGTTTACACGAGTTGTTTTCTTAAGAAGCAGTTAAGCAGACCTTTTTGACGCAGAAAGCACATATGAAATGCGCTTTAAACTTTCTGTCGTTCACAGAACTTATTTTGATTGTGAATATTCGTATCAAAACCGTCACTTTGTGAATAACCGAGACTTTTCCCTTGCTTGCCTAGGCGCTGCCTTGACTTTCCTTGTTGCAGAGCTAGAAACCTCGTGCGCTTTCAGCAGAAGCTTCCAATCCGTCGAAAAATCAACCACTGCGACAGCTTTGAGACTTGAGGTTGTTTCCAATTATTTGTTGGACGAGTTGAATGTCCTTAGCAAGAACGACAATTTATTTTATATTTATCAGGCCAGATTATTCAAGCCTCTGATACCTGAAGAAAGCGTTCGCTTAGACAATCCCTCAAATTTGGAAAGCTCATTCCGTTTGCAAGTCTCGCCGTGCAATAACGTTAAGTGCAAAGAAATAAATGCAGCCGGCTGGGGTAGAGAAATGAAGGGTAGGCATGTAAGTGTTCCACCTAATGTACTATTCAGGCCATTAGAACACCATCGCATAGTCACCCTCGCGTTTCAACCCTAATCTAAATTTGTTTCTTTGCAATTAAGTCATTTCGTAATACGATACTAGTTTTCGTTGTTATCGTAATTGCTTCGTTATTATCTCTCGCATTGGCGCGGCTCTCAAAGCGCCAAAAACGAAATTCCGGCCTTAAAATGGTCGAATCGCTCTGTGTACACATTAACAACTCCGAGCACGAGATCAGGTTGGCAGGGTTAGAGTGTGGAGGTGTGGGTGAGAGGGACTCATTAATATTACTTTATCTTTGTATATACAGTGACAGCTAGCTGGTGTGTAATGCCCGGATCAAGTTACGAAAACCTCCCTTTATACTCTACTCGCACTAGCTACAATGTAATTTACACAAATATTGTAATCACTCCAATGGCATCGCTGACTTACTTCCGAGGATTGCAGCCAATTTTAGCCCCATGCGAGCTGCCAAAAGCAGCGCATAAAATTTAACGGAAAGCTAATTCTGCGCAGACTTATAGCGGTCAGATAAGGAACACACCCTTATATAAATTTAGCAAAAAGGCGCGGACAAAGTAATTTAAAATTTAAACAAACTGATAAATCTTATGCCCTAATTCGGGACTACATAAAACAGAAACGAATTCCCATTTATTTTGCACGTGTTAAGAGCTCACACGAAAAATATTTCTCCGCCCTTAGCGTGCTCGACAAAATCCACAAGTTATTTTTTTATTATGCTAGATACATCTGCAGCGTTCCTCCCTTTTAATCTATTTAACAAAAAGAAGACAAACATTCACCGAGTACAAGAACGATGTGATAACCATCGCTCCAACAGAAGTTACACTATGTAAAATTATATGTTTTTGAGATTTATTTTATTTTTGACTAAACCGTGACAGACATATCCACAATTTTTTAAGTGTAATATAATTACCTACTTATTAAAACACCGAAAGGTACATTAATAATTTTTATTCTATCTGGGTAATTTAAATCCACACACAGGGGTATAGGAAACAATGATGAGAATTTGAAATCCTGCCTATGAAATGAATGTGAAACAAATGCGAGCTTTATTTTATCTGCAAATTGCACTGCAAGCAATTTCCAAACAGTTGTACATTTTAGCGCCAAAAATCCTACCATGAATGCGGTTTTGTCTGCAATTCAATTACAATTAGCGCTGAATTTTATAAATGCAGGCTAGATACCCTAGGCTACTGACTGCTAATTATCCGTGTTTGCATCCGTTCTACGATATGTGCCAGATAAACAAGCATTAGGGTAGTTTCATTTTTTATTAAAACTGTGTAGTAATACAGTTTTGAAATATTCGCTACACCTAAAACTCTATTCTTCAAGATGGCTTAATAGCAAATAAAATAAAAAAGTTTTAATCTATCCAGCTGAGTGATTTTTGTGGGCGTACATTGAATTTCAAGTATTTAATCAAATACATAATTTTTTAAACAGACATTCTTGGTTTAATAAACAATTTTTAAATTTTTTCTGTTGCTCTGAAAGAGAAATTTTGTTTAAGCTTTTTAAAGGCTGTGGTTTAAGCTTAAGAAGGTTTAAAATATTTTTCATCAGGTATTCCTATCTACTCTTTTGGATATAAAGAGGTTGTAAGAGTTTACTTCTTTGTATTGACTAATTGCTTCCATCCTTCTTTTCATGTGTTTCTATTTTGTGTTGCTTCTCTTGTTTGTTCCCAGGGGATGCCCTTTTTTACCACTGCACATCCCACTTTGATCTAAATTCTTCTTGGTCTTTCTCTTCTCTCCTTTTGAACAGTTTTTGTTTTATGTACTTGTCTAACTAGCTTACATCTGTCGTTTTTTTATGAGTTCGTACCATCTCAAATGACATTATTATTATTTTTTCTTCTATTGGTTTTACTTTTAGTATCACTGTGTACGTTACATTTCTAATTTTATCTATTTTGGTTATATCCTTAATTTATCTTAAGTATCTTATTTCTATGGCAGATACTTTATTTTTATGTCATTTAGTTAATGCCCACGTTTCTGCCCCAAATGTAAGTTTCAGAGTAAGTCTCGTCTTAGTTCTATTGAAAAGTCTTCCTCCAATTGTGATTCTTTTTTTATTCCTTCATCTATTCTTCCTTTATCTGTAATTATTGGTTTTAAATATTTAAATTTTTGTTCTTGTTCTAGTTTCTTATTTTCCAAATATATCGGGTGTTTTTGTTTGTTACTGTTATAGTCTTTGTTTTTCTTCATTTGTTTTTATATTGAATTTTTCTAATACTCTTCTGTATGTCTCTTGTTTAGGGTTTTTCATCCTCTTCCATGATAATTATGCCACCTGCATAGTATAGTTTGTTTTATTTATCGTACATTATTATATATTTAAAACCATTTAACAAAACCCGGGCATTTTAAATCAAGCTAAAGTCTAAATTGTGTAGACTAGCAGTGATGGACTAAATTTTTATCAAATGCAGTCGAATCTAAATTAAAATAATTTTATCAGGAATTAAAGTTATAATTACGTATACGAGCAACACCCTCAACTTTATCAACCGACTGCAGCTGATGTATTACGTATCTCAAATAATTCCAACACTATCATCAACAACCTGTACAACAACCGGCACATTTCATCTATCAACGGCCTGCAACAGAATATGTATCAGCAAATTATATTTTATCAATATAAATATGCAAAGCTGGCAATATTAAGAAGTCGTTAGCGAATTGAATAATTTGAATAATTTAGAATCCCAAAGTAACATACATGGCAAAGAAATACAATCAAATAAAAAATGAAATTGATATTAAGATAAACGACTTACAAGAGTGAGATCCCGTAAAATTGAGGTCAAAACTTTCCAAAACAACAAGCAAAAAGAGTACGATTAAAAGCTATTATATTCACAAACAATAGGTTGCATGGATAAGCAAATGTTGCCAAAAATAGCGACGAAAGAAGCGAAGATGGACCTCTGACCAACCACCACCGTTTATACTTAACTGCATTATAAGTATGTTTCTACTCCTGCGCTTAGTGGGCAACGACATAAAAAAAATTACCCTTATCAAATTATAAATGGTTGTAAAATAAAACTTCAGACAAACACTACAGAAGCTTATAAAAAACTTAAAGCCGCACTGGACGACAATAAAGTAGGCTGACACATTTAATTTTAAAAAGGACGAAGCTATAGAGTGGTAATTAAGAATTTACACCATACAACAAATGTCGAAGTAATAATAACAGCTTTAAATGAAAATGAACATACGACTAGAAACATAATAATGAAGAAGTATTTAATATTCAGCATTTACTAAATGGTTTAAATGGAACCACCGCATACAAAGAAAATAAGTGTACAATGTAAGCGATACTAATGTTACGGCCACACTCGTACTTTTGTACGACCGTTTAGGTGCGTAAAATGCGAACCAAGTCATTACACTAAGAATGTGCAAACAAGTAATAACCAGCGATGCTAAATGTGCATCATGTAAAGGTAATCAAATGCACAACCAAATTAAACTAAACAACAAAAACAGAATATGAAGCAGCAGAACTATCCACCAATAGTGAGTGATACAGTAGATAATGCAAAAATTAGTGATGAAGAATATTCAAACATCATCAATTTCAAATGTGTAACCAAGCTCAAAGTCAGCTAAATTATATAATAGCATTCCTACAAAAAACGATTGCACATCTAAATAAAACAATACTGGAACTAATGGCAGAAGCAAGAAGTATGAGGCGGACTACAAATACATTAACTAACGCAATAACCCTACCGAGCAAAAAATTATAAACAATTATAATGGCTCAATATAAAATAATCACCTGGAATGCAAATGGCTTGAGGCAACATCGGCATAAGATTGAAGTATTTCTAAACACAAAAAAAATTGACATTTTACTTATTTCAGAAGCACACTTTGATGTGCGCACACCCAAATGGTAATGCTACAGGAGGATCTGCTATAATCGTTAATAAGGGAAAAAACATTACGAATTAACAAAGACTATCTGCAAGCCGGTGGTAGCGGGTAGGTACTACTTTACGATCACGGTAAAGTATATACCTGCTTCAGGAACCTAGCGATCCTGCCTACGCGAGCTCTTGATTGTTCCCATCTCCTGAAACAGGGAGCAATCATGCCCCAGCCTAATTCCTTACCTACATTATATATCCCTACCTATCCTCACTCCCCTCACCAACACGCTTGGCCAGCGCGGTGAGTCATGGCTAAACACCCCCCAAAGTTAGGGGAGGCTTACATCCGACGATGGATGACAAAGCTGATGATGATGATGATGATGATCTGCAAGCCACCACGATTATGGTAGAGGGCTGATATGGACCAATGGCTGTATCAGCAGTATATTGTCCCTTTAGATGTAAAGCAAATAAATAAGGATTTGTTGGATGCTTTCCGTCCTTAGACCAAAGTTTTATATCAGGGGGACACGACAATGCGAAAAATCTCCAATGAGGATCGAGATTGTATAATTCTAAGGATAGAGATTTAAGCGAAGTCGTAGAAGAAAAGCATTTAAATTACTGTTCCGCGAGAGGGCCAACTTACTGGCCAACAGAACAACAAAACTCTCAGACTTATTGGATTTTTTATCACTAAAAGCATTGACCATATCCAGATGAAAGTTGAAGACAATTTTGACCCATTTTTGGACCACTCTTTTGCAATGCTCGCTGAACTTCACAATAAACACACTGATTGCAACTATTTGAGAGAAAGTTGATGAAAATCTTTCCCTGGATCTCTCTTTTAACACAGAAAAATATAGAAGTAGCTGTTGAACATCTAACACGCGTAATCTAGGAAACCTGGACAAAATTGCCGAGAAACGAAGACTAAGGAGAGAATGGCAAAATAAGCGATGCCCGGCCGAAAAAAGAAGATACCACAAAACAGTTAGAGAACTACTAAGTACGTTTAAAAACTGCAAAGTTGAAATATTTAAAGACTATCTAGATGGCTTAACAGCAATGGAAAGTAGTGATTATTCATTATGGAAAACGACAAAACAATTAAAACGACCTATAAAAACAATACCAACAATACGGAAACATGATGGCACATGGGCTAAAACAGATGCCGAAAAGTCAAAGCTTTTGCCCATCTCCTTCAAAATGTTTTTCAGCCATTACCAAGTAAACATAACGCAGATGAAGAAGAAAAAATTGATCGTTGCATATATGCATTAGTACAGCTTTCACTACCAATACAACAATTCACTACCAATGAAGTTAAAGCTACGATTAAAAATTAAAAAATTAAAAAGGCGCTTGGTTACGGCCTAATAATAGGTTGTGTATTGAAAGATCTATCAAAGAAATGACTCAAAATGATCTAATTTATATTTAACGCAATGCTAAGAACTAGCTACGCCCCGGTACAACGGAAAGTAGCAAAAATCATACTTTTGCCTATTATTCTAGATAATGAACTAATACCGGATTACCAATTTGGTTTTAAGAAACACCATTCAACGATAGAACAAGTCCACTGTATTGCGGTCCTTGTAAATAGCACCTTTGAACAAAACAAAAAAAAAAATGTACAAATATGTTCATCAATGTAAGTAAGGTTTTTGACAAAGTTTGGAATAAGGGACTTTTGTGCGAGTTGAAGCAGCATCTACCATATAATTTTTACCTTATTTTGAAGTCATACTTACACGAAAGGCATTTTCGGTTAAATATGAAGAACAAACAAAACTTTTTCTAATCAATTCTGGCGTTTCTCAAAGCAGCGTCTCGGGACCTCCTTTTTACAATCGATCTGCCTACCAAAGAAGAAGCCATCTTAGCTACCTTTGCAGATAACACGGCGGTACTAGATAATGACGAGGACCTAGTCTTAGCTTCAGAAAGACTTCAAGGTACACTACTTCCCACTGAGGCTTGGTTTAAAAAGTGGAGAAAAAGAAATAAGAAATAAATTGATTACATATGCTTGTACTTTCTCTATATAAAAAATATTGTTTCTAATATAGAATGACACAAATCTGAAAAATGATCAAAACCTCTTTTAATGAATTTGGTGTTGTTCCGAGACAGGATAAAACATTTTTAAACATATTTACTTGGTATTAACATTATATGATTCTTTACAAAACTTATCAATAGTTTTTAATCTTGTCGACGCTATTTTACTTGACGGTGGTCGTTAACAGTTTTTGAAAATTATTATATGTAAATGTTAGTATTGTCATATTGCGCCCGAAAATTACGGTACCTATATTCCAAGATACCTAAGCTATAGACCTTAACTGCGTGCTACTGGTTTAGGTGCTAGACGTTTTGTGACCAAAATTTGATGTTATGAAAATGAAACATAAAGATGATTTAGTGATTCTTTGGGGATGCTTTAGCAGAAGCAACGTTTGAATTGAAATAATAATAGTTAAGAAGAGACACCTTGATATCATTGAGAACACTACGTCTATATGGAAAGGAAATTCTCAGATTGGTATCATATATCAATATGCAACGATCAGAAACATTCGGCAAATTTAATCCAGAAATGGTTTTGCGAAAAAGAGGTTTAAGTTTTGTGATGATCTAGTCAGTTGCTTGAATCAAACTTGATTGAGGATTTATAAAGAGTCGGTCAGGTAATTGCGTAGGTTTTCCGGTCAGCGTTTTGATGCGTCGTGTTGTTCCTTCTCGGTATGTTAGACTATGGTCGGAGCTTTTAAACTTTGACCTAACAGCATCATACATTTGGTCAAGTGTCTGAAATAGAAAAAAGCTAGAAATATAGTGGAAAAATTTATTCCGCTGAATGACTATTATGTCCGCTACTGTATAAGCTTTGAAAATTATTTATGTACTTTCATTTCTAATATTTTTTTTATAAGTATTTAATATAGAATCGTTTTAAAAGCATCAATATTTGGATAAAAATGGTAATCATATGGTATAGCGTTTGATGTACATAATTTCATAATTAGAAGTTTTTGCAGTGACTATCAATAGTATCATATCCTACGAATTGTTTTAGCTTAAGAAAAGCTGCAAAAGTTGCGGGGATGGTTTGTGTTATTTTACAGCAAAGGTGGAACCACAACAGTATTGTATGTTATAAGCGTTACAATGAGAAGAGACATAAACTCACCAATTTATGCAATACGTTGTTAAAGAAATCACAAAGTAGTATTTTAACTTAACACTTGATCAGATGCACATGGGATGGAAAATAGTTTCATACGCCCCCTCTTCTCCAACGTCGTCAGTCTAACGTCTATGAGATCTTTAATATTCTTCTGAAGCACCACCTCTCAAAAGTTTTTAGATACTTTTGGTCTGTATCTGTTGTTAGATGTAAGTAGTTGTTTCTTCTCGTAGAAGGTCCTTTTAGTAATGTCTATCCTATTATTATTTCTTTCATACATGTGCCATCTTGTATAATTGTGCTTTCTAGGTATTTGAATTCACTCCATTAGATATTACCCATTTTTTGATTTTTTCTTGGGCATTTTATCACCTTTGCCTTGGTTTTCTTTAGCTTAATGTTGTAGTTGTTTTTAAAAACATTGTCCATGTTTTCTATTGCTCGCCTTAGCTTTTCTTTTGAGTTGGCGAGTAGCTGTAGTAGCTTGAAGTCTACGTCTCATTAAATTCAAGAATGGCTTGTTGTTTATATATATTGAACAGTAGAGATGATACGCCGCAGCCTTATCAAATTCCTTGTCTGATTCTTTGCTTCTTTTTTTCTCACCTTTGTATTGTATGCTTTGATTTTTATATAAATTGTAAATTACCTTCCTGTCGTTTATGCCAATGCCAATTTCTTGTAATTTGTTGAACAATTTAGGCCAGCTCACTCTATCAAAGGCCTTTTCTGCATTGATAAAAGCTATGTATACTTCTTTATCTTTGTTTTGCATTTTTTTAATTAATACTCTTAAGGACAGTATGGCGTTTTTTGTGCCTGTGTGTCTTCTAAAGCCAAATTGGTCTTCGGTCAATTGTATTTTTGATGATTGCGATAGTAAGCTTATTGTTCTTTGCATTTGCGTGTTGATGCCTTCTTTGGGATAGTAATTATCTTTTTTGTTGTGAAACTGGTTGGAATTTGTCCTGTGTTGTAGATGTCTTTAATTATTTGAAAATTTTATTTATGTTTTTGATGATCTCCCCAGGTATATTACATATACCTGGGGTTTTGTTGTTTTTAAGGTCTCTCGCCGCTTTTCCGAACTCCGATCTTAGGATACATAGATATTTATATTCTATATTTTGAGTACGCAACGGTATTTCTTCCATAGTTTAACTATTTCTTTGTTTTGTGTTTGTATGCTTCTATTATTATTTTGTATTCCATGGGTTTTTACTTTATTACTCTTGAAAATATTTTTGACTTGTCTGTACGCTTTATCAAGTTCACCAGCACTTATTTCTTGTATCTTTTCGCAGTTGTTTATATGTTGTTCTTCGGCTTTTTTGCATTCACGTTGAATCTTATTTCTTACTTCTTTATATTTACTTCGTCCTTGTTCTGTGTCAATGTTTTTATATTTTCGACGTTCTTCTAACAGTTTTATTGTGTCATTTGTCATCCATTGTTTCTTATGTTTCATTTTCTTTATACCTAAAACGTTTTTTGTACTTTTTATTATGCCTTGTTCTATTTTATTCCAACTACTTTCTATGTTATCACTTGGGTTGCTTAATTTATTTACTTATTTGTTTTTCTCTCCTAAAGTCTTAAGTGTTGTTCCATTTTTTAAGTTTTCCTTGCTTCTTTACTTTTCAATTTTTTTAAAATGATCCTAGATTTTATTATGACTATATTATGATCACTCTCAATATCTGGTACTGCGTAGCTTCTTGCATTTTTTATTTGTTTTTTGAATCTCTGTCTGACCATAATATAGTTTATTTGGTAGCGCTTAGTATCACCTGGCATCTTCGAAGTATATCTTCTTCTTTTGTGGTATTGAAATAATATGTGTGTAATTATCAGTTTATGTTTAGCACAGAACTCAATTAGGCGCTCTCCACGCACATTCTTTTTTCCTACTGTATATCGTCCCAATATATTTTGTACTTCTTCCTCCTCCACTACGGCATATCAGTCACCCATTATTATTAAATGCCTCCTATTTATTAAATATACTTCCATTGAACTCCCATGTATTTTAATCGAAAAAGCAGCGCTGAGTCTTACACAGCTTCTAAAACCCTATGGATGATTTATACTTTAAAGTATATATATATATATATATATATATATATATATATATATATATATATATATATATATGTATATATATATATAAAATACTATTTGATAATTTTTAAAATTCAATTTTCACAAAAAACAAAATTAATTTACACACTTTATATAACCTTACATCTGTACTAGAAGGCTATTCTGCATGTTCTTACATGCGTTTACCCATCCACTAGGCGGTTTGAATGGTAACTTGAGAACGGTTAGATAAAACTGGACAGATAGTCAAGTCAAATTTACATATACATTAGTTATGTTGTCAAATAAGCCGAGTATAACTTACATTAGTCATTGATTATTTAGTCGACGTTTTTCAGTAGAATGGTATTTTAAAAACTTAGCCCACTGAAAAATTAAAAGAATGGTGATTAAAAATTGTTCCAGAATAGCGATATTACAATATATTTTTAGCTTTCGTCTTTAATATTGTAAATAATACGGTTTTAACTGACAACAGTTTTTTTATATTTTAGAGGCAGCATTTGAAAAATACATTATCAGACCTTTAAAAATAGACTAAGTTGTTATATTAATCTTGAATTTTCCCATAAATTTTACAAACTTTTAAAAATATGTTAATACAGGATTTAGTAAGGCCGCTAAAGTTAATGGCATTAACGGTGTCGCGGGAACTAATCAATGTCGCTATGACACAAAATTACGGAGGTTTGAAGCTTTTCATTAATCAACTATTCGTGTTTATTCTTCAGCCTAGAACGCTTCCGACTCTTATTTTTTGGCGATCTTCGCGTGCACTAATGCATGCGTCTTCCGGGACAAGTTAGGTATTAGGGAAGGATGAGCTGGATTTGACAACACCCGGAAGTGCAGCTTCGATAAAAATTTAAACCCAATCGATTCTAGTCGGGAGGTGTACACCGAAATATAATTGACAGAAAATTGATGCTTGGAAAAGAAAACGAAATTTTTATTTTGTCTGGATAAGTCATCGTCACTACAATTGTTCTTTAGGAAGAACTAAGTAGACATTTTATTAGAGGTATTTCTTTTCAATGTCTGTTGTTTCGGCAATTTGCATAAAGCTGCTGCAAACCATTCTTTTGGTGTAGCATGGCATCACTTGTGTATAGTCGACTGAAGTTTGTCATTAGAAGAGAACTTCTTGTCACGTACTGCTTTTTTTATTGTATCAAACAGAGAATAGCTACTCACTTAAAAATCCAGCTATTGCGGTGCATGAGGCAGCATAGTGTATTTCAGCGTTTGTAGAGAAACAAAAATGAGTTGCGGCGCTTTTGAATACGTCGGCGGGTCTCTTCAGTGATTTGCAACACGACTCACTAGTAATATTTTCACGGGAAGGCAGCCAGACTGTCAGTAGAATCTTCTACTGATTCCAAAAGACAATCATCATTTATTTTGGAATAAACGACCTCGGCTATGGTTTCTTGGAAAGAGAACTTTGAGTGTGTTACAATTTCATATACTGGTACTTCTTTCCCGGCGTCTAGTTTTAGAAGCATGGATCATGTGCTGTGACTATACAACATCTACGGGTCAATTCTGTACGTGGACTACTCAACATCTATTGCGAAAAACTAATAAAAACAAACGTTTAATGTTGGAAACTTTTTTATTGTTTTTCAAAGTATCCTCCCTGACGGTCAACACATTGTTGCATACGCTGGAACCAATTTTCATAGCATTTTTTCCAAAGCGAATTAGGCATCTGTTAAACATGGGTTTTGAACGCATCAACCGCCTCTTCCGGCGTCGAAAAACGTTGTCCACGCAGTGGGAGTAAAAAGAAATTGTTGGGGGTCAAAGTAGGACTGTACGGCGGATGATCTATCAATTCGAATGTTTGAGTGCTCAAAAAAACAGTTGTTTGCGTCGATGTGTGTGAGCTCGCAGTGTCATAGTGGAGAAAGATCCGGCTTCGCGCGTTGGTTTTTCTTTGGGCAAAAAAATGGTTGTGTACTATTCAGAATTGACTCTTTTATGATTCTTCACGATTGCCACATGACCAGTTTTTACAAAAAAAGAGGCGACAATTTGCTTCAAAATGCTTCGATCGTAAACGACTTTTGTTAGATTTGGCTCATCTCGAAAGACCCATATAGTCGATTGCTGATTACTTGGATAGATATAAGATTCGTCACTTGTGACGATGTTGTAAACCGGGTTTTAAAGCATCACGATCATCTTCCTTGAGCATTTCTTTCGACCAATCGACACGAGTTGGTTTTTGAGCGATCGTTAACTTATGCGGGATCCAACGTGCGCATAGCTTTTTTATGGTTGAGTGTTCATGCAATATCAAATTTATGCTAGTCATACTAATACCTAGGGATGCTTTAATTTCACGATAAATCACATGATAATCTTGCTTTATTAATTCGTGCACGGCATCGATATTTGCTGGCACCAAGGCCGATTTTGGGCGGTTGAGAGAAAAAAATTACTAGAACTATAGTCCCGATACCTATTTTATTCAATTTTGGACGACATTATCAAATGTGTCCCTAAATGTGGAACCCAAAAATTTCACTATTGTGAATCAGGATGAAATATTTCGCTAGGCTTAATTCGATAATAAACCTTCCGGAACATATGTTTATCTGACTTATTTCTAAATTGGTTTGTATATAAAAATACATGGCTATCTAGTTAAACATAATATTAAATAACTTTTAATGGCATACAATACTGTTAAATTAAAATAAAATTTGTGGGTGAGTTGAAGGTTCTGCTCATATCTTGTTTTAGGAAACTTTAGGCCTTCAAGAGATAACCTTTTCTGTGTACCTATAGTTTTACATAAATCTAAATTTATTTATAATACATCTTAAGTAGACTCAAAATATTTAACAATTTATTTCATTATCTTTGGTGAGTGGTGCGGCCGAAATAAGTGGACTGTATAAGTAATTTTAAATTTTGAATAAAGAACTTCAAACAACTCTAAAATTAAAAACACTAACCTGTGGAAACGGCGCTTCCCGGAGATATCGGTTCCTTGCTGTTGGTCCTGGGGCTTCCAGAAGAAAAGGAGAAGGATAAGGATAAAAATTAGGACAAGTTACCCCAAATCTTCACAGCAAACGAAACGGGGGCGTCTTCCTGGTGTAAAGATTCCCTCGTCGAGCTGATAATTTGTCGGCGAAAACACAACAAAGAATGTCAAATGCAAAAGCGCGAACAAAGGCAAATGCGTAATGCAGGTTTTAATAAAGCAAAACTATAAAGTTGCGTGAACTTAACGTAATTGAAATGGCTAGTTTAAAATGAATAAAGCAAAGGCTTAATGTCGCGCGAACTAAATGAAACCAACGTGCCAAAGCAAGTGCTCAAAGCCAATTCTAAAAGCCAATTGCACGAGCGCGGCTCGCGGCCTTAATCGCCACGCGTGTATGCAGTCAAATGGACCGATAAAACAAATTTCACATATATGAGAGGGAATCAAATTATAGCCGGACCTAATTTAAAAATTTCAAAAATAAATATAATTAGGAGATTGGCGCGAACAGTGAGTATAATAAAAAATGCTAACTTGCTTATAGTTTAGAGATCACAAAAATTAGGAAATCAAAAATCAGTGATATTTTAAATGAATATTTTAAATAAGTATTCTTCTGGTTCGAAGGACAACTTCTTATAGTAGATTGGAACAACCTACAAAATTTTTTTTAGAAAAAACTAGCATTTTGAATATCGAAATGTATAGACTTCTTCTAGCGACACACTTCGCAACCACTGGCCAAACATGTAGTCTTCTGAAAAATCCTCGCCCATGGCAGTCATCGGTCGCTCGAGTGGTCAAAAAGTATTGGGGGTAAACAAAATTGATACCTGGCTGTATTTTTCCTACTTTCTTGACTTGCAGTGAACATATACACAAAGGAGAAGTCTCCGCTCCGTGACAATCATTTTGGCAGCTCGTATGATATTCAGAAAGTCATTAAGAAGATTGTCAATAATTGAGTCTTCATGTGTTGTGTATATTATTTGAATAATTTTGTAAGTCTCCAAAACAATAGCAGGTTGCTTGTTCTAATCACAAACCACTATACATTTTTATAGGCTTACAAAACTTTTCAGATAAAATGCACAATACTTAAAAGTTAATTAGTTATTATTTTAGTGCCATAAAAACATTTAAAATGAGAAATTTTTATATATTTTTTAAAGTTTACTGAAGCATGTGTCGCTATAATAAAGAATATTTATTTGTATGTAAAATCATGACGTTTTCTGTCAAGTTTCCTTTTTTTATGTTACTTTTCTTACAATAATTGTTGAGAATTAAATTGTTTATTAATAACATCAGAAATATATACAACCCGCACATGTGGCTTTTACTTTGGATCCTAGTAATTTTTATAGGATGTGTGATTTGACATTATCACAAATAATTCTGCAAATCTAAGAATAGGGGGTCGCGTGGTCGAAAGGACCTCCATATTTTATATATTTGTTGAACTTACAGAACTTTCGTCAGACTTAGATCAAATTTGAAAAAAATAGTGGAATGATATAGCTATTAAAATTTTTCTTTTTTATTATATTAAATTTTGGTTAGATTTATATTACTATGTTACAATGTTACTAAATCTACCTCTTAGATAGCTCTACCGCAAATAATCTTTTTGTTTTTAATCTCCATGTTAGATGAATTGTATGTTTCAAGTTATTTTTTTTTTGCTTAAGTGGAGTTCTTACTGCTTTTTACTTTTATATAAAATAATAGTTTTTACGTTTGTCTTTTCCCTTGTTTAGTAATCGTTGTTATGATTTGATAATTTCTTTGCACAAGTTTAACTCACACAGTTTATCCGAACTTGACTAATCTTTTCGAATTCTATTTTCTTGATGTTTTTTTACATTACAGATATTTTTTATTTGAACATATACACTTTCAATTATTACCATCACACTATTGCTATCTTAATTTCTGCGCAACTATTTTATTGTTAGTTATAGAAACCGTTTTTTCTGTTTGTTGAGTATGTGGCCTCTTCTATTAATGATACCTCTAATGTTGGGCAAGAACGTTTGAACTTAGTCAAAAATGTATCGTAAGTTTTGGAATTCGATATTTGAATATACGTTCTGTATTAGGGTTTTAGTGGTAGTATTAATTTCAGATTGTAAGCTCCTAGTGTCGTTAAACTTGAGGTAGTAGATATTTATCATAAACAAGTTTGCTGCGACAGGTAAAAGTGAGGAACATACAGGAGCGCCATTAATTTAGCGGTAAAATTTATTTTAAAGATAATATAAGTATTAGATAAGCAATGGTTACCTAATTTTAGATGCCGTGTTTTAGATTTTAAACAATCTAAGATATGGGACTATTGATAAACAAGGAGACAGAGTTAAAAGGATTTGAGAATTTATAAGCAGTGGTAGCAGTTTTGGTTGTATACGAGAGCTTGTTTTATAAGGTTTAAAAATTTTGTCCAAGAATTTGGCTAAATTACTTATAGAAGAATCACAAGGGATAGGTTTGAGTTGTTGATAAGTGTCTTGGTTTTTTTTTCAATGTAGGTTACTGTGTGGTTGGGTACTTGATGAATAATTGTAGTATTACCCTTGTGTACCAGTAATACCATAACATTTTCATTTTGCTTATAGATTTTAGGAAGGTTTAATATTGGCTTTAGATAACGCGGCTGCACTTAGTACTTTGGCTGTATCTTTCTTAGTTTTATTGGTTATACTGTTGGGGAGATTGGTAACAAAATATTCTACCTGGGATACGGTAGGCCCAATAAAGACATGATTTGGAGTGACAACAAAGTTAAAACTTTTTCTAAGAACTTCAACATTTGGTTACGTACAGTGATGTCGATTAGTGATTGATGGTAGTAGATAAATAATTTTGGGAGGAAATTTAAGTCGTACATACGGGATAATATAGTACTACAGAGTAATGGGGGTAAATATAATTCTATTACCTCCATTTTTTCTTGACAAAATTCCACTTTCTATCAGAATCGTCCCATGAGAAAAATCTAAACGTAGATATTGTACATCTTTTATGGCAAGTTATAAACTTGTTAGTGAGATTTACCACTCAGAACTATAATCTATACCGTCTTATGAAATTCTTTAAATCCGATATTTTCTACATAAAAATTGAGACACAAAAACACCCTAAGTACTGTCAAAAAAATAAGAATTTAGCAAATTGCTGAACATAGGTGCCTTAGTTTTTGTATTGTGTACGAGATTTGCATGGCATAATTTAGTTATTACATTTTTTTACTGTTTAGGGATAATTTAACTTCAGATTATTAAAATTTTGAAAAGAATTAATTGATCTGATTAATCTTGACCATAGGTTACAGTATTGTGATTTCTTGAATGTATTTTCTTTCTGAAATCCATTTAAAATCACAGTTTTGTCAAAGTTAAATTTAAATATATATAAATCTGTTAATAATTACTTTGCAATGTTAAACACAGAATAGTATCTGTCGATTTGCATCTTTCCAACAATAGTATACATAATTTGTCTCCGCGGATAGTTCTATTCATATAAACGGTAGAACACCTGATTGTGTTGAAGCAAATTACCACGGCTACGGTGGAAATGCGTTTCAAACCGATAATTGTTTGTCCTTATATATGTAGCTCACGAGGTTTCTCCAGGAATATATTATCACATGTAGATGCAGCTTACTTAACATATACAGCTTACAAATTGCTTTGTTTGTAAAATCCGCTTTGTATATTTTTGTATAATTACATATGTTACTATGATATATATTTTAATATTTTTCATGTACGGTTTATTTATAAAAAATTAATAAATTGAAGAAGAAACCTCCATTAAATTAATTATAACTTTGTTCTGTATTAACAACTTTGTCTGCATTAAACGGTGAATATGAACCAACTTTAGGTGCGGCAGACGAATTGATGAATCGCCTCACGGGCACAATAACATGCCGTTCCATTTTCACTAACGATTACAATCATTTTTAAATATCGGGTCCTTTGGAATAACTAAAAGGCCGCTCAGTCTTGCTTTTCGGCGCCGTCAAACTAAATTAATGAAACCGATTTTTCCTCTAACTAAAATTTATTGACCGGATAACTTTTTGTAAATTTGCAAAGAAAGGCCGCTTCTGCTGGGCGCTTCGCAGGCTTCCAAAACATACTTTCGATCATTTGCAGCTAAATTGGAAATGCAAATCTATTTTGCCCAGAAAGAAAGAAAGTTGCAACTTTATCAGGAATTTCCTTCTAAGGTCGTTGTATTCAATTTTATCGAGAAAAGTCAAAAGGGAAAATACAAAAAATGCATTTAAAATAATGATTTTTTAAATCTTGTTGTTTTTAATATTCACTTTGTTCTTTATGGAAGAATTTTTCAATTGCAATTACTATATGAATACCCCTGGTAAAAGTTAATAAACCATCATGAAATGTTTTAACATTCTAGGAAAAGTATAGCACCTTTTTAAATTATTTGTTTCTCGTACCGTATTTTGAAAGAGCTTGTACGCATACTGATACTGTTTTTCAACTCTTTTCTTTGTTGCTTAGTATTGCTACAATGAAGCTGCTTTTATCACTACCTAGGGAATGCTTTTATTTCGTTTTTTTTTATTCCATTTGCCAGATTACTTTCCCAGACAAAGAACTGTCTTTTATACGGTTTTTCTTTACATAGTTCTATCTACAACTATCGTTATTAAAACAAAATCGTGTGTAAGGTTTTAATATTTAGCTTTCCATAGTAATTTATTAAAAATTTTATGCATTTAGCTAATTATCAAATGTATTGCAGTTATTAAAGAGTTTGTCAGGTTCTTAATGTCAGGTAATAAGCAATACTTTGATAAGAGTAAGTTCGTAAATTTTCAGAAGTCGCATCATCAGCAAGGGATACAATGTTATGATGAAAACATCTAATTCAATAAGATAATTATTGTAGATCACTGGGAGGTTTTCCAATTATCTACGACTTTAGTATTTTTTTTATTATTATGATTATTGGCAATCAGAATGAAATACAATCTATGAGCCAATTAGATGGGTAGTACATTGGTATAAATAATGTACAGTAATAATGACTTGGAGAAGCTAACATGCAGTGATGTTGCTTCAGTTTTTTTTGATGTCTATTGGCCAACATTTTCTGAGTCTTCTATTTTCTGGAAGATGAAGCAGGGGTTGTAGCAGTGGATTTGGGTGGAATTCGAGTTTGGTGTGATGTTTGGTTGCTGTTTCTCTGATTACTTCACTGACATATGGGATTTTGAGATCTGTATGTAAGGTATGGTTCGAGATATACCATGGCGCATCCGTTATGGCTCGGAGTATTTTAGATTGAGCTCTCTGGATTATTGCTGTGTTGGACTTGCTGGCGCACCTCCAAAGTTCTGTGCCGTAAGTCCATATCGGCTTGAGCACTATTTTATAGATCAAGATTTTGTTTTCCATTACCAGTGGGGATTTCCTTCTAATAAGCCAGGACAGTTCTTTAGCTTTTAAATCAAGTTGAGTTCTTTTCTTTTTAATATGTTTTTTCCAAATTAATTTACTGTCGAAGGTTAGGCCTAAGTATTTTACATTGTCGCTTTGTGGTAGTATTACTTGATTGAGGTTTGCAGGTGCACATGTACCTTTTCTGAGGGTGAAGGTTACCTGTGTCGATTTGGATTCATTAGCCTTGATCTTCCATTTTTCCATCCATGTGTTTATTAAGCTCAAATGGTGTTGTAGATTTGAGGAGGCTACTACTGGATCTTCGTGCGCTGAGAATATGGCGGTGTCGTCCGCGAAGGTGCTTGTTGTTGTTAGTGTTGTTGTGGGTAAGTCGTGTGTGTATAGGACATATAGTAGTGGTCCTAGGATGCTACCTTGCGGTACTCCTGATAGGACTGGTTGTCGATTTGATGTAGCTTTGTTTACTCTCACTTCAAATTGGCGTTCTTGTAGGTATGACTTCATCAGTTTAAAGTAGCAGGATGGAAAGATTCTTTTTATTTTTGATAGTAGTCCACACTTTGGCAAAAGCTTGACTAATATCTATAAATGCAGCTGTATAATATTGTTTGTCTTCAAATGACTTGTTTATAATGTTGACAATTCGGTGACATTGTTGAGTTGTCGAGTGTGCATGACGAAACCCGAACTGATGGTTTGGGATCCAATCCTGTGAATTTAAGTCTGTGTTCAGTCTGTTGAGAAGAAGTCTTTTGAATAGTTTTGAAATTGCGGGTAGTAAACTTATCGGGCGATAAGATGTGACATCTGACGGATTTGTGCCAGGTTTTAGTATCATTATGATTTGAGTTATTTTAAGTGATGTAGGCCAGTAGTCGAGTCTAATTATTGTGTTGAAGATGTACAGGAGTTTTACAAGTCCTTTTTTGTCAATTCTTTTAACATTTTCGCTGTAATGAGGTCTATGCCAGGGGCCTTTTTGGGATTTAGGGTATTTATTGCGTCCCTTATTTCTTTTGGAGTAAATAAGTTTAAGGATTGCTAGTATAGGCGTACTTAGAATCTGTTCGACTTCCTGTACTTGATCATTAGTTTGGGGTTGAAAGACTGCTGGAAGGTGCTCGGCGAAGAGGTCGGCCTTTTGTTTATCATTTGTTGCCCACGCACCTGGTAGTGTTGAGTATTTCCGTATGGGGGGAGATGTTGTTAAAGGTTTTCTTCTGTTTCTTATGAGCTTCCAAATGGAGTTATCAAACCTTGAAAGGTTAGAAATGTATGTAGCAATTGAGTTGTTTTTGAATTCTTGCAGCTTGGCTTTCAGCTTGTTACTTAGGTGGTTATATTTAACTCTATTATCTGGTGTTCTAGTTCGTTGCCAAGTTGACCTGGCCCTTCGTTTTTCAGATACCAGTTTTTTGATTTCTAGAAGTATATTATTGGTTGATTTCTTGTGTTCTGTGTTAGGAGTGGCTGCTTTTGCGGACTGTTGTAGAACTTTGACAAAGTTATTATATTCCTCCTCGACTTCCTTTGGTTCTTTCAGTCGGGTGGATAGTACAATGTTGTCTTGTAGTATTTGCCGATATGTGTCCCAGTTTGTTTTGGAGTTGTGCAAGTATGGTTTGTGTTTCTTGTAGATTACAGATGTGCTTAGCGTAGCTATGATTGGGCTATGGTCCGAAGAAAGATCGTAGCTGGGTGTAATGTTTATGTATGTTGGTGCTATGCCGTTAGTAATGAAGAAGTCCAATAAGTCTGGAATTTTGTTGAGGTCTGATAGCCAGTAAGTTGGTGTTCCCGACGAAATAAACTGGTAGTTTTTATCTTGGAGAACTTTTGCTAGTTCTCTATCCTTAGTTGTAGTCAGTTGCGAACCACATAGCGTATGTTTACAGTCATAATCCCCTCCTGCAATGAATTTTTGTCCCAGTGTTTGAAATAAGCTTTCAATGTGTTCTCGTTTTAGATTGTGTCGTGGAGGACTGTAGACTGCTGTGACGGTTAAATCGTATGGAAATGTTTGTATTAGTGCTGACGTTGCTTGAATATGTTCTTCTTCGTATTTTGGCAGTTCATGGTGCTTAATTGTTTGTTTGACAAGTAGTGCGATGCCACCGTGTGCTGTTTCATCGGGGTGGTTGGTGTGGTAAAATCTATATTTTGGTATGTTGAAGTAACTTCTATTTGTGAGATGCGTTTGGCTAACCAGTAATATGTCTATAAAATTATTGTCTAGAAATGTTTTTATTTCTTCTTGGTGGCTTGGAAGGCCGTTGGCGTTCCATTGGGCTATTCGTAGTGACTTCGCCATTTTTATTTAATTTTATTGATTAACATTGTAATCATATTTAGGACTGTAGTGTTTTGCTGTAGTAACTGATTAAATAAGGTTTTAAATTCATTTAAGAATTTGGCTAGTATAGTAGTTGTGCCTTTGTGTTTATTTGTGTTTTGTTTTACTGTTTCCGCGTGGCTTCTTTATTGAGAAGGTGAAGATTGTTGTAAGTTCCTTATATAAGCATTATTTGTAAATATCGGTGGGGTTGTGTTGATCTTTTCGTAGTTTCTGGTGTTTCCTTTGTAGATTCTTTGATAGTGCTCGCATCCCCTATAGTTCGCGGGGTGGTTCCCTCCGCATAGTGCATATTTTGCGGGGGTTTCTCTTGTTTTAGTCCATGTTGCGGTGTTGTGGTGACCTCCGCATTTCACACGTAAATATGGATTATTACAATACGATTTAGTGTGACCGTACTGTTGGCACCTGATGCATTGTATTATATTGTTTTTGTTTGTGCGAGGGGGTTTTATTTGTACTATCATGTTCTGAAGTCCTTTTATATTAAAAACATCTTTGTTGTTTGAAATGGGTTCCAAGTCTACAAAAAATAGATTGAGAGTATGCTTTGTGATTCTGTGTTGTGCGTTTATTATATTTCTGACTTTGTCCTAGATTAAATAGTTTTTCTTTAATGTTGTCGAGTGGTGTAGGTATCTGATTACTATTCTGTAGTCCCCCTCTTCCTTCATTTGATATGTGTGGTAATAAATGTTTTGTTCTTTAGATTCTCGAATCAATTTCCTGTATGTTTCTGAGATTAGACAGTTTATTTTGACAACGTTATTAGCTAACGTCTTTGTCTGATACTGTTTAGCTTATGCGACCTTTTGAATTTGTTTTATCAATTCATTGTAATTTTTTACTCCTTGTACAAATATAGGGGAGACCTTAGTGTTGTAGTGATTTCTGTGCTTTCACTGCTTGTTCCTGCGTCTTGAGTCAATAGGTCGTAGCGATTGTTAATCTCGATTTCATTAGTAGTGCTTGGTTTTGTTTTTTGATTTTTTTTTCTTTTTGTATCTCTTATTTCTTGCCATTCATTATTGTTGTTCGTTTGTATTTCTTCCTCTTCTTCGCTGGTCGACGTCATTCTTTGTAGTTGATATCCTTTGCCTACGCCATTGGTGGGTATTCCTACCGAGGCCATTTGTTGCCGAGGTGTTACGTATATTTGCTGTGATAACGGTGGTTGTGTATTTATCAGTGAAGGTGTATTCATTGTTGGCTGTTATTGCATGTTTTGTTGTTGATAAATTGGTTGATTATTTATAATATTGTATTCTGGATTATTTCCGTGAGAATACATATTATTTTATTGCTTACATAGCTATCGTACCTGTGTTGTCTGTTAATGTTGATTGTACTTGAATTATACACTTATTTTAATAAATGTCTTTTGATAATAGATACGAAGGCCAGCGGTCTCTCATTTATTGTGCCCGATAAGCGACCACACTTTTACACTTTCTAACGCTGAGCAAACCCAGTACGACTTAACGCTTCGAAAGTAAAATGGAAACTACGACTTTAGTAGTAAATAGTAATTGCTACGTGCTTTCTTTTATTTAAAAAGACTCGGATATTAAAAACAAGAATTTTTTAACTATTCCATGGATTATTTTGTGAATTTATTGGTTTATTTTGTGATAGTATTAAATTTTTGGTAATAAATATTAAACTCTTCATGAATAATGTACTGATAAAATATAGTTTGATATAATTAACGGTTGATAACTTTTTATCCCACTATTATAATAATTAAAGGTAGGTGATATCTGTAATACTTGTGTGTGTCTGTAGAAAAGAATGTGAAAATAAATATATTATGATCACATATATTCAACGTTTTACTGATTTATATATTAATTACTCTCGTTATAATCTCTCGAATAGTGATTCCAAATAGATAAGACATAGAGGTGATTCAAAATGATATTAGAACTAGAGACAGATATGTTGTAAATTACTTTTTATTATACTTACATTCTAGTTTATAAATGCCCCCCTCTCCAGCTGCATGAATAAAATCTAGACGGTAGCAGAATTCATCCCATACACGATGAAGAATGTCTTGCTTCACTGAGTTCACTATAGCTGTAATACGGTTTCATAAGTGGTTCAGAATTGTTGATAAAGATAATACACAAAGTGTTTCTTTTACGAACTCCTACAAGAAAAAGTTGCAAGGTATGAGATCAGGAGATCTCGCAATACAGAACATAGGTACCAAGTCTTCATTTGTTATGCATCCACTGTTGAGGTAGCGATTCATTCCGAAAACGGCAAACACCCCGGTGCTAATGATGTGGAGCTTCGTCCTGTTGGGAAATGAAGTTTTCTGAATCTTCATTCATTTAAAGGAGAAGCCAGTTTTGCAACATTGCGAGATATATTACCCCAGTAACTGTGTTACCATAAAAAAGAAATATCTATGGACCTTCTCGATATGACACGGAACACATTAACTTTTGGGGAGTCTCTCTCATGTTAGTGTTCCATGTAGATTTTGTAGCGCGCATATCCGAACGTTATGTCAGTTAACTTTTCCATTTAGGTGGAATGTTGCCCTCATTACTAAAAATTAAACACGAACTATTTAAAACACTACGTCAGTCATTCACATACAATTTGCAGTTCAGGAAATATATCCGTATGAAATTAAGTTCACCATTTTGAATCACCTTGCAGAATAAAAAATAATCAAGAGGTAAAAGTCATAATATACAACGGAAAACAATATTTTTGTGCAAACGTTACTTTCTATATTGAAGATTAAATAACTATATTGTTAAAGGCTCAAGAAGAGAACCAAAAGGTCAATTTAATTCTCATTTCTGTATTTTTAAAAACGTACAATAAACGGCATTACTATATTTGTAAGGTAAATTAAAATGCAAAGCATGCGTTCAGAGAACATCATTTTGATGACAAAATAACACTATAGCCGAGGCCACTAACTTGAGGCCAGCATGGTTTTGTGGTTGAGGGGTGAGCTGCAATCTGGACGGAGCCGGGCTCCACACTCAGAGCTTTCTGATGCCCAAGTCGCTAAAAATAATTGAGTTCCTGCGTTCACTCGAACAAGGCGGTCGTCTAAGGCGTATCAGAGATGGTGCGCGACAACCGGGCGGAGAAACCTCTCTGTTCGCGCCCGTGTCCCCATGCGGGGGGGTTAGAGTCTTACCATAACTAAAATTTTCCCATTATTATGTTTATACTAAAGATTTCAGAATCAGCCTATTTTTAACAAAAAAGAAAATAAGTGAAGATATATTAGATGTAAAAACTTATAATTTTATAAGCACGCAATAACCATAATTGTAAATTTCAGGGCCATATACACAAACAATATTTAATTGTTAATATTTCTGGTCTAATCACAATATCTCAATACCAAGAACAAATATCAAACATTAAAATTTTACCACTGAGAATAAAAATAGAAATGACAAACAGTGAATCACATTTGCAAAAAACGAATACATTTACCAAAATTGGAAAGTATTAGATATAAACAGTGCGAAGAAAGTTATAAGCTGAATAATATTATCCTAAGTAATAATAGATGGGCCATGCAGGATGTGTGTTGATGAGCGCGTGTTATCTGACGGCATGCACTCGGCTAGCAGCGACCTCCTAGTACAAGTTAACTTTGAATCATATTTTGTAATTAGGCAGTAATTACGTTCACAAATTATCGTGTAACAAGCACAACGGGCCGGGTTCAGGCGTGTTCATACCATCGCAACAGCCAATATATTGGAATCTAGATAACAATCAGCAGACAAATGGTTCTGATGTAGGCATCCATACGAATGACTCGCAAGTGAGTCTTCAAGACAGACAGGGTGTTAAAAAAATAAAAATAAGCTTTTCAACGGGAGATTCTCGTCACGTAACCAACAAATTTAAAGTACTAGCACAGACAAGCGATTATACAATTCGGATCTTACCAATAAAAATTCGCCTCCCACTGTAGAATATCAACAAAAAATAGATAAACCTCCAACCATTTTTATATACGGTGTTATTGATTTCAACGCAACCGAAGAAAAATTTAACAACTTTAATAAAGATATCTACAATTTTTGATATCTTTTACGAACACAAATCGCTGTAGTGCCACCAGCAAAGAAAAATGTATTGATACAATATACATGATGCCAATTATATGGACATAGTAAAGCGTGTTGTAGAAAGCTGTTTATACGCGGCGACTACCATTAATAAAACAACATGCAATTAAACTCGAAAAATTCCAGCCATGTATGTATATTGCAGAGAGGACCATCCTGCAAATTATAAAGGATGCTCAATGCATCGACAACTTCTGGCCACACGGGGGCATCTAAATGCTGTAATTAGAACATACGCCCAGCAAAACTCAGAACAAACTTTTGTCACACCCAATATAAACAGAATACCTCCAAAAAGCTACGGTGCAGCGGTACGATTACAAATGCAACAAGTCGCCAAGTAAGGTCTGAGCCAAAGTAACGACGACATCACACTTTCACAATTTCTTGTTAAGTTCGAAGCCACGTTCAGTCAACTGATGCATCAGAACACCATGATAAACTTACTCTCAAGCCTAATAAATAAAAGTTCGCATTGCTAATCAATACATCAAGAGTAGCTACGTGTAACGCGAACGGGCTCTTAAAATATAAATTTGAAGAAAGCGTTCCTCCACATACATACACATACGAAATAGATAGCTTTATATCTTAATATACACAACTACAGAACGTATATTTGTCATTCTGATAACACTGCTCACGCTTGTACATCAGTTATCATCATCAGCAAAATTTTACATTATAAAATGGAAGGATTTGAAACACTTTAGCTGCAAGCCACAAATATTAAAATCAAATGCAGAAATAAAGGCATGGTCCTATTAGCAGTATACTGCTCTCTTCTCCATGCAATACAGCAAGATCAGTTTGAAGAATTTTTTTAAAAACCTTGGTAATATACTTGGTAACAGGTGTAAACACCCGCCTTGGAAAGTCTAGGTTCACCACAACCAAGGGAAGACGGTTAAGACGCACCATCCACGAAAATTATTATAACTTAGTAGCCCAGGTAGATATACATAATAGTCAAGTGATCTGAACAAGCTGCCAGACTCCATAGATTTCTTAATAGCTATGAACATCTCACTAAACTACATTTTCGATTCCTACGATCTAATTATGGGAGAGTGGTCGGAGTTCCCATAATACGCATAATTAGTAACTTGATAACCCAAAAGTCTATATGATAAATATTGTTACAAAATCAGATCTGCCCTTGCTTTACACAACACCAAGATATCTGTGATAACAGATGGTTATAAATATTAAGTCTTAAAGTGGTAAGTTACAATGTCTTTCTTCTCAAGTTTGGTTATTTACCAATAGAGTGGGGTGACAAAGAAACCCATATTTGCTGTAATAACATTATATAAGTGTGGTACTGATAAAAGTGTAATCTGTTTTAAGATCCTGCATCTCCATTTGCCGTATGTTTGTGCACCGGGTTCTAAAATTATTTTATAAAACTGGAGATGTTGAGGGTCGTTTAAGATCTGGAAGACCACGTTCAGTTAGGACTGTTTGGGCAGTTAAAACCGTAAGTATCTGAAGTAAACAAAGCAGAACATTATGTTTCGGGAGATGCAAATTTCAAAAACTTCGATGTCTCGTATTATTAAGCAAGATCTAGGACTAACTACTTACAAAAGACATACGGGACATCAGCTGATAGATGCTTTAAAGAAAGATAGGAGAGAAAAAGCGAAGACGTTAACTGAGCAGAAAAATTGTATTTACTGATAAAAACATTTTTACAGTGGTGGAATTTTTCAACAAAAAAAACGATAATGCATACGTTAGATTGTACCAAAAAGCATCTCAGCCAGTTCCAAGGGTTGAGAGACGCCATCATCCAGTAGCTGTAATGATTAGGTGGGAAGTGTGTTGTGATGGAGTAATTGACATTCATTTTTATGAAAAGGTAGTCAAAACTTAAGCCGCTGTGTATCAACCGAATGTTTTGGAGGGTGTAGTAAACCTCTCAATTACACGCCTTTTCGAGGTGAGCCTTAGACCTTTTAGTAAAACTACGCACCCCCTCAAAGCACGGTCGACTCAAACTTGGTTAGGCAACAATGTGCCTTATTTTCTAACAGGAAAGGATTGGTCTTCTGGTAACTCAAATCTCAATCAACAGATTACAAATTACCAGCAGTTTTAGAAGATATAGTTTGTCCAAAACCACACCCTAATGCTGATTCTTTGAAGTGAAACCTAAGGGCTATAATCAATACTTTTCCAGTGGAAAATTTAATACACACTGAAAATATTATGCAAAAATAGTTTTATTTTGTCGTTCTAATCAGTGTGTAACAGTAGTTATGTATACAACAATTATACAAAATCAAATATCATTAGACAATAGAAAAATGATAACCTGGCAGTCAAACGACGATTAAACATATTAACAGAGATCGAGCAAGCAATAGAAAGGCTAACTAAAATAATATATAGTGCAAAACACATACTATAAGTATGAGACTAAAGGTAACTGAAAAAAAGCAATACGTAAATGGCAGATTTCAAGAAGCTCCGCTGATAAAACCAAGTTAAATTGACTAACCCCTGAACTTGAGCACATGATCAAAAACTGCAAAAATAAAACATTCAATGACTACCTACAAAATTCATCGCCTGACCAATACGACACGCAACCAGGGAAATGAAAAGACCTTGAGTTCCTGTCCCACCCATTCGTAGAACAAATGGATAATGAGTATGTAGTGATAAAAAAAAATCAGAAACATTTGGGGAACACTTAGCCTACACCTTTCAACCATACGAGTCAACTAGAACACTACAAGCATAAATACCTTGAATTCCCACCTCAACTTGACCTCCCAATAACACCCTGTGCATACGAGGAAACAGTAAGCGCAATTAAGTTCTCCAAACTACACAAAGCGCTAGGTTATGGTCAAATTATAACAGAAATACTTCGTGAACTTTGAAGAAAAGCTGTAATAACTTATTAATAACAGAAATATTTAATGCAGTTCTGAGAATCCAATATTTTTCAATACAATAGAAATTCATTCAAGTAATTCTCATGCCAGATAAACCAACACACCTATCGACTTCATATAGACCCATTTCGTTACTTCGGGTTCTCTCCAAATTGCTTTAACGAATAATATTAACAAAATTAACCTTCGCCATTGAAGAAAAACATCTAATTCCTGAGCATCAAATCGGTTTCCGGCAAAAATATTCGACAACAAAATAAATTCACAGGGTAATAGATAGAAAGTGATTCGTACAGCAGAATTCTTAGATATAAGCGAGGCATTTGAGTGAGTTTGGCATCTTGGCCTACTATATAACATTAAAAAGCAACTTTCTCGCCAATATTACTTTTTAAATCATACTTAGAAGGCATTACAGTAAATGGTAGTTACTCTTCTATTTACCCTGTTCCAGCAGGTGTAAGATAACGCAGGATCCCATGCTTTACCAACTATTTATGGATAACTTACCTTGTAACAAAAACCCGATTACTTCTACATTCTTAGATGATACGGCCATATTATCACCTCCCAAATATTCAGCCTAAGCCATAGTTAACCTACAAAATAATCTGGAATCCCTTCAATAATGGACAGCAGCATGGCGAATTAAAATCAATGAAAAGCAACATCAATTACATTTTACAGTCCGGAAAATAGATCCCATTCAAGTAACACTTAAGGGAGCTGTTATACACCTTAAAGAGTGTGTAAGGTACCTAGGCATGCATCAAAATTGCAAACTAACCTGGAAGAAACACATCCAATCCAAACGAAAGCAGCTTGATTAAGGCTTGACACTAAGATCTTGATAAAGAAATGATACTGCCGGTTTGGTTATATGGTGTCCAATTTTGGTTTGTGCTAAATCATCCAACTTTGAGATTTTACAACGTCCTCAAAGCGAAACTCTTCGTATGATAGCAAGCGTAGATTATCGACAATAAAACAATTCCCAATGATTTACGAATTCCCTGGCTGAAGGATGTTAACAAAGACCTTATCAATAGATACAAGAATCGAATTTGTAATCATCCTAGTGCACTAGTGACAATTCTGTTCACTAATAACAACCCACTAAGACGTTCAAAGATGACTAAAATTAGTGACTTACAGATAATAGATAGCAGAAGGTTACATTATAGTGACACTCCTGACATGTCATATATCCATATAACAGTAATATGCAATTTTGCAACTTTTTCTGTTGTTTTCCAATGAAGAAGTGTGATGGAATAGATTTTTCTGCAGATTCCGAAAATGGCCTTCAAAATTCCGGATTACGTCAGGTTTTTCCATTTATCACAAAAATCTGAAAATTTAAAAGAATATTTGAGGAAACCATGAGTGAGTGCGAATTGCGAGCATGGACTGCATTCAGAAACGTGGTACAAAACTTTTTGGGAAACACAAAGGCTGCAAATTATACCTTTTTAGTAGGGGAGATGTTGGAACCTTACAAACTGCTTGGTTGCAACATGAGCATCAAAGTTCACTTTCTTCGTGCTTATCTAAATTACTTTCTTGACAATCTTGGTGATTTTATAGAATAACATGGCGAGCGCTTTCATTAGGATATTAAAGTGATAGAAAAAGAGATATCGAGGAAAGTGGACTGTACATATGGTCGTCGACTATCGTTGGATGTTGAAAAGAGACTGTACGCATGAACGCCGAAGACAATCCAAGAAGAGAAAGTTTCGAGGGGATCCTAGTGGTAAATGTTAGGTATGTTTGCTTTTAAATATGTAGTTATGTTTATCTATTCCCCACATATTCATTACGTTCCTTCAGAGAACATTCTCACAAGTTACAAACGTTGCCATATATCAACGTCATTAGAAAACTACGTTTTTCTAATTTTCACACTTTTGTGATTTGTGGAAAAACCTGAGATACAGAATTTTTAACGTTATTTTCGGAATCTGCAGAAAAATCCATTCAGGCACACCTCTTCATTTCAAAACAACAAAACCTTGCATATATTCTTCTTTAAGTGCCTTGACCGTTATCGATCATTGGTGATCATGTTGGCTATCATATATTCATTTTTAACCATGATACTCTTCGTCTACATGGCCCTTTTCTCCTATCTATCTTCCCTTGTATTATAGGATGTAATATGCCATATTTTCCTTGATGTCTCATAATGTGACCGAAATATTCTAACTTCCTTCTCTTCATAGTTTTAACGAGTTCCATTTTATTATTTATTCTTCTTATTACTTCTTCATTCGTGATTCTATCTGTTCAAGCAATTCTGAGCAGTCTCCGTTAAACCCATATTTCAAAAGCTTTCAGCTGCTTTACTAATACTTTTATTAATGTTCAACTCTCTGCTCCATAATACAGTACTGAGAAAACGTATGGTCTAACCATGCGAATTCGAAGAGGCAAATTTGTATTATGACTGCATAGGATTTTCTTCATACGTAGAAATACAGTTCGGGCACATTCAATGCGTCTTTTTATTTCTATGGAGGGGGCACAATCTTCGTTTATGTGGCAACCCAGATATGTTGCTTTTTCTACCTTTTCCAACTGTTCCCCATTTATTTGAAGGCCGTTATTCTTCAGTAATTTGTTCTTATTTATTATCATATATTTAGTTTTTGATGTATTAAGTGTTAGATCGTATTATTTGCACGTTCTAGCGATTCTTTCCGTAAGTCTTTGCAAATCTTCATGTTTTCAGCATATGTGATATTGTTTATTATCTTTCTATTTACTATGATTCCCTCTTTTAGTACAAGTTAAACAGTAGAGATGACAATATACATTCGGTTTTTATTTCTATTGCTTCTGTCGGTTGTTGTCCTCTAACTGTGGCCGTTTGCTGCCAGTAAAGAATACCAATTATACGCAACTCTTTATCGTCAATTCCTACTTTTTTCAAGATTTGGAGTAGTTTGTCGTGTAGTTCCTAGTCATAGGTCTTTTCAAAGTCGATTAGGCATATATGAACATAACAGTTAACATCTCGACATCGTGGAATCTACACTAGCACTCCGAAAAGAGCTTCTTGTGTCCCCATTCTGCTTCGGAATCCGAATTGTGTTCCACTTAAAATTTCCTCTGTTCTTTGGTATGTGCTATGAATGACGCGTGAAAATATTTTCAGAAGATGAGTCATTAAACTTACTTAGTCTACATTTAACAGTTCTATTTTTCTTTTGGATTGTAACAAAAGAAGATTCTAACCAATCTGGTACTAATGTTCCTGTATTGTATATTTTATTGAATAAATTTGTCAACGTGGTCATTCCTATTTCCCTAAATATTTTTCATATTTCACTCTTTATCACTCTTTGCTATTCTTAGTGCTCTTTCTACTTCGTCTATTGTAGCCTCTCGTCCAGTTCTCACATCCTTCGCAGTGTGTTTTTTATTTCTGTCATCATTAAATAGATCTAAAATCTATTTTTTTCATAATTCTAATTTCTGTTGTTTATCGTTATTTTAGTTCCGAAACATTTTTAGTTTCTGGTGAAGGTTAAACATATGTTTTTCTATCATGTTCTGACAACCGAAGAATAGAAAAAGTTACAAAATATACATATCCATGGAGTATAATAGATGAATAATGGGATCATGATTTAGAAATAAAGTGCAGAATAGTCAAAGTTAGAGCAGCATTTATGAAAATAGAAAACGTTTTCTGTAATCATGACATAGAACTAAATACGAAGGTTAGATTACTCAGATGCTATGTTTTTTGTGTACTTTTGTACAGAGTTGAGTCATAGACCCTAACAGAGGCGGCAAGCAAAAGATTGGAAGCATTTGAAATGTGGACATACCACCGCATGTTAAAGGTCTTATGGGACGACCACGTAACTAACAAGGAGGTTCTAGAAAGAATGAAAAAAGGAGCAGAAGTAATCGTTACAATAAAAAGACAAACATTGGAATATCTAGGTCATGAAATGAGGAATCCCAAAAGATATAAAATTCTTTAATTAATATTACAGGGAAAAATAATAGGATATCGTGGTTGAAAAACCTAAGACAACAACGGAACTCTTTAGAGCTGCGGATAACAAAACGAGAATAGTCGTGATGATTGCCAATCCGGTAACGGATAGGAACCACAATAAAATCATATTCTTCTATTTCTAAACATTGTTTATTATGCCATTTTGTCTTTCGATGTCTTATTTTTCTTCTAAATTCTTTGTAAATTTTATTGTACATTATTTTATTTTAATTTTTTTATTTTCTTTTCTCATTCATGAGATCTAAAATTTCTTCTGTCATCCGTCTTTGCTTTTTATCGTGTCTTTCTTCTTTGAATATTGCTTCCTGTATGTTAAGGGCTATGATTTTTATTCGTTTCCTCTGTGTTTCTATATCTTCTTCTTTGTCATTTTGATTGTTGAGATTGTCTTCTATTTGTTGTGTAACGTTTTTGCATGTATTCGGATTCTTTTATTTTTCTTTGTTTAATTTTGATATATATTTTTTTGTTTATTTTGTATTTTCTTGAACCGTAGTCTAAAGTGAGCTGACAGTAAACTATGATATGTTGCTACATCTGCCCTAGGATATTTTTTTAAACCGATTTTATGATATTCCTAAATTTTTTGTTTATGTCTATGTAATCAATTTTATTGCGAACAATCCTTTCCTTTGAATCCGTTGGAGATTTCCACGTATAAAGGCGTCTTTTCGGTAGTTGGCAGTATGTGTTGGTGAATTCCAATTTCTTATCTATGCAGAATCGTACAAATAGGGATCCTTTTTATTACGCGTTCCGAGGCCATAATCACCTATAATGTCCTCTTGCTTTCCTTGTCCAATTTTAGCGTTTATATCATCCATTGATATATTGATTTCGTTATTTTTTGTTAACTTCATTACTTGTTCAAGGTGTTCATAGAAATGTCCGATAACGTTTTCCTCGCAGTTTGTATTTTTATCTTGATTATTCTGTCCGAGTATTGCACTATACCTTTTATAGCCTTAAATACTTCCGGTGTTACAATTATTACCACTCCATTACAATTCTGAGTATTGTCTTCCCCGGTATACACACCACATAGTCATTTACAGTGCACATTCCGGATCCTAGCCATCTCATTTCACTAATTCCCAGTATACTGATGTTTAACGTTTTCATTTCTTGTGTGGTGTTTTATATTTTGCCTGCTTTGTACATGCCTTGAATGTTCCATATATTTATTCTGTGTATGTTTGATGTTTCCTCAATTTTGATAGCGACTAAGCGGGAAATTCTTAGCACCCTTGCCCCATTTAAGGGGCGCCCCTAATCGGGGACGTTGTATTTATCAGTCATATCTGAGGTAGTTTTTCGTTAGCTTCCTCACCACAGTGCAGAAACCTTTCTATTGATTTAGTTCAGCTTTCCGGTATTCAATGCTGTACCTTTCTAAAGCCCTTCCTCTCGACTCTAACTTAATATTGACAAATCCACTGGCATTTACCAAGCTAGTTTTGAATATTAGTATAATCAATAAGATTGAACCAAAAACTTAATAAAGCTATAGTACAATAATTAAAGTGCGTTATACTGAGTTTTACATGTTTAAATGAAAGTCAATATCAGACTTTGGATCGTTAAAAAAACAAACTAGAAAAACTTGGTCTTAAAATAATCCATATATAAAATATTATAGGCATCTTAAAATTGCCCAAAAAGAGACAGTTAACTGATAATGAAATGCATAAGTTGCATATGTATGATGATGAATATCAGTTAAATTTGGAAAGGCTATTTACAGTAATGGATAATGAACTTCCAAGTTTTGAGTTACATAGTAACTTTGACCAAACATGTTACAGTAAAGACAATTTATATTTCGTAAAAAATAATTTAAACTAAATAATTCATAGGAATGCGTGAAAATTTAATGTAGTAAATATTATGCAATCATTTTCAATATAAAAGTGATTAATTGAATTTTTCTAAAAGTAGCAATTAAATTTAAGTGTAATGGGCAGATCAAGTATAGTAAAATGAGGTATATCGGTGTTGCATTTTTAAATTTACTTGAAGTCTGTTGCGTGACAACATTCAGTATATATTTTAACAGCAGCTGTAGTTTGTCAAGATTTAAAAAATCACGTGTGTACTTTTGGCAGAATAAAAAAGCACTCTCCATCTCCAAGTTGGAGGGATTACTTAAAATGACAGCTGTTGCGCAAAAACTCCCTTGCAAATTAGTTCGGGGATATGGGACCGGATTTTTTGCTGGCGTATCTAAAACATTGAGATCGAGGTGTAACAAAACGTTTTTACTTGGGAGATCCCTGTCAGATATGAGATTTCATAATGGTCATGGCAGTTATTGCGAGCGGGTTGCGGCAGAAGTATAAAATTACAAACAAATAGATGAAACGCTGCCGCCTGTTTGTGAAGTGTTCCTACCTTTCAGGAACGAGCAGCGATTTGAATAAAACGGTTAAGTGTAATAATTGACATCACAAGCAAAACTTCAAAGGATTCTGCTCCGCAGAGAATAGTGGCTTGTTGTGTAATTTTGCCAAGGAAAGTACCAAGATCATTGCGGAATACATAAGTTAACGTAACGCGCAGTTTACAGAGGCCCGCGCAAAGGTTTGTTTTATAGAATTATTCCGGAGTAACTAACCGTGGTCTTTCAATACCCCTGGGAATGATAAAACGATGTCAGTTACCTTAATGCTACATGGTTTACTGATGTAGCGTCGGGGTGGATGTTAAAGATGTATCAGGAAGCGGCCGAATATTCTTTATAGTTACGACGTTCTGTTTTGTTTATCGGCGCATTTAGATGGCGTTTTAAAGTCGTAGACTCTCTTCAATTACTTGAGAAAACCAATTTATCTCCGCAGGCGCATTTGTTATTACCGTTATTTATCCAAACCTTGGCAGAAGGCTTCCACGAAGTGGGGAAAGCCGCAAGGGAATAATAACTGCAGTATAATACCTAATTGGGGAGCTCGGAGAGGATTTAAATCCTGGGGTCATTAAAAAAATCGCCGGCTACTTTCCGAAAGATTACCTCGACTTTTGGTCTCTACGAAGCAGAAAATCGCGGCAGTCGCTCGCGAACTTTTCCGAGCCACGCACTTAGGTATACTGGAGCATGCCTATATTCCGCGAGTGCGCGTATCAATATTTACGTCTGCAGCGTGGAAATTGATGTACAACTGCAGCTCTGCGAAGCGAATCCTTTGTGTTCTTGGTTGGATGGCGCCCGCCTAACTGCAGTGCGCGACGGAAATGCAGCCTTCTGCAAGTAAGCCGGCAAGATTAAAAACTAGAGGCCGGACTACAAGAAGTGGTAAAATTTATGACGCGCCATTTGAACGTGACGGTCGCGGAATAGCAAAAAATGGATTCTCAGCTTTTTATTTCTTAGTCTGACCTGGAGTGTAAAAAAGTAATAAAAGTCGTCTCTTTTAATATAATCTTTGAAAACGAATAGGTCTGCATTAACTTTGATATGCGACCAAAATTTTATATAAAGTTACAATCGCAAAATCGTGTCCTTATCCTTCTGCTACGACGATTATCCCTCAATATCATGCAGTCATCCACAAATATAAATTATAAGATAATCGATAAAGCGCATATACAATTTATTTGAATTACGATATATAGGGTCCGGCAGAATGATCTCCTTTTTTAAATTGACGGCGCTCGAATTGCACACCTTTGAGCAGCACAAGGCATATCATTTTAGTGCCCATCATGGCGTTTGTGTTGGAGACTTATTTTAACAATGGTAATTCTATGATTGTGACGTAGTAGCTATTTCATAGGTATTTTGGAGTAGATCGTCACGGAAGAGTTCCGACCAAGAAAACTATAATGTTCTGGCTACACAATTTTTGACAGACTGGTTCAGCATTCATACAGAAATCACTCTGTAGATCTCCTAGCGTTCGGACACCCGAGAATATCACAGCACTGAGGGAGGTTCTCACCTTGGAAATATCTAATTCTATATTTTGATTTCATGTTCCATTCAGACAAACTAAATAATGTGACGGGTACGTTCGGCAGACATGTTAGCAAATATTCCGGTTGATGTGGTTGTGCTTAGTAGTGACGAAACTTTGTTTCAGAATTTTCGGTAATGGGTCCCACAAGATCCCCCATAATTCCATTAGCGACCTCTCTACTGTCAATGTGTAAGTGTTGTATGTGCTGTTGCAGAACTTGGCATCTGCTATGTTACGAACATAGAAATTTACCACTATGATGCCAACAAGATGGCGCTGCCGCACACACGTCGCGAATTTCAGGTACAAACGTTTCCAGATCGCCTCATCTCATTACATGCTGACATCACATGGTGTCTTTACAATGTTTTTCTGTGGGAATATCTGAACACCGAAGTCTTTCAATGCAGTCCGCGGACTATTGAGGAATTAAATGATGATATTTGTAACGCGATCGCAGCAGTACTAGTGGCTCTGCAAGCAATGTGAGGCTGCAGGAGTGTATCGCTTGTGCGGGCAGACATTCGGATGATACCATCTTTAAAACTATTCTGTGTGATGGTACAATAAAATATGGAACATAATCTATGTTGCTCTTTTTATTGATGTTTTGAAAAAGGGAGATTATTCTGCCGGACTTTGTATTATTTATGTATTATATTTGTTATTTTAATATAATATAATAATTTTAAAACATTTGCGGTATTATTCTGACATTAAAAGTTGAAATTTATTTGCGTAACTTGGACATGAAAATTATTTTAGAATTTTTGTTTTTCCTTCTGGTAAAGTTGAATTAAAAATTTTTATATTTAAAGCTAAAAATTATGCAGGGGAAATAGTGACAATATGGACATATATTTTGGACAACATACTCGATTTTTAATGTAGCCATTGCATAATTAATCATCAGTACAATTAAAAAAATATGCTTTTTGTAATGTAGTATGAGTAGCTATGGACAAAAATGAAATTTTTTCATGGTACATTACTTTTTTAAAATATACTGTAAAGGAGAGCAGGGTGGTGGTAATATGAAATAAGTATAAGAATAAATCCAAAATGTTTTAATTTGGGTGAGTACTTTATTACTTTTATTATTACACTAATGTTCTATTTTATTTTCATAAACGTAAAAAAAAATTACACTTTTAGATGTTAATAACATTTTTTGAACATTAGGGAAAAAGGTTAGGCTAATCCAAAATGCTCTAAAATTCTTTACAAACAGAAGTTCTTGGCACATTCCACATTGAACCCAAAGTTCCCGAGATTTTAATTTCTTGGATGTCTCGCCACAAATATAATAATAGACAGTTTGCATTATCGTTTGCTGGAACTTCCTGTCCAATACGTTCTGATATGTTTGAGCTCTCAGAAGACAGACACCTTCTCGTCTCTCCCTCATCGCTAGAAGTTTTATCTTCATTTCTCCTTATCTTGAAAAACAGTATTTATCTTCCATTTTTCTTGTTCTGGGTTGTTTCCTTGTTGGCTGCTTTGTGAGTCGGTGACCTTTTTTTCTTTGAATTTGGTTTAGTTACTTTTTTATCAAATGAAGACGTTAAACCGCCTTTATATGGACAACTGGTTATAATAGTGGCTGAAAATGCTTTTCAACTTCAGTTTGATGTTCTCTTCTTTTTTGCATTAGAAACTGGAGAGATGTGTTACGGATTGACGTGGATTACAGGCGTCGATGAGCCTCCAGCTTCGTCCCCTATTCTCCTCTCATCGCCGTTTCTCAAGACAGTCCTGTTTTTCGATCCAGAAGGATACAGATCAACAACATCATCCTCGTCGTCGCTGCTTTTATGAAGTTCACCGTTGTCAGCAACATTTTCTGCGTCATGTTGAGCTGCAATGAAGTCAGTCTCGGAGAACACGTTTCTGTTTAGTGGATATATCTTGGTGCACTTAAAACCATTGACTACTATTACGACAGTTTGAGCCTTGCGCAAACTTCTCAGCAATTTCATATGTGTCTATTCTGCCCGTTCTTAGTGCCTGCCTAACCTCTTTACTATAGTAGGTCTTTAGGTGACCCATGAATGGGTTGTGGGAGTCGTAAAGCACAGGATCGTTACATCTTTTGCCTTTAAGATAACATTCAGGTTTTTTTGTGTGGGAAAAATGTCCGTCCAGCAGAAGTAAAACTGGAGATTCAGATATCGGTTTTATATGTTCAATAAAATGAGAAAACCATTTGGTGAAAAGGTAGAACTGCATCCAAACTGACGGATGCCATTTTCCTATAGCTTCCGGAAATGCCCTCTTCATCAATCGACCTGTCCAGTTGGTGCGTGAAAAAATCATTATGGGAGGAACGAAATTACCTCCTGAACTCATGCAAGCGATGATGGTTAGCTATTTTTCAATATAAGTACGATTCGAAGGCTGAAATCGAGCACTTGAAATTCGTATGTTTGAAAGTCATATGGGTGGACCGTTTCATCTTTCTTCCACCGTTTGAGAAGATGGGTACAATTTTAAATGCTACTATCAGCGTCGATTTTAACGCCCGATCAAATCTAAATGTCTAATACCCAGTTGTAACATATCTGTGCATGGTGAATTCTTCCCACAGCCACAAACTGTTTTATTTCCAACCCTATCACTAAATCCAAATCATTGCATTCCCACCCCAAACGGAATTCTACGATAACTGGACTAATGTTGCCCTTAAAAGAGGCAGAACTTAAGAATAAATTAAAATAAAAACCGTCTTAACCGTTAATTTTAGCTGTATCAGACCAGGAACCTCTCATTATGTTAATAATCGTTATTGTAGTAGTTACATACGCAGAAATCAGATGAAAGATTAATCCAAAACATCACAGTACTATAGTAGAATTATAAAAGCCTTAAATGAAAACTTCTCTTGTAAAAGATAAACGGCAACGACCTGATATACTCCTAATCAAAAGTAAGATTGTTTTTCCCACTAATATGGTACTAATGCAAGATACACATCAATACCATTAATGATATAATGACATACATTAATTAAGAGCTATGATAAAAAATCTGTTCAAATAGTTAGACACGATCTTAAACTTCTGTATCACCGTGTTCTTTAAACTTAAATAATGGATAATTCCCTACAACTTGCTTTGTGGAATGCCGATCGACTACTACAACATGCCAAGGAACTATAAATATTCATATCCAACCATCTCATATATGACACACTCTTTACTGAAAGAAGTTAATTAAAATTCAATCAAAACCATTCAACCGAAACTGCTCGTAGTGGAACATATAAAAATGAAAAGCTCAATCAAACATTTTATTAAACTTTGTATTCTCTTTCTTTTATTCGTTTCTGGAGACTCCTTACCAACATGAATCACCACCTAAGTGTTTCAGGATTACTAACATTTAAGAAGGCAGTTTCTTCTCAAACAGTATCTAGACACGACTGGTAAAATTCTCAAAGAATTTCCTTATGGAGCAAAATATTTTACTCAATTTTTCACAACATATTCCCTGTTCAATTGGAAATTAAATCTTAACATACGGGAAGCCATTTAATGAACTAAAATCATACCTATTAATAAGTCTGCTATATTTTAAGTTTTCATTAAAAAGACTATTCAACCTTCGAGACTACCGAGTTGGTACTTAAATACCAGTTTAGCTTTCGAAGAATGCGCTCTAAAAACAGATCTAGCGGCTTGTAAAAAGTAATTGCAGCTTTTCAAAATACTCAATTTTGTTCAGCAGCCGTCCGCAACATCACACAGCCATTCGAGAAACTTTGTCAGTTTCGATTTCTCTGCGAATTATGTCTTCTCCTCCCTCTGAACTATTTTCTTATGTTAAAATCTTGTTTATACATATAACAAGCACACTTTCAGGTCAAATATATAACCGAATATACTGACCTAGTCCTAATTGAAGTCGAAGTATTCAAAGATAGTAGGTCATTCCTATATCTGATGTGCTAACTATCCAAAAGTCCTCACAGCAAACTTTTCTGACGATACTGTAGTTCTGGCTTCTGACAAATATCTTGTCATTGCTTCCTAAAAACTGTAACTCGATTTAACAGCAGTTCGACAATATCTCCACACGACGAGATACGTGTCTTTCAGTCTACCTAAACAATACTTGGCTTCCACAAGAAGAGGAAGTCAAGTATCTTGCCAGAAGACTTATCTAGCGCAAGGATATTTTTACAAAGAGGAAGCAATTAAGACTTTCTAAAATATACTAGTTGCTCAAATAAAAATCTAAACTCCTGTTATACAAAACAATAATCCAACGAATATGGATTTATAGTACCCAAATCTGGGGAATTGCCTGCAATTCACACATATAAATTTTTTTCAATCAAAAGTGTTGCGTATGGTTGTTTACGCTTCCTAGTTGGTGCCAAAAACAGTTATCCTGCGAGACCTCAAACAGTCAAAAATAAAATTCGTCGTTACAATACTCACCCAAACAATTTAGTACTTAATCTAACGATTCAACCCCCTAACAACAGGAGATTACAAAGACACGTGTCCACTAATCTGCTTAGTAAATTGTGGGATATTTAAGGATAGCTCAATTTTAATTTTAAAATTTAATTTTTAAATTTAGTTGTCGATAGCCAAAACAATTGTAAACACCTATTTGTTACAAAAGTATTTTACTCAGCATTCTTCTATATTTTTAGTTTGCAGTCTTGAAACAATTATAATTTTTATGTTAATTTTTTTGAGATATCATTGAATAGTAAATAATATCAAATATAATATTTAGGTTAAACACAAATTTAAGGTGAATTTTTTCCACGAATGTTTCCGTAGAAATTTATGATATGGAATGTATAAATATTGTACTATTCTTCCACATACATCTAAATTGTTCCTATACTTAATTCGCATTTTCTATTCAATTAGTTTTACGGGTGTTGTCGCTTTTCGTACGCGCTTGTCGAACAGAATATTCTGCACATTAACTTCAACTTTATGAGAGTCTGTATGCACATTTCCTTCCGCGACTTTTGGAAGAAACATTTAAGAAGTGATAGTTTGAGGGATTTTGCTGACAAAACCGACGTACTGCTAAAAATGGGGAATTTTGTTTTCATTAAGTTGTTCTGCCAAAGTATAGACAAGACATGGACTATGTTAGATTTAATACGTCGGATTTAGCATCCAACATTTTAACTTCTGGAACTGATTATGCAAATAAATAATTAAATTAAGAATTTAATTTTTTTCTTATAATAATGGTGGAGCTCCACATCCTGCATGCGGGCATGATCTGTGAAATGGAAGGTTAAGACTCCAATATGTTGGTCCTTAGACAACCGCATTATTACCTTTCGTTCAAAATGAACGCAGGTATTTAACTGTTTTTAGTGACCTTTTTTTTATATATTTACACCACAGTCTGTCATATAAAGATGTTCAGTAGTTGTTTTAACATATATTGCCAATTGATAAATTGAAATATATGAAGGATGTGCGTCCATTGGTATCACACTTATATTAGACTTAATCTAGTTTAACATATATTCTAGTATCTAACCTTTTTTAAATGTGGTTCCACTTAATCGTCATTTTCTATCAAGCACTCAACTAGGGTGTTCTGGTGATCAACTGTTGGAACTGCAAGATCTCGTCTTAACTTTTGATTGGAATCTTATCAGTATTTTGATGTTCGATGTTTCGGCGGTGCCTCACAGTTGTACACCATAAGTCCATATAGGTTTAACCATGGTTTTGTAGATGAGTAGCTTGCTCTCCAGTGAGAGTTGTGACGTAGTTGTTTTCGTTTTGCCTATTCGTGTGTTCTCCAGGTCAATTTTTTATCTAGATGAATACCGAGATACTTTGCACTGACTGCTTGTGGAATCTACTGCCCATTTATCTTCAAATGTGGACAAGTGCCTTTTGTTAGCATGAATGTTACTTGGACCGATTTGCTTTCATTCATTTTTATGTGCCTCTTATGACACCAGCACTGAATTTTTTCTAAATGAGTTTGTAGCTGTTGGGATGTTTGATGTGTATAATGTAAAGATAGCCGTGTTATCGGCGAAAGTAGCAACCATGCTTCCTGTCACTATCGGGATATACGCCGTGAACAACAAGTACTGAATAGGACCCAAACTGCTGCCCTGAGGTACTCCCGAGATGATGGGATGTAGAGGTGTTAATTCGCTGCGATATTTGACAAGAACATGCCTATTAGCTAGATACGATCTCAGGATTTTAAAGTAGTCTATGAGTAGCGTTTTCTTGATTTTGCAAATCAGGCTCTCGTGCGAGACCTTCTCAAAGGCCTGTGTGACATCTAGGAATACCTCAGCGTAATGTAATTTTATCAACTACTCCGTGTAACTGCTCACATGTTACGTGATTTTTTCTGAGCCCGAATTGGTAGTTGGGTATGACGTGTTGGTTCAGGAGAATTGGGTATATTGTTAAGTTGATCACTAGGTTTACTTGGTTTTGGTATGAGAATTATTATGAGACTTCGACTGGTCAGAAAAGTACCGAAGTCTTAAGATTGCATTGAAAAGTTAGATTATGAACTGATGTCCTTTGTTTGGTAGTTCTGTTAATATTTTGCCAGTGATTAGATTATGATTTAAGGCTTTATGGGAATCATTTTTTTTTAGTGTAATGGTTTTTACTTGGTAGGTGTTAAATATTTTATTCGGCAGGCTAGTTTGGAACGGCATTTCTAGAATTCTGTAGACTTCTTCATTATTTACTACTGGCAGGAGTGGTTTGAAAACATATACTAGATGTTTCGCAAAGGTCAACGCCTTTTCTCGGTTGTTTTTCCCCAGGTATTGTTAGCGGTACAAATCGGTGATTGGTGTTGCTTGGGCTGTTTTAAGTATTTTAGTGCTCGCTAGAGCAAATGGTCATCTGATTCAGAGATAACTGTTTCAGATAGTTTTGTTTTTTTTATGTTACACAGGAGATTTTTGAGCATAGATGTGACGTGGTTAAGAGCTCTTTTATTATTTGGATGTTTTTGATTTCAAATTATTCTTAGTCTGTTTTGTTATGGGGCAGTTTATCTACCTGATGTACTGTGTAAATTCTGGTGTAGCCTGACTGGCCGCATTTAGGACTACCTGGTTGAAATGTTCTAATACTTCTACGTCCATTTTTGACTTTAGCGAGATTTTTGTTTGAAGAGATTCTTCAACTAATTTTTGAAAAAAATTTCAGTTTGTGCCTTTATTAGTGAAGAATGGTGACTACATTGATTATTACGTTTGTGTCAAGAGGTCGAGGCAAAAATTTGCACGTAGGAAATTTATTCTTCTTGCGAACCACAGAGCAAGCAATTCAGATTCTTTTCTTGGATCTGCGGGCTAATGCGTGGGCTCGCCTGTGGACAATGGTTGTAGTCCCAAGTTATTTACAGCTTTCAGCTTCCCTTTCGTAGTACTTAGTCTGGAGCCCCAATAGACGTGCTTTGCATTGTATTATTTGCATCTATCAGCAAAACTATGAAAGTAATGTTTGTGTTTTCTGTTTGTTGTTGTGCCTTAGTGGGCAATAGGCAAATATTGCAAGTCTTCAACTGTTATTGTTGCAGCTTGTAGTTGTGTTTGGCTGTACTTGGAAAGCTTATGGTGTTTAATTGGACTGATTATTATTGCCGTATCATCGTGGGCGGTACCGTCTAGATGCTGAGTTGCATAAACTTCATATCTAGGAATATCTTCTGAAATTAGTATGATGTCGATGCAGTAGCTTGTAACGAAGGCTGTAAGTTTATCTTTGTATTGTAGTTCCTACTTGGTGTTCCACACCGCTACTTTAAGATGTTGATCGGTTATGTGTTCTAGTTACTATCGTGGTTAACAAATTTAACATGCTACACATCTGTTCTGTTAGTTGTTTCATTATAAATTTTAATTCTGCTATGCCATTTGTATGGTTTGTCGTTCCGGTATTTTAATGTTGAAGAATTGTGTTGATTTGTTGAAAGTTGTTTGTTAGAGCTTTAGCACGAGTGAGGCCTGGTTGGTAGAACTTGGTGCCTGGGGAAAACATTATTTGCTGAAGTTTCTTCTAAATTGTTACAGTTTACATACTTAACGTTTTTATACTTATCTCTGTGTTCACATTGTGAGATGGAATGGGAGCCAGTGCACTTCACGCAAATATGAGTTCTATTGCAGAAGTTTCTGAAATGTCCATGTTTCTGCAACCTGGAACAATGCGGTATTGTACATTTAGCACATGGAGGCTGAAATTGGACAACAGGGTGCATAATTTTATCTATCTTGTATATGTTTTTATTGCCGTTAGCCAGATTTAATTCTGCAACGAAAAAAGAATGCTCTATTTTTGTGAGAGCTTGTTTGTCATTCTATGTGTTGGTTACTCCATGTCCTAGTATTTGTAGTTTCTCTTTTATTCCGTTCATGTTAGTAGATGGGTGTAAGTTCCTGAGGAAGACACGAAAGCTCAGCTCCTGCTTAATCTTATAAATGTGAAAGTCCATGCTTCTTTCTGATAGGCCTTTAGTTATTTTTTGTATACCTTTTTGTTGTATTTGGTTGAATTTTTATTTCATTGTTAGGTAAAACATTTATTGTATATTTATCTTTACCTACGGTTTCCAAAAAAACTAATCAAGGGTTCGGTAGATTTAACACCCGATACGAATATCGGTGCGGTTTTGGAGGAAGCGATTCGAAACGGTTTGTAGGAGTTAGCCAGTAGCTTGTAGTTTTGGATTATTTATTTTGGTCTGTTTGTTTGTCTATATTATCTTGTCGGCCACGTTTTCTGTTAGTAACTAGTTACCAATCATCATATACTGGCTGACTTTGATGTTGTAAAGTAGGTTAAGGCTGATGTGGTGCAGTATTTTCGAATTGACGTATGTCCTGAACTGGAAGTTGCGTGTATGTGTTATTAAACTTTGGAGTTTGAGTGTATTGGTAATTTGGTTGGGTCTAGTTTGTTTGCATGGGGATGAATTGTTGTGCGGTCGGCACCATTCTGATTTGATTTTGGTAATAGTGAGCTATATTGACCTCAGAATATAAATTATCAGTAAAATATACAATAAATTAAAAATCCAAATTTAAAGTAATATATGATCTTACGGCATGTAATCGCAGAGTCACTGCTCATATTATTGTCGGATTCCAGTCGCGGTTGTGCAGTTCCTTACATTTCAAGACATCGGGGGTGCACGTCAAGCTCGGATCTATCCGCGTTACAGCCAACTATTCATACCACTCGTTGTTTTTTTTAGAATGTAACAAAATACTTATTAACAGATAATATAATATTTAGGAATACAGAATAAAAAATGTATTTAAAAACCATTGTTTTGTTTTGCATTTTATTACGTAGATGAACTTTATTATCTGACTGGGGGATGATTCACAAGCAACATAGGGTTACCTTAACATTCTTCTAGGCATGTGAAAGTATTTAAAGGTAATATCGTTTCTTTTACGCTTCTTCGCCGCATGCACAACGGGCCCCAGATTATCTTACTCACGACGTGCAAGTGCTGCTTCCCATACAGCCGCAGCGTGGCTCACGGAAATTATTTGTGTGCGAAACTACATCCTTGTGTTAGTGAAATTGAGCGACGCATCTGGACTGAAACAGTCAAGGCAGGCAATTCAACCAGTTTCAAAACACAGCCGTTGCAGTAGTTTGTTAGTTCTACATCCCCATCTTAAAAATTGGGCGGGAACCGTAAAGACATGATCGTATGGACAGGCAATGCCTATGTGTGAAGCCAAATTATTCTACAAAATGTGAAACAACTACATAAGATTCATTTCCCCCAATAATATATATTCCTGTTTTATAGAGATTGTAATTTTATTTAATTAGGAGCAACTGGTAATATTGTGTATTGAAATAGCCTCTTGCTATTAAAGCTGATGATCAATAATGTTTCAGAGGCTATTTAGCAAGCTATTAAAATTCAGTTATATTATATGGAGAATAATAGCGTTACATAATATTTAGTCAGCTTTTATTATTTATATTTTTTATGAAACTGTTACTAACGCTACTAAGTGATTTAAAGTGCAGTAACATCAATGTACGTTTATATCATAAATATTTTTTGTACCTACCCTCTCAAAAAGTTACGCCAAACTCGAATATGTTTTAATATAATAGACTATACCAATATTCGGCTACAAAAATATGGTTTTAGATGTATAACTTTACTTTTTGAATGCGAAAAAACGAATTAACCATGACAATGGTCAACGCACAAGTAGACTTTCCTTTGTATCAAAAAACAAAAACGACTAATCAATAAAAGACATTATCGGACAAGAAAACGAATCTGGTATATAGATGGATCTGAAACTTATAGTAATACTGGAGTTTAAATGTATGAAGAATTTCTCCAGTTTTATGCATGGGCACCTCTGGGGAAACTTACAGTTACTACAGTAACCCAAGAAGAAAGTTACACTACACACGTGTGTCTGTGGTAGAACGTATATGAGAATTATCAAGACAAAGATATTCTTACATACTAAAAAATAAAAAATCACATATTTACGAAAAAAAGATTAGTAATTTTTTTGCTGAACCTGAAGTAGTATTTGTAGTAACCAAAAATGCAGTTGGTAGTTAACTAAACGATCGGATAAGCGAATTCGATCAAATCATTAGGACTGGGCAAAAAGACTAAAATACTCTAAAAAGATACTTAAAAATGAATTTAAGACAGTAACGGGTCTTATTTTCCGATTAAACAAACACCAAGTTGAGCTGGCGACTGGATTGAAATTTGGCTACTATAACTTACCTATACCCATAAAATGAATATTGTAGTATTTGTAATGAAGAAGATTGTATTCGATTTCAAAGCTCTTCCTCACTAGAATCATTTACTTTGTTGTAGTATTGTAGAGTATTTAGATACCTGACATAAACTGTCTGTACCAATAAGCCACAATCTATAAGCAAACCCAAACATAGTATTTGTCGAATACTCAAGAACACTAAATGATATCTGCGTCAATATAGAATTACAAATTTTCTTAAAGGTGTAATCTACAAAAAAAATGGGGAATGAATTTAACAATATTTCTGAAACAAAACTCCTCAAGTCTTTAGTTTTCATTAATTGTTTCATTCATATTAATTTTGGACTTTATTCAAGCAACAAATAACATTATCTCTTGTCGTTACACCCTTTTAGTATATTAAAACACAAAATCACTTAATCATACTGTTACTTTCATAAGGAGGTACAAATTTTTTTTGATAATACTGACGAATTGGTCCAAGTATTTCTAAGACGGTCAGGTTTGGACTAATTGACGGAAGGTGTGTATTTTAGGAAATGCATTCTGAAAGTGATATCAGAATTTTTTATTTCAAACAAATTTTAATACTTTAAGTACTGTTGAGTTAAAAAGGGTGCTTAGCGGATGAAGGTTACGATAAACTTTTATAAAGGGTAGTACTTTCTTTGCAAATTCACTCTGAATGTCTTAAACGATGGAGAATTTAAATAAAACTTCTCGTTTGTAAAAACGGAACTTTTTACTGAGTTTCCAACACATTAATATATGTTCTGCATAATATATGGGATTCTTTTCTTGCAGAAACCGCAAGCTTCTGTTTTTTGGTTTGATAATCTTATTATATATTTTTGTTTATTTTTTTAATTCGCATCATATAATGAACGATGGTATTTTTTATATTGTCTTTCACGACAACAAAGGTCAGTCACTTCAAGTTACAGTAAAATTTAGTAAGTCTTCTTTTTAAATAATTTCAGCGGTGAGCTTGGGATGATTTTTGGGATTACCCAAAAACATTTGAAACAAATCTTCTCCATCCACATGGATTACAGCTACCAATCAAATCTGATTGTGTCTTTGTGAACATAATATCCGTAAAGATAACAAGAGAACGAATAAAAGTTGAGAAACGTGAATTTCAAATTGTCAGTATTACCATAAGGTTGCCTTGTTGCCGGAACGTTGCTTTTCTGGTTACCTTTTACCTGCTTTTAGCTAGAACATAATTGTGTGTTTGATGAAAAAAACTGGTATTCTTAAGTTGGGGTAAAATTCTTGTATAACTCCTTGACATTCATGTACCTGAAACTTATCACTCTTAAAAAGTTGAAGTTGCTTTTTATGGGTTTCTTAAGGTAGTTTTGAATTTGTATACAGAGTCTCTTGGTCAATATTCTAAGACTATTTATTGAAACTTGTTTTAAAATATTAAAGACTATTAATTGATTAGCAATAAGTCAAATGCAGACTTATTCTACTAGAAGTTCCTCAAAGTCTGCGATTTTAACAGTTTCAATTCGTTTGGAGAAAAGTCACAGAAATTGAGTACACGTATATAAATAAATAAAAAGCTAGTGCCAAGAGTTCAGGAAAGTCGTTATCTGGCATACATAATGGTTTTGTGGAAAATTTGCTATGAAAAAGTATTCACTACTGTAAAAAGAGAGCCAAAACTTTGGCAATAGTCTACCAACAAGATATGTTTGATGATATGATAAAACTTCTGAATCAAAGGCTTTATGCCACTAAGTAATATCATTTATGACTTAGCTGATTAACAACATGCACTTAAAAAAATTGTTAGCTTAGGTTTTAAACTTTTGATTCCAGTTAGTTCCAAAGAAAAAAATTGAAAAAGACAAATCTGGAAAGCATTTAGGTAAGGAACATTGCCGAAAGGTGAGATTATGTGCTGGTGAAACATTTGCCAAACAACTGTTACCCTGTGGGCTATTGGTTGATCTTGTTATAACACTATTTTCTTTTATGTTGACCTATAGACGTTGAAGTTGTAGATGCACACATTTTTTTTAATCACTATTACTGTAGCCCCTTCTTCATCAAAAAAGTAAAGTCTAACGATCCCTACTTTCGAATCACCGCACCAAACTATAGCTCTAGCACTATGAATACATCACTGGTAAAATTGTTGTTTTTCATCATGGCAATAGCACCGTCAGATGATCAAGTACCGCCCCATCACTCGCAACATCAAACTGTCGAAGAAGAAAACCTTGAATTGTAACAACTGGATCGTTATTTCTAAAGAAAAAACCTGCTCAATGACAAAAATGTGATTCTCTAGTTTCCATTGCGTCATGGCTACTAAAACTGAACCATCTGAAGTACTCACGGACGGTGTGCGACGGTCGCCGACCTCTTCTTTCCCAATTAGTATCAATTTAAAAAACACGCGTTGTTTTATCCCGCAGTGCTTTATTACACTAAAGTGAGGAACATTTCTTAAACGAAATTACGAATTCGACGAAGCACATCAAAATGAAACTGAACCAAAATGAAAATCACTAAAATTAAATTAACTGGTAAAATTTATTACTCCCTTTCCAATTAATATATTTTTCTTTCTCTACACATACAACACGTCAGACTGACTGACTGACTAATTCCACAGCACTCTGCTTGAATTACTGAATGCCTAAGTATCAAAATTTGTAGCTATGTTGCTTATATGATGTAGACTCCTACTAGAGTGGGATTTTTAGAAATGCCACAACTAAAAGCGTATGCAAAATCTCAATTACAATTTATGGAACTCATGTTTCGCCGTTCTGTCTGCATTTAACGATTGATTGTTAGGACCGTTGTGGTGATGTGGGGTTTAAAAACTTTTGTAATTGTATGAAAGCTAAATACAGATACATAACGCATGCAATACTTAATTTTGTAGGAAATTTAACAAACTATGAGATGGATTTCTGGATGACAATTATAAAAAAAATTTTTTCTCTATATAATAGTAGGTTGAACGAAAACTTAGGAATATCGTACAACAGAAGGGAAGTACCAACACTTGCAAAGAATAAAAATAATCATATAGCATAGTGGTTGATAAGGAAGAGGAAGGATACGAAAAAGAAAATGAGAAGGAGAAAGAAGAGAAAGAGAATAGACGGACAGAAGGAAACGAGAAGGGAAAGAGAGCAAAGGTGGGATTAAAAAAGGTATTTAGAAAGACGGAGAGGAAGTTGCCCAAGATAAAATAAAAAGAAGAAGAAACCGCATAGAATTCAAGTTTGGATGAAGAATTGAGGAAAGTTATTGGAATTCTCAATTAACAATTAGTGGTTGATAGAGAAGATGGCTTAAGTCCCGTAGGGTAAGTAAACCAGGACATTTGCAGACTATTGTAACCACTTTGTTTATTAAGTTCAATGCCCATTAAGTAAAGTTTCGATAGCGTTCTTCGTTTTCTATTTTGATCTTTAAAAAGTATCTAAGTACTGCTATCTGGATGCTAGTTTAACATTGACCCTCCAGCCTCAAAAAATACTTATCTCAAAATTAAAAAATTTAAAAATTCTGTATTTATGTGAACTATGAGAAATAATTGCAATGTTTCCGTAAGAACAGTTTCAAAGATTTTATTTTAAAGAACGTTTCTTTCTTCCTTCATTCTAAACTTAATAGATTTTTTACGCAAAGGGATTACATTCCTAAATGCAGAAAAATTACATTTTTTTGGTTTTTATCTGAGCCAAAAAAGGGGATGTATTTTTCGAGTTAAATTTATGAACGCATTGGTTGTGTTTGAATATAGTCAGCGATCGGCAAGCAATAAAATGCATTTTCAGCACTTCGTCTCTGCGTTTAGCTGAACAACGATATCGCGGCGCAGAATTAGAAATAGGCTGTTTGCAAAAACTAGCAAACTTTTCAGGAATACAAAAGGCTTTTGCTACTTACTTAGCAAAATCGTATTGAGATGTATGTGTTTTAATTGCTAATGGCAAGAGGAAACATCAGATGTTGCAAACTTTAAAAATGCAAGTCATATTGGTAGTCCGCACGTAGTTCTCCGATACTGAAAATTGCTGAAACTACAATTTCTAATTTTTTGCTAGCACGAGCGTAGAAACATTATGTTTACTTAATTTTCGTAATTACGTTTAACCTTCATAGAACTAAACTGACATTATGCTGACGTGCTTTAATTACATTGATGATATGTTATTTCAGCATCAAAGCCCAGAAAATTGATTTTGTGTAAAAGCTTTGCTGTGTAGAACATTCACGGGCAATATGCAAATCATCTGCCAATCGGCAATTGTTGCTGAAAGGTGCGTTTAGGCAAACCAAGATAGTATTTCATATAATTTAATCAAACGTTATTGTACAGATCTTGTAACTGACAGCTTGACCGCTCCAAGCTATCTATAGAATGTGTATTGGCACAATAGATAACTTTAAATTCACTAACAACATAAATAATATGCTTGATATACGGAAAATATATTCTAGTTTTTCGCATGTAGTATATTTTGTTTTATTTGCTGGAATACTATTATAGTACATTTTTATACATAGGGTGGACCAAAAATCAATTTCTGTTAGAAATATATAAAACAGCTGTTAGTAAAAGCAACTTTATATATGTCATTTTAATTGTTTAATAGTGAATTATTGCTACTTTCAAAGACTACAAATAACTTTTAAATAAACATTACTTTAACATTATTTATTTAACTAAATAAAGATTCTTCAAACCGATTGTTAATATTTGCTAATTCAACTTCTAATGCATTAACATTGTTGCGTGAGATATTGCTTAAATATAAAAAACAGCTTTTGTATTATAGTTTTATAATTTTGTTATTATATTTTTCTTTTCCTTACCTTTTAGTATTACTAACATGTAACAATGCTGTAGAATGAAGTAGGATAGCAAAAATTCCTTTTTTAAATAACGTCAGGTCAAATTCTATATTTTTTAGTTTTCTTTCATTTATATAATTGACAATAAGAGTAGATCCCGGTTTCACACCTCGGAGGGATTACCCGTCTTTGTATAAAGCTGTAAGAGTTTAAAACAATAGTTAAACATGGGAATAGAGAATGCAGAGAACAGGAACATGAGGAAAATAGAAAATATGTTCGAGATTATAAACGAAAAACTGGCAACAATGAATGAAAAATTGGAACACATATTAAAAGAAAATGAAGGGATGAAACAAGAAAACTTTAAGTTAGAAACGTATAATTGAATCACTGGGACATGAAATTAGAAGGAAAAACATTGTAAACTGAGGAGTGCCTAATAAGGAAAAAGAAAATGTATAAGAAAGAACAGTAATACAAAAGTAGAAGTTTAGATTAACAACAAGGACATTGATGAAGCGAAAAGAATTGGAGGGTACAAAATGGACAGACCCATATTAGTAACACTAACTACTGGAAACAAAAAGCGGAAACACTTAGCAAGCTGAAGGGAAACATTTGGCTGGATGAAGATTATACTAAAGAAACAATGGGAGAACGAAAAATGTTGATACCAATGGCAAAAAGGCCAGAAAAAGATGATATAGAGTCTATCTAAAGTATAACAAGCTAGTTATAGACAACTAGGTATACGGGACAAAAGGTTTAGAAGAAGAAAGACTAGGAAAAGAACAGGAGGACAAGTAGCAGTAACAAAAAAAACTATGAGTGAGAGCTCACTTAATAGCGGGTTGGAGAAGCAGTTAAGGAAAAAAAAACGTACAACAAAAAACATCAATAAAAACGACCCTGGCAAAGACAAAGGACTTGAATTGGTAAAATAAAGCAAGTAAATTAGATGTCACCGTAGGATATGGAAGGTAGGGACATAAACATGAATGAATATGAACTGGAAGACGAATTTAACAAGGCAAAATTGAACATACTCGGAATAGTGGAGACCAAAATGAAAGGGAAAGGAGAGAAAATGCTGCATAGTGGAAATATACTAATTTACTCGGGAATGGAACAAAATCAGAGAGCAAGAGAAGGAGTGGGTTGCGTAGTCAAAAAGAAATCCATAAATACCTAAAAAACTGAACAGCTATTACAGAAAGAATATTGAAGATAGAACTATAAACATAAAAACTAACCAAAACAACTATTGTAGTTGCTTACGGTCCGGGAGAAAAAGAAAGGCCACAAATAAAAGACCAGTTTTGGGAAAAACTATCAGAAGTAATAGAAAATATAATGCTCTTTAAAATTATACTAGATGACATTACAAAAGAAGTTAAAGAACACATCAAGAAGCTACAAGTGGGATATAGATACGTGGAATCAATATATATATATATATATATATATATATATATATATATATATATATATATATATATATATATATATATATATATAACGAAGTGTAAGTTTGCAGAGGACTTGATAATGTGCGCCAAAAATGCAAAAGAATTACAAGAAAACTTAGAAATATGGAACAGGGCATTTAAAACACGAAATTTAAAGATAAATACAGATAAGACGAAAATAATGGTAACAAGAAAGAATGATATACAAACTAAGAGACAACTTAACGATAAAGAGATAGAACAAACGGGCAGATACAAATACCGGGGAGTCATAATACAGAAAGATGGGAAAAATGAAGTTGAAATAAATAATATAATAGAGTGTCACCAAATTGTACTACGCTCTAGGTAATAAGTTCGTCAAGAAAAGAGAAGTAAAGAATAAGACAAAACTAATAGTATACAGCACGATTATTAAACCAATATTAACGTTTGGGTGTGAAAGTTGGACGATTACTAAACAACAAGAGAGTGAACTACAAGCTATTGAAATGAAGTTCCTAAGAGGAGTCATGGGAGTAACGAAGGAAGGCAGATTAATAAACGAAGAAATACGGAAAACCTTAGAGGTAGAGTCAATAAAGAACACTATAGAAAGACAACAACTGAGATGTTTTGGGCATCTAAGTAGAATGAAAGGCAATTGGTAAACCAAAAGAATATGGCAAACTAAAGCAAATAGAAAGAGACCAAGAGGCAGCCCAAGGAGAAGATGAGACGAAACAATAGCGGAGATTCTGAGGAAGAAATACTGAAGCTAGCACTAGCTAAAGCACTAGCAGAAAACAGAAGGGAATGGACAAAGTTTGTACACAACTGCAATGATTAGAACTCAATATTGACGAGTAAACAGTGGTTATGGATTGTGGAGGTGGGAGTATTAGAGCAAGATATAATTAGTAAACATAGGATTAGTGTAAACGGTTAAACGTTTATATATAGGTTGTTTAGCAAAGTACACAAAAACAATGTTAATTGGTGTTAATTTAGGTTGAAATTATTAGAGTGTATATTGATTTAGTACAGCAACTGAATATTGTTAAGTAAGGAACTAATGGTTATAGTAAATATGTAAAATTCTATACCGAAAGATAACTGGGTACAGATTATATTATAATATTATATAATTGAATCTACTCACATCAGTTTTGTATATATTTAATTTTTATATACCTTTATGCATCGGTGGCTTCATTTGCTCTTAGACGTAATTTTAATTCTTATGAATAATAAGTTGTTCTTCAATTCTCTTTCACGTTTTGCAAATATAACAAGTTTGTCAGCAAACGCACATTCCGAACGGTTTTAAATTTATATAATCCACATTTAATGCGTATGTGTTCTCTTTCTGGCTCAATTTTGATTATACTTAAAAATATACATTTCTATTACTTTAGATACTTTATAATATTTTTGTGTATTATATATCTAACCTCTTGTTGCTCTTTCCTTATTTATGACTGTACTTAATATTACTGTATATCGTTCCTTCAGTTCTATTGGTCGTTGTTAAGATACTTTTATCTCTTTGCCTTAACTAACTCTTTTTCTTTTCCATTTAGACCCCTACTATTTCATGTTGTCAAATTTATTCTTCATAAACTCTTTTTATGCTGTGCCATTGCCATATTTCCCTTCTTCTTGGTTTTTGATCATAGGTTTGTTATCCTCTGCTTTCTTTGGTAATAGTAGCTAATCTTCATCCTTTCTTCATTTTTATTCTTGTTCATCAATTATCACACGCTAGAACTCTACTTTTATTTTACCTTCTTTTGTCGTTTCTTGGGAAGCCTTCCTATTTCTCCTGTGTATCTCTCTTTCTTTTACATATATATGCCGTTAATGTATAGTTAGAGTTTCTTAATTTTATTTTATTATTCATAACTTTGGTTCATCATTTGTATTGGCGAGTTCCATGAGTTACGTTATTTTGTATAGTTTCATAGTCGACTTAATCCATATTTGGTTTTTTAAGTTTTCCGTTGTTTTGGTGTAAACATTTCAACATGCAGCAGCAATAATCCTTGGACTACAATTGTATTCCTTTTGTTTCCTTACCATTGCTTCCAATATGGAATTTATTTTAACTTTGAATTTTCTCGCTTAGTATGTTCGTTTTTCTAATTTTATTATCATGTTTTTTACTTTCACTATTTTTGGAAGACAGTAAATTTTGTTGTTATTAAATTATTAACCAATCTATAGTATTGCAAGATTTCATAGAATTTATCAATTTCCGTTACGTCACTACATCTATTAATTATTTCTTCTGAATACTTTTGCATTCCAGGAAAGTAATTCTTAATGTTTAAATCAATACAGCCCAAATTTACAAAGCAACTATATTAGTGAATCGAGCTACTTGGTTTACAGATGTGTCGCGTGGAGTATACTTTTTAGTGTGAAAGGTGAAGGTGGATTTACCACCACTGGTAATATAGCTTTAAGACTTATTGAACTACTCATCTGTTTGCTTATCTAAAAAAAGTTTGCACTCTTGATCAGTCTTTTCTAAATAGAGCCTCTAGAGAGCTGATCCTTGCGAAACTGAATTTTTTTATCGGGGCAGAGCTTTACAGTCGAAAATAATATCAAATTATTACTTACCTTTTGTTACCAAGTCTATAAATAGACTCTTCTCTAAAAACATCCGTTGTATATATATGTTTGGGTATGTTATAGTGAATAAATATTAACCGAGTCATTAGCCTAATTTTTTTGTTCAATCGCAATATGTTGTCTAGTATTTTTTCAGATGGAGTTCTAAGCATCTGATTAGTGTGGTTTGATTCTTCCGTCCAGTTTCAGTGATTTTGGCAGAATTAATATACCTAATTATTTAGCCACTCTAAGTATCAGTTTAGGTCTAGTAAAAGAAGTTTCTGATCTTTTTTGCTAGTTTACCAACTGTTCTATTTATTAGGATCTTCCTGTGGTTGTTCTATTTTACAAGAGTTATAAGGTCCTGGTATTGCCAAAAATAGTGCTAGCATTACATTTTAGGTTATACTCTTAATTATAGGCTATAGTACTATGAGCCATATTGGGCGTACCCCGGGCAGTTGGCTAGCCTAATTTGTTAACTAGAAGAAGGAGAATGTATTTTACGACAGTCAAGGGTGTTTGTATGATTTTGCTTTGACTAATATTTCTAAAGAAGACAAACTCAATAGAGCTTCTGTAGCTGCGGTTAGGGTGCTTTTCAATATACATGTAATGTATAGATGGGCTGGTCTTTAAGTTTGGTCAGTTTCAGCTTGGTTTGACTCTGTTTCAATTTATATCACTATATTAGCAGTCTGTAGATGATTTGCTACAGCAGAATATAACCAGTGTACCATATATCGATTACGTTTCTACGCTTCCTGACTGCTGACTACATGTGTTATTTTTTCTTGGTTTATAACTCTTTATACAAGTTCCAAGTTAGCTTTGAATACAATATTACTCTAAGGTACTTAGATTCTTGGTTCATTTATATTTGTTCATTGAAGAATGTTGTAGTTTTTACATATGTAATATTCTTCTTATAAAATAAAGACTTTGACAACTATAATTGTTTGAATTTTGAAACATATAACTTTAAATACAAAACCTATGACAAATATATTTTATCGTTAAATACATTAATAATTAATAATGTAAAGAAGCTATTTAAAGCAAAGAAAATAATATACAAAATTGCTACTAATCAACGAATTAATAGCATCAAAATTGACTGGTCCAAAAAAATTAAAACTTATCAATACCTAATTACAACTTGAGAGCTTGGGAATTTTGAAAAATAGAGAAGAATATGTTAGATGGTAAAGATTTTAAATACGACACTGCATATTAAACATAGCATGAATTACGATCAATGATGGGGAGAGACAGAAACACATTAGTCCGAATATGTCTACTGTTTTTCACTCACAGTGCAGTGCAGCTTAGAAAAGTAAATGCTACAATGTATCATTGTACTAGTCAACCACTGCTAGTACTTCAAAGTAGTAGGGACAAAAGGTGTATTTAGAGCAAAGGATCAAGACACGTTTTATAGATATACACAGTGAAATCGAATTATAAAATACATTTTTAAGGAATGATTAAAATCTGAGGTTAAAGATAAAAGTGCAAGATTCATGGGACAGCCAAAAAATCAAAAAATAGTGTTTGAAGCCATGTAAAATGATTGTGGTTTTAAAAAATAAATTAAAATAAAAACCTTTATGTATCAGCAAAAGCGGAACGTCAGTTGAGTTTTGCTTTCGAGCGAGGAACTTCTTAACCGCTTAAGACAGGTTTGCTGTTGTGCACTTTTTTGTTGGCTTTTGCCAAGAGATCGAATTGAAACTCTTTTATATTTTTGCCGCATTTCTCAGTTGCATTTAAAAATGAAAAATCAATTGGAAATTGTTGTTTCGAAGCGCATTAAAAATAAGATCAATGTGGACGGATACTTGATGGTGCGAAATCACAAGATTAAAGAATCTGGCAATCCAGGCTATTTTAATTGTTATTGGCACTGTTCGGAAAAGAAGAAGTTGAATTGCAAAGAAACTGATGACACGTACAACACAATGACCAAGACGTATAATGGCCAATATACAATTTGATACTCCTAAAAGCACAATCATGCAACTGATGCCATAAGTCAGCCTCAAAAGCAGTGAGCAAAATCAAAGAAGTCGCAGTTATTTGCAATGACAAACCCTTACAAATTGGCCAAAATATTAAGTCTCAACTCTCCACTAACACTGTTGCTTCTCTTCCTTCTACTGATGCTATCTGGAAAACCTGCAAACGCATTCGACGGGAGAATCTCCCAGCTGAATCAGAATCATTAACGGATTTTCAATTACCTGGTGAATTCAAAACGACGATCAACAATACCGAGTTGGAAGATGTCATTCGTCTTGATATAAGCGATGATACAAATTTACTGCTTACTACATCTCAAAACCTGAAATTATTAGGTACAGCCAAGACATGGTTTATGGACGGCACTTTCAAGACTATTTCGCCAAATATACATTATTCATCAAAATCTCAAGAATTGTATAAAAAATTATTTGAAACCATCGATCAAATGGCTGACTTCGAACTAGCAGTCATCAATGCATATGAAAATAAGGGTTGTCTTTTTCATTTGTGTCAAACCGTTTACCGTAAAATTCAAGGACTTGGTCTTAAAAATAAATATGACACCAATGTTGATTTCAGCTTTTTGGTCCGCAAAATCTCGGCACTTGCTTTTTTACCGCATTGTGAAATACCCTCTGCTTTGGAAGAATTGAAGACTCAATTCTCAAACGATGAAAATGAACAAAAGCTACTGAAGTGATTTAAGGAATTCTATGTGGAGACAACAACCACTGTTTGAGCCAATAGTGTGGTCTGTTTTTGACAACAATGAACTAGGGTGTCCAAGAACTCAAAGCAAAGTAATATAGTATAATTTTATTAAATATTTTTACATTTATTGTACTTATAGGTTGAGTCTTGGCACTTAAGATTCGATTCAGTAACGCTCATACTAGTACCTTTAATATTGCAAAAGAAATAAGAAAGAAGCAGCACAACATTGAAGCAGAGATTAAGAAGTACACTCGTGGAATACCACCTGCATTGAAAAAGGATGACTTGAATAGAGAAGAGCGTCTCAAAACAGTGATACAAAATAGACTAGAAAATCACTTAAAATTATAATTATTTATTACATTGTGTTATTATTTATTTAAATTTCCTTTATTAAATATCTTTTGTATGATTATTTCATAACCAATAAATTAGTTTTTAAATGGTACAATTAGTATCTGTTTATTTTATACAATTTAATTAGTTATTTAATTAGGTTTAAATGTCCAATAATTAAATCCAATGATCTAATATATTTTCTATGGGACCTGTTATTGGTGATGTTACAATAACTTCTTGGGAATTATTTATTGTTGACCAAACGGCTGTCGATCAAACGGTTGTCGATCACCTGGCTGTAGATCAACCGACCCAAATGCGAAATGTTACATTTCTTTTATCATTCTTTAGTGTTTTATTTGCCTTTCTTACTATTCCAGAACACCGTATAACATTTATGAATGACAAAAGAGTAACTGCAGTAGTACAATGATTTTAACATGCGTTGTTTAAGTTTCATTACAATTACAGGATAGTTAAACGTAGCAAAGGTTGTTAGAATCATAACTTTTGTATAACAAATTTGTTATTTATTATATTTCCTACCTGATGCGCTTCTCTAGTGCTCTAGAGGAATTGGTTTAGCATTTTAGTATTACCTTGGGTAATTTGAAATTATAGGATTGATGATAATGAATTTGGTATTTGGTTTTACTTGTAGAAATACGTTAATTCTTAAAAAAATTATTTATGTAAATGAAAATCCCCATGTGTGCATGAACACCTTCCTTCAGAAAAGTTTGGTTTTGAGTATGGCGCATAATTGGTTTCGTTTTCTCCAATGCAACTATACATATAGAAATTTATAATATCTTTGGAAATTAAGCGAACAATCTTTCAGGCAAATAGTTTGACATCTCACATTAAAAATCAACCCACCCGTTTTGACACTGCTCGATTTCTCCTTTACTGGTGTTTGTAAGGGGATGTCCAACGATTCATTTTTCAGATAAAAGAACAAATCTTAAACTACCTTTTTACATAAATTCTATTAACACTGAAACATTTGTTGTAGCGTGAGATATTTATACCTTCTTAGTAAAATGACGTCTCTTGTGAAGACAGTCAAGCCAATAACGCACAATTCCATAAAGAACAGTTTTCAAAATTCGTGGAAATTCATTTAATAGTGCCGAAATTGTAAACAGACCGTTCTTAGGAATTTTTCGTTAACAAGCTGCACCAAATCATGAGTAACTACAAATTTTTGCCTACCCTGTTTCTCACCATGCACATTTTTGGCTCTTTATTAAACTGTCTAATTCATCTTATCGCCATACCATCACTCAGTGTATTTTCACCGTCAATGAATATTTCCTAGTTTTAAATTTTTTTCGTTTATAAAACGGATAACAGTATATTTCGCAGTCAGGGTGTCTTTCAGGGGACTTGAACATTTTAACCTTATAACAAAAACCGTAAATAACTGTTCTTGGTGAAATGGCACCTGTAAACAGCTAATACATAAAGGATCGCAGCAAGTATGCGCGATCAGACAACTGATGTGTTTTAGCAGCTTTCTATCGAAACTTACTTCTGAACACGCCTCGTGTATACACACTTATATTCACTTTTTACCCTAAATGGTGCAGTCAGGCACACGTCATATTCCAAATAGAATTATCTGTTTTTGCTCTTTCTAAAAACGTGGTAAATGAAACGAGGTAAGATGTACCTAAAGTGCTACCTAAGCCTCATTAGCAGAATCAAATATTCAATGTCTTAAAGGTTCTAAAAAAATTAACAACGTTACAATTTTACTGTCAGATGCTCCAGTGATTCGAAACACGTCATATTAAGACATAAAACTTACTAAAATCATAATCCCACCGCATACCTTAAATAAAAACCCAAAAGCCTCATAGCTAACTCAAACCTGCTATTCGCTACCAAACATATTTTTACAATCCAAGAAAAACCCTCAAAAATTTAAATATTATACGGTCTTCAAAACTTTATAAAAGAAAGTTCCTCTATGTCATCAGTTAGTATATTCAGCTCTTTGGTACACAACTTAGCTAAATATCGTGCCAGCATTTTTCAAGTTCATAGAAAAAGCTTCATTCTACTTTCGAAACTCCTACTATAACCTAGAAATACTCAAAACTTCCTCTATATGGGGATGAAGAATTCTTTTTTTAAAATACACTACTCTTTTGATAGCGTTACATTTTTACCATTACAATAATGCTATCGTTTCGAAATAAACGTTAAAAACTAATATGTATGTTACAGAATGTATATAATTTTTTTAAAATATTTCTGCTACATTAAAGTATGTTTTTGTTATATTATAGTATACTTTAGTGATTTCTGAATTTAAAATCTACCCTAAAAATACACTAAACATAGTTAAGTCACATAAATCAACCAGAAACGTAATATAGCGTCTAGTGTCGTATAATCACATTAAAGAACATTTTGAAAGATTGAAAATGAAATGGTAAGTGCAACAACAAATTAATTTATACTGTTTAAAACATCCTGAAAAGTCTTGTGTTGGAATCACGAATAACTGTCTTGTCTTATTAGCTTAAATTTTGTCAAAAATCTGGAATGTTATCTCTTTTAAAGGTGATTTAAGTTTTGTTAACAGTTTTGCACAAACGGGTACTCTAACAAATCATTTTTCTTCTTTAAATGTCATTACTATTGTAGTATTAGAAGCTGATGTTCTGAAAAATTTGCTAGAGGTGTATACGAACTACTCTTTGAGGTTTCACAACCATTATATTCTTCTCCTTCCCACGTTATTTTTTCGTTAGATTTTGCCCTGTATTAACTGTAGTCCGATGTAATTTCCCTGTATACCCACATATTAAAGGCTTTGATTTTCCTGAAACTTCTTATATTGAAGGTCCAAGCTTCTACTCCGTAGAGAAGAGTAATAGTAATAATAAGCTAATCGGCTTTTTAACTTTAAGCTCAGGTCTTTGCTACGTGAGCCATTTTAATAAAATTTGGTCGAGTTTTTTTTATTCTTATTTTGATTTCGTAGGTATAGTCGTTTGTCTGGTTTATCATCGTACCAAGGTTAGTGTAGCTATTGACTTTTTCGATGTTTTTCCCATTGACGCTAAGGTTTTGATTCCTTCTATGAGTTTTCGATATTATGAATTTGGTCTTTCTAATATAAATGTTAGCCCACATTTTTCGCTGGATGCGGCAATTCGGTTCATTAGATCTTGTAAATCTTCAATATTTTTTACCAAAGTAATTGTGTCGTCCGCTTATCTTATGTAATGAATTGGTGTTCCATTAACTTTTATTCTAGTTGCTTCTACTCAGAGAGATTTTTAATTTTTTAGAACATGCTTTAAAGAGAGTTGGCGAAAACACGTCTCTATTATTCGTTTTTATTTTTATTTCTTCTAATATTTGATTTTTATTGCATATTGTAGCTTATAATACCGTCGACTATAATATAACTTTGATATAATTTGAAAATTTCTGTAGTCTAGATGTTTCGACATAAAAACATTTATTAGTTGATTATGACAGACTTATTGTAATCGATAAAGCATGGTTCACATCTGAGTATATCTGAATCAGTAAATTCAATGAGATGAGGGCTTTTCGAGTTTCCAGCACCCAACTCTTATTGTTAATCGTCATTTAATACTGGCTTAAATTGGAATATTGTCCATTGTTTGCGGAACCAATCGGTTCTACTGTTAGTACAACATTCATCGAATTGTTAACTTGCTGCTGATATTTAAACATGACTTGGCACTCATTTGTTAGTTGTTTACAAAATGAGATATAACGGGCATATACCAATTTTTTAGATAAACAATATGATGTTTAGCAACTCGGTAAACTTATCTAAGAAAAAATCTGTTAGGCCTGTTCTCAGACAGAAAATATAATTGTATAATTTTACAGATTAAATTAACATTTGGAATGACTTTGGATGCAATAAGCATATTAAACTAATCCCGACGGTTTATCAGCAGTATTCGAAAGTTTAGCGTCACGATACATAGAAAGTCGTTTGAAGAAAACTTTTTTATGTTTTTATTATTTGGTGCTAATGTTTACTTACAACATAAAAAAGTAATAAATGAAATTGATTATTTTAATGGAATTTCCTCTCGTTCGTAATTACAAAAATAAGTTTAACATTGCTTCTGTATTTGCAAGGAAACAAGAGTTATGTACAGAACTTGTTATTCACGGTTTATCAGTTGTGAAAAGCACTGCTGTATAACAAGTACTTCATTCCATTTAACGTTTCAGTTCTTTATAGAAGTTGCAAAATAACTTGTTCAAATTCATAATACGTTTAATTGCTATTGTGTGCGATGCTTCCGTTGCTTTTGAAAGTAGATATAACAAACTTCTTGTCGATCGTTTTCTATTTATTTATATTTAGTTAGGTAGAGTTTAAAATTGTGTTTCTCTTTTTTAAAATAATGACTTGACTTTTAGTGGCTCGATTGTTGTGTTGTTATGTAGATTGGGAATGTGTGTTATTTAATGAGAGTTTGGGACGGCTGAGCAGGAGAGAAGCATAACATTTAGGGGTGTAGAAAGTTGCCATGCAAACACGTCCAAATTTTGAACTCTTCCTATAACAATGTAATCATCGTTCCGTTTGTAACAAGGTGTTAAGGGTCTGTTCTTCGCTATTAAAGTTCTCTAAATAGGAGCACGAGGCCGTTTCGAACACGTTTTGTTCTGTTGCTCAGTAACGCAGACAACGGATTATTGTGCTATACTTTTCTCTCGCAAGTTTCCCGGAATTACAGCGGCGAATTTGCCGGGGAGTGAATTGATTGCAGCATTAAAATCTGCGTAAGTTCCAAAACAGTTTGCCCTAAAAGCTCTTAAAAGTTTTGGAATGCTGTTTCTTGTACAGCTGTTAACGAAAATCAAAGGGTAATTCGTTCAGCCGGTGACAGTTTAAAAAGGCGGACAAAAGGCGACGACGCTTGTGCCGCTGCCAAAAGCAAAAGTGCAGCGCCACGTCTGCACCAAAATAGTCCGATTATTTATCTACCGCCCTACGTGCCAGCGGGTGCGCAGGGTATTTGTGCCTCAAATGGGTGGCTCTAGGCAAATAAGAAAATGCAGTATTTGGTAGCGTTGTCGCTGGAACGAAAAGATTACAGAAAAAAAGCTGCTGGACCCTGATCAAACGGAAAACTCAGTACTCTGACAGCACTAAAACAAAGAGTGCGGGCTAACGAGGTTTTCCAAGTTTTCCAAAATAAATTGCTTCCGCATACTCGGCTTAGAAATTCGGGAGCCATTTATTTGGCACGAGCTAACGCGGACAATTCGGTTAACGCAACGAAACCATGACGATCATTCCTCTATACAATTACTGAAGCGTCTGAAAGATCAGAAAATGCACGCAGTCGACATAAGATAAATGTAGCAGCTACAATTTTGTACTTTTTAAGACAAGTGCTGTAGCAGAAGTAATCTTTCTTACCAACCAATAAAAGTGAAATTTATCAAAACTCAATTATTAATCTCTTTAGATGTATCAATGGGGTTACTTTTAATTATTATGGCATTTTTTCTTAAATTTTGCTTTAGGTTTTCAAGTAGCTCTTATAAGCCACCCAACATTTAAAGCTATAATGTAGCATGAGTTTCTCATCATACGCTATATATAATACAATTGCATAAAAGATTAACATAATTTAATTGAAATTTGACTACGTACTGGTTCCAAGGATGCTTCTATATAAGAAATATGGATTATTATCTCTCTATCAATATCAGCTAATAAAACCATCTCCCTGTAACACCATCTTGCTGGATTGTAAAATGTTATTAGAACAAATAACTTTGTCAAAACATTTTAATATTTTACTATTAAGATAGCAGTTAGTCAAGAAATAATTGCTAATACAGTATAGCTTCTATGATCTTTAATGTATGATGTGAGAGGGGGTCGTTTTTATGATATTCTTATAACAATAACAAGTTAGAATTAGCCTCTTCAAAGTTCAACGCAGTTGCTCCTACATTTCTTCAAGTTCATGATTCCTTGTGCAAATGGTTTCTTTAAGGACTTCAAAATAGCCAGTTATACTTTAAACCACCCCCAACCACCCCCTCGTTGAACCTAAATTATTCCCCCGTCGAGTTTTGGAAAAAGTTTTAAATCTGAGGGAGCTACAATAAGCGAAAAAATTTCAAACTTTTATTCAGTTAGATGTTTCAGTGTATTATCGTCAGCAATCATTTTTTCCATTCCACGGCGTTTTTCTACCATTGCTGCCTTTTCAAAAATTCATTGTCAAGAACTTTTCTCTTCTCAATTAAGATAATCCATTTTGCGTCTGTAAAAACTAACGTAACTGTTTTTATGGAAGCTGGTCCCCCTTTTGCCTTGGTAGAACAATTTTAATTAATGCAGTTTACTCTTTAGGTTGCCATTTCGTTTCTGATGCATAGTGATAAAGTAGATTAACCATGTTGGGCGTGGTATCTTTATTGCTGGTTGCCTGAGCCATAACAAGCTGATAGATGTAGCAGAAGGAAAATTGAAGCATGTGAACTGCTGGTAGACCTCCACCTTGAATCGCGCTAAGTAACTACTGGTGTAATGCTTGCATTTTGAGCTGGTGTGTTAAAACCGAGACAGGTGGAGCTAAACCTGTGGCCGTGTGCTTCGGTGTAGGTTGTGGTCTGACGGTTTTGAGCACTTCTACTAGTGAAAATACCATTCTGATCTAGTTTCTGCTCAATTTTCTGCAAAGTTGCCACAAAAATATTTTTGAATCAGTTTGTCACGCACTGCTCGCAAATGATAGCAAATTCTTACCCTCACCCTTTGCCTTTTTCTGTGCATTGTTAAACAGGACTGAAATAGGAGTTGCATTGGTGGCACTGGAACGATGTAGGTGGTAGTGGTATCTTGGGGTCCTTTGTGAGTCTACATTATGTTCAAATTCCACCAAATATATAAACTCAGTGTTGTTGTAATTTGAATGAAATACACTTCTGGATCGGCGTATGATGTTCTTCTTATGAATGGTCCTTTGGTGGTTATTGTGGCGCTGGCGTAATGATAAGATCTGGAAATATATCCTTGAAAACTCATGAAAATCCTGTTGTGGGACGATTAGGGTGCTTACAGATTGGCAGCATGATTACTAAGAAGAGATCCAAATGGTGTGGCGGGAATAGGCAGTTGTTGTCTGCTTCCCCTTGTTGATTGGACTTTGACAGTCGTGGAGGTTGTGCCAAAGTCGTTAGGTATGCCACACGGATGGCGATATGTTCGGCAGCAGAACAGTCGCATTCCCCTTCAGTTGATGGTTGGTATCTATCTTCCGCAGAGCTTTTTCACATATAATTTATTGCGCAAAATGAAGTGAACTAGTTCGCTAGTAGTGATATTAATGGGTCGTAGTGCGAGTAGAAAAATGCCTTGGGTCGCGTTTACCCAGTGTGACCAATAAGGGTTAAAAGTATTTCCATTTGTGGGTCAGCTACAACTGTATCATAGACTTCTCAAATTATTTCTGGTTTGACAGCTGCTTGGGAACCTCCAAGATGTCTTGCGTCTTGCATGTTTAATCTACTGCACTAGTTTACTCAAAAACAAATGATTTTATAAGAAAAATCAGGCATTGTAGGTAAATATTTTATGAATTTGTGTCAATATTTGACTCACCACGCATTCTAATTTTATCAGTTTTACTGTTACTTAAGCACTTATGTTTAAATAACTTTCAAACAACAAGTTAAAGTTAAAATGGCTAATAGCCATAGATTGTTCATCTATAAGAAACACATTTTATGATTACCTGTACAGTTTTTGGTACGCTCTATAACTGTACAAATTAAGTTAATTATCAAACTACACTTGTATGGCTTTATAATGGCTTCTTACATACATATATGTATTTTAATTATACAAACGACTTTAATTCTTCAGGGAGGAATCATATTATTGTAGTTTTAGCAGGACCTGTTTGCAAATAAAGAAGTTATAATTAAACACTTTGCGCAAGTCATCTTAAAATAAATTTGTTCTTATTCCTTACGTTACCGTTTTAAAAAGAATTTGCATTACTTACTTTGGCCTAATTGAAAGACCCTAGCTTAACTGTTTGTTACCATTTGAAAATGTAAGAAATTTTCAAATAAATGCAATTATTTCCTGCAGTCGATATAACGACGAAATCTGTTCCAAAAATATTAAGCTAATATTAATATTATAAAAACGGCATGTACGGCTGCCTTAAAATTTGTCAGCCAATGAGAGCAACAGTAATGTAGCGAATATCAGCGACATCCCCGGTCGAGTTTCCTGCATTTTTAATGACTCAACTTCTTGAGGAACGAATCAAATTTTGTGCGAAACTAGAAGAAACTATTCGGGCAACTTAGAAGGAATTCAAGGATGATGCAATGAGTACATTGTGAATAAAGGCATGGTTCAAACAATTGAAAAATGATTGCAAATCTGTTGAAAGTGATACATGTCTTGAAAGACTGCTAATAACCAAAACTGGTTGTCCAAAAACTAGAAGATGAGCTGTGGTTTCTAAAAGTCTATGAAATGTTGACGGAAGATCTTGGCATAAAAGGTATCGTAGAAAAATTCGTTCCGAGGTTATTGTTTTACCATAGCAGAAGGATTATCTTCCTACAATTGCTAATTACTTGTGACAAACTACTACCAGTAAATTATGTCTTCAAAAGTGTCATTACTGGAGTTAAAATGTGGGTCCACGGCTACGACCAGAAAACAAAAGCTTGATCACGTCCGAAAGAGAAGCATAAAAGTCGCAGCAAGGTTAAAGCCATGTTAATGTGCTTTTTGATTTCGAAGGCGTTGTCTATTTTGAGTACGCTTTACCAGGCCAAACAATTACCAAGGAGTACTATTTCGACGGTCAGAGTTCTGGGTAAATGATAATTGGCAACTTTGTTGCTGGTGATTTATCATATTTTGCGTTGATTTTTTGTGTAAATACCAAATTTTGTAAGTAACCCAGCTACCCTACCATTTTGTTGACCTGAGACTTCTGGTTGTTCTTAAAACGTAAATTACCTTTAAAAGAACATAGACTTTTGCATAATGTTTTGAACGATGGAAACGATGCTGTGAAAATTTTTACTATATGACCCAATAATTACGGAAAAGCCTACGTAAATCGAGACACTAAATAGTACAATTGGACAACCGTCGATTTTGAACATTAAAAAATGCATGCACTACACCTTCTTCGTGTGAGCGTTTACAAAGGAAATCTTTACTCTTGTTCTAATTAATCTATTCTTTGAAATAGTTCTTAATAGAAATTATTAATGTTTTTGTCATTAAATGAACGCGCTCGTTATGAAAAGATTAAATATTTTATCTTCTTTTTGTTGCCACTATAAATAAAAAAGTGAATAAAATATTATTTGTTAGTTAATGGGTTAAACTTGTTTATTGTGTTAATTGTATGCAATACTGGAAGAAGAAATTAATAGGGAAAGAAAAGTCTTTAATAAATTAAATACTTTTTGTTAATTTAAACAAATATTAATTTGCCTATCTAGAGATTGCTAACATATAAAATACTTTATTAATACTCTGATATATAAATCAGCAATTCACCATTTTCTTGTGACACTGCATATAAATACTTATGTAGTTTTTTATGGGTCTCTTCTGATGAGTTTTTATTACAGTGACTGTTTGGGAATTCCATCTGAGGAAATGGACACAACGCCTTCCTTCCTTTTTATTTCTTATTAGGCTATTTTCCAGTGGAAGGCTAAACATGCAGCCTCATTTTTAGATATGTAGCAATTTCCTATTGATGTTGTCTCTTAGAGTTTTTCGCAATTGCTTCAGGGATTTGTGCTGACCTTTGCGTAAGTTGAATTTATATTATTTTGTACATATAGCCATTGTTGTATTTTTACTAAATTTTATTGAAAATTGTAAAATCTCTAAGGATGACTAAATATATAGTTATTTCAAAAAGTTTTTAAATCGACTATTTTGTTTTTCAACGTAGTCAATTTGTTTGCAGATATAGAAAAAAGGTTGAGTGGTCTACATATACAAAATAGAAAACAACAAATACTATTTTGGTTAGGATATGTACCAATAGACTTTTATTTTTATAGCTACACTTTAAACAATAATTTGTCCTTTAAGTACGCATAGTTGCTCCACACATTTCATTTCAATCAATGGCAAATGTGTATTACAAATAGTTCCGCATATTTGTTGCAAAATATTTTAACTTGGAATTAGTTTTATGTTATACATTTGCTTGATTCTTCTGACATATTTTATCATTTATATAGAAGTAGAAAATTTCAAAATGCTTTCGATACAATCATGTCTTGTATACTGAAATACAGAACTGATAAGGTTGGCGTTTTTGATCCTCCATATACGAGGTACACCCGGAAATCTATGCCTTGATTAAAGAAAAAGCGGTTGAGGCAGATGCTTGGTGGAGGATGTCAGGTTAACAGTGAGATCCAGCTCAAATGGCTTTAACTCATTTCGGACAATCGATCAGCGATATGCTACTATAACAGATACACTTGTTATGGTACAGAGAGCAGGATAGTTTATCGAGAGCACACGTGTTTAAGTGTCACGAAGCGTTCAGAAAAAGAAGAGAGAAACTCGAGGATGAGTAACGTTTTGGACAATGTGGTTAAAATGGAAACGATGTTGGTCTTGGAAACTTTGTGCTAAGTTGGTTCTCAAGACGGTGAACAGAAGAAATCGTGTGTCTATGTTTCGTAAGCTTTTGGGCCTTATACGAAGTAAGTCTGTTTTTGGAGGAAGTAATAACTGGTGATAAAACATGGATTTGAGTATGATTAGGAGATAAAAAACAAAGCTTTTAGTGGCGCACTATCGAGTTTCCTCCACCAAAGAAGGCTCAACTGAGCAAATCAAAAACAAAACGATGTTTATTGTCTTTTTTGATTCTATATGTGTTATCCATAAGAAGTTTGTAGTACCAAGACGTGAACACTTTATTTTACATGAAAGTTCTTAAACGACTGAAGAGGTTTTGCCTGTATTCACCTGGAAATTGCTCATACTTGGGTTCTTCCCCACGACAATACATCGAGTCATGCGTCGCTGCTAGTGAGAGAATTTTTTAGCAGCTCAAATAGCGCTTGGGGACTTATAAACATGTGTAGACTGCTTTTAAAAAAATTTTATTTTAAGATTTTCAACTGAGCTACGATATGTGGCAAAATTGCTGCCAATGGTGCATTGATGCTCAAGGATGTTATTTTTAAGAAAAATTGTGTATATAAACACTTTCGAGGGGGCAATTCTATCGCGTTAGAATAGTAGGTGCTACAAATCTGTTATGTACAAGGTGTTGCTTTAATATAAATGTTGACAATGTCCCAGATTGATGATATTGAGGCAACGAAGCCACTGATGGAGGATTTGTTTTATTTATAAGCTTAAGATAATGTTTAAAAGTTCAGAACAAGTGAAGTCCTACCGCCCTATATAAGCTTGCTACTTTTCATATCAAAGATATTCGAAAAGCTGTTAAACTATTAAAAACTATTAAAGAGAATTAAACTGGTGTTATTAGAAAGACAATTAACATCTGAACACCAATTTGGACTCGAAGAAAGAGATGCAATGACCGAACAAGTACATAGAGTTGCACACAGAATCAACGAAGCCTTGAAAATTCAAAATATTGTACATCTGTTTTCTAGATGTGACCCAGACCTTTTACAAGGTCTGGCACACTGGTCTACTCTTCAAGCTTAAACATAACTCACCACATTATTTATTGTGTATCCTAAAATTTTAAATAAGCAAAATTCAGTTTCTTATTAGATATCAGGACAAGCACACAGACACAGGCATTCTCTTCGGATGTTCCACAAGGAAGCGTGCTAAGACCTCTACACCATGTACTATTTATCTTAGATCTTTCAACATGATGACTTCAACCTTTTCATGACACAATTATGACATTTCATAGCAATCTAGATGTAGCATCTAGAATACTACAGGAACATCTGAACAAAGTTCAAGTGTGGCTTTGGAAATGACGGATATCGATTAACGAATTAAAAGCTATACAAGTAACATTTATTATGAAAAAAGAGACATGCCCACCAGCCATGCCCAACAATAAGTTCTTGCCACAAGAAACCTGTGTCAAGTACCTTCGTATGCATCTCGATCGGAGGTTAACTTAGAAAACACATATTTTGTATAAAAGGAAACAATTTTGGTATAAACTTAGTCAATAGGAAGAATATTGCAGTTTATTCTTAATAACAAAGTGTGAATTTTTAGAACTAATATAGTTATATGACGTTCAATTTTGATGTATTACATTCGCCATTAACATATAAATTCTCGAAAAATTTTAATTTAAAGTACTAAGAATAATAGTAGATATTCTTTAAGCTTTAGTTGACGTACACTAAATTGATATATGTATTTTAGTAAGACAAATCTTAATTAAGATGGTAGAAAATTAAGGTATGAATCATTGTGTAATTTCCACATGCTAATTTTGTATTTTAGTAGTACCATTTAGTTATTTTTGCTATAAAATTTACTTATTTTCCTTTTAAAAGAGATTGTAAGTAAACTGAGAGTTTAATTAAAAAAAGATAATTTTATTATTTGTACCAGAGTTACTTTCTTTAGAAACTATAGCAATACTGTAATAGCGTTAATAAATTTATATAGCAGCTAGTTATTTCGTTAACTATATAGATAAAATATTGCTCTTATAAATATAAATATTAGTGACTATAGGGCACATTTTGGCATTAGGAATTTCGGTTATCAACTTTTAATTTCTGTTATTTATATGTGGATTCTATTAAGAGTTTCGGATTTAATATGTTTCAATTCTGACATTTCGAATAAAAATATGAGGCTCTTCGAATTTTATTACGCGCCAATAAAAAAGGTTTTTGTAATAAAAATCGACAAAGTATATAGTGCAAATGAAGACTTAATGTGTTTTCGACATTTATATTCCATTTGACAGAATTAGTCTTATTAGTATGGTAATATTATAGAATAATGGAAACAAAACTATTTGGTGCAATCAGTTCGGCTCGTGCCTCGAAGCAGAACAGACGTGTGTGAGCCAGCTATACTTGGGATATCGCAACGTGAAAACGGCCGCAGGCCCGCCAGCTGACTTCGCCAGCGTTACGCGGAAACCGGCGGATCGCCACTGCGGATCACCATAGCGGATCGCCGCAGCGAATCTTGGGCCCCCGGGAACCTTCGCAAATCGTAGGGTTCACCGGCAGAGATATCAACAGCGACCTTCGATAGCAGAGTAAGTTGTACTAGTATCAATAGTGTAAGTGCAATCGGAGTGATAAGACTACGACCATCAGGTCAAATTTCTAAGTGATAAGACTATAAAAATGTTTTCTACGGGAAGCGGACCTCGTTTTATAAACAATGCGCAACAAATTTTGCCTGCATCTAGTTTTATGCGGTATCAGCCTGTAGTGAACATGCAGATGTCACAAATGTACCCGACACAGTCAACAAATAGCTCGATGTTAGCATATTTTCCGCCAAACCAGGAACAATACAAATCTTGCGTACAAATGCCTATTTCGCAACCGCAGTCGCAATAATTACAACACCAATCACAGTATAATACGCAACAACAACCACAAACATCTCAATACAACTCACAATTAGAAAGAATGCTATCAACCAGTGACGAGGAAATTGAAAATGAAAACCCATCCAAAGAAAATCCATGGCAAGTGGTAAGGGGTATTAAAAGAAGGAAAACGTTTACTAACAAAAATCTGGAAAATAATCCTATAACTTTAAGCAATAGGTACAGATCCTGACACCTCCTAATGAAGAAAGTTCAAACACAAACAACACTGCCAAGAATGTTCCAAAACCCCCTCCTGTGTTCATATACGGAGTGGCTAACTTCCCAGAAATCAGAAAACAATTAATTGACGTAATAGAAGAGGAGCAATATACTACCAGAAGTATGGCAAATGATACTGTAAAAATCAATTGCACCACCCCAGATAGTTATAGAAAACTGGTAAAGTTTATGAATGAAAAAAATATAATACACCATACCTATGAACCAAAAGAGGAAAGAGCGTACCGAGTAGTAATAAAACATTTACATCACTCAATGGGCATACAGGGCGTTAAAGAAGAATTCACAAAATTAGGGCACAAGGTTAGAAACATTGTAAATGCAAAACAAAGGTCAACTAAAGTGCCACTGAACATGTTCTTTGTTCACTGCAAGCTGCAAAAAAAGCTAAGATACCCCAGCTGCTTGTGCCTTGTGCGGAGGAACTCATCCGGCCAACTATAGAGGATGTGAATATTATCATCGCCTGTATAAATCTAGTCAAAACAAAAACAATTTTAACAATTTTCAATCAGTACCAACACCAACAACTATAAACTCCAACCGACGGTGGGCAATCTCAACAAATTTAGTACAACCAAGACAAAGCTATGCAAATGTAGTTGGAAATAACGCAAGCGATATCCCACAAACGCAAGTGATTGATAATAACAGAAACAGCGATTGTATGCTCGAGAAATTTCTAGAAGAGTTCAAAAACATGTTTAATCAGCTTGTACAACAAAATAGCATGGTACTAAACATGCTTACTATGCTATTAAATAAATTAGCATAATAATGGCTAGCTTTTTGAGGATTGCGTTATGGAATGCCAATGGAGCAAGTCAACACAAGGAAGAAATAAAATTATTTTTGGTCCAAAATTCAATAAATATTTTATTGATAAGTGAAACTCATTTCACAGACCGCAGTTATTTCAAAATTACGTTCTATAAATTATATTATACAAATCACCGTGAAGGTAGAGCACATGGCGGAACTGCAATACTAATAAAACAATCAGTCCAGCATCACGAATTGTTAAAATATGAAGAACGCCATCTTCAGGCTACTTCAGTAAAAGTTACATGTATGCCATACAACATAACAGTCTCAGCGGTGTATTGTCCACCTCCCCACAAAATTAAAAGAGCACACTTTGAAGATTACTTCAGAACTTTGGGTCCTAAATTCATAGCAGGAGGAGATTTCAACGGCAACAATATATTATGGAGATCACGGTTGACTACAACAAGAGGTAGAGAATTGGCAGAAGTTATCCAGAAACAAAATTATTCATTTCTATCAACTGGTACCCCAACATATTGGCCAACGGACACCAATAAAATCCCGGATCTCTTAGACTTTTTGTAACGCACGGAACTTCTCTAGCATATACAGATGTAATGCCAAGCTACGACTTAGTGTCCGATCATTCACCCTTAATTTCAACAATAAGCACATTCGTTTGCACAAAAAACCTAATCCCACATTATATAATACCATTACCAATTGGAATCCATACCGTAGTTATATAGACAAAAATGTCAACCTCAGAATCAAATTGAAGTGTCAGGAAGACATAGAAGAAGCAATAAATTTAACATTTTCAATTTTACAACAAGCGGCAATACAAGCTACGCCTCGGTATGACAATAAAAAGCGATTAAATGATATCCCATTAGAAATAAAAAAACTAGTAGCAGAGAAGCGCAGAGCAAGGGCTATTTGGCACCGCAGTCGTATACCAGCGGACAAAACAAGACTAAATCAGTTAATTAACAGGCTTAAAACTACATTAAAAGAATTACAAGATAAGTCAATTAATAATTATATAATTGGCTTAACCAAAAATGATCACACCATTTGGAAGCCTATTAAAAATACGAAAAAGCCTGTAACAACAATTCCACCGATTTGAGAAACCACTCCAACTATTGGGCCCTGGGCAAGAAGTGATAAACAAAAAGCAAATCTCTTTGCAGAACACCTTGTTAAAGTATTCTCTCCTCATAACGACAAGCAGGTCATGGAAATTGAACACTTCTTACAACTACCCGGTAACAAATTACAAAAACTAAAGCCAGTTACACCAAGAGAAGTTCACGAAGAAATCAAACGGTTGAACACTAGAAAACCACCAGGAATGGATCTTATCACAGGAAAAATGCTAAAAGAACTACCAAGGAAAGGAATAGTATTGATTGAGACTCAATTATTGGCCAATACTACTGAAAACAGCACAAATTATTATGATTCTAAAGCCTGGTAAGGACCCAACAGATGTCGCTTCCTACAGACCATTTAGCCTACTGCCCATTGTCTCCAGGCTGTTAGAAAAATTGGTACTTCGACAAATCAAAGAAGACATGTTAACGAAAAATTGGATCCCAGATCACCAATTCGGATTCAGAAAGGCACAATCTACAACTCAACAGTGCCACCGCATAATACGAATAATAAACAAGGCTCTTGGAGATAAACAATATTGTACAGTGGTATTCTTGGATTCTTGGATAAGCTTTGATAAGGTCTGCTACCCAGGACTATTAGCAAAAGTGAAAAGAAACTTACCGCAGAAATACTATGAATTAATAAAATCCTATTTAGCAAATAGACAATTCCAAACTAAGTACAATGGTGAAACATCTAGTTTACATTCTAAAAAAGCAGGAGTCTCACAGGGCAGCGTTTTGGGTCCCCTATTGTACACTCTCTACATGGCAGACTTACCAACAAACAGAAACATAAATATTTGCACGTTCGCGGATGACGCGGTTTTACTTGCTAATCATAAAAAGCTAGAGGTTGCTGCTAACCTTGTACAGAACTACCTAAGTGTATTACAAAATGGCTCCAAAAATGGCGAATAAAGGTAAATGGACAAAAATCAATACACATAACATTTACACTTAGAAAAGGTCGCTGCCCAACCTTACAAATTAATAATGAGAACATGCCACAAGCCGAGGAAGTGAAATATCTTACACTAACTCTTGACAGCAGATTAAACTGGAAGGGACACATCACTAAAAAACGTAAACAAATAGACCTGAAGGTGAGACAACTAAACTGGCTTATAGGAAGAAAGTCAAATCTTTTGCTAGAAAACAAGTTGCTGATCTATAAGACAGTAATTAAGCCCATTTGGACATACGGAATTGAACTTTGGGGCTGCGCCAGCAAGTCTAACATGGTAGTTATCCAAAGAAGCCAATCGAAGATACTAAGAATGATCGTAGATGCTCCCTGGTTTGTATCAAACCACACAATTCACACTGACCTCAAGGTGCCCTACGTTAAAGATGTTATACACGACAGAAATGGCAAATACTACAATAGGTTACAATCACATATCAACCCTTTAATGGAACCGCTCACACTCAACGATGGCAACAGGAGACTGAGACGTTCGTGGCCGGTAGACCTCAAGTAAGAAGCTAGAGGTAACACCGCAGGGTGCAGTCCTCATCATGCCAAAGGTTGTGATTATATTTATATTAATCAATTTTTGTAGATGTAATCATATTATAACATAAAATTAGCCTTTTCAATTTTTCAATTTCAATTACATTGAATAAAAAAAAATTTGTGCAATATCAATTATGTTTGTCATATTGTATTTAAATAAATGCCATAGTATTTTTATAACAAAATATTTTTGAAAATCCATTCGCTTCTAAAAAAAATTTGAAAAAATTCCATTACTTCTTAATTAAGGATTAAAATATATATTATTTCCAAATTTCTCCAGAAAGTTCCACTGATTTTTAATTATTTTTCTGTAATATTCAAACACAAGAAATGGGTGTTATTTAGTCATATGATATGAGTTCTGAATGAACATGGCCTTGGAAGTATTTCCATGCAAACTGACTAGATGGTAGGGCTGTGTTTAGCAACCTACTGCCCGGTTTGGTACATTTAATTTAAAGTTACACGAGTGATGTAATAAATGCAAATTTCAACTTCTGCTCGGTCTGCGTTAAGCTAAGAAAATCTCTAGTGAGACATGGAATACGATATAGCAAGCATGTGGTGATAAGGCATTATTGAGAAGTCGTGTGTTTAAATGACATGAAAGGTTTCAGGAGGGCAGATATTCAGTACAAAACAATTTTAAGGTTGGCCGTCGGTCAATTCCACACACCGTTAGAAATTTGAAACGTGTAAGACCTTCATGTTGCTGTGCGCTTGATAGAATTATCAGATGCTGTAGCAGATCAGTAATATTTGACTGAATATCATAGCTCTGCTCTACTATATCCCTCTATTCACTGATCTGCCACCGTGTGATTTTTTTTATTTCCCCGTGTAAAAATTCTCCTGAAAGAAAGGTGTCATTCAAATATTGCAACAATCCGAACGGCTGCAAAAGATGTGCTTTTTGGATTAAGCCGATGGGACTACTTTGACTAGTCCTTGATATATTAAATAAATTATCTTTTACTCTCACAGTCCTGGGACTTTTCTGACAAAGGTTGTAGGTATAACATGTACGGTATTCCATTTAAAAATTAAGAAGAAAATTAAGAACATTACGTGATCAGGATCATCAACGGTTTGCCGATTCTTCTTTCAGGAAATCTTTGACATAATTTACTACAATTTTCTTGAAAAACACAAAATGTACTTGATTGTTAACTTAAAGCAAAAAGTGTTGTTTTATTAGTTGAAACAAGATAAACATATAATTAAAAGTAGGTGCTATTATAAACTGTTCTTTGTTTTTAATTCTCATAATAATTATATTATAGCAATATTTACTTTACACAGCTAACCTAGCTAGAATCATTAGAAAGTTGCTTAATATAGAAAGATATATTTTTTCAGTTTTATAAACGCTTGCTCTCAGAATAACGTAAAAAAGATGCTTAGCTAATAATATTTCCAAAAATAGTAAAGCTCCTGTCACAAGTTTTGCTAGTGAATCAATCATAAGAAACGGAGAAACAAACATTTACTACAATTTATTACAACTCTAGATTTTTAAAAATTTTTAAACAAACTCATTGCTCTATTATACCAGATTTAGTAAAAATTTTCAGTGGGCGAGTCAAATATAAATAATTTTTTTTCTAATTTATTGAAGTAATGTAAATATACAAACAAAGTTATTTTGCATAATCTCCTTACTTAGAAACATCTAGTTTTTTGATCCTGCTATCGTAAAATAAAGGTGGTTGCAACATCGTCAAATATCTGCCTTTCAAATACTTTGTTAGTGTTTCCATCAAATGATAATCGCAGGACAGTAAGTCCTGACTAGAAAAACTGTTCCAGAGTAGCCCAGAAAAACCTGAATTTCTTGTCGAGTTTGGACAATTTTAGCAACCGTTAATCAGCGATCATCTTGGAGAAGGCGGCAAATAATACAAATATTCTCCTTAGTACGCTGGTCCTCGGGAATTGTTAATGGCTTTTGTTCTCAACTGCTTCTCGTCCTCTAAAAAATTATTTTCTTGAGAGTATTGTATCTAACTTTGGATGGTTTTACGTTCTTTGCTCTTACTAAGGAAGCGATAGTACGAAATAACGTATGAGCAAAATGATTTTTAGACATCCTTTTACCTTCAATGCTTAAAAACTACTCCCCTTTTCATTTGGTTTGTATTTGATTGACCCTTTTACTAAAATACATTGTAGTTTACATTCTTTTTATCCCAAACTTCCTTATAAGCCAGATTGTGCTAAAATATTTGCAGTACTTCCAATATTCATATTCAAAGTACAAAGTTTTGACAAAATAATTCTTTATTGCACAATATCGCTGACATTTTATGCACGTTGAAAAGTGTAGTTATAGTGTTTTTGCTTTAATACCATTAAGTATAAAAGGGTATATTAAAACGTAGGATTGAATTATGACGTACAATGTACACTGTTAATTTTAGTGCTCAGTTTCGTTGTTATCTACCTGTTAATGATAGTAACAAAACCGATAAAGTTTATTCGCGGTTGCATAACAACTATACGTATACTTAGTTTGACCTGACCATTAAGATGTTCAGAGTCCACATATTGATTAAGGCAGCTTATTTTTATTTTTTGTTATCAATTTTTATATTAGTATCCGCAAATGTAGAATTTATCTGAATACTTTTCCGATTACACCCGTTTCAGCTGGTTTTCAGCGACAGATTTAACACAAATTAACATTGCAGGCCAGTTGCCAAAGCGTTCTTTTTACAGCCGCCATAAATTAAATCGCCTATTTTAGTTTTAATTACAAAACGTAAATTCCACCACCTACATGCCGTCGACAGGCTCTAATTACAAATTGTTACATAGTAATAGTATATATTTAAACGAAAGTCCGAAATAAGTGAAATGGGGTTACATCAATAAAATTTCGATTATAAGTGCAGTAATCACATGGGTGCTTTGTGTTAAGCATTCGGTCGAAGAAATTTGTCCATTCGGATATTTTATAACGCCGCAGGCCAGAACGGCTCTTTTAAAATAATGCGTACGTTAATAAGCACTCGTGCATAAAATGCACATCATTCGTTTTAAAAGATCAAATGGTAAATTATAAAATAGCGGAGAGTCACCATATTAAATATTCTTTAAAGCTGCAATTTGGTATTATTAAAAAGTACAGCATTAAATAAAAATATTTTATTCTAAAAATAAAAAGTTGCACCTTGAAAATACAATCGTAAGGTACTACAATTGAGCAAGAAAACTTTTAGGTTTATCAAGAGTACTTTAAAGTGCCGTATCAAATGATGTATTGTTTAATTCGAATTAAAGATGCTTCAAAAACAGTACAAACTTATATCGCGAACAGACACTAACAAAGGCGTCATAACGGAATTATATTACTGAACATCCTTAAGCTGCTAGAACTTGACAGCAATTTCATTCAGTTGAGATTGCTGTTTAACTCGTTACATACATTAATACAAAAGTTTAAAGTACGGCAAATGCCGTGAAACATTTGATTTAGCTAATGAAACCGGGCTGCTTCAATTTTATCAAGTAATTTTATTGTTTTAACTAATTCTGTTTTCTGATATAATTAACAAGATGTATTTATAGTCATTTTTGTTTTACTTATTTAGCGAATTTTTCAATTGTTATTTTTTAAAATATGATATAAAAATATAACTAAATGGACTATTCTACTAAAAAAATAAATTGTATGCACTAGAGGTTACTTCAACAAAAAATGAGAAAGAAAGAAACGTACGCATTACGTAACAAAGATGGTATAATAATCCACGACAGAGATGAAATTCAAAAAATTATAGAAGAGTTTTACACCGAATTATATGAATCCAAAGTACATCAAGAAATAGAAGACAATGCCATTAGAACTAGAAAGATTCAAAACGTGGGATCCGAAGAACAACCCGATATAACCATAGAAGAAGTGAAGAGCACTATGAGAGAATTCAAATTTAATAAAGCTACAGGAGATGACGAAATATCAATAGATATGATCAGAGAGCTGGGGATAATTTAATATCAAAATAGCAAAACTATTAAACACATGCTTAAAACAACTCAAATACCCAAAACCTGGAAAAACTCAAACGTCATATTATTATACAAAAAAGGAGAAAACACAAAACTTGAAAATTATAGACCCATCAGTTTATTGTCACATTTGTACAAATTGCTAACAAAGATTATTACCAACAGACTAGGAAGAAAGCTGGATGAGTATCAACCCCGGGAACAGGCGGGATTCAGGAAGGAGTACAGCACTAGAGACCACCTATTAACAATAAAAATAATCATCGAAAAATCAAACGAATATGGATTCCCCGTATGCATGGCCTTTGTAGATTATGAAAAGGCGTTTGATACCATTGAACACTGGGCAATATATAGAGCATTAGCAAACAGTGGAATAGATCAAAGATACATACAACTCATACAACAACTAAACGAGGGAGTCACAGCAACATATACATTACACGCAAAACTAACCCAGTACCACTTGCAGAGGTGCGACAGGGTGATACACTGTCGCCGAAACTCTTTACCCTAACACTGGAGAACGTGTTCAAGAAGATAGAATGGCCAGATAAAGGAATAAATTTAAACGGAGAGCGGCTTATTAACCTACGCTATGCTGATGATATCATACTACTCGCGGAAAATTTAGAAGACTTGAAAGAAATGATCATTGATCTAAATAGAGAGTCAAACAAAATAGGATTAAAAATGAATTTAAGTAAAACAAAAGTAATGCACCCTGGTCCAGATTTAGAAATTAGAATTGACGATTCTCAAATTGAACGAGTAGAAGAATATATATATATACCTAGGCCAAAGAATAGAACTAGGACGAAGCAGTGAAAAGAAGGAAATAAAAGACGAATAAAAGTGGATGGATCGCATTTGGAAGACTATCCTTCATTTTGAAAAACACAAAATAGATCAACGCCTGAAAACAAAAGTATTCGAACAATGTATTTTACCGGCCATGACATATGGAGTAGAGAATTGGGCAACAACAAAAGCAACATAGAATCAATGAGAATAGCACAAAGGGAATGGAGAGAGCTATGTTAAATATAACAAGGAGAGATAAAGTTAGGAATGACAGAATAAGATCAATTACAAAAGTGACAGACATTGGTATTAAGATTGCCCAATTAAAATGGAGTTACGCAGGACACGTGGCGAGAAGTGACAAAAATAGATGGAACCGTAAAATAACTGAATGGAGACCGTACGAGCATAAGAGAGGAAGAGGACGACTACCTATGCGTTGGTATGATGATTTTAAACGTACAGCTGGACTAAATTGGATCCAAATCGCACAAAATCGTGATAGGTGGAAGGAGTTAGGGAAGGCCTACATCCAAAAATGGATTTAATTAATTACATAATTAATTGGGCTTAGGAGAAGAAGAGAAGAGGTTCAAAAAAATATTTTTTCCTGAAAATATCATTTTCAAAAAAATAATAAATAGACAGCGGTGTCTCGCCCAAAGTTGTGTAGCCCGTAAGTGGAAAAAGGAGAGCAATACTAATAAAAAAATAAGTAAACAGCTGCAACCAATAATACACACTCTTCTGCTAACACGTCACTAGAAAAGTTTTATTTATAAACTTGACCTGAATAAATAATACTGACTTTTCTCCATTTTATTTATGCTAATTTACTTAATTACATATATATTTTAAAAGCTCTTATTTTATACATCACTTCTGTACTAACCGTAAAACTGCAGTAAATATTGCGTTCAATAGAAAGTTCGCTTTGAAATGTATTTGAGGACCTAATCTGCTCAATATACTAATGATAATTTAAATAAAAATTTTGAAAACATTAGACTCATTTTATTTACTTAACACCAACTTAAGTTAGATAATGGAAATATTGTCATTGTTTTATTTACAAAAGGTTAATTTATTTTTATAAAATATAATGGACACATTGAATAACATAATATATGGACCAACTGGTAATCGACTTCCTAATAGAGAATAATCTAAACGCCATGTAAACTTTTTTTTAAAAGACGATCTAGAACAAATGGATATGGAGAAGCCTAAATGGGACAAAAAAAATGAAATTGAATTCGTGATCATTCATAACAGGAAAATAATCAACTACGTATCTGTATTTGTAATAAGCAGTGGCCACAGGTAAGTGAGAACAATAATCTGCATTATCGCCAAAAAAGAAAGAGCCAAATTAATTAGAAGTACGCAAATGAATCGACTGCAAACAGAGATTCCAAAAATAAAAAGACACTAAGGAAATATAAACAAATAAGTAAATGAGTGATTAAAAATTAACTTAAATGACATAAATAGCAACAATAAAAATGGCAATGGAAAAAAATATGACGAAAAGAAATGAAAAGCTATCAGATGGAACAAAACGATTTTTGGGGAGAACGCAGTTAAGACAAGAAAGAAAATAGCATACATTTGAATACACTAATACACAAATTAAAAAAACAAGAGAAGACATCATAAAATACAATAAAAATTTAGCTAAAGCAATCATCAAAGAAACTATAAACCTAAAAATAATGAAACGAAATTTACCAACTGGAAAGAACAGATACTGAAACTGAAAAAACAGGAAGGAAATGAAACTGCAGACGAACAAGAGGTACTAACTAGAAGTGGAAAAGGCATATTATACGACATATAAATCAAAAGTCCAGCAATTGGAGCAACTAGAAAAACGAAAATTGATTAGAAACGTAGGATTCGAGGAAATTCCGGATATAACAATAAAGGAGAATCGTAACGCATTAAAGAACGCAGAAAATAAAAAATCACCTGGCAAAAACTCAAGAATTAATGAGCACATCAAAAATGCTTAACAGAAAAAGATATACCAGATGACTGGAATGAAGCCTTAGTTCTTCTGTTACACAAAAAAGGATATAAAAGAGACATTGCGAACTACAGTCATATTAATATTTTTTCCCATCTTTATAAATTGTTTATAGAAATAATAGCCACAAGATTAGAAAACAAGCTAGACATGCACTAACCTATAGAACAAAAGGGATTCACAAAACGATTTTGAACTAACGATCGCCTGCAAGCACTGACACAATTTCTAGAGAAAAACAATGGATATAACATACTGTTAGTACTGGATTTTACAGACTACGAAAAATCTGCTCGTGCAATAGAGATTATGATAATTTTTAAAGTTCTGGACGAAGCCCGTATTGATACCCTCTATTTAAACATAATTTAAAATGTATATAAAAAACAAAAAGCAGAATTAAACTAAGACATGAATCGGACAAGATAAATATAGAAAGAGATACAAAATTATTTACGCTGGCACTAAAAAATGTATTCAAAAGGTTGGGCTGGTTTCAATTGGGTATAAATATTGACGGTAAAGGTTTCACACACTTAAGATACACAGATTACAGTTATAATGGGCAAGTCAGAAAAAGAGATACAGACATGATGGAACAATTGCAAGAGCAAGTTGCTGAAGTAGGCTTAACTATGAACAAAAAGAAGATAAAAGTAGTGTCAAATTTAGAGCAACTGAGTAACGAATAAATAGATTAACTAAATTCATACATATGTCTAGGATACAATATAAAGATGAGAAAAGAAAAATCAAGAAGCAGAGATAAACTAGCGCACGTCTTAAAATTTAAAACTTTCTCAATAGACCTAAAACGGAAAATATTTGATTCATGTATTTTACCAGTTTTAACATACGGCACCAAAACTATTAAGAAAGTACAAACAACACAAAAATAATTGGAAAGAGGAATATTAGGAGTAACACTGGAGTACAGAAAAGAAACGAATAGTTAAGAGAGAGAGCAAAGGGTCTCAGACATAGTGGAGAAAGGTACACAACAGAGGTGGAGTTGGGAGGGGGGGTATTTAGTAAGAACAGAAGAGAGATTGACAAATAGACTATGAAACTGTCAGCCTAAACTAAGGAAGATAAATGTAGGTAGACCACTTAAACGTTGGGAAAACGACATAAGAGCCACAGCAGGAAAATGTTGGGGAAGGCTACCAAAGGTTCGAGAAAGATGGAATGAAAAAGGGGAGAACTATATCCACTATTGGGTGGGAAAAGGCTGAAATAAGAAGATTTGGATCTTGTGCCATGAAGAAAATGAGTGAAGAGATGAGTTTTATCGATCCTCGTGGTGTTACTTTTGACATAAATGATATTGCTGCAGATTTTACATTTCGGACAAAATTATTAAAAGCTCTTACTTGATCTATCGCGTTCAGACCACACGCACATTTTGATAAATATTTATCATACTTAAAATTCCAATTTTTGGTGTCCAAACGTGGTTTTAATGTCCAAATTATGTGGTTTAAGGTTTACAATTTTAATTATTTATTACAACATCCATCAAGTATTTATAAAGTCTTCTAATCAGTTAAAAACACCGCAGGTCTGCAACTTGCACGTAAATATACATTATCGTTTGTACCGCAGTTTGCAATGGCAATAGTATGTTTCGGCCAGTAAGTTTCTACACATCTGATCGTAATTGCCAATTTGTGTGCTTTAGCTAATTTAAATGTTCTTCATTAAGTAAAAACTTACGCCACGTCATTTACATACCATAATCAACAACACTGATTCTTTCTAAATATTAAGGATGTATCCAATAATGTCAAAAGATACAAATTTTTCGCATTTTAAAATTTTATGGCACATGTTTACATCCGCGTCAGACACCGTTTTACTGAACAGTTGCTCAATTGCTCTCTGTAACCTAACTTATGGGATATTTCGAGGAAATGTTTCCTTATGGCATTAATAATAGTCACTTTCTAAGTTACGACCAAGAAAATAAATTAAATAGATTTAGGTTGCCTATAAAATACTTATGTGCATCAAATATGTGACTAATTAGGATTCATATAATAGTTAGAAAATTTTTTAGTAATTTTCTTTAACTCTATTATATAATTAGGAGCAAAGATTATATCTTTTATTTTTGTATTTTTAGATGCAAAAAATAGAAATATTAAATACCAGCAAGTTTCATACGAAATAAATACTTCAGAGCTGAATAAATGTGTGAACGATTAAGTTCACGGGTTGGATAGCGCCGATTCTTTTCGACAAATGATAGCCAAAGTCTAATATTGAGCCTTTCGAATTACAAGCCTTAAATACTCTAAGACAAGACAAAAACGTTATAAATGGCAGACAAGGGTAACTCTAAATTCATTCTTAATAACTCATACTACATGAGTAAGATGGACTTACTTAGTCCTAAGTCTTTCTACCTTTAAATGTAAGGCTAGTGAAGTTGAGCCTTGTATTGTTGCCTCCATTGTTTTTTATCTTTGGTTTGGTTTTGTGTACCCTCCTATTTGGTTCTCTTTTTCTCTGCTTCTTCTTTGATTTTGTTTAACCATCTTGTTCTTGGACGTCCTTTCTTGTTTTTCCCCTGCATTCGCGTTTCAAACACTCTTTTTGTAAGTCTTTCATCCGGCATTCGACACACATGTCCAAATCATCTGGATTGTCCTTTTATAATCTGTTCATTAATTGGCTCTGTTTGTAGGTGCATGTCTCATGGCTGTATGTAATTATTGACCTAACCACTTCTGTTTTTATCTTATTCGGTGCTTCTCTTTTACCGAAAAATATCGTCTTCATTGTATTAAATATATTTCCCGCTTTCCCAATCTCTCATTTATTTCCTCGCCCACCTTCCCGTTTTCTTTAATTATTGCTCCTAAACATTTGAAATATTGAACTTGCTCTATTTGTTTTCCGTCCAGTCTTATTTCGTGGGTTTTCTTTATATTAGATATTATCATCGTTTTTATTTTTGCAGTAAGATGGACAATTTTCTAAAATGATCTGACTATTGTTCAAACCTCTTCCCTGATATCAAAAAATTTCCTTATACCCTTAGAAAATTTTTTAACAATCTCAGTATTTCAAGATCTTAACATTTACAATCTATTATTAATGCCTTTAGTTTCCTGACACATAGATTAGCCAAATCTTTTTCAATTGGTGAAGGCAATATATTGGCCAATTTTTTGTTACCTCCCTACTTACCAATATTTTTGTTCATGAGACTTTGCAACTTCTAAAAGACTAACCACAATATAGAAGACAACATTCTCAAATTAATTAATTAGTAAATTTTACCTTTAAAAACAAACTTTACCGCCAAATTAATGACACTTCTATAGTTTCCCCGCTTTTACTTGTCGTAGCAAACCTTTTCATTCTATGTGTTTTGGTAAGAGGAGATCGTTGATTTCGCTCATATCTTACTAGCTTTATGAGTCTATTTAAATGTTATTTGAGAGCTGGGTTTGAGTACTTTGCCACAATTTCGTGTCGTGTGTTTTTCTTTTATTAGTTGCTGTATGTGTAATGAAGGGGTTTGATGTTTATGTGGTCCATAAATTTGAGTTTTTTTAACGGCCTGAGTAATCGCTAACGTGGTTGCGATCTTGAATGTTTCAATATTATTATTTGTTTTTTTGCGAATATTTAGGTTTGTCGGCCAAGACAGTTGTTTGATCATGATAGTTCGGAAATTTTACCATTCATGCGGTCTTTCGATAAGCCTTGGAAGCTTAAGACAATTTAGTAAGCACAGTTTGAGTTATTGATGACATTTTTGTCCAAGATATCCGGAACCTGGTTACCTCTGTAGGGGTAGTAGGTATATTCAGTGGGAGCAGCTATTATAATACTCAATTGTGAGGTGTAGTCATTTAGTTTCATTCCATTAGGGTTGGTTGCTCTGCATTCCCAGTTCTTGTGCTTGCAGTTGAGATCTCCTACTAGCATTGTGGAATGATGACTTTCGAAGATGTGGTGGATCTCATTGAAGTTGAACTGACTATTGAGTAGCTTATAGTCGGAGACTAGTTTTAGTGTAGAGTTATTATTTAGGGTTAGCTTGACTGCTACAACTTCTAGATTTCTGATATTATATAGTGCTATTGCCAATGTAACTAGATTACGCTTAATAATTATGGCAGAGCCACCCCAGCCGACTTCTGTGATTCTATCGTTCCCATAGATATTGTATCCTAGAATTGTAAATATTCTGTTAAAAATAAGATGTGTTTTGGTGATACATGCTATATCAGTTTTATGTTTATTTAGGAAGGAGGTAAATAGAGATCGTTGGCTTTTAAGGCCGTTGGCGTACCAATTTGGTAGGGGTAACTTATCTGTAGAAATATAGTTATTTACCGCCATTTCAGAAAAGCATGGGAATTAATGACATAATGAAATGTTTAATTGGATTGATGTAGGATGTAATTAGTTTTATAATAACTTGAAGGAAATTAGGTAGAGTGGCATTAGTGTCGGTTGATTTGTTTGCTTGAGTTAGGATCAGTTTGGGTAGGATGGCTGTTATTAATAGGTATATAAATAAGTTCTCAGCTTTAAATTTCACAGGACGCAAATCACCGTTTACATGTAACGTATTAGTCCACTCTCTTGCGGTTTTAAAGCAATGACATTTGGTCTTTCGAAACATCATGCGATTTGGCGTTTGATGCACATAGCCTCAATAATCAGCTGTGTTCACGATGGCAATCACAAAAGAGCATATTCGATTTTCTATCCACCATCACCAAAACCCTAATATAAAAGGATATTTGAAAAAATAGGTATTACGAATTTAATAGGATGCATATTTAGTAAGAAAAGTATACAGAGTTTGTATAACTAATAAAGTAACTGCCTTTATCCACTTATCTGAGGACGATTACCATCACGAATTCCAAGGAGTTTACGAAATACCTCGTGGCTATAGAACCTACATAGGCCAAACAAATAGATAAATAACAATCCTCATATACGAAACAAACTTTCTACAATCCAGTGTATTTCCTATCAAAACGTGTTCCCGACAAACTTTTACTTCCAATTCAATAAATAGAGAAGTAAAGCAAGCAAAAGTTCTGTCTCGTTCTATGACTTATAGTTACTCTTGGGGATTAGGCAGATTGGGATCTCAAGAAAAAGAACTAACTCCAATTTTTTCTTGATAATGACATCAAAGTCAACCCGTAAACCTGAGTGCTATTTTTGAGTTAGAAAATAAATCCCGTAGACGAAAATCTTCTAGCATTAATGAAGATAAAATTCAAGCAGAAGTCGTGTAGAATTTAATACTTGCGGACAGGTTCAACGTATGTAACGTGAGAATAAGTAACCATTTTTATAGTACAAGAAACGTTGAAAAACTCTACAGATGGGTTAAGTGGTATTTAACAAAACGCACAGACAAGAGATGCCGCCTTTTTCTCGAAGCTGACGCATAAGAAAGAACCCTTTTCAAATTATATTATGACTTGTGACAATAAGCGTAAACACAATCCTGTATCTCTACGAAGAAACTCTTAGACAGTATATAAGACCAAGTTTTCGTTCTGTGAACATTATGGTGACTATAGTGTGATTTAGCAAAGACTTCTTCGTGACAACATGAGACTTCAGATAGTACGATTGATGCTATACCTCGTTCATCTTACTCACCTGGTCGTTCACCAAAAGATTTTTACTTTTTCTGGAATCTGGGCAGCCATGTGCAAGATCAGTATTATACTAAGCGAGAGACTCTTATTTCAGCCTTCGAAGTCTTTATAAGCAATAAAAATTCAAATATATTTAAAAATAAAATTATTGGATTACCTCAACATTGACAATTAATAAAATAAGTGTTGATTATTTTATAGAATAAATTCTTTTTTGTTTGATACAAATAAAGTAACTATCCAATTTTTACTGTTGCCAACCTGTTGCTGTTTCATACTTTGAAAAAGTAATGTTATTGCTATTAGAGTTTGTTTTAGAATTACGTACAAGTAAAAATAGTATTTTAAAGTTATAGTAAACAAAAAATTGTATAAAACTGTGGTTTTGTAATCTAATAAGCGTGTTCATGCGGCTTTGGCAACAGAAAATGGGAATTGTATTACATTAAGCGTCACGTAGCCAGCAAAATAATAAAATCTGGAAGTGCGCAGTAGGAGCTCGTCGTTTCCCCAAAAGCTGCGTTGGATTGTATTTTTTCGGCGGTATAATAAATGCGACTTAGTAAAAACGCCGCATAATGTAGCCTCCCAGTTGGATTCATTAATTTCCGGAAATATTTGGAAGTATAGCGGCTCGATAAATTATTCAGTGTCAGTGCAAACTAGCGGGCAGAATATCGGCACTTCAGCAGTCGATTCCGAAAAAGATTTATGCCTGTCATAATGTGGCTGAACACCTTGGATATACTCCGGAGTTAACATTGTTTCTCCCGGTCGATATATTGCTTTAATGGCAGATGTGGGTTACCAATATCCGCATTCGGCTGCTGGGACCTCTTACGTCTAATAAATAGCGCCCACCTTTTCGTGGATCCGTACCTGCCTAATATATTACGCCGGAGGGGCGGTCCATTTGACAGTCTCTTTAACAAGTGAAGTCGTCTTTATTTAATAAAAATAAATCGTCGACAACGGTGCAGAGCTGGCCAGAAAGATAATCTGGGGAGGCAATTTATTTTATCGGCGCTTTCTGCAGCAGTAGCTGCGTATTGTCTTTGAAATGGAAGAATAAAAATGTGTTGCTTCAAAACTCTTAATGATTTGGTACAAAACTACTACCCTGCGAGTTTTGGTGGATTTTTTTAAAGTTATACGTGGGCTGCTTGCTATCTGTTGCGAATTGGCTAGATGTGCTTGACATTTTTGACGGCATACGCTACATGTTTTGCTTTCATTAAGTTGAAAATTTCCTCTAGGTCAAAAAAAAAATAGAATTAACTCGTGAATATTTTCGTAAGATATTTACTTCGACTTTTGGCGATGACGCCCTACACAAAGCCACTGTAGTAGTTCCCTGGCAGATGAATTCAAAGAAGGCCATATGAAATCGGTGTCAGTAACGCAAGATCATCATGTGATTTATTGTAAAATTCAAGCATCCTTAGGCATTACTATGACTAGCATGCATTGGATATTATATGAACATTTAACCACGAGAAAGCGATGGATCCCATATACGTTTTTTCCCTTCACTTTAAAATCTGTTGCTTAACAACATTCAGTAAATTTTTTGACAAGTAAATATAAATGACATGTTGAAAATAAACCATTGAATATTTCCTTAATAACTTAATAATTTGTTTAATAGCGTAACCTACAGGGTGGTATCCAAAAGTAGTAGGACTGATTTTTTAAAAAAAAATTTATTGAACATTTTGGTACACCGACTTAATACTCTTCAAAATAGGCCCCTTGGGCATCCACACACTTCTGGTAGCGAGTCTTCCAGGTCGCGAAGGCCTTCTGGAAGTCGTCCTCCGGGATGCTGTTCAGCGCCCTCGTCGTTGCCGCTTGGACTGCTTCCACCGAGTCGAAACGATTCCCCTTGATCCGGGGGAACAGAAAGAAGTCCGGCGGTGCCACATCAGAGCTGTAGGGGGGGTGGGGGGTGGAAACGTTGAATTTGGCCAGGAGATCCCTCACAATCCACGCGCCGTGGCACGGAGCGTTGTCATTGTGGAGCTTCCACTTCCCCATCAGGCCTGGTCGCACGCGTGTGATCCGATTTCGCAGCCGTGTGAGCACTTCCACGTAAAATATTGCATTTACAGTCTGTCCAGAAGATACAAACTCCTTATGGACAATGCCACGACGGTCAAAAAATGCAATCAACATCGATTTCACTTTAGATTTTGACATTCTGGCCTTCTTTTTACGGGGTGATTGTGTGGTGTGCCGCTCTTCGCTCTGACGTTTTGTTTCCGGCTCGTATTGGAAGACCCAGGTTTCATCTCCGGTGATGACATTATCGAAAAAATGTCCGTCTTCTTCCAAACAGTTCAGTATTTCTTGGGAAATCTCAACACTCAGTTCTTTTTGCTCGTCACTCAACACTTTCGGCACCATTTTCGCGCACACTTTTCTCATCGACAAATCCTCTGTGATGATGCGTTGGACTGTCCAGTACGAAAGATTCAGCTCATCACTAATTAATTTAATGCCCAACCGTCGATCAGAGTTCAAAATTTGCTTAACTTTCAGCACATTGTCGTCCGTTCGCGAGGTTGACGGACGCCCGGCGCGTTGGTCGTCTTCGACGAGCTCCCTCCCCTCCCGAAACAACTTGTGCCACTCAAATATCGAGGAACGGCTCATGGTATCCTTCTTGTAGGCCTGTGTAAGTATGTCCTTGGTTTCGGTCGCTGATTTTCCAAGTTTGTAGCAAAACTTCATGGCGTACCGCTGCTCCAAATTTCGCTCCATCGGAACTGACGACGAGGCGTCACAACAGGAGGTCACTAAAACAGTGGTCCACACTCAACTAACGCACGCAGGCGACTGCCGCAGGTCGAAACCTGTTCCCAAGGCTCCCCTCCATAACATCCGGCCTTGCAGACCCCCCTCCATCGCTCTGCGCGCGCGGAAAAAAACAGTCCTACTACTTCTGGATACAACCCTGTAACTATAAACTAAAAACTAGAGTGATTATATAGGTATATGTTATTCAAAAACGTCTTGGTAGGTCGGAGAATTCAAACCTTTTCAGCCGTGGTTCTTCAATATCTGGTTCCATTAAATGCCCCACAAGAGGGTTAGGGTGAGCGCTAAGCTTGGTCCTGTGTCGAACGCTGTATTTTTGGATTTCATCAATGATGGAAGGAATGTTGAGATCTCGCCGAATGACTTCATTTGGAACGTACCATGGTGTGTCAACCATAGATCTGAGAATTTTAGACTGAAATCGTCGCAGGGTCTCAATATTGGAGTTGCTGGCGGCACCCCATAGTTGTATCCCATACGCCCAGATTGGTTTAATTATTGCCTTATATAGGAGTACTTTATTGTCGATTGACAATTGAGACTTGCGGCCTAGGAGCCAGTACATTTTTTGGATTGTAATGCCTAGTTGCTTTCTTTTCGTCCAAATGTGTTTCCTCCATGTGAGTCTTCTGTCTAAATGGATGCCTAAATATTTAACAGTTTCGGTTTGAAGTATCTGCTGACTATTTAACTGTACTGGTGGACAAGTGCTCCTTTTGGTGGTAAAAGTCACGTGAGTTGACTTTGTTTCATTTACTTCTAATCGCCATTTTTTACACCATCTTTCCAGTTCGAACAGGTGGTTTTGAAGATACTGATATGCTGTATTCGGGTCGAGAGGTGATGCTAATAGAACAGTATCGTCTGCGAAAGTAGCGACGGTCGTTGTTTGTAAGGATGGAAGCGACAACGGTCGCTCAAAAAAAGCTCGTGTCAATTGATCGAAAGAAATACTCAAGACATACGATGGGGGTGCTTCAAAAACAGTTTACAACACCGTCGCAGGTGACAAAAGTAAACACCAGTCGACTGTATGGGTCTTCTATGATGAACCAAACTAAAAAATAGTTTGCGCTTGAAGCACTTCGAAGCAAATGGTCGCTTGTTTTGTTTTGGAAAAACTGGACATGTCGCAACCGTGGTTTTAGAGGATTATAAGACGGTGAATTCTGAATGGTATACAACCATTTGTTTGCCATGCGTTTTTGGATAAATAAGATAACCCAACGCACGACGTCGGATCATTTTCCACCATTTCAATGCAAGCTGATACACATCGATGCAAACAATTGACTCTTTAAGCACTCAAAATGTGGAATTGGTAGGTGGTCCACCGTATGGTACTGATTTAATTCTTTTTGTTCTCACACGTGGAGAACAAACTACGTAGACAATGGTTTTCAATGCCGGAAGAGACGTTTGATACGTTTAAAACCTATGTTTTAGAGATGCCTGATTCGCATTGGAGAAAATGAAAATTTATTCTAGCATATGCAGCAACGTATTGACCATGTATGAGAGGTCCTGAAAGAACTCAAATTCGATTTTTATATGATCTAGCGTGATTTTCAGAATATAATATACGAGGGGTGCGTCAAAAGCCAGGTTGTTTCCTATTAGTAGGAGGTTGAAAATCTTGCAATATTTGATAGCACGTGTCCAAATGTAATGAATCGAAGCAATACCCTTACAATCCCAAAAAACGGTTTTCTAATCAAACATTCTGCTTTTGTCAGCGGCAAAGTACTTAACAAACGTTATGCCATACTTTGTCTTTTACTCGCAGGGATGAAGTGTTGTATTTAGGTACCATCTCCAGCTGCAATTATTTAAATTTAGACAGGTTTTTCAGTTTCATAGCACGTTAAGTAGTCAAGGTTTGCACCAGAAGTCATGATACCTAACGGACACTGGCTTTACGACGACTCAGTACATTTTGAATAACTCGATGGATTGTTCTGTTGTAATTTATTGCATCCATACATACTTCACCAACACTTAAACTTTGGCCGACGTGTAAAATCGTACGTACCGGAACCATTATGCTGTCAGATAGCTGATTGCTTTGTTTCTTATCGTTAAATTTTTATTCTTCTATAAACATTTTCCTTCAACGTTGCAGCATTTTAACTGACATTTCTGTAGTACCATATATATCACATATCGTAGTATGATCTTTGATGGCAAATTTAGTCTAGAGACTGAAAAAGCGAATAACAGGACATAGGGAAATCCTCTATTATTTATATCCGTTTTTATCTAATGCCAGCGGTTGAAGGTGCGCAACGGTTTTGTGTTTTATGTTCCACCGTCCTTCCCCACATTTATTTCCTACATACTTTCATTCTTTCTTTTCTTAGAGTGTGACATAACTATCCATACTTTCTTCTTATAATTTTCTCATTTACCTCACTCTGTTCCATTCTTTCTCACAACTCATCTTTTGTTATTATCTCTGGCCACCAAATGCTTAAAATTGACCGTAAACTCCTATTTATAGAGATTTATAACTTGTATATTGTTATATTTGTAACCAATTACGTTTTGGAACCATATAACAACACTGTTGTACCTGTAGAATTGAACACCTTTACTTTAGTTTTAATTGAAATGTTATTTGGCTTCCAGAACCTACATAGCTGTATAAACACACTAATTATTGTATTTATTCCAGCTACCATATCTTTCAACCCCCGGTTTCTGCTGCCACACCACTTGCCAGGTATGTAAATTTATTAACACTTTCTATTATTTCAACATTTATAGATAATTATCGTGGTGCTTTCACATTTATGCACGTTGCTTTGGTTTTATTTGTATTTATCTTTAAGTCTATATTCTGTACCTCTGCTTCTATCGCACTAATTTTTGCTTGCGCTTTAGCATTATGTGAAAAGGGCTATATGTTATCCGCGAAGTTAAGTTTTTTTAAAGTTTCTCCCATTCTCCAGAGGATTTCTTTCTTGTATTTTGTAAAGGCTTTATATAAGACATTATCTAGTATTATTAGGAACAATAAAGGCGATAATATACAACATGTTTCAATGGAAATTTACTCCGCACGAATAATTATTTTTAATAGAGTTAATTATTTTTTTTAGGCAGCCTTAGTCTTTCAACACTAATCTATGTATATTTTCTTGTCAAAGAGTCAAAGGCCTTCTCAAAATCCACAGACATCAAGCATCATGGTGACGAATTATGTAGATTCATACTTCATCCATAAGTGTCGTGAAAATTTCTGCTGCCGTCTCAATATCTACCCTCAATATATTCGCTGTATCTGATCAACGACTGGTTTTCCTCTTTTTGTTTGCTTGATGGCTTTTATTGTTTTTCCTTTTAACTGTAGGTTAACATTTACTTGAATTATAGCTTCTCTTTTTGTTTTATCAATTCTGATGTCTCTATTGTTTCTGTTAGATACTATATTTTTTATATGTTGCTTTGTTGTACATACTACTTATTCACTATTATCCTTTGTGACCGTATTTATTTTTGTCTTGCCTATTAATTTCTTTATATTTGCACACAGCTCTTTTGAATTCCTTTTTTAATTGTTTGCATTTTTTGCCATTTTCGCTAGATCGTCCACGTATTTTTGATTATTTTTCTTGTACGCTTTTTTATCTCCTTCTCTTTTTCCTCATATTTCTCTTGTATTTTTGTTATTTATAGAATTATCTTTCTTTATAATTTTCTTCTATTCATTTTCAGGTGCTCCCGCTCATCTATCATTTTAGGTTTCCTTTATACTTTAAAATCTCCAAGTATGCATTAATGAAGGCGCTTCCACAATCTTTTCATATATCTTCTGCTTATCGGTCGTAGTAAATTGTTTCTGTATTTTGTTTGATTTGTAAGTTGAATTTATTTTTTATATCAGATCTCTAATTATTTTTATGTTATAGTACCGCCTAATATTGTTATTATAATTGTTTCTTCTCTTTTTAATTCTAATTATACTTTTAAAGATTAATAAGTGGTGGTCTGTGTCCATATCTCTACCCTTTTTTTCAAGTGTCTGTCAGTTTACAACTTGGTCTGCCCTAACGTTCCATTGACCTATCGTCAAAATTGTTTTACACTCAGAACTCTGTCCTTGTCTGTTCGTCTTATGTATTTTTTAGAATACTTTCATTTATTTTTCTTCTAAAAAACACCTTACGTTCTTTGTCCTAAGTCTATACTTTTCCTTTTTCGGTTATTTTTGGTATCCTACTCTAACAGCCACGCCCTTTTTCTTCTTTTGCACAACTGCTTGCTTAATCTTTTTCAGTACACTGCTTTTTTTGAAAGTTGGTAGTTGTCTTTTAACTTTTACTTGTTCTTAATAATTGTTTATGCGCCACGTTTACTTTTGCCTTTTAATGAAGTCTTTTATTCAAAAGTTTTCCAATCTCCTCTTCCTTGGGACCTTCTCTTTATTTGATTTCGGTTATCTTGATGTTTTTCATCTTTCTTTTTATGATTTCCCCCACTTTCCTTTCAGCACCTTTAAGCGCTTAGTCAATTTTAGATTTTCTTTTTTTAATTATTAGATTACTACTTTGTACTCTTTTTGGTTTTTATGTATTTCATTTACTATCTGTATTAATCCCCTCATCATACCTTTTAATTCCTCTATGTCCCAAGCATTTCTATTTTTCCTTAATTGGCGATCTTGTTGTTTTCCTGCTCCTGCTAAAATTCTCAGTTTTATTTTTTGTGCTCGTCGTCCTCTTATTTTCATCGTTCATTAAACTATTGTTTTTATAGTTATAGTTATGCGATTTCAACATTTTGTTTGTTTATGTGAAATCAACTGGCCGATAACAAATACTTGTATTGACCTTCTCTGCTGTATGTTGTCAAAAGCTTGAATTGACTCTTATATTACACTAAATATTTACTGAACCAGAGCTTGTTTTCTATCAAATTTATATTGCGGTATTTAATATTATATTATAATTTATATTAAATAATAACCTGTACGCTTCTCGCTTACTAGGATTTACACGCTGTCGTGATTAAAAGCACGGTACGATCTATTTTACATTTTATATACCGCAGTTTGCAATCACATAGTCGCTTTCGGCTACATAGTAGCTCTATGTTTATTGACAGACAGTGACGTTGCTCAGTCTATCACGTTTGCAATAAAATTTGGACAGTATTATCAGAAGCTCAAATGTTCCACAATTTTTCTGTCATTCATATGTGGCGAAGAAGAAATGAATAAATTTACTTTTGAAATAACCTCTATACTATATTGTTAAATTTTTATATTATTACAAGTACGTATTCAAATTTTTTTTGAAATAACCGTGTTTCATCAAAAGGTAGATAGTGTGAATAAAGCTTTTCATAATACTTGACTTTTCTTAAAACGCCATTTTTTCTTGTATGTTTTTTTACTAGAGCTGTCGTTTATTAATTTAATTTTTAGACTTTAATATTTCTCTCAGTTGCAAGTTCATACTTGACCTAGCGCGTATCCAATTTATTAAAATGTGATAGTTCATATTGTTACACGATTCTTATCAATAATTTTTAGCAATTTTATCATAAACAAATTTTAATTTTTTTACTGCGAATTCTGTTGGTGAGAGTAATCTCAGTTGATGTAAAAAATCATTTAAACATAAAGTGACATTGAAAATTTGAATATTAAATTATAATTTACTTTATAGTGGGAAGCAAATTTAGACTTTCGCAATTGTAGTACGTAAAGTAACTTTTCTTCTTCTTTTTTGACTATTTCCTCTATGGTTTTGTCGTCTTAAGCTTTCATAGTTGTCTATTCTCCAGTTTCTGATCATTAAGTTTTTCTCTTCTATGATGTTATTTATATATATTTTCTATTTCGAGGTCTTCCTTGTGGTGTTCAACGTAGCATGTTCTTCGGACACCTTTCTTTCGACGTTCTCTCTATGTTTCCATACCATTTCAAGGTGCTGTTTTTAAGATCTCTGGTAATTAACGAATTTATTTTCATTTCCTGTTATGTTTTCTGTGTGCCACTTGTCTTCTCTGGTAATTTAAAGGCTTTTTCTTAAGCAGTTTAATTCTGTTGATTTTATTTTGTCCCTAATTTTTGTATTAATAAGCCACATTTTGAACAGTACTTTCATAAATATGTTTTTTCTTTGGTGGCATTTTATTCCATATAATTACATGTAGTGGTCATTTTGATTTTATCATTTATATCTTCTCTACTATGCTATTACTTATAATAATTAATTTTCATATAATTAAAGGTACGAGACTATTTAATGGTTTAGCGTATTAGATGTATGTCGTTTTGTTCTTTTCTTTGTCTTATTAAAATTTATTTTTATTAAATTTTCTTCCTAATAGTTCAGTCATATGCTCTAATTCGTTTCGTTTTCTCCAAGATCACTTTGTCGTCCGTAAATAATAACGATTTAAGTTCTTTATTTTCTATCTTTTTCTATGACTCAATTTCTGAAGTTTCGAGTCATTAGTTTTTGATTTTTATTTTAGCTTTTGTATTTGAGTAGATCTGTTTTCCTATGTTAATCTATCTATTTGGGATTTGCAGCGTACGCATTACTAGCCGAATTTTTATGTTCAGAGCGTTATCGTACTTTTTTCTAAGTTGATGTTCTTTTCTTTCTTTTATATTATAATTTATATACTTACTCTTCCAAATATTCTAGCTATGTATAGATGGAATAACGCTTAGTTTTCAATAATTCCTACAATTCTTCTTATTATCTTTTTTTTTATCATCCACGATGTATATGATGTATTCCATTCTAATGACATTTGTGGTCCCTTTTCAATTGTCTGAATTATCTTTGTCAGTATTTGTATAAGATTTTCTTTTCTGTTGTGATTTCTCTCGTTCCTAGTATACTGTTGTTCCTCGATTTCTTTACAGCTTCTTGTTTGCTTATATCTAGTTCTGCCATTTCTTCTTTCATATATTGTTCTCTATTTTCCTGTAGTAGTTGTGTTTAGTGTACTATTCGTTGTTCTGTCTGTATCATCTCTATGTTTGTTTTATACTTTGTGTTACTGCATGTATTGTTAATTATTCGCCATGCTTCTGTAGATTTTTTCTACCCCACTCTCTTATCTATATGTAAGCAAATATTCCATTTTCTTTTTTAATAATAAAAAACAATAGTGTCTTGTATTTATCTTTTATTGGCAATGATCAATTTGACAAAAAATAATAAATATACTTTATCTCACATCGAGCTAAATTTATTAATTGATCATTTAACATAAGCAAAAAAAAATAATTTCAGTAATTTATTACTAGTCCTAGTATACTAAGTTTTATATTTTTTATATATTCTTTTTTAAATTAAAAAAATTGAGAAACGAATGTGCAACGCTGTGGGCTGTGAAAAGCCACCCATGCGCTGATGCAATTTGAAATTTGGTCGAGCGGCAGCAGTATTTGCATTGCAAATTTGCAGAAACTTTTTTGTTTCGCTGTTACTCTATAATTTTAGTTTTAGGATGCGGTGCCACAAAGGGCGGTTTAATTTGCTGACTGCATGGGGCGAAAACTGCTTCGTCTCATTACATCCTCTTGTTTTCGTTTCAGCACAAAACCGGTAGCGTACAGCGCATTTATTTTTGATGCAAAAGCCGCCATTCCTGTGCATCAGGATTGTATTTATTGTTGTACGCTTTTACCTCCTAAAATTAAAATATTGACTACAGTTTAGAATATTGCAATGGTAAATGACTATAATCCTTAAGTTTGTTGTTCGAATTTTTCATATTTCTTAAATAATACTTAAAAATTGTAATTTTTTAAATATATTTATATTTAATTTAATTTAATTATTACATATAATTTGTTAAATGAAGAAACAACAAAATTAGTAATCTGATATAAACCTGTCCGAAATTAATAAAAAGGACTATTTACTTAATTGAACATTGTTTTGAGCTGTAATTTGTTATATAAGGTACGTATTAGGTACATACTCATTTTCTTGGTTCAAATAAAAGGGTTGGGCTAAGCAATCTTGGAGCTTCATGATTTTGTTGGGAATGTTAGGTAAACGTTCCGATCCAGCTCATTTATCTTAAGGTTTTTCAGAATCCAAATTGCTTACGAAGTAGGCAGTTGTTTGAATCTCGTGTCTTAAGTTAAAATACAACACAATGTCAATTAGCAATACGCACATTGCAATAGATAATCAGTTTGCTGAATAACAGTTATGTCTAAGTATCTGCAAATCAATTACCTACCCTTGGTCAACGCTAAGGTCTATCACAACAAACTATTGAAAACTCTCTCGACGATTCTCAAATCACAACTATCCTAAGTAAACTTGTCGAAATGCTCGTTCTACATTTTAATAAACTAACCACTAACGCCACTATTATCATCTTTACATCCTATCCTACTAACTAATAGATCCAAATAACAAGCAATTATTTACTAAATTAACCTTGACCAATTGGAACGCAAATGGAACGCTCAACTTTTTTAGATTTTATTGCTAGATACAACATATACATTTTATTAATACAGAAGCGTTTCGCATTCCAGGATTCGAAGTATATCGTAAAGACCGAGAAGCTGATAAGGTTTCAGAACGTGTTGTATTCATAATTAATAAGAAAATAAAACACCACCTACTACACCTCGGCAATTTAACAAACACAGAAGCCATTGTTATGCAAGTATATACTGGAAGTAACCGCTCACTGAATCTGATATGTGTATACAAACCACACAATAGAAAACCACTTGAAACTGACGTTGCCACTGTATTCTATAGCATTGAGGCTACGATGATCTTAGAAGATATTAACTCAAAAAACGCTATCTGGGGATGCCGAGCAACAAATCCGTAGGGTAGAAGACTAAACGACATTACCATGAACCATGGTATGTTAATTGTCGCCTCAAACCAGCATACATAGTTCCCGTATGGAGCAGACCACCAGTCTAACATATTAGACATTGTTCTTTATAGGAACTTACAAAAATCAATACAACAAATGAAATGGACTCGGATCATCTCCCAGTCATCATGTCGTTTTATGACCTACCAACAATCAGGCCACGTATCCCTAAACTGCCAGAGGGAATAACTGACTAGACTACTTTCCAAAATGTCTTGGTTCAAAAACTCAGCTAGGCTGAAGCGCTCCAAACCACCATGGACATTGATGCAGCATTAACAAAATATGCTACGGCTACACAAGAGAGCGCGCAACACCGTATAAACGTAGAAGTTCTACCTCACACAGTTGGACACCTGTCTATATAAATACAGAAGAGAATGCCAAAGGACTCGACTACCATATTTTAAAACGTTATATAATAAATTAAATCACTTGGAGGCTGGATAGCCTTAGAATAGCAAGATACAACGGCTACCTTGAAGGAGTTTATTCTGGAGAGTCAACAATATACCAACCCATTAAAGACTGTTAAAACACCCTAATTTTATTTAACCTATAATTGATGATAACGTAACACACTTCTAAAGAAGAAAAATCAGAAATCGTAGGTACGCGTCTAGAGCAGGTTTTTATGCCAAACTAAGTTGAAACTGATCTCATCTTCCAAGCCCAACTAACGAATAACATATAATGCCTCACCAGCACGAGATCGTAGACATAGTCCCTGCATCATTCCAAGAACTCAGACAACACATCCAACGTCCTCCTAAGCGCAAATTCCCAGGCCCCGATTTGATTAACAATGAAATACTAAAACACCCATCAAATAAAACATTATTATACCTAACACCAATCTTCCACTATTGAATGAGGCTCCAATACTTCCCATTGTCATGGAAAACCGCGAGCGTAGTTAATATAATAATAGTTCTCCGTAATAGGCCACGAAGGACCTTTGGGGTCGTAACAGGATAGGTCTATGGTATAGGATCATTTACTATTAAATTTATGACTTTATACTAAAAACGTGTAAAAATTTTTATACTTAGTTTAATGATAAATATCAAGAAGCTTACTCTAACATCCTCCCAGTCCTATCTGGAGTGCCGCAAAAAAGTCTTCTTGGTCCAATACTATATTCCCCCTACACTGCAGATTTACCTGAAACTCCTCAAACAATTATTGCAACCTATGCAGATAATACAACCATATTGGCATCGCACGAAGATCCCATCACTGCTTCTCAAAACTTACAAACACACCTCACTCACCTCGAAGAATCCCTTCAGCGTTGGAGGATTAAAGCAAACGAAACCAAATCAACTCACATAACATTTACATTGAAGCGTGGAAACTGTCCAGGTGTAACGTTAAACGGAACTCTCATACCGCACACGGATAACATAAAATATCTCGGTCTTCACTTAGACAGAAATCTGACATGGCGTACACACATCTTTAACAAAAGAAAACTACTAGGGAAGAAATTCAGTCAAATGTATTGGCTCCTGGGTAGAAACTCCGTACTAACGACTGACAACAAATTATTACTCTATAAAACCATTTTACAACCAAACTGGAAATATGGTATCCCACTCTGGGGCACTGCTAGTAAGTCAAATATAGAAATCATCCAAAGATTCCAAAATAAAGTCCTACGAGCTATAGTAAATGCACTTTGGTATGTTTCCAACGCAATTATACACACAGACCTAGGCATACCCACCGTACGGCAAGAAATCACAACTATCAGTGCCAAACATACAAACAAGATGATAACACACCCTAATCAACTGTCAAACACGCTCTTTGACGATGATGAAGAGCGAAGAAGACTGAAAAGGTTCAAACCTACAGACCTCCCAACCCGCTTCGTCTAAATTGCTATCATTTTTAATCATATGTTATATAAATATAAATTGTATTATACTACACATGTTATAGTTAAATTCTGAGTGTGCTCATAGGAGCACTTCTCTTCAAGTCATAATTCAATTATTTAAGAAACAGTTTTAATCATTTTTTATAAGATGTATTTAATGTCTGCTTTCACAGACAGATTGTACAACAATTTGGAGTCATTAAAAAGAATTTTAATTATGGGTTTGTCAAACAATATTTTGTTTTCTATGAAAACTTGCATTTTTTATGTAATAAGTTAATACATTTTTCTTTTCATCCACATATGTTTCTTCCATATCATTTTTTTCTCTAAATAGTATTGGTTTATTAAGCAATACGGGCGGCACCTCTTCTAAACGCAATGTCACATGTACTGAGATACTTTCACTGGCCTTGATACACTATTCTTTGTCCAAATTTTTATCTTCTGTAGATGCTTTTGGAGATTTTGAAATGCTACATTAGAGTCAGTATGTGATAAAAGTATAACAGTATCTTCGGCATATGTAGCGACCGTAGTTTTTGTTGTGGTAAGCAGATTTTCCGTGAAGAAGAGATATAAAAATAAACCTAGAACATTATCCTGTAAAGTAATAGGGTAGATGGATCCAATATTGTGTGAAAATCTTCGTACTTCACAAATTCCTATTAATTAAACACAACTTTAGTATATACAGTAGTCTGAGGGAAGTGCGCTTTTAATTATAAATATCAGACTCTCATGTCAGATCCTATTAAAGGCTTGCGTGATGTTAAGAAAAACAGTTGAGCATTTGCCTTTAAGGTCTTGGGAAATGTTATTTGTCACTCAATACACCTATTCAATTATAGCATGTTTTTTTCAAAATCCGAGTTACGTGGTTGTCTAGGAATATTGGTCATAGTTTTCATAATAGAAATGTTTGAAGAACTTTGGATAAGGTTGGTAGTAGACTAATTCATATAGAGGAAGTAATGTTTGTTGGTTTGCTGGTATTAGTATAATTGTGGAGACATTCCATTTCATATACCAAACGGTATTCATTAAATTTGAAACCTTTTTGTGGTAGTTCTAGTAGTACTCCAGGTGTTAATAGGAGATATACATGAACTTAGTTCCCATGTAATTAAAGTCTCGATCTTATTAACCTTAAAGTTTTTAACTGATAAGTACATTTAGCAAGGAAATTCAAGTTAATGAACAATGTCTTCCTCCTGTTCTTGCGTTTTTCCAGAACCAAAGGTTAAAATACAATCTTTGGGTGATCTACAAAAGAAGAGACTTTTTTGTTTCCTTTCGGCTCATGTATTATTATAGAGACATAGAGGTGTTTGGGGTTGCTTCAGTTTTTAATCGCTGGCCAAAGAGAGTATTCGGTAGCTTCTGATAATAACAAGTATTGTAGATAAGTTTCTATTGTTATTCGGTGAAGAAGTAAATATTCCTGAAAAATGTGTTTATAAAGTACTTGTTAAAAACACATGAGGATTATTTATAAATGTTGTTTCTAAAATTGATATAGTAAGCATTTTCGTTTTTTGTTCAACATTATTATTGTGTTGGTTTATTTTTATAATTGTATGACATTAGTAGTCTAAAAATGTTTTTGGCTAGAATAGATGTTTTAAAAGAATACTAATTTTAATAATTACGAAACAAATAATAGCAGCTGAAGTTTTATGCCACTGATGTTACAAACATTTACGACTCGTAAACTTTATCATAAAAAATGTTTCTTTTAAATAGAATGGTAACCGTCCTCTGTACCAGACGTGTCTAAAAATTTAATAATTGTTTCTATATTTCAATGGTAGGATAGACCAGGTATGCCCGTATACACACACATATTTCTAAAAGCCCTACTTAGCGTGAAATACACGTTAACGTCCGGATAAACCCATTATGGACAATCAGATGCAGTCAGTGTGGATGGTAGGATCATAACGCAATGGAGCAATGAAGTGATGTTAAGTTCTGGTACAAATTGAGGAAAACAGGGATGGTGACCCATTAATTGTTAATGTAAATGTACGGGCGGAAGCCGTGACTAAAAAATGTGGTTACAACTGGTTCAAACGCTTTCGCAACGGGAAGGAAATGACTGAAGATGAGCCACGTTCTGGTCGGCCATCGACAAGTAGAACCCCAGACATGATCGAACAACTGCGACAAACGCTGATCTAAGATCAGCGACTGACTCTATGATTAATGGTGGAGGAATTAAGGACACGGTACGCAGCATCGCAAGCGAAGATTTGGGTAAAGAAAAAAATTTGTTCTTGGTTTGTGCCTCGCAAATTGGCAGACAAACTGAAAACAAAACAAGTGAAACTTTTGGAAACTGTATTATCACATGTGCGTAGAATTTATTATTTACACGAACCATCACCATAGAGGCTCAAATTTGATGCGACCAGTTGGATCTAAAATCAAAGCGGGAATCCAAGAACGGTTCTAGGATCGATTTTTAAAGAAACTTTTGCTGGCAGTTTCGAGAAGCTCTATAAACGTTACTAAAAGTATATTGTGAAGAATAACTACTATCTTATCTTGAAGTTTAAGAACGATCATTTGTTTGTATTTTTAATTTTGGTTCTTGTCTAATACTACTTACAAAACTTTTTAGACAGCTTCAGAAAGATCTTCTACGTCTAATTTCGGAGTCATTGCTCTTAGACCGGTGTTTTTGATTGTAGAGTACTATCTGCATCTAAATTTAAATGTGACGTAAAATAACGATTTGTAAATATATACATGTTTTTAAAAATATTAAAAAATTTACAATTTTAGTTCGGAAATCTGAAAGGGGCCAGGCATTATTATAAGAGATTGATATACAATAAAAATTTCTTGCCAATTTCCAACTGAATAAGCCCTAAGCCACATTATACAATTCGAAATATATTTGCAATGCGGAAAATGCTTTATAAATAGATAGAATATCGCAAAAACACGATCGGCTTAGCCGAGGCGCCCAAAATTAGTGCGAATGAAGTGCTGGGACAATGAGTCGCGGACAATTTGCATACAACTAAACCATGAATCCCGAATTATTTCAATTAAGGCTGTTCAAGAACGTGAAGTATTTAACAATATGTTTTAGAGCTGGAAATGACTGGAGATGTGGGTAGCCAGTTTAATTGCACTGAAATATTTTTAGTGGTGCATGGAAACCCGACTAAGGATTGCGTACAATTTTACTATTAAAAGAGAGAGAATGCAATATTCCTAATAATGAAACATCGGAAAAAGGAATATAAATAGCAATATAAAGCACTATTAACAGATACATTATTTAAGATGGATGCATTTAAAATGAATACCATTAAACAGCCAGGCTTGGATGATACGTGGGTAACATCAAAAATATCTGGAATCTATTAAGCCAATGTTTGGTAGTCAAAAATTGGTTTTATTGCTGATTTTCTTGAAATACTCATTAATGTATTATATACGAGGTGCATTCAAGTTATAACACCTCCGATTTTTTTTCTCACAAACTAATTACACAAAAATCGTAAAACTTGTGTTACTTCTCGACGTAATCTCTCTGCAGCCGCTCCGAACGCTTCTTTAGGAGTCTTCTTTGACCACTGGAAAGTCGCTGATGCAATAGCGGCACGATTAGTGAGTTTGCGACCTCCGACAGTGCCTTTCATCGATGGAAACAAAAGTCGCTAGGAACAAGGTCAGATGAGTAGGGAGCATGTGAAAACACTTCAAAGTTGTTAACATTCGTGGCACCCATCTGGAGGTCACTTTATGCATTTTTAAATCTTCATGCAGGATTGTGTGCACGGATCTCACGGAAATGACAACTTTGGAGACGATGTGTTTCACACTCATTGGGCGATCCTTCAAAATAAGTTTCTCCATTTGCTTGATCATGTCGTCAGACCGGCTGGTTCGAGGCCGAGATTGTCTTGGTTTGTTGTCACAGGACGTTCTGCTTTCTTTGAACTGTCACACTCACAAACGCACAATAGACACATTCATAACAGCATCACATATCTGTCTCACTCAACTGGAGATGAATTTCAATCGGTGTCACACTACGCAAACAGAGAAAACGAATGATTACACGCTGTTCTTGTAATAAAAACGTTGCCATTTTAAGAATCAAAAACAGTCCTACATGCCGTGCAGTGCTGCCCTCTTTGTCACGCATTCACAAAGAATGCGCGTGTATTTTGAAACAAAACCCATGTTTTTGTCTGTTCCCAGTTCTGGGAAAAAAATTCGGATGTGTTATAACTTGAATGAACCTCCTGAAACTAATTATCAAAGCATAAATCCCATTTTTATTATAACTTCAGAAACAAGATTATCGGAATTTTTCACGCTATCTTTGGGAGTTTCAAACCGTGTCCCATACATTTTATCTTGCCACAGAGGAAATAAAAATTATCAAGTCAGGACTACAAGGGACGTTTTCTCCAACAAGGAATGTGATCACAATGCGTTCTTCTACGCTCCGCAGTATCTTATGTTCGCTCATCACTCTAGCAACTCTTAAGCAGAACTGAACAGGTTCTAACCCGAGCAGGAGGGAGGGTGGAGGTTGTGGCTCTACTTGTACATTTTACGCATATAGGTTTTAAGTGGCAGACATTTTTGCTATGCCTATATTTTTGGCATCTCGCTCATTAGGCGATTTGTCTTTTGCGTTTATATGGTCCAAATTTAATTTTACACTTCACATAGTAAATGTCTGTATTATTGGCTGCTGGTTTCAATTCAACAAAGAACATTGGAAGTGGTAATTTTGTTTTATACTCTTTGATACTTCAAATATTTGTAACAATGTGACCTAATTTCTTTATTTCCGCTTTGATTTCTTGAGCGCTGATGGAGTAGTGCATATTTTTTAATACTAACTTGTAAGTTCGTTCTTCTTTTAATTTATAAGCATGAAATTCAGTCTGCTTTTCCAGCGAGAGCTTTAATTTATTGCTGTTTTGTTACTTGGTTTAGAAGTTTGATAAGGGGTACAGTACTTATAACTCCAGTTATAAAAATTGGAGGAGTTCAGGAGACTCTACAGAATTTGTATTTGGTTGATTGTCATCATGACCCTTTTCTTCTAGAGATAAGTAACGATTAGAAGTGGAAGGTGGGTTTAACCAATATTCATTGTCTTTCGAATGTTTAGTTTGAAGATTTCTACATCGTATATGTAACTTTGGTTCAGGGGCTGACTTCTTATGGAAATAAAAACATAGAGGTTTGAGGATGTGTTGGGGTTGTTGTTAGGGTTGGGGGTATAATATATTTTATTTTGGCTGTAGAAAGAAATTACCTGGCTTTGATGTAGGTAATGCTTCTGAATTTACCTAGTTGTGAGTGTGGGATTCCTTCAATTTTTTGTAATTGAAATTTTGCTACCGTTATAATTTTTCCTTTCATGACTTAAAAATTTAAAGTATTTAACTGCAAGTTTTTTACGAAAATTTATTTTAACTAGTAGTTCAAACAAATTTGTATTTTTTATTCGTTACCATTTTTATTTAATATATTGGTAGTTTAAACAATGTTTATTACTTTTACCTAAGGGATTGTCATTTATGTAACCGTTTAAAGCACCGATTGATCAGATTTAGCCTTATGTAGATATATAATAATAAAAATACAAAATGTTATAGAGATATCATTTAGGATAAATGTAATAACAATTCTCAATACTACTATTTTTGGTGTGATCCTCGTACCTCATAAAATTTGAAAACTCCTGCTGACAGCCTGCGAAGTTAAGTGCCGGGTATTTTCTGCGGCTCGACTCACGTCAGGAAACCGCAACTTGGCTAATACTTTTCTCGTTTCGCAATTATTGCTCTCGCGGAATGTCATAAATAAATGGCGCCTTCTACGGGTCGTGATTACGAGGGTGGTCATTAATTAACAATCAGTCGGATTTCGTGTTCGGAGCGGCCGGCTAGTAGTTAGCTTTGGACTAACTATGGCCGTAACTGCGGCTCATAAATTGATTAACTATACTTTTGGGAAGCGCTTCTCTTCGCCTGAAGCTGGAATACTCCTGGGAATGTCAATATTAATCACGACCTACGCAGGCGCATCCCGCAATTCTAAAAGCCTAGGTACGCCTATTTGTTCCATTGTTTGCTACGTACTAAAGGATAGCACATACTCATCAAACAATCAAAGCTGTACTGGCTTGGTGCCTGATCAAAAAGGGTTCGTTGATCGACAGTTATATTCAAGTGTTAAATGGGACCTTGTCGAAATACTCCTAGAATGTTGTCGCATTTTGTGCACTTGAAATATTCACGGTTTATTTTGCAAGATGTATTCATGGTCAAAGGTGTATGAAGCGCTGACTGTAATTGGATTTCTGAAGTATCGCGTTCATAAACGGAGTTGAGCGGGGTCGAATTGAAATGCACCACCGGAAATAAAACTCGTTAAGACAATTGCAAGTTGGTTGGTGGTGGTGCCGCGTGATCAATCTCGCGGTACTGTTCCCGGGGGCGAGGCCGCTTCATCACCTCGCGTTTAGCGTTTGGGGTGTGACGGCACGCGCAAGAAAGCTGGCGGCGGCCCTGCCGGTGAGCCGTGCATCTTCCGTCGCCGCCAGCCAAAATGCTACATCTCAGCGAGGCAACATGACATATTAGTTATATTAGCCTCAGGTGGCCGCCGCCGCTCGGGGCCCGAGCTAATCCGCTAAAAGTAGATTTCCTGTTTGGATAGTTGCTTCGTCTCTTGTAATCCGGTAAACAGAGGTCGGTGATGGACGCCTGCAACAAAAACTGTCTCGGGTGTGTAATTAGGGGCAGCAGGCGGACTGGGGCAATCCAGTCGAATGATGATCGCTGCCGAGCCTCGCGCCACCTGGTGACTAACGGCGCCGCCGCCACGTCTCGGATGCACTGGCCGGCCACGGCCACGCGGTCGTCACCGCATCGCTGACGGGTGTCGAAACCACACCGCTTCTCTACAGCTTAATTGCTGATTATCGCTTAATTAAAATGGAACGTAAACGAAATTGATGTTTGTTATTACCAAGGCGTGCGATTCAATTAGTTGGTACTCATTGCCGAATGCAATTAATAATATAGTGATTAGGGTAGGCCGGTCAGGGTTTAAATACTCCCGTGTTTTAGTTTAGGTGCGAATTGAGATTTACGAAGAGAGTTTTGAAATCAACAAATTAACTTTCTTTTACATTTACAATACTGAGTTCGGTCCGTGCATTGAAATGCACATAGTGGACATGTGGGAGACAATTTCACCCGCGATATCGCCGCGGCTGAGCCGCAGCCTTAAGGTCAAGCGTACTTATTTATTTTATCAATTTAATATCCAATCACGTATGTACATTTACAAATTTTCAAAATCAATAAAACTTGAAACAAAATTAGTCAATTTAACCTAATTTAAATATTAAAAATATTAATATCGTTATTGAAATCAGAACTGGAAATGCAACATTCTAGTAGCGGCACATTTATTAACAATAATGAGTATCTACATTATTCCCAAATAATGCAAGGTTTCAATACTTCTGGGACGTTATTCCAACCGACAATTCTTATGCAAGAAATGCAGCTTCAAAACAATCGAGTCTTTTCCCCCCAACAAACAAAATTACATCATATCATGGAGTGTCTTTCAACAAATATGCCAAATTATATATTCGACAATTATATTCACAACCACATTATTATAAACAAAACTTATCGCAGAATGTAACAGTAGCAAGGTGCATTATAAACCTGACGGTGATGTGGTAACCTGTACTGATAATGAGGATGTAGTAGACTGTTAAGCTGTTAAAAATAAGCTTAAAAGAATAATTGATTGAAATCAAAATATTCTATTACAATCACCAATAGATTCCAACCACTCATGAAATAGAAAGATGAGGATGCATCAAAAACAAAACAACACTAAAGAAAAAGTAGCGCCATTCATCTTACATTTTGTAGAAATTCAACTGATATAATTAGTAGTTAAAAAAATGATTATTATTACCAGATATTGAGTGGTAAAAAGGTCAAACTTCAAACAAATACGGTAGAGAACTATAAAAAGTCAAAAAGTATTAGATGATAACAAAGTAATTAGACACACGTACAATCTAAATGTTGATAAAAACTACAAAGTAATATTGCGTAATCTAGACCATACCACAAATCATCAAGAAATCAAAGTGACACTGGAAGAAAAAGGACATCAAGTAGCAGGTATTGGTGCCTTAGTGAAAAATAACAATGGTAACTCTAAAAATCTCTTCTAAGTATGAAAGAAAATAACCAAGAGATATATAAAATTAATAGAATATTAAATGCGGTTGTCCAGTTTGAAGAGCCACACAAAAAAGAGAAATTCTTCAATGCAAACGATGCCAGTAGTATGAGTATACGAAAAATCAATGCACCAAATCGTACAGATGCGTTAAATGTGTTGAAAGCTACGATTGTTCAAAACTTGTTCAAAAACTCGCGATGACGGCACTCCTCCTAAATGCGTACTATATGTCACGGGTTCACCTAGCACACTACAAGGGTTGTACAGTATACCAAGAAATTTAAGCAAGAAAATTTCATAGACGAATGGCACGGTAATTAGAATGAGACACAACCACAAAGAAATCTACAACAAACTATGCCAATAAGCAATAGAAATACAAAACTTAGCAATAGTATTGGTAGTCCAGTCTACGCCCAAGTTGCCACAGCAAATATCTCTGCACTCAACGTTGCACCTGAAACGATTAGTGAAATTACTTCCAAAAACTCCAAAACTCATCAACCAGTTGACTGATGAAATCAAAATACTCAGAGAAGAACTACAAGTTGCTCTTTTAAATAAACATGACCCAATTACATAAAATAGCACTGTAGAATGTCAATTGGTTATCCCAACAGAAACAACAGAAATGTTTTAAACATACAATAAAATTGACATCTTACTAATGCCAGAAACCCACTTTCCAAAATCACACTTTAAGATAAATAATTATAATTTATATTACACTAATCATCCCGAAGCTGAAGCAACTGCTAGAGATGGAACAGCCATATTAATTAAGGATCACATAAAACACCAGGAAATTTCTAAATTCGACGAAAACTACATACAAACTACTAACGCATCAATTGGGGACCGGAGTGGAACACTTATAGTACCTGCAGTTTACTGCCCTCCAGACTACAGAACAAATAAGGAATGAGTCGCTTTAGCATGCTGGGCAAGAGATTCCTAGCGGGAGGGGATTATAACGCTAAAAATACTAGATGTGGTAGCGAACTCACTGCACCTGAGAGAGGAAAAGTTTTATCTGAAGTAATGGGTAAAAAACAAATTAGTTACTTATCTACATACTCATCCACATATTGGCCTACAGATTCACACAAACATACCCGATTTGCTTGACTTTTTACCACGAAAGGAATATCTGGCAAACTATTTGACAATAGAATTAAGTTATAACTTGTATTCAGATCATACGCCCGTAATAGTCACTATAAGTAAAAAAATTCTGACGAAATCTAGAAATGAAATGTTATCTACCAAGAGTACATACTAGAACAAATACAGATAACAAATTGATAAAATAAATCTAAGGATCCTACTGCAAACCAAGGAAGATATTGAAAAAGCTGCCAGTGAAACAACTCTATAATTCAGCAATCGGCATGGGAGGCAACCCAAAAAATAATAATTCGAAAACAAGCTCAGAATTGTCCAAAACTAGTCAAACAAAAAATTGAGGAAGAAAGAAGGCTCAGGAAAATATGGCAACGCAGTCGATATCCGTCGGATAAATAACGATATGAGGAAACAAGCTGGAAACTAAAACAACTTTTTCAAAAAATTAAAAATGAATTCTTTAACGCTCATCTAGAAAACCTTTCTGCTACAGAAGACACCGAATAATCGTTGTAGAAAGTCACTAAACGAATAAACGACACTGCAAAACCGTTCCTCCAATACGAAAGGAAGATAGAGCATGGGCTCGAACAGATATCAAAAAAGCAAATATATTTACACAACACTTGGAAAATGTCTTCACGCCAATGCCAACACAATCTCCAGCTGAAGCAGTAAATCAAATAGAGAATTATCTCAAAGCACCATACCAGCTGTCGCCGCTACCAGATTTATTCACTCTAGTAAAAGTAAAAACCCTAATACAAAACAGCATAAACTCTAAGAAAGCTACAGGATACGATCAAATTACGAGTCAACTCCTAAAAGAACTGCCACGTAGAGGAATAGTCTTATTAACAACTATATTTAAGAGTGGGACATTTTCCTGCCCATCGGAAAACAGCTGAAGTAATTCTTATACTCAAACCAGGAAAACAACCAAATTCAGTGACATTGTACAGACCAGTCAGGCTGCTTCCCATTCTAAGCAAACTATTGGAAAAGTTGTTACATAAGCGATTAATGCAAGTCATAACAGAAAACTAACTGATACCGGAGCACCAGTTTGGCTTGAGAAGGCTGCATGGTACCGCCGAGCAGATACACAGAATTGTTGTCATTGAGCAAACTTTTGAACTAAAACTCTATTGGTCCGGTGCGTTTCTTGATGAAAGTCAGTCACTTGACAAAGTTTGGCATAAAGGACTGTTTTTTAAACGTAAATCGATATTGCCCCATGCGTTATTTAAAATCATAAAATCGTACTTAGAAGAAAGAAACTTTAGAGTTAGATATGACCAAGAATTAACACAATTATGCCCCATTTGAGCAGGAGTACCGCAAAGGAGCGTCTTGGGACCTACACTATACGTTCTCCATACAGTTGACCTTCCAGCAGCATTTAACACTGCTTTTACGATTCTAGGCATTCTTTCGGTATATTTTTTAATTTCTCGAGTATTAAATCTCTCCAGACTAAAACAAACCCACCTCCGTACTTGACAGTCGGAACAAAACAGTCCTGGATCATCTTTTTAGTCTTAGATCAATGCACGAAGAATATCAGTTTCTGACTGAAAATTTCAGATTTGGATTAGTCGGCCCATAATACGTTTTTCCACTATTTAATTATTCAGAAATGATGCTTTTGCGTCCACTGAAGTCATTTAGCCTTATTACCACGCCGTAACAACGGTTTTTTGGTTGCAATACGATCATAAAGATTACCCTCTTGAAGAAGCCACTGTATTGCGCTGGCTGATATTATTTTATCACGTCCCTGGTTAAACTGCACAGCAATATTTGGGTCAGTTAATCTTTTATTTCACTTACTCATTAGTCTGACGAACTGATCCTTTGTATCGGATGCTACTCATGATGGCTCAGGGCGATGGAGATCTCTAAGACTTGGTGTGTCTCTTAGTATTGTAATGTAAAATTCACAATATTTGAATCTCAAACCCTTAATTTTTTTGCGATGCTACACATTGATAGTTTTTTTAATGTAAAATAAGAATTGCTGGATGAGTTTGTATTATTATTAAGAAGTACAGGGTCTGATGATGAACCGGCGAGCTCGAAAGTTTTTTTAATGTAAATAAACATTTAAAACAAGGAATAGGGATAGAAAATAAGATTCTAAATGTTGAGTGACAGTTCAAGGACGTTAAGTATTATGTTTTTTATTCTAGCTTTGACTCAACAAATGCGTATTAAAAAAATCCACAGGTGACTAATTATTTTCATTCAAAATAATGTTGTGTAGGGACTATAGTTATTCACTGTATAACTGAATTTTAGTAAGATGTCCATACTTCCATGAGCGGTACTGTAGATCTGTGTAAGCTTCCTGACGCTTAGGTAGTATTGCTATAAGAATTTTTTCAGAAACTATGATGGCTCTGGCGATAGCCGATCTTGTTGTTTTTTGTTGGGTGTACTATCAGCAATTCTTTTTGACAGCCGTTTGATCTCTATCTTTGGTAGCACTGGAGCCTCATGGACTCATTATACTTCTCTAATTCTCTTTACAGCCCTTTTTCCAGTATTCTTGTTCCTTGTACCAGTTTGTTCAAGTCTCTTACTGGATAGTTGCTGTCTTCTTCTGGATCCACTATTGGTTTTTCATAAATAATTTGCCTCCTGTGAAATAAATCCTCACACTATTATAATATATGTATGCCTATTTTTGATTTCCTAATACATTATTTGCAACTCAAGTGTCTATTGTACAGTCCTATTTTGTTGGGGTGTACTCTGAGAAAACAATGTTCTGTGAGGAGGTATGTAATAGTTTGTAATTGATTCCTGTTTTGTACTAACAGTTCTACAGTTCGTTTTTCTATGTCGTTTTTTCCGGTATATATCGCTCTTGGCGTCGTATTGTACCTTTAACTAGTTTCGGATCTATATATAGAGTTGGCCATCCTTATTCTGTCTCATTAGCTTTCTTGTTTCTTGCAATTCCACGGTGCCCTGGTACCCATAAGAGAGTTAATTTGTGGTTTGTCAAAGCATTGAGTTTTTCACGACATTCTCATACCCTCCAAGGATTTATTGTGCCTACTAACATGCAACTTAAATTCCACATGCATCCATGAATTTTGTTGATCTTATGGTTTATTGTTACAATAATTTGCCCTTTGCCGATTTATCTATTTTGTTTTTTAAATCCTGTTACTAAGGCACTAATTTTTATGTAAATGCACATTTTTCTTGTGTCAGTATTAAAGCGATCTGTTAATTTTTGCAAATTGGCCAAGTTTTGTTTGTATAAACTCAAACATTTTCAATTGAAATTGTTATAAACTAAGTTATGCTTACATTTTGACAATACATTATGATACATTTTGACAATCTTTGGGACATTTAAATTTGGGTTTTCCTATTTTCTACTTTACATGACATAAATAATTCTATCCCAGATTGGAATGGTCTCTACTAAGATGACATCAATCTCTAAACTTCCACATTCTGTAAATTTGAACCAATTTACAAAATAATGACTGTGCAACAGAAAGAATTTGGTGTTGTCGAGAAGGTGAGGAGTTTATCGGTTATTACCGTATAACGTGCATTATAAAATAGAAACTTCAGATTACCCGAACGTTCTGCGATAGTGTCTCTAATTCAAAATTAATGTTCTGGAAATAAACGTAAGAGAACCGGAAGAACAAGCGGTTCTAACGACACAGTGGAGGTAGTTAGGGAAAGTTTCGTACATAGTCCACAACACTCTACTTGGAGAGCAAGTCGTATGCTTGATATTCCGCAGCAAACTATTCGAAAGGTTTTACGACAGCAATTGCAATTTCAACAGTACCGTTTATAATTAATACAAAGTTTACAGCCTGACAATCATGTAAAACAAATAATTAATTTTGTTCAACGACGAGACAACATCCTATATAACTAGAAAGATAAACCGCCACGATCTTCGCATACAGCACAGAGAGAACCTTCATACCGTTATGGAATATGAAAGAACTTTGCTTCAACGAAAGGACTGTGACGTATACAACGCACCTAGATATGTTGCAGTTATGGTTGTTTCCGCAGCTGACAGTAGATTTCAACAAGATGCACCTCCACCTCATTGATATGGTGAGGTACATCTATATGAAAACTTTTTTCACCGCTGGATTGGACGATGTCTTAAAAAAAATTCTATTATTGGCTGCCGATCTTACGGTTTGCGATTTTTATCTTTGAGATACATCAAATATCTAGTTTGGATTCTACTAATGCTAACAACATTAAATAAAATTCTAGATCGCATTACCGTTGCTGTAAGGAGCATCAGTGAGGACACACTATAGCGCGTGTGGACCAAACTGAATTGCCGTTTAGATATATGTCGTGTAATGGTATAAATAATAACTTGGACGTTTTCTCTTACTTTTCATGTATCACTTAATATTGTGTCTGTAATTTTTTGTAAAGTATATCTTTTTAAAACCCGATGATCCTTTGGTAGTAACCCTATATTGCATGGAAAAATGCACCTCTTTGTGAACAAAATGAAACTGATGATACAACTGAATATATAATATAATTTGGAAGTGGTTACCAGTTAGATTGGCTCCAGATCTGCAAAGATAGATCTACCACACGTAATTAAAGAAAGCAACCTTTATAATATAAGGGGCAGATTCTGAAAGTGGCGGACGGTCAGAACAATGGAGATTATAAGAAGAATAAATAATGAAATGCAAGACACTAAATGCTATAGCCAACGGCACCAAAAATTAGACTATAATTTATTTGAAGACTATTTTTTAAAATAGTTAAAATAGCAGTATTTTAAGCTACATGTACTGTACAATGAACACCAGGAAACATTTTAACGAAAGTTGGAAATGCTAAGAACGATAAGAATGCAAAGAGTACCTTAAAATATATGCGACGAGTGCATAGGAAAACGCAAGATTATTTAATTGTTTTTAATAATATTAGCTACAATACCAAATAGGCGCAGTGGATTATAGTACCAATTACACTAACTCTGTCTCTGCAAAAATATGTCAAACTTTTATATTTATATAAAACCTCCTCCTACTTCTTCTCTAATCTTCTTGCGCCAAATTTTGAGCATGGAGTTCCTTCAATTTCTTCCACATATCTCTATTTTGTGCTACTTTAAATCTACATCAACTCATCTTGCTACTGGTCTTCCTCTAGTTCTTTTCCCCAACTGTGGTTTTCATTGTACTATTGTGGCATTCCGTCTGTTGTTTTTTGCTCTTACACCATGACCGTTGAGGTTCTATTTTACTTTTTGACCACGTTTGTGGTCTTGTTTTATTGCAGATCCATTCGTTTCTCTTTTTGTCTCTTATTGTAATCTCTAGCATAGATCGATCTATGGTTCGCTGTGTAACTTACAGTCTTCTTGTTGTTTGTTTTGCGAATGTCCTTTTTGTGCGCCACAGGTCATGACAGGGGGGAAACGTATTAAATAAATGTGTTCTTAGATGTTGGGGGATCTTCTTGTTTCTCAACCTCTTTGTGACTTTTATACCTCGAAACATTAAGAATACTTTAAAAAGTATCGAAAAATGACTTGTAAATAAGTTTTCTAGGAGCATCATTGTCAGATGTGATATTATTGGTAAAAATACTTGTAAAAGATTTCTCTCATGGTGTACTTCGCACTAGCGCTTCTTCAGTAAGTATCACGATAGCAAAGCAAAAAGTATCCTTTTCGTTGCGTAACAGAATATCACCGAGTTTCTCACGACAAAGGGCCTAAAACCATCTGAAATTTTAATTTTGGTATGCGTATCTAAAAAGGGATGTTGGATTTATAAAAGAGTAATGAAACCCATTGACGGGGGCCGTTATGAAAATATATAGCTATAGGATAGTCTCCTCAAAACATTGTCAGTATGATGGTAGTCGGGAACAATCAGATAGAAACCTAGATGTTTGTTGTAAAAAAAGATACAGAAGTCGCTTTTTGTTGTAATGCTTATGAAGAACATTGTCGGTTAAGTTCTTTATAAGACCTAGACCGATTTAGAATCCAATAAAGATTATCTTTTTCAGAAGCAACAAAAGATATGTAATGTTTTCTTTTTATTATGATCAAGTTTAACAGTAATTATTTAATGTTAAGATTATCATTATTTTTTGTGAGTTGCTGTATAGCAAACCTTCTACTTCTATTCTTTTAAAATTATTAAATAACATATTGTAGCTTTTGCTCTTAACTGTCTTTATTTAATTTACTTACAACAATTTAATATTATTTATGTACACTAACACAGGTATATACTACTATAAAATTACGTTACATAATTCTATTTATCTACGACACAATTTATTAAAATTAAAACATTTCGCTTTGCTTACGATGACTTGACTTCCCCTGCCTACTTTGCAGCGTTTTTCTATAGCCCGGGGACCGTTCGCGTACCTTCTGGAATATTCCACCACGTTCTAGTCTTTGTAAGTTTACGAAAACTGCAGGGATCTCAAAGGCCGCTCGATCCTGACAGCACTCTGGCTACTCCGGTATTATCCGCCAACTTCATTAGGTGTCGGTACCTTTATGGCGACGTTCAGAAATTTGTTACAATATGTTTTATTGTACGTAACACGATAGTGATTGATTATAAGCGAAAACTATTCAGAATAAAAATATTAATATCAACATAAGTATGTATACCGCTCTAAGATAGCACAATTTCTAATTTCTTTAGTTGTGAGGCGCTCTCGTAACTTAGGTATTATTGTTATTGTGGCGAAGGTAATGCAGTAAGACATCATTACTGTATCCATATATAGCGTTTGTTTGAAGTCGAACAACAAGCATAATATGGCAAACTCTGGCCAAACTTAATAGGTAGGCGAAGCCTAATGAAATTATAAGTTTGTATATGGGAACCCCTCAAGATTTCAATCAAAGGGGCAAATCTGCAGGCGACGTCTAATAATCTGCTTGGTGCAAGCCACGTGGAATAACATATGCGAAGAATTGCATGCACACCATGATAGACTGTAATTAAAGTAAGTCAATACTAATTTAACCGCGAGTTAATTAGCTCGTTAAGCGAATACGAAACGCGGAATCAAATAATTAGTAGATCGCATGCCTGTCTGAGGAGCTGCGCTTCGCTGCTGTGCCGATGGTTTATTCGAACTGTTTAATAATTATTATACCAAGCTGCTGGGACTAATAGGCTGCAACAGTTGCCAGTCCCGTTAGGCAAACAATAACGAGGCTCGGCACGCAAGATTCAGGTGTAATTGATCGCGGGAGGCGTCCAGAAGTTTTACCGGCAGGGCGAAGCGGCGAGGATGCCAGTTATGCCCACAATTATGGTGCAACCGTCAGACTTTCAAAATGTAAAATTTACCAAGCAATAACGTGCCGGCACCAACGGTACAGCACATGTATAATCCATAAAACTGCAGGATTTGACATCCAAGGCGACTGCATTTTCTTGTCACACACCTTTAAGCTCTTCTATAACGAAAAGATAAATAATTTGAGTGTAATAAAGAAATCTGAAATTTAATCTTCTACATGCTTATATGATAAACATTATTTTAATTTAATATGATATTACATTTTTAAATTCTATTATTACAAAAAAATAATTGTTGTTAAATCATAAGGAGCTCAGATAACTTTTAGACCAGATGAAATTATTTGAAAAGTTCCTTCTAGAGCTTTTCTAGATGCTTTCTGCTTTTGGGCCAACGTAAGTGGTTAAATTTAAAAAATACAAAAACTCAAATATTAAAAAAATGGATTTAATCTCTTCTTCTATTCTGGGGTTTTATAAACTGGGTTCTTAGAGTCCTACGAAGAACTGCCTCCCCCTCCCCCTCCTGTATCCTATGGGGCGGGAGCCCAAAGAGGGATCTTTGCGAGGTGTGGATTACTAACGGGGGTTTTAATTTATATTTCTTGTTTTTCATTCTGCCAGTTTCTCTCTTCTCCCTTCTTTTTTCTACATATGTTAAGGTTCTAAGGCCTAACGCCACAACTCCTCTTAGAGGAACTTCTTTTCCCGCTGCTCATTATGGCACCGACGCTGTTCGTAGCCGCCCAATCTGGAGCAGACACTACTGTTTGCCCGTTTGGTCCGCTGGAGGTATTTTATGTCCTTCCTACCCAGCATATCTCTCTAGAATTCCTCTATCCGCCACCTGGAGATGCGCCATCTAGAGACACAATTACCGCCCGAGAGCAATCCAGGAGTGTCATGAGATTAAAAGAAAATATCTAAAACAAATAAAAAGCTGGGAACCAATTAACGTTAAGGACGCTATATAGAAATACAAAAGGAAAGAATGACAATCCTGAGCATATATGCACCCAACGATGGCAAAGCAGTAACAGGAAAAGACGCCTTTTGTGACAAAATGAATGACCTATTAAACGAACATGGAAAGACAAGAGAGGACCAACATGTGGAACAGATTATTACTTGGTGAAGGCTAAGATAGTGTTTCCATAAGTACACATAAACAATACGCTAAACCAAGAAGAGAATGAAAGGTAAGAGCAGAAGAAATAATCTAAAGAATGTGAAACAGCCAAGCACACATTATTTATATCAAAACAGATTAGACATGAAGTTAGAAAAAAAAATTAGAGATGACAAGTATAGAAATATATGAACATATAGGATTTGAGGGGATAGGGTATGAACCTAGAAAGAACAAGAAAGTAATATATTGGGAAAACGAGGAGATAGAGCAGGAGATAAAATACAATCATATAAGAGATGGTTAAATACAAAGAACGAAGGGGACAGGAAGCACAGAGAACAACAAAGACTAGTAAAAGGTAAGATTAAAAATTCAAAACAGAGTACATGGGAATCAAAATATAGGGAGTTAGAGACATTGTATTTTACTTTCTGAAAAACTGTTTATACATGCCAAAAATGATATGTATGCTACAAACAAGTGCGCTTTGGAAACACTCTTTAATGATTGGGGAAATTGATAATTACTTGTGAGATAGTTTACAAATTATTTTAAATATCTGTTAAACAATCAACAATTGGAGCAGATTGTTTTACCGATTTGTTTGGGTGGACATGGAATAACTCATCGTCTGCTTTCCTAGCTTCAACACGTGGCTGCTTCAACACGTGGCTGCTTCAACATTGTATCACTACTATTTTCCAGAATGGACAATGAGGTTGAAATGTTCCATATGAATGAAGCTGTTAACTACTGGAAAGAGACGTATGACAACATTTTACCCGTTATTTTACATATTCAGAAGGTATGGGCTGCTATTCAACTAATTTAAAGTCTACCTCCTGTTGACCTTGCTCGAACACTCGCAGTAAAATCAAAGTCTGATGCCTGGGTACAAACAATACAATTCTCTAATATCAATACTTACTTTGATAATCAGATCATGCGTATATGAGTAGCACTTCGTTTAGGTTGTGAAATTTATAAGAAACATCAATGTCATCAAAAGCTGAATCAGATAATTTATAGGACTCTAACTTCCATTCATCTTGCTTCATCTTTTGAACCGACGGGCTTTAACAGAGACGATGGAAAAGCGACCTGATGGGATCACTCTTGTCTCTTGGATCAAAAGTCAAAAACTAGTTTGGGATATAATCTGTGTAGACACAATCGCGGATTCAAAGCAGTCGGATCTGCAGTCGAGCTGGCTAGTTTGCGGAAGCTAGAAAAGGACAGTCAAATAAAAACTGCAGTTTTTTTTCTGGGACTGGCTTTGAAATGAAAAACGAAATTGTTTATCTATATTATAGGCTCTAAATTCATCAAAGAATCCGGACACCCTCGTGCTAAACATTATCTACACCAAAGACTTTCTCTGGCCATTTAATGTGGAAATAGTGCAATCGTCCTTGAAACCCTTCCTAACTCTATTTCCATTGAGGAAATATATAATTTATAATTTTATTGTTGTGCTAATTTCTCTCTGTTTAAGAAAAAAACTTTCATGTTGTTTAAATAAATGTTTAGTATATTCGAAAAAAAAGTTACGGAGCACCTGCCTTAGTTACGATACTATTTCCTTTTTCCGTTTGTCATTGCCTGAAGTATGACTTATAGAACCATTAGTAATTGTCATTCATAAACTTATTAAGAATGTCATTATGAAACAAGACAGTTGGAATTTTGAGGAATGAAATTGTATGACTACTTCTAATTCAAAATATTTTTGGTCTACACCAGTATGTTTCTTAGAACTTAAATAATCATTTGTCTGATTATATAATTTTATCGTTTTTTAAGCTTTTGATGGAACATTGACTTTCATTTATACATAACTATGCAGTCAGAATGTTTATTGAATTCTAACTTTCTGGAAATATATGGTTGATTACTTCCAGTTTCTTCTTAACTTTTAGTTGCCTTTTTGTTCATTTGCTCTCTATAAAGAGTTTTATAGGTATTTTGCCATTTGTTATTATTTGATTTAACAGGGATGTTATCTTTAAGAATTCTCACAGTTCATTCTCTATATTGGCGAGTTCTTGCTCAACTTTAAATGATATTTTATTTACATATCATAGATTATTACCAACTGAACTAGTTTCTGTTATTAAAGGCGGAGCTTTACATGGAACTTAATGCAAATGAAGATATTTTTTATTTAGAAAATAATATTAATTAGAAATAAGTAAGAAGTATTTCAATCTATTATTTACATACATCAAAGAAATTAGATGAAGAAATATATAGGGTATTGAAAAACTTGCTTCATTTGGTTAATAGGATAAAGGAAGAAGGGTATATCAAATAGATAAAAGCAATTTATAGATGAGGCAAAAAACTTTGATTAAATCAGATTGAAATAAACTTACAAATACAAAAACTAGAAACTGAATTTAATTCAAGTTTAAAATGATACTGATTGAAAACCATACCATGAATTACAGAATGGTACTAAAGTAGTCAGTCTAGTGCTCTCCATAAAGTTTTGAGAAACTCAAACATTGATAGTTAAACTTTGAGAAACTTTTTAATCATTAGAATATACTATAATTACCAAATTATGATAATATAGTTACAGAAACAGAGTTGGGTTACGTTAGTCCGGATTTGGACTTCCCGAGAAAAGCATTCGGCGAACTTCGAGGAAAATTGAGCTTCAGCTGAAACTCCTGAAATTTATCCTATTTCCAGTTGTTGGTAATTGTCCATAACAGGCAGAGGCACCAGGGGCTACATTCAGGAGAGAATAGTGGCAGAACGGTAAGCGCGCCGCTATCCCAGATCGGGTTTCGGTGCGATTTTGGGAATTAACAAAACAGCGAGGACGTCCAGGCCGTATGCAAATCCGCGGACAGGAGACACGCTTTTGGTGTGTTCGGGTAAGAAAGGGACCCGACCTAAAAATCCCGCTCCGCAATCGTGTCGGAAATTAATAATTTGGTGGGTTTGTTACAAAGAGCTTTTTCTGCTTTCAGCTACAGGGCTCCTCGACACTCAATTATATGGGCAACTGCCGAAAAAGATTTTCTGTCACCGGCGCAGTTCCTCGCACCGCCACACTGACAATTTCCGCAGAGAATATGTTTGACATGCAATGCCGTTTCATGCCTCATGCAGAGTAGATGGGGTCCGCGCCCGGAGCCATATCTACGGGAGAAGTTTGCGGCGGGGTGTTTCTATTAGAAGCCCATCCGTGCGGCAGTCAGGTCACGTCAAGGGATGATCGGCCTCTACCCGTTCCGTCTTATACAAATATGTGTAATATAATGTTTAGGTATTTGGCCAAACGCTTACTGTTCTAATTAAATCATTCTCCTTCTACTAGAAAGTTTATTATAAACCATATGGATACCTAAATACATTCGGGTTTCGCCTCTTTCTGTCCTAGCTTCGTTATCCGGCTTTTCTCATACCAAAATTACACCAATTTCACCATTTCCCTTTTTTACGTGAATCATTGTTATCGTGTTACTACTGTGCAGTGTGTCACGCTAGTTTACGATTTATCATAGGGGTGGAAAATAAATTTGTTACTCACGAAGGAATAAAAGCCAGTAATTTTCAGATCAGCAAAAATGTTTAGTTTTTTTGTAGATATACATAAAAAGTTGTATTTTATGTCAGTACTCGTAGGTAATACTTTAAGAAATCAGCAATTAGATCAATCAGTAGAACTGAAAAATATTTAAAAACTCCTATTCAATTTTCTAAACTTTAAGATCATTATCACTATGGTAATCTAAATTTTTTTTATTTATTTATTTTCTAACGTGTTTTATTTAAATCATCTAATCTGAATACATATATAATCTTGTATAGATATCTAGAAATATAGAGGTTTTTCCGTTTTTACTTTTTTCCACCACCAATTTTTCTAATGTTTTTTGTACTAATCAATTTACTATCAGCAAATCAATAACAAATGTATGAGTGCTGATGTTTGTGCGAAAGCATTTTTTGTGTTAGTACAAGTTACTGCAAAAGAATTATCGGGTCTTAAAAAGATATCACAAAGTATCACGGATATAATGTTAACGGATACATGAAGAGGAAGGGAAAAAGTCCAATTTTTTATTCATACCATCAAATGTTCGACGTGAGCTGCTTCGGTCACACGACACACGTCTAAATGGTAGTCCAGTTCGGCCTACAAACGCTGTGTGCGTCCCCATTAATGCTTCTAACAACAGCAGTAATGCGGTCTCTAATGTTATCGACGTTGGTGGCAAGTAAATTAGATCTTTAATGTAACCTCAAAAAATAAAAATCACAAGCAGAGGGGGAGGCAGCCGAATAATACCAAATCCTCTCCAAATAGCAAAAACGAAGTTCTCCATTTAAATAGTTACGCACTTCACCATACCAATGAGACGGAGTCCCAGATTTTCGCAATATGAAACTTTTGAAATTCTCTGTCAGTTGTGGAAAAAGCCATAACTGCAAGTTATATAGTTATGTTATGCCCATCCCAGTCTTTTCACTGAAGGAAAAGGTCCATACAGGATGCACCAAAAAAATTAAGTTTTGGCAAATCACTTTCATGTACAACAACGGTGTGAAGATTTTCCGTGCCCCATATCCAAAAATTGTGACGGTTCACCATTGCAATTGCATGAAATGTCGCTTGGTCGCTGAATATTAGATAGTTAGCAAATTTATCGTCCTACATCGCTTCATTCACTACCATACAAGAATAGTTTTGTGATATATAGTCATTAAGACGTAAATTTTGTATGATTTGAATCTCAATCGCTGGCGTAAAATTTTCCTTACAGTTTGCTGGAAATATTAAGTTTACGACTTTACCTCTACTGTGTCGCCGGAAACGGCTGGTCTTCTGGTGCTTCTACAGTTTATTTACAGAACTTGTGTTCTTGAATTTGCGATACCATCGCAGAATGCTCAGATGGCTTTCGTACTGCCTTATGAATGCACATTGCACCGTAATAACCGATAATTCCCTCCGATACCAACACTTTCTGATGCACTGTCGTCATTTTGCAAATTGGCCCCGTGCTGCCATCTGGACGCTTAAAATTTTGATCTTTTTCCTATTTTTCATGTGTTACTTAATATTCTATCCAAAATACATTGTGAAATATATGTTTCCAAACCCAATGACTCTTTTATAGTAACCTTGTATTTTAAAGGTTTGAAATTATATTATTGCAAATTTATATTTCTACATATTTGATCAACAACTTGTTTTTCGGTATATATAACTTTTTCAAGTAAATGGAAGTGACTTCATGATTGCCAAAATAACTATTTAGATCCTATTCCCATTTTTGCAGTCAAAAATATTTTGAATTTTGGGAATAAGTGTAAATCTAATGGAGTCAGAAGGTATACCTTTCCTTCAGATTGAATAAACTTTTTGGAAACAATCTACCGTGTCGAACAGAATTGAGCGAATTTTAATTTCTGGTGTGTAATGTGGAATTTTTTAAAAATTGGGTGGATCCACTTCCAACCAATCATGCTTTAATGCGTTTCTGGTCTGAATAGAGCAAAGGTGATACCTGATTTTTTTAAATACAATTTACTATGTAACATAAAAACTTTTCAATTTTAGGCAGTTTGTTAAAACAAAATCTTTGGTGTGGTGGTCGTGTTTTAACACAGTAAACGTTACTTCTTAGGAATATGGGGTCACATTTAAATTCCAAAGCCCAAAAACTCATGGTGGAAAATATAACCTTCGGAACAAATAAAAATATTTGATAGCCACCGGAAATTTATTTTTATCCCCAATTAAAAGCACGTAAAACTGTTTAAATTCAACTCACAAACATACTGCTACACAAATCTATTTGGTACAGTCAATTTATGTGGAAAGGTAGTCAATCCAACTAGATAAATATATTTGATTCAAGAAACTCTTGAATTGCTCCTTGTAACAAGATTTATTTAAACTTTATTTTGTTTTGAAATTATTGTTACTTTTTTATATACCATGTTTGTTCTATAAAAATTTATTTTTGTTCGAAATATTAATAAAGGTAAGCACAGGGTGGACCAAAAGTGTGGAAATGATCTAAAAATATAATTGGTCATTTTTATACTTTTTAGATAGTAAAAGTAATTATTCAAATAATTGTTTTACGCAAAAATTTCCATTTTTTAAGTGGCAAGGAGCATCTCAGTTAATGCAAACTCAGAAATGTGTTGTTATGGATTATTATATATAATACAATATTGTTCTCTGTTATTAGCATCGTTTTTATTTGCCTCTTATATTATCCCAAAAAATGGATAAAACATACAACCCGTAGAAAAAGGTGTCAAGGAAAACCCAAACCTTTTAGAATTGGTTTGATCGTGATTGCAGGCACATTCCATTATTTAATGACCTATACATTCACATGGTTTTGAGTAACATTTTGAAGAAATTGAAACATGGTTTAAATTTCTTTAAGATGTATTCTCAGAATAGGTCACAAATGTAATTATAACATAATGGAACATCAGAGGTTACAGGAGAACTAGTAATTTACTAATTGTGAGGTAATGGAAATTTAAATTTCGTTTCTAGATTGAAATGTGCCTGAATTTTTATTTTAATAAGAATTTGTACTTAAACAACATGTAGCAGTTGCAAAATAACATTTTAGCTAAAATGGAAGTACACGTTGTTTTTTAGCGGAATGATATATTTAATAATACAGATTATAGCTGATATAACCGATTTCTAAATTAAGATTTAATGTACATAGAGTACTTAGAAAGTTTTGTAATTTATTTTTATGGTATTTCAAAATACTTTTCAACACAGCATTTACACTTACCACCAACTCTTTCATGTTTGCTTAAGAATCTGGGCACACTTATTACCCTGAGCTATTGGAAGGTACTCGTCTTTGAAAAACTTTATATTAGGCTTTAGGTGGCTTGTCATAAAAGTAAAATAAGATTCGTCACTTGGTACACTGTTGTTGACTGAGCGAGATGTTCCATTTTCCAACTCATTCAGCATTTTGTAGAATCACGAGATGCATCTTGTCATATGCTTGTTTCTTTTTTACCTAGAGGTATTCGTGCACCATGTTATAAATTCTTAGTGTAGAAATGAGTCAAACATTTTTCTATCGCGTAATAGGTTATATGCCTAACAGATTGGAGACTTTTTCTAACATTAGTCATGTTCTCCTCTGTGACAGACTTCTAAACTGAAGTTTCCTTTTTAAAACTTCAAATACCGCCTGGGTATCTCTCAGTATAAGAGTCATTCCCTGTAAATACTAAACGAAATTTAAACCATGTGCAAGGTTACCCATAAATTATCATTGATAGGTCACCATGAGAGTTAAGAAGTGGTAATTTTTACATGACGGTATCAATAATATATTGTATAAAAACTTAAATATTTAAATACTTCTCATACTGTATATTGGGTACTAGGAATGTTTTTCAATACACCTTTTATTTTTATAATCTTAAATACTTTCCTACACTATACCCTTTCCACTTCTGCATTTTTCTAAACCATTCGCCAAACCACCTCTTTCACATTTTCCCAGAAATCTACATATTTGTAATGACGCTTCATTAGAACTTTTTGAAAAAATTTATTTTGGGCTTTAGACAAAAATGAAATTAGGTTTATCATCTTGTTTACAAGATGTTTCCTTTTAATCTTGTTGCGCATCTCACGTCATTACAAAGAGCGCCGTACCCTGTACTCGTTGGTTATGGTATGGGGAACTCAAAGGTAACAAATACGCTTGTAAGTAGTTGTACGAAATGGTTTGAACCTTCAATACAGGAGTGTTAGAACACTCTTCTATCTGTTGATAGGCTATATATTTGTTATACTTGGCGATAATATGATGGGGGTAGGTACTTTGAACTCTTTAGAACTCCCAATATTATATAAATGTGGTCGTACAATGAGTATAATTTTCTTTAAATACTAATACTTAGATCGCATGGTAGTGCAAAATTGACTGGTATTCTGTTTTTGTTGAAGCAAAAAACACTATATTCTTGTATTTGAACTATGGTTTTAAAATAGTATTAACAATTTTGGATGGTGTAGCAGCCTGAGTGGACATATACTAGATGAAAATAATTGTTAAAAAAAATATTGATATAAATTAGCAAGCGCATCAAATTATAAATAGGTGAGCTTTGGAACACATGCTTTTTGAGTTGATTCTTCCCTTTCCAGACAATTTTCAAGTACTTCAACTTTGCTAATTTAAGAATTAAACTGACGTTTTGAGATGATCTTAGAAAATTGTTGTAAAACTATCTCTTGCAAATATACTGGACTTTCACTTAAAGCTAATTAAAAATAATTCTTGAACAATTGTTTGAAATTTGGCAGAGGCGCTATCTGCAACATGAGTTTTTTTTTAATTTGGCAGCACTTATCAAAAGAAATCTTAAAGAAGTAACTTCGAAATTTTATTTATTTACAATTACAACCACGTCAGATAATTAAATTAAAGCTCTTGGTGTAAATATTAACCTGCAGTGATATTTATTTATATATTATATAGCTACAGGTTCGTTATTTCAAAATGCTCGGTGTAATCAAAAAATGAATTTTTATTGGTGCAAAGTTAAATAAAAAGGTTTATTTAAATGCTGTGTAAAAGTAATTTAATAAGAAACGTACCATTTAATTTGATTCGGTTTATTAGAGAAAACGATACTTTAGCCACTTGCAAAAGAAAAATTATACCCTATTCTTGGTCTAGTGGCGATATAACTTGTGCAGATATTTATTTTATGTTTAGCTTTCATCAATTTTTTGTTGAAAAAGAAAAATATATATAAACTACTCTTCCGCTATTTTGTGTGTGTTATAAGTAACACATCACTCAGAAACATTATTTTTGTATATAAATGGAATTAAATACAACCGAAATGTTGACCAGCATTTAAAATTATATAATACGTGCAACATTAAGCTTTAATAAAAACCGACAAAATTTTTTCTGTCTCATGATAAAACGGCAATCCCGTTTTTCTTCTGATAGATAAGCGTTTGGTACTTTCTCTTGTATTGAGGTATTAAGAGTATATCATGTACTTCTTGAGATTTGCGAATCTGATGAACCTTGTCTGAGCGACTAAGCGAGCTATAGCATTATCATCTAATACAACTGTTTTTGAGTAAAGCCTTTGATATAAGACGAAAACGCTTTTTCTTTGCCAGGAAAAATATGGGATTGAGAGTTTTAATTTTTTTAAGAATTTGTTGGAATATCCGTCATATAGTAAAGATGTGGTAATGGTTTAAGGATCTGTCGGGTTTTTTTATGTGTAATGGATCTGATATCAGGAATTTTGTAAGCGAACAGTTTTGAGTAGGGTAATGGTAAGATTTAGCGTTTGGGTAGTGGTTAATATGGTTTTTTATAGACTATATAATAAAAACTATCGCACAAAGAATTCTTTATTAGAGTGCTTAAAAAGGAAGAGAAAACCTTTTTGTTCTATTTCCATACTAATTTTGATAATGGTGTGAAATTGCTTTAAGTGGGAAAGCATATATTATTTATCATAATAACTAAATAATATTATGTGCAAATAAAAATGTATGCAATTTTCTAGAACTATTTGCTAACATGTCAAAATTGACTTAAGCATAGTTTAGAAGAAAAATCGTTAATAGTCGTCAAACTCGCCTGACTTTCATGGACTACAATTTTTTATCCCTATTTTGTGCAAGACTCATAGGAGTTTGGAGTAGGTGAAGCAGTCTCTTCTAGTAATTCCTTTATGTTTGAGGATTTTTTTATCTAGATGACTCCGGTGTACCGCAGGGAAGCGTACTAGGAACCGTGCTCTACCTATTGTACACGGCAGATACACCTACCACCGACCTTACAATCTCGACTACATTTGCAGATGATACTACAATTCTTTCCAACTCACGAAAATCCTGTTATTGTATCAAGAAACTTACAAATCTCTCTCAACCAAGTGCAAGACTGGCTTCGGCTTCGGCGTATAAAAGCAAACGGAAATAAGTCCACCCAAGCCACCTTCACACTCAGAAGAGGAACATGTCGATCAGTTACCCTTAATAATACACCACTTCCGCAAGCAGAAAACGTCCGACACCTTGGTACTACTCTACAAAAGTATACTAAAGCCTATCTGGACGTATGGGCTGTACTGGGGGAACCTGAGACAATCGTTCACAGGAATTACTCGAATTTAAAAAAATTGTCAGGAAGGATGCAAAGAACAAAGCAGGAATAAAGCAGTGGTACAAATAATTTAGATAAGACCAAAAAACTGTTGAAATTGATCCATGTTTTGAAAAACTAGCAAGCAGCAGAACATCGACAGCCCGAGAACTAGAAAATGAACACAACTAGAGTATGTCATATTTTAAAGAAAACGTGTTCCATGGCTGCTGTTGCGAGAGGAAATTGACATGCTAATGACATGTTTGACTGCTAATAGGAAACCAGATTTTCTTAAAAACGTAGATCTACGGTTAGGATCCGAAAGCAAAAATGAATTGTAGCAATGAAAGTATTAAGAACTCACGGCAAAATTGTTTCCTGGAAAACCACGTACTTATATAAAGAAAAAGTATTCAACTTCAACTACAATCATTCAAAATAACCGGCATAATAATGCAATGATTAAAATATGATTTAAATATTTTTATAGGCACATATATGCATCACACTGTGTAGAAACGCCCCTTAGCCTATGATGTCGCAAGTTTATTATATAACCCCAAAATTGGCAGATCGTAAAATGGTTGTTTCGCCGAGATCGCTAAACATTTTAAGTATAAAAATGAGAAAATGACACTGTTAAGAAGGCACTTAAACCGTAAAGAATATAAGAAGAGTGAGGAAAGACAAGCCGATCATGTTGAAGCCCCAGCTTACAATTGAGGGCGAAATTTTACGATCGCAGTAAAGTTATTTATGGCTAAATTTTGTCGTTATCAAACAGGAAGCGCTTTATGGATGTATCAGTATGTTTAGTATGAGAGCTTAAAGTAACCTTAACATAAGACCATTACATTTAATCTTCGCGTTTGGTGTAGCAGTAAGGACTAATCAATATACACTTGTTTTCAGCTGAAGTGATAACTTTGATTGTTATAAATGGGCAGCATACCAAGTACTATCAAAAAGTTTTATCTTACAATTTTTAGGTATGTTTCACCGTATAGTAAATATATTGTAAATTTGAAATCAATTGACACTATTAATTTTACTACAAATTAACTATTTAAACGACACGACAGAAATATAAGTCATACAGTTAGTCGTCAAATCTTTTACAGGCACTGTCAGCAGCAGCAATAGCAATATATAAAACATTTTATCCAATTTTATTATCACATCCAACGATATTTCCGTTCATAAAATAATTAACAAGTGATAACAATCAAGCAATTACCAACAAGAGATATTGCAATTTAAGAAATTAAGAAACTAACAAGTTCAATAAATAAGTTAGGAAAACTTGACCAAAAATATTATACATATTTTTGGCCAAAAAAAAATATTAATCCCTTACTAGCATTGATGAACAACACTATTAAATATAAATATATTACAAAGGATTTAAACAACAAACAACTAATGCTACAACCTATAGAAGATGGAATAAATTATATCATTACTAAAGTACTACGTGAAATAAATATGAATCTCTAGACGCAGAAACTTACTCAGTATAAAAAGGAATCAAGCAAAATATCAAAAAATGTTAGGAGAGAGAAAATTTAGGAGAATAAAGAAAACCATATTCGTCAAACTTGGTCAGAACCTACGATTAGGAAAATAAACTTAAACATTATAAGTAAATTATGGTATGTGCATCAATTATATGATTCACAACCATTGCCATGTTAAAGAAGAATATTTAAAAATCTAAATTTCAATGCCCTCTATCTTTTAAGTCTTTTCAACTGAGATATCTGAAGTTGTAAACTGAACTACTCAACTATCAATAGGAAGAACTCTTGCTAAAACCAATTCGAAACTTTATGGAATTTTCTATAAATTAAACCTCCAATATCAACGTTATTATTTGGAATTCTTTGGGACAAAGCGTCATGTATATCCGAAGATATTTAAAAACGTAAATTTCCCTAATTGTGTGGAAATCACTTAGCCAAAACCCAACCATTACTAACAAACACCATCCCACATAACTATTCAGGCTCTTATAAAAAGTTTTAGTTTTGGTGTTACTCCAAACTGTGTACCCATTAAATATATTATATCTCACTTAGAATCATCCACTTTCATTCTTCCTAAAAACGTGGTAAATGAAATCTAGCAAGATGTAGCTGAAATGCTACACAAAACCGCGTTAAATGTTAAAACTTTCAAATTACGTGCCTAAAAGCTCTAAAACAAAAGAACATTATAATTTTATGAACAGAGAAGGGTTATACTATAGTCATCCTGAACACATCGGACAATACCGGTAAGCCAGAAAACTTACCAAAATCTAATAATCTAACAATTCCACCGCCTACCCCGAGAAAAAGCCAAAATCCTCATTCCTTACTCTAACTCACTATCCGGTACTGAAAAATAACTTATACATTAAGAAAAAAATTTTAGACTTCCGAAATTGTATATAATCTATAAAGGAAATGTTCCTTTACATCTTACCGCTAAATTCTTTAACTTCTTACAGAGAAAGCTTACCATTTTCTAGAAATATTTAAAACTTATCTTACATCCAAAGATGATATCATGATCAGCTTTGATGTCGTCTCCTTGATTACCAATATTTCAATTTTTGAGATCTTACAATTATTGCAAACGACTTACAAAATAAAGGGAAATACCCTCTTCTTATATTACTTTTTAAAATATTTGTTCGCCACTTTACTTTCATTTGTTAGTGTTCTTTTTCATAATCTATTTTGAAACAAAATCCCTGAACTTATTTCTCTTTAAGCTTACCTGTTAGAGAGAATATGTCGATGACACTTTTGTTGTCTGGCATCATGGACAAGATATGCTTTCTAAATTCTTTACTTCTAAACCGAACTTACTCCAACATCAAATTTACCATACAAACCCCTCTTATTTTCAAAAAATTGTAAACGACAGCTTTTATCATCCTGTTTATAGAAAATCTATCCATACCAAGCGTCATCTAAATTTCCAGACCATCATCATTCTATCCAAACCCATTAGGTTGAAAAATTTCTCATTTCCAAATCCATCTGACTTCCTAACATAAAAAAACAAAAACTAGAATTTAAAATTGTTATCACTACGCTTTTAAAATACAGGTATTGCAACAAACCGTTATCGCTTATAACTGGAAATAGTTACAAAATTCCAGTTCCAAGACCTTCTTGTCCAACAAAAAGCGTTCTTGCTTTAGATCAAAGTTCTTACCGATAAAGTAAGCTACATATTAATGAGAAAAACCATATAAACAGTTTTCACAACTAACAATAAAATAGCTAAAGACTGCCAAAAAAGTTATGTAAGTCAAACAAACCAGCATATATTGCAGTATATATTAAGTAATGTTTTAAGTCTTATTAGACTTTTATAATGTTTTTGGATATTTTGCTGCTTTTGTAATATAGAAGCTTAATATATGAGCACTTTCTGGCTGTACGTAAATGCGATAACTGCTCGACTTTTATAATAATAATGCAGTTCTAACATTCCGTCGTCGCACACTATCTCTGGTGCGGGGCGATTTGGCAAGCACCGCGACTAAGACGACCGCCATTACCCCTTATGCGAAATAAACGGAGGTACTCAATTATTTTTAGCGACCGAGTAAGCCACCCGCCAGGCATCAGAAGGCTCCGCGAATGATCCTCACTGCATCCGAATGTCTCAACCGCTTGGCCACACTGGCGCTGTTTTGCATTTGCCAAACACCATAAACAAGCCACAAAATCAACTTTACCAATTTTACCAATGTAAAAATCACTGTACAATTTCTCATTCTATCAGCAGGATCATTCGCAAGGCAATTGAATTAGAAAAACGCCCTCAATTCCTGAATACAAGAGATGATAGCCAATGCTTACTTATCATATGGAAAGTTATAATCCGCACCATCAATTAAGAAACGCCTCCAAACAGACGGAATCTGTCTCCCGTGAAACTTTTATTATCTAAATCAAGTCCAAAACTCCATAACTCATTCAAATGCAACTGTAGCTTTTGTATAATAGATTATATTAAAAAATTTAAGAGCATGTATTTAATTTCCATATTAGTCATAAAACTAAAGTTATTGAAAATAAGATTTGGGTCCACTATATAGATATAATATTAGTCTCAGAAAACTACTACTAAAGTCAAATCAAAATACCAAAACTTAAAATCGGTACAAATGGTCATTGGAATAAAACATCTTTTTGGTAAACTTACCAACATCCAAACATAGAAAACTGTTGAAAGCAATAACAGAAAGGGAGAGGAGTAGAGCTGTATTAATCTAGTGATAGAGGAATAGCTGATACGGTGAACTACTACGTTACAAAAAGAGCAAACAGTATACCCATTATTCATCCAAAAACATCATAAGGATCCAACAAAATTTTAAAACATGTAGCTACTCAATATGGAGATCTGAAAATAATATGAGATCATAGCAGTCTTTTTTGCTATTATAAGAAAAAATAGACCAAAAAGGTGTCAGCGCTTGCTGAAAAACGTATTCAAAGTATTTCTTTCGGATTTAATGTAAGGGGAAGAAACAGAAAATGCAGTATCTTCCACTAAAATAATTTAAGTATGGAGAAGATAAAAAATACAGAAAACTGGGTTTTATAAAGAGAACAAATTTCAATTTAACTAGTGAGTGTTGATAAATAGTTCGAACAGGTATATAGAAGAATTGACCTATTACGAACTAAACATGGAACAATATAACATATTTATCAAAAATTTAAAAGAAAACCATGATCTAAAGAAACAAAAATGACACACAGCTGTCTTCTAACATTTAGTGAATATTTGACTTAGTCCTCGTGTCGGTAAGGTTCCCCTTACCACATTTGACGAGTATCCGTCGAGGTCACTCTCGTGATACCTCTACCTCACTGTTACTGTCAGGCGGCATCCGTTACCCACAAATGTGGGATTGGGTAGCTCCACCAGCAGTTTTACTTGTCGGTAAAGTTTCCTTTACCACGTTGGACGAGCAGCCGTCGAGGTCACTTGCGTGAGCGTCTCCTTCACATCATATTGATGCTACCCCACTGTTACTGTCAGGCGACATCCGTTACCCACAATTGTGGGATTGGGTAGCTAGAAGCACCTTTATGAACCTGCACCGTGAAGTACATGCAGGCCCACTCGTGTTGGTAGACTTTCCTCCACCACGTTGGACGAGCAGCCGTCGAGGTCGCTTGGGCGAGCCTCTACCACATATCGCTACTGCTACTGTCGCCCGTTGCCCTCTGAGCAGGGATTGGGTAGACTGCATAGCAGTTTTAACGGAATAACGTCATGTAGTCTAACGTCTCCGTAGGCCTTGGACCTAAATGGATGCAGCAAATACTCCATGTCGATAGTATTCGTGTTGGCATTACTACAGGCGGCATCTGTTGCCCAAGGATGTGGGATGGGGTAGCTCTACCCGCAGTTTTAAGGGTAAACGGTGTGGGGTCTCCCGTTTACCCCCACGACGCAGTTTTATTTAAAATCAAAAAGATTTTCCATGTTATTTTTATAAATGATTTACACACTGCATAATAAGAAAATATTTTCTTGACGGATACAAAAATTGTATTATCAGGAATACCACAAGGAAGTGGCACTGGAGTCTAAAAATATTTTTTAATAGATAGACTTGCATGTCTTAAAATATAGTTAATTTTATTTTAAACAAGAAATTTATTATGTAACTTGACAGTGGACAATTCAAACTTTAATTTAAAAGAGAAACGTGCCATTTTGTTAACAATTATTGATTTAGTACCAATTTCAGAATGAATCAAAAGAAACATTTCTCTCAAATGTTGCTGTATTACTTTTGAAAAGAAAGAAAAAAAATGCCTTATATCTGCAGCAGAGCTAGTTTGCCAAATTTTGATAGATTTTCAGGAAAGCCAGCCAAAGATGCATTACACCAGTTTTTGAAAGGCATTTTAATCGGCTAACGACATGAGAGACTACATAAGCACAACATATAGATATTATTAACGTCAAAATTTATTTAAAATGACTTAGATACATTAGTAAGCTCGATGTTCAGGCACCATATGAGTTAATATTTTCAATTCTCTCTTTAATCGTAAAAAAAAACAATTAACTATGGTAACAGATTGTGGAAAAAGCGTGATAAATCTGCTCAAAGCATTTCTTAAGACAAATGTTTATCAAAAGTATGTCATGTTGTCAGTAATGAAATATTAAAGATGTTCTGTTTTTTTAATTGCTTAGAAGGAAGAAAATCATTAATTGGGATATATACTACCGTTAATTGGAGAAATCAAATAATGCCACCTAAACATCTAGAATTAGTAAATTGCAAAGGTATTATTTTTCATTAAAATAACAATAAATCATATCCAAATATGATCATTTGTCAAAAATTTTTCTAGCTTTCATAGAATGTGTTACCACAACCACTATATTCACAAGATTTGGAATTGTCAATCATCTGTATTGTTTCTTGTCTTGAATGATCGAATTTTTATTGCTGATAATATCAAATTATGCTTGACTAGTTCACCTAAAAGAGAATTTTTAGTCCTTACTGAAAAATTACCTTTCATACATGTATACACAAAACGGACGCATTCGTTTTTTGACCAACCCATAGATTACAGATAACGCTGCTGTTTAGATTCTCGTTCCAATTTTGCTAGAGTCTTGAAATTAAACCTTAATAAAGCGTCTGCCAGTAATAAGGAATGTAGACTAACAACTAATCTGTAGCTATTGTCATTTTAGTTTTAATTTTGATTAACTAGTAGTTAAATTAATTATAATGTATACATAATGTATTTCAGTTATGAGGTTGTAGGGGGTCTGTTAATTAAAATGTTTCCTGTGTGTTAATAATAACTTAAATTAAATTGCGTTTCTTAGATAAATTGTTTAATAAATATTATTACTAAAAATAATATTTTTATAAGTAGCATTTTCTAATGTTATTTTAATCTTTTATTGCTATATTAATTAAGTACGAGGTCTATTCCTAAAATATTAAGCGTATGTTAAAATAATTGCGCAGATGTGACGTAAAACTGGCAGTTAATGTGATTGAACTGTAATGCGCATGCGTGAATGAAGACCGCTGCACAATAAGTGAGCACACGTAGGATATGATCGGCACATTTACAATGACTGAGCGAGTGGAGCAGCGAATCTGCATAAAATTTTGTGCAACGATGGAACATTCGTCTCTAGAAATTATTTGGCTGTTTCAGAAGGCTTTCAAAGATGGATATATCAATCAACAAAAATCAGCTATTGACAGTTTGAAACTAGAAGATGATCCGGGGATTCCGAATATTAAAGTGCATACAATTTTTACGAGGCTCGCATAAAACGTCTCACAGCAAAACTTTTTTGCGGCTACTGTAAATCGAGCAGAGGAAACATCGTGCAAGGTCAGATAATTACTAAAGAATATTACCTCACTTTTCTTCACCGCTTGCTACATGCAATATGACAGAAACGGTTACAGCTTTGTGCAACTAATAATCAGTAACTTCATTACAATGCATCCGCTAAACTTATTTTGTGCAGAAACATTAAATCGGGCATGTGACTGACAAGGAAGACTATCGATGCGTCTGTCGCCGATTTTAATGAAACTTAGATAGAATAAGTCATGTATTTCTTTAACTGTTCATAAGCAATTTAAAGGGATAAAAATCACTCCTAAATTTCCCTCTAAAAACATTGTTTTCAAATTATCTTAAGTTCTATTTGAGATATCTTTACAAAATAAAATGGAAATTAATTTTTATGGAAAAAGGCGAATTTTTAAGAATTTTAAATTTAAAAATTAGAAAATCGCTTAAAATGTTTTAAAACTATTGTTTTTATTAAATAAATGAAAGGTCGAGAGCGATCTGCAATTAAAAAAGTGAGGGTAATTCTAAGAGACATGGAAATAACAATGAGAATGGAAGATGAGGTAAATGAAATCAGAAGAATCGGGAAGCAGCAAGAGAGTAAATGCAGACCAATTATCTGTTACGGAAGTAAGAAATTCATATAAGGAAACGGAGGTACTTAAAACAACAAAAAAACTAAAGAGAATAAAAATTTACATAGAGGAAGATTATTTGAGACAAATGTAAAAGCAAAGGAAAGAATTGGTAAAAGATATGAAACTAATTAGAACAAAAGGACATTTAGCTGTCATAAAATACAATAAACTAATAGTAAATGGGAAAGTCTACTCTCTGAAGCAATTAAAAGCATTTGAAAATTATGAAACAGGTAAGGAAGAAGAGGAAGAGACAAATTGAGCAAATGAAAATGAAAACACAGTTAAAAAAGGTAATAAAGTTTCACTTAATACGAAAGAGGCACTAACAGAGAGAGAGAGAGAAAAATACAGGAAGAAGTGCAGAAATCTGAGCCAAAGATCACCAAAAAGCAATCAAGATGAAGTAATACGAGAGACTTCTAAAGATTACAAAAAGAGGAAATACCTTAATATGGGACGGATAAAGCAAACAAAGCAGGTTAAGGAAAAAGTTTTTTTTTTTATAATAGACTTTATTGTCAGCTCAACAATTAAAATGTTATTCATGACATGTTTAATAATATTACAAATAACTACTGTAAATGACACGACAAAACTATTTGTAACGTCTTGATTATTAATATTGTTAATGTTTAATCGTTATGCTCTTCTACGATAACGATGTCTTGGGGTAGTCTTCGTTTTAGCCTAGTGTGTATATTTCGCTTGCACATGTTGTAATAGGTGACCCCGTCGCACGCACTCGCGTTTTGTATAAACTTTTTAACACTTTCACAGATGTAATTTTGTACATATGTAACTCTTAGTTCGTAGTGTAGTTGGGTATTGGGGAATAAACCAAGGCGCGTTCACTGCAACTCGTAAAATTTTATTTTGGAGTCTTTGTATTTTGTTGATGTTTGTTTTTGACGTAGTACACCAAACCTGGCAAGCGTATAAGATTAAGGGGCGTATTAGGGTTTTATACAGTAATATGGTACACTCCGGCTTCAGAGATGACTTGCGATTAATGAGAGGGTATAGCTGACGCATTCTGTTGTTGGCCTGGTGTAGCTTATTGTTTATGTGGTAGCTCCAGGTTAATCGTGTGTCGAGGTGTACTCCAAGATATTTTACCGCTTGATCCCTGGGGTTCCATGGTATAGATTTGCCATCAATTTCGATGTTGGGCGGGAAGGTGTCTCTCCTTAGCGTGAAAATTTTGCTTTGGCATTTGGCAGGGTTAACTTGGATATTCCATGTTTTAAGCCACTTACTAATTGTATTCGTGGCGTGTTGAAGTTCTTGTACTGCAATGTGTAAGTTCGTGTTTTGCGTGATAATCGCCGTGTCGTCCGCAAACGTGGCTATAGAAGCTCCGGTTGCTGGTATATCTGATGTATAGATATTAAATAGCAGAGGCCCAAGAATGCTTCCTTGAGGAACTCCCGAATGTATAGCTTTGATATCAGATATGGCAGAGTTGACCTTAACAGCGAAGGTTCTATCTTCCAAAAACGAAAATATTGTAGCTTGCAAGTAACTTGGTATATTAATGTCAAGTAGTTTTTCATTAGACCTTCAATCCATACCTTGTCGAAAGCATTCGCAATGTCGATGAAGATGATTGTTGTATAGCATTTACTTTCAAATCCATTTTCGATTATTTCGCTAATTCTCTGGAGCTGATGGCAGCTTGAATGTCCTTTCTTAAAGCCAAATTGAAATGCTGGTATTATATTTTGGGTTTCTACAATTTTTGATAATCGAACATGAATAATTTTTTCCAGAATTTTTGATAAAGTTGTAAGTAGGCTTATTGGCCGGTAGTTCTTAATATCTTTTTTATCTTTTCCTGGTTTTGCAAACATGAGTATGTGCGCGTGTTTCCAGCTCCGTATCCAATGCGAAGACACGCATTATATATAGATGCGAGGTATGCTATACATTTTTTGGTCAGGTGTTTAAAGACAATGTTAGTTATTAGGTCATGGCCTGGTGACTTTCGTTTGGGCAGAGCAGATATGAATTGAGTTATTTCACTTGGTGATACAGGGTATATGTTTTCTGTGATAACTGGGCGATTGCGCTCGATATGATTTAGTACATGAAGCGCATGTGCAGTGCCACAGATGTTTGTTGGCGTAAAAACGTGTTCGAGGTGATCGGCAAAAGCTTGCGATTTTTCGCTATCAGTGTAGAGGATATTGGATCCATTTGTTATGGTTGGTAATTCGTCATGTTGTTGCAGAATTCTTCTGGTAGTTTTCCACATGCCCGGATCTCCAGGGCTGATATCAGCAATATGCTTTCGGTATGACTCAATTCTGTACTCGTCCAGTTGTTTCTTAAGACGATGGGTGAGGCTATTTAGGAGTCTTTTTACTTCGGGATTTTTAGTTCTCAGCCATAGTCTCCTGGTTTGACTTTTTGTCTTGATCAGTTTTAATATATAGCTGGGTGGGTAGTTATAGTTAGCGTGTATGATGTTTCGAGGAGTTGAGACCGATGTTTTGGCAGCGTCCGTGATTGACATGGTGATGCTAGAAATTGCAGTATCAAGGTCGTCAGGGTTTTCACACTTATATGGTTCATGTAGGTTGGAGTTTAGTCGCTCTTGGAAGTTGTTCCAGTCGATTCGTTCGTTAATAAGTCTTTGAGGAGGTTGTTTAATTTGTGGTGTGCCCAGGAAGGATATTAACAGGTACATGATCAGAGTTAAGTTCCATTACTACATTTTGATTTATCTGTTTTGGGAAATTTTTTTGAAGAACAATATCTAGTATATCAGGTTGGTGATCTTCCCGATAAGGATAATACGTATACTCGTTCGGAGGCATAATTTGAAAGCCATATGTAGTTGAGTATTGTTCGAGTTTTGTACCCTCAGGGTTAGTAGCTCGACAGCCCCACATTCGGTGTTTGCAGTTGATATCTCCAATTACTAATATTTGGTCAGTTGTATTGAATAAGGTTTTTATATCATTTTCATTAAGTTTTTTGTTTGGCTGCCTGTACGCGCTATAGATGATAAGAGGGCTTTGGTCATGTAGTCTCACTTTGATTCCAAAGTAGTATTTGTTTCTAAAGTAGTATTTAGTATATTAGGGATACTTGCACGTTCTAAGTTTCTCTTAATGATAATGGCCACACCTCCTGAAGCTATTGTGGTGTTTCTGTCTTTTTCGATATACATTGTATCCTGGTATTTTAAGATTATCGTGGTCTTGCAGATGAGTTTCAGTAATGCAGGCTATATCCACATTGTACTTGGCTAAAAAATGCGATAAATGCAGATCGTTGATTTAAGATGCCATTTGAATTCCAATTAAGGATTGTTAATTTTTCAATTGCTCTTCTGGTCTTAGGATCCATTGAGCAGCAGAGGTATCAGGGTAGTTGAAAGGAATGTTTTAATTTGGGGAAGAAAGGACGTTACAAGATCGACAATAATTTTAGTTATATGTGATAACTGAGAGGATTCGACTGGTTGTGTTGCTGCTGAGTTTGAGGAGATGTTGTTGACGTGTGGATTATTTTTTAGTTTATCAGCGTATGTTTGCGTAGGGTTGATGTGAGATCTATTGGCTATTTTTCTATTTTTAAAGTATTTTTGTTGGAGTTCAACATGGTGACTGCATCCACGGTAACTCGCTGCATGATCGCCGCCACAATTGACACATGTTAGTTTAGTTGTTGGTTGCTTGGTGCACTCATTGTGATTGTGATTTCCAGCACATTTGATGCACCTTGGTGTGAGGGTGCAGTAATTTTTTGTGTGCCCGTAGCGTTGACATCGATGACATTGTGGTAAGCTGGTTGACTTTTTTCTCATTTCAACGGTCACAACTGAATGATATATTGACTTCAAGGAGAATATCTTTTTGCCCTCATCGCTATTGGTTAGGTCGACTGCACACACAGGAAGGGCTTTTATCTCTTGTCAGTAGACGTGTTACATTGATGACAGGTAGTACTTGTAACTCAGTTTTGATTTCATCAGTAGTTAGTGATAACGGAACATTTTTAATTACCACTGACAGAGGTTTTAGGTTGGGGTTTTGGAATGTATGATATTCAATTCCATTTTCAGAATAAAATTTTGTGAGAGTGCGGTAGTCGTTAACATCCGATAAGTTGATGCGTAGCGAATTCGTGGTACACATTGTTGTAAACGGTTCTTTGATAATTTTATTAATATCTGCCACAAGAGCCTTGTGATTAATCGCATTGTGCAGATATATTGGCGGGATTTTAGGTCTATTAATAGAAGTAGCAGGTTCTGTAGGAGGTGTGTTGATTTTTTTGTTTGTGTTATCTTCGCTATCGTTTTGTGAGGGCAAGTAGAATCTGTTTTGTGTGATTAGCTCTTCAGCTGACCACATGTATCGCTTTTGCACCTCATTGAGAGGCGGTGTTAATTCATCAAGTTTGCGCTTAGTCCGTGCCTGTAGACTCATTTTATTATCATTTAATAAGGTGTTGGCACTCTATGTATTTGTTAATATTACTATGAATACTCACAGTGAAGGTTAAAGATTACAGTTTAGGCCAGGCGTGTTGCACTGATAACGGAGCGCGCGCGTTGCACCCACACCGTATCAATACTCGTACTCGACTCCAAGGAAAAAGTAAACGATAAAGAAAAAAATGGCATATATGTAAACAAAATGTAAACTGGACAAACGAAGATAAACATAAGGATTGCTAAGGGAGAAGAAAATAAAAATAAGATTATGCTACTTGGAATTTGGAATGTACGAAGTACCTATGCAAAAGGATCGCTAGAAAACCTAGAGGACAAAATGAATAGATATAGTATTTAAATACTAACTTTACAGGAAACAAAACAATAACAAGATATTATAGTACAACCAGAAAAATATGTATATTTCAATAGCGCTGTAATTTCAAAATGTTAGGAACAGGTTTTTTGATAACATAATACATTTAAAGATTCTAAAGCAACATCTAACAGAATGTGTCAAATGCAAATAAAACTAGAAAACAGAAATATTAAGTATTTGAATATTCACGCACCAACGGAGAATGAGGAAGAAGATATTAAAGAGAGATTTTTACAAAGAACTGGAGAATATCTACAAAATAGTAATAGGAAATGTATATACCAGTAGTAAACAGACAGCGAGTAACAATAATGAGTTTCACAACACAGTATGGCCTATGTATTACTAGTGTCAAGTTTGAGCACAAAGAAATACAAATGATACGTGGCTTCCACCTAACGGAAAATATACAAACCAGATCGATCGTGTCCTAATCCAGAAAGAAAACGTGGAAAATATAAAGGACGTACGTAATTACAGGGAGGGGGACTCAGACAGCGATTACTTTTTGGTAATTACAAAAATCAGACAAGATTTTGAAAACCGAAGAATGAAAAGTGTAAGAAAGAATAAACAGATAATTATAAGGGGATCGTCAGAGGAGAAGATAGCAACAAAATACGAGAGGAGACTGAAAAAAGCTAAATAACATGCAAGGTAAACAAATATATCAGAGATGGAGGCAAATGGAAGAGACCATAAAAATGCAGCGATAAAAACAATACCATAAAGAAAGAAGTGCAAAGGGGCGGTGTGGTTTGATAAAGAATGCACTGATGAGCTAACAAGGAGAAGGCAAACTAAAGAGAAGATGCTACAAACAGGCACACATGAAGAACAAAAAAGAAAAACAAATAAAATGTGCAGGGCCAAGAAAAGAGCCACATGAAAGAGAACATAAGAAAAATGAACGAAAAATTTGTAAATAAAGAAATGAAAAGTTTTTATTCAAGAAATTTGAAAGAATAAAATGGGATTTGGGAAGGAAACTCAGCATATACGAGATAAAGAAGGTAAATTAATATTTAATGATGAAGATATATTAACAAGATGGAGAAAACATTTTAGAGACCTATTTAATAGGAATGACAATCTTATACGAAGTCACACAGAAGAAAACGAAGAAAGCAGAAATAATACAAAAACAAAAATGCAAGAGTCTGGGAAATAGTATTAATATAGAATTAATAAAGTATGGAAAAGACTTGCTTACACAAAAAATCTATCAAATAGTAGAAAACATATGGAAAAGGGGGAAAATGCCGAAAGAGTGGGAAACAACCCAGCTGGTACCCATTTACAAGAAAAGAAAAAAGACTGCTAAAATTATAGAGGGATTGCCCTATTGGATATCGTATATATGATAATGACAAAAGCTATAGAGGAAAAAATTAAAGAGTATGACGAAAAAGTTGTAGGCGAATGTCAAAACGGATTTTTATCCGGAAGATCCGTGATTGACCACATCTTTACGCTGAAACAAACGAAAAGTACGCTAAACCAATACGGAAGAAAGTTATATGTGGTGTTGATAGACTATAAACGAACCTACGACTCTGTAAATCCGAGAAGACTCTTTAAGGTAACGAAAGAACTAGGAGTTCCGATGAAGCTAGTGAATCTAACAAAAATGACCCTAGAATCTGCTAAAAGCGAAGTAAAACTCAATGGCAAGACTTTTAAGAGCTTCCAAATGTACACAAGGATAAAACAAGGAAATCCATTGTCGACAACACAATTTAATATATTATTAGAATAGGTAATAAGAAAAAGCGGCATTAATAGATCCGTCACCTTAAGAATAAGATTGCACCAAATGTTAGCCTATGCCGATGACGTAGCAATTTTGGCCAGGACAAGGCAAGTATTAGTCCTAGTATGCCAGAATTTTATAACAGCAGCGAAAAGAATGAGAATAAACGAAAGCAAATCCAAATGTATGGAACTAGGACCAATGGGAAAACCACTAGAATGAAAAGAAGATGGTAGTATATTACACATAGAATTAATAAGTAGTATAAAGCTAGAAGTCCAAAACTACGTATATCTAGGAACTGACATAATGGTGTCGAGGAAAGAGGAGATTAAACAGGCGCCTTAAATAAAATTGTGAAATCGAAAAGCGTATCTAGGGAAACTAAAATACATTTACATAAAACAATCATAAGACCAACTATACTATATGAGAGTTAAGTATGGATCCTCAATAGAAAAGAGAAAGAAAGAATAGATACATGAGAGAGAAAAATACTGAAAAGGATTTTCGGGGGAACGAAGGAAGGAAATATATGGTTAAGAAGAACTAACGAAGAAATAAAGAATCTATACAAAGAAATAGAACTTAGTAACCAAGTTAAAGCACCAAGACCGGGGTGGCTAGCACATCTGCAAAGACTAACAGAATATAGGATTTCCAAGAAGGAAAGGAAGACCCAGAAGGAAATGGTTAGACGCAGTTAAGGAAGATCTACAAGAAAAAGAGATACAGGACTGGAAAAAAGATCGGAAGAGAGAGATAGAGAGAAGCTATGGGACAGTTGTCCACCTGCATTTATATAAATCGCACAAGTGCTAAGCTTTGTATAAATTTGAGCTATATGTTCGTGTCAAAGGATTTCAATCCAGGGGTTCTCAAACTTTCAAAAAGAGAAAAATAAAAATGCGAGCGGATAGTAACAATTTTCTTGCTCACGCTAGCAAGTAGAATAAATAAAGTTTGGATTAAACGGTGGAAAATAAATAGGGGCGGGATTGCAGGGTTAAGTGCGCCTACTGGTGGGGAATTAATAATAGCTCTTAAGTCTTCAGTAATTTAGGGAACGTGTTGGAATTGTCTGTGTGAGAAACAACTTTTTGATCAACTCCTGTTACAAAATTGCAAGCTAGCAAACATTTCGTGTGCAGTTGACGAACCTTGATTGTTCACAGGAGTGTGCCGCAGATGTTTTTCTTGTTCAGGCACGTCTGCAAGGCCCTCGATAAGGCAAATTCGCATCTTTTTTAGTCGTGGCGTGATCGTTGATGCGGTTGGAACAATTGCGTGAGCGCGATCGCGACGGTGAATTTTTGGTGTTTGTGATGAGACAAGGTGCTCGTGCCGTTGCTTCACAGCGTCGAAAGCTACGTCTCCCGAGGGTAACGCAGTGGGGCCACAAAATAGTAAGTGTATCAGATTCTTGGTGCTGAGCAAAGAAAACTTATGCGCCTCTTTTTATTTTTGGTCTTTATTATACGAGGCTCTTTCGAATAGTAGTAGACGTTACCTGAAGTAATTTTTCGCAAAACTTTTGTACAACTTTTTAAATCTTCTACATATACAATAGATGGCGTGCTCTGCTTTGCATTGACTTGCGAAAATACAAACTACTGCTATTATATTATACTTGTTTTCCTATTAAAGGTGCGTTTATTACCTTTTTGTATAACTATACATATAATGTAGGTGTCGCTATTGTAAAATAACAGTAATTATTTAAAACTCGTATTTATATTTTGCACATTTAGTACACTTCTTAACTGTTTTATAGTGCATATTTGCATGCATATTTTATATATTTTTCGTGCATATATTCCAAGCTCTATGACCAAAAATTAAAATTGTAAAAATATAAAAATCTATGATTATTAATATTTACTTTACATATTTAATAAAAATGATATTAAGCAATATACGATGTGTTTCAAACTTGATGAGCCGTTCTTTATTAAATCGCGACGTTCTTATTAAGATTACGATAATCGAGAAGTACTTTGCGCTCTCTTAAAATTAAGTACCTCCAGAACCCCATCCTGAACAACATTCAAATAACTTTCTTAGGAGGTTTAGTGCACGTTATTAAGTTCAATCAATCCGCCTCCCCCTCGCCCCTATTTGTTTAGATTAAGGGTCTGAAAGCTGCAGCACGAAAAGTAGCAATAACTAGCGCTCCTTTAATATTCATATGCACGAACTTAACAAAGCCAGGCTTTGCAACGCAGATAACGCTTGGATAGAGCCGAACATACTGGTATCCAGTGATAACGGCTGCGACATGAAATATTGTGCAGAAGCTGTATGTATGATGCTACTTTTATGGATGCATCGGAATAATGTCGCTTTACAAAATATTCTTCGATACAGATGCAGTCTTTTTGCACATTCTGAAGTTTTCGATGTGTATAGCTGTATGTTAAATGTCCCTATATTACACATTATTTTAGTATCATGTTACGCAGAAAATGTAGGTGGACGTAGGTGGAAAAACAACATTCTTTGACACGCTATCATTTATATACATATATGTCTGTGCATAAAAAAACATTATTTTTGTGGTACAGGGTGTATTAAAAAACTATACTACTTTGTGTTTAAATAACTTTTAATTGAGATGAAAGTTGTTGGATTCGATAACTATATTAATAATATAAACAACACTAATCTGCAAATTTGCAACTTTTTCTGTTGTTTTCAAATGAAGGGGTTTACCAAAATGGATTTTTTAAAATTCCGTATCACGCCAGGCTTTTCTACAAATCACAAAAATGTGCAAAAACTAAAAAAACGCAATTTTTTAATTACTTTGATATATGGCAACATTTGTAACGTGTGAGAATGTTCTCTGGAGAGACGGCATGGATGTGTAAGAGATATATAAACATAAATACACATTTAAAAGCAAGCACACCTAACATTTACCACTGTACTTTCTCTTCTTGGATTGTCTTCAGTGTTCGTCCGTACAGTCTCTTTTCAACATCCAACAATAGTCAGCCATCATATGTACAGTCCATTTTCCTCGGTATTTCTTTTTCAACACTTTAATATCCTGATGGAAGTGCTCGTCACGTTCTTCTGTAAAATTACCAAAATTATCAGGAAATTAATTTAGATGAGCATGAAGAAAGTGAACTTTGACGCTCATTTTGCAAGCCAGCAATAAACAGAGGCAAAATATTACACCTTTTGTGAAAAATGCTTATTTTCAATACTTCGGGATTAAACTAGCAGATCAGCACAACGCGTGAGCCTCTCAGAAAGTGCGTCGTGCATGTGTCGAGTGGTTGAAGAATTGAAAAGTGGAAAATAAAATCAATGCCGTTCGATGTACCCATGGTTTGGCGTGGGCCAACAAATCACAGTGACGACCACTACTTCTGCACAGTGAAGATCGTGAGCTATACTTTAAGCAGGGACAGTAAATGTTTTCAGTATCTTGGGGTGAAGTTTCCATCATTGATGTCTGAAAAAATTAAAGCTGTTATTTTTATAGACCCACAAATACAAAAATTAATGGCGGACAACATATTCGAGCAAACCATGAGCTAGTGCGAATTGCAACCATTGACTGCATTACCAAAGCTTTTTGGGGAACATGAAGGCTCAAATTTACACTATTTTAGCCGAGACGTTAGAATCCTATAAACTTCTTGGTTATAACATAAGCGTCAAAGTTTCCTTTCGTCATGCTCATCTAAATTCTTCTGCTTGTGCCGTATCCTCATTGGACGTTGGCGATCAGTCTGGCTAATCTAATCTTGTTTATCGCTGTTCGGAACAGGGCGACCGATGTCATTCCTGTCCACTGCCTAAGGTTGCGAAGCCATGAGATTCTTCGTCTACCAGGACCTCGTTTGCTTTCGATTTTTCCTTGCATAATCAACTGCAAAAACGATATTTATCATTTCGCATGACGTGACCAAAGTATGCTAGTTTCCTTTTCTTAACAGCATTAAGGATCTCTCTGTCCTTGTTCATGCGCTGAAGGACTGTCTCATTTGTTACATGGTGTACCCATGAAATTCTGAGCATACGGCGATAGCACCATAGCTCAAAAGCTCCCAATCGTTTGTTTGCAGCTTCTGTGAGAGTCCATGCTTCTGTCCCATATAAAAGAATTGAGAAAACAACATCTAAGTATTCGAGTACGAAGTTGCAAATTTAAACTCAAATTACAAAGTACTTTCTTTAGGCGGTTAAATGCACTCCGCGCCTTTTCGATTCGAACTTTTATTTCCTGAGTATGGTCCCATCTCTCGTTTAACGTATATCCCAAGTAATTAAACGCCTGTACTCTTTGTAAAGGGGATTGATTTATGTGGAAATTCACGTTTATGTTGGCATTTTTACTCATGATCATCACTTTTCTTTTACTTATGTTAAGCCGCATACCGTAATTTTTACTAGTTTCTGTTACGCGGTCTATTAATCTTTGCAATCCTTCTGAAGTGTTGGCCAGCAGAATCGTGCCGTCCGCATATCTAATGTTGTTGACTATCTCTTCGTTTATTTTGATTCCATCTTCTGCACCCTCTAGGGCTTCTTTGAAGAGGTTTTCAGAGTAGGCGTTAAATAACATCGGGGACAATACGCATCCTTGTCGAACACCTTTGCGGATGTGAAATTCTTCTGATGTTCTGTCCCCTATACGGATTGTGGCTCTTTGTTGCCAGTACAAGTTGGCAATGATTCTGGTATCACTGTTATCTATTCCTGCTGATTTTAATGTTTGTATTAATTGCTCGTGTTTTACGCGGTCAAACGCTCTTTCAAAATCAATAAAACATGCAAATATATCGTAGTTGACATCACGCGCTCTTTGTATTAGCACTTGTATCGAGAATAAGGCTTCCCTTGTTCCAAGGCCATCTCTGAAACCAAATTGCGATTCGCCGATATTTTGTTCTAACTTGCTGTATACACGTTGATGGATGATGTGTAGAAAACCTTTAGTATATGGCTCATTAGACTAATTGTGCGATGATCTTCACATTTCTTGGCCCCTGGCTTTTTGGTAATGGGATGAACGTAGAGTAACCAGTCATTGGGCATGTTTCCTGTTTCGTATATTCTATTGAACAAATCTAATACGGCCTGCGTGTGTTCTTCTTCCAATAACTTTAGAAGTTCTCCATGGGTTTCATCTGGTCCTGCTGACTTGTTGTTTTTTATTCTCTTGGTGGCTTTCAACAACTCTTGTCTAGTTATAGTTGGTCCTAATGTGCCAACTATTACATCAGCGTCATCTCTATGTTCATCCGAAAATGATTCCTCCATGTACTCTTTCCATCTTTCTAGTATTTTCTCTTTGTCGAATATTGCTTTATTATCTTTGTCTGTGACTATTCCATTGGATTTTGTTCTTACTATTCCTGCAGTTTCCTTGATCTTTGTATGTAGGTTTAGTGTATCATGTTTTCCCTCTAAGGTTTCAATTTCTCCATATTTGCTTCCTAACCAGGCTTCCTTCGCTTCCTTTATTTTTTGTCTAATAATATTGTGTATTCGCTTATAATTTAGTTCACTTTTATTTCTATATCTGCGCCTTTCTTCCATAAGATCTAGTATTTCGTCCGTCATCCAATCATTGTTTTTCTTTCTTGGGTTCTTTGCTAACTTATTCTTTGCAATGACGTTCAGCGTTTCTTTAATTGTTTCCCATTTTTGTTCTATATCGTTGCCCGTACTTATATTGATTTCAGAGAATTTTTGATTTAGCTGTTGTTTTACTTCCTGCCGTACATTCTCTGTTTTCAGTTTCTGTACATCTATTCTTGTTTGTCTCGTACCACTTGCCGTTGCTTTCTTTAATCGTAACCTGAATACAGCTAGCAAGAGATTGTGGTCAGATGGAACATCTGCGCCAGGATATGTTTTAACCGATGTAATCGAATTGCGGAATCGTTTGTTTATCATTATGTAATCAATCTGATTTCTTACAATGTTGCCGTTTCTATCAGCGGGGGATTTCCATGTATATAATCTTCTGCTTGGTAATTCAAAATAAGTATTCATAATAGAAAATTGTATTTCTTTACAAAACTGTACCAGCATTTCTCCACGCTCATTACGTATTCCAAGACCATATGTTCCTACTATTCCTTCGGTTGCTTCGTTGCCAACTTTAGCGTTTAAATCTCCCATAATTAAGGATATGTCTTCTTTCTTTGTATATTTTATTGCTTTCCTTACGTCGTCATAAAATTGTTCAATGACTTCATCATTGCTGTCTGTTGTTGGCGCATAAGTTTGTATTATGTTCAAACTACAAGGTTGTGCATTTATTTTTAACATAGCAACTCTATCCGATATTGGTAGGAATCCGCTTACTGCTTTTTGAACGTCCTTTGTTATTATAAAACCAACTCCATTGGGATGTTGCGGACTATCATCACCAATATAGTATATTTGATGTTCATCTACCACACACGTTCCTTCGCCTGGCCATCTCATTTCGCTGCATCCCAATATGTCAATATGTAGCCGTCGCATTTCTTTCGCTGCTTTCCCTGCTTGGAATATGCTTCGTATATTCCACGTGCCTATGTTCAGTTTTTGTTTCAGTTTTAATTTTGGGGTAATATTGTCTCTTATTGTACAGGGATTTCGCTGGCTGACGACCTGGGAAGCCCTGTGATCGTCCCCTGCCGGATCTTGGTTTCCGAGCCCATGATCAGTACATTCTTTAACATTATATTTCTCTGCCATCCTGATTTTTCTTGGGAATATAATGAGGTAGTTTCCCGTTGCTTTCCTCATAGCAGTGTTACAGCCGGGTGTATCATAATTTGATAGCCACCTCTAAGTATATGATGACAAGCCTGTTACCGAAGTCATTCTTCTGCAGCCTTGACTCATTAATGATACAGCTGCTTCCTATGCCATGTTAGTTTTGGTCCGCCCCTGGTATTTCATTTCCCAGGTACCACCCATATCTGGGAGGCATTCCCCTATCCGCCACCTGGGGAGGCGCCCGATGGGGGACTAGCAACCCCACACGGGTCATCTAAATTACTATCCTGAAAAGTTTGATGATTTTACGGAAAAACATGGCGAACGTTTCCATCAGGATATTAAAGTTATGGAAAAATGATACCAAGAAAAGTAAACTGTACATATGATGGCCGACTATTTTTGGACATTGAAAAGAGACTGTACGGACGAACACCGAAGACAATCCAAGAAGAGGAAGTTTCAAGACTAGCCCAGTGTTCAATGTTAGGTGTGTTTGGTTTTAAATATATATTTATGTTTATCTATTCCTTACACATTCATTCCGTCTCCCCAGAGAACATTCTCATACGTTACAAACGTTGGCATATATCAATGTCATTAAAAAATTGTGTTTTTTTTTAATTTTTACACATTCCGGTACATCTTTTTATTTTAAAACAATAAAACCTTGCCTATTAGCATAATCGTCCTTTATCGCGCTACAAATATGAGCTATTTTGATCACCTTTTGCATATTTTCACACATTTCCGGGGCAATTCCGCCAATTTCGCTACGAATGTTGTCTTTAAGTTATTTAACTGTGTCAAGCTTATCGAAATTCATCTGCCTTTCAAATATTTCTTCATAAAGGCCCTGAACAGTTAAATGTGATGAACTAAGGGGTCAACCAATATCTTCAACCTTTAAGTTGATCAGGAAACTCTTGTTGCAAAATTATTATTGTATTGCATGCAGTGTGCGATGTAACATCGTTTTGTTGAGACCAAATGTCTTCTAGGGCCAATTCATTAATTTATGCAGTTATGAAATTCTGCAGTATGTTTCTATGCCGCCCTTCAATCACCGTGACAGTATTTCAAGCAGTCTTTATAAAAATATGGCCTATTGACAATTATGATCCAAACTGTGCACTAATAAATTACTTTACGAGGGTGTAGAAGTTGTTCTTGAAGTTCGTGAGGATCGTCATGCCCCCAAATGTGGCTATTTTGTTTATTACAAAGTCACTTAAATCAAAATTTATTACTAATATTTGGCAAATGTTAAAGTCTCCCCTCCCCCTCTCCCACCTCTCTCTATGTCTTCAGTTTTTCAGCTGGTTTGCCGCAGCTCTCCATTCCTTCCTATACATACATTTATTTTTTATAGGTCTATACGTGACACATCCTGTTTCTTCTATTATTTGTTTAATATATTCTATCCGTGGTCTGCCACGAACACTATTTTCCTCTATACGCCCTTCAATAACTGTGGTTAATGGTCTTCATTTCCTTATTACATGTCCCATTAGTGTGCTTCTTCGTTTTTGTATGTTCTTCCCCAAACACTTCTCTCGTCCAATCCTTCTCAGTATATCCTCGTTTGTTATTCTGTCGAGATCTTATAACTCTTTTATAACACCACTGTTCGCACGCTTCTAGTTTATTTTTGAATACCAATCCAATAGTCCACCTTTCGGCCCCATACAATAGTATGCTTCAAACATATGTTTTTATGAAATTTATTTTAGTTGAAATAGGGATTGCGCTTGTTATTAGTAAGCTCTTCTTTTGGTAGAAAATCTTTTTTGCTAATTTCTTTTTCGTTTCCACATCTTGTTATTGTGCTGCCTAGGTGGCAAAACTTATTAACTTGTTGTAGTCGTGTTTCATTTACGTGAATGTTTATAATCCTTATGTATGTTTACCACATACAATTACTTTAGTTTTTCTTCTGTTTAGTTTCATCTTGTAAGTTGGTCAAGTTACAGCTTAAGTTTATCTTCGTTTTTAGATAAGAACGCTATGTCACCCGCGTACCGTATCATGCATATTCTCTCTCCATATATTTTTATACCCTTGTTAGTCTGCTCTAAAAATTCATTTACAACTTGTTGTGTATATGTGTTATCTTTGCCTCACATTTTTTCTATTTTGGCTTGTCTAGTTTTATCCCCTTGTGTTGTTGTAGTCATTTGATTATCATATAGTTGTTTCAGGATATTTCGGTCTTTGTTTTATTTTTTTATCAAAAGGCTTTTGTAAATCAATAAAGGCTATTAATGTGTTTTTATCTTTCCATATTCTTTTTCTCAATTATTAGTCGTAGTGCAAGGATTGCTTCTCTTGTCCCTGTATTTTCGCGGAATCCAAATTGGATCAGTATTCCTATCTATTGTTCTATAAATCATTTTTGTTAAAATTTTTGGTGTGTTGTCAAACTTATCGTATGGTGATCTGCACATTCCGTTAGTGGTGTTCTTTTTGGTATTGGTATTATTTTTGTGATTGTAAAATCCGTAGGAAGTATTCCTGTCTCATAAGTCTCTAACGTTAGTTTCTAGAACTTGTATTTCGCGGACTCGCTTATGGATTTTAAGAATTCGGCGTGAATGTTGTCCACTCTTTGGGCTCTTGTTACACTTCAGTTTTTCTAGTACTTTATCAAATTCTTCTCTTAGAATGTATCTTTTTGTAGTTGTTTGTTCATCTACTGCTTCATTTCATCTGTAGGCGACTTCTTCATCTAACAGCATATTACCCTTATTATCTATTATTCCCTTTATTTTGTTTATATGATTTATCAATTCTATTTGTTTTGAGGTATTCCTCAATTCCTTTATGAAGATTTAAAGAAATTGGAGTTTTTGTATCAACCATATTTTATATGAGTGCGAACGCATAATATTTCACATGACATAATGAGACATTTGCAGTTACTAGCCTACTCGTAAGTAAACAATATGTTTCAAAATTGTTGATAAGGTCGCTCCATGTTTTTACACTGCCCCACTGTACTTTTTTTGAAGGTCTCCTTCTGGAAACATGGGTTTTAAATTGCGACTCATCGGTCCATGGTACCTTAGTTCGATTATTTTATCCTTCATGGATGATGTTTGTATCCCCATTTTTTATGTTTACTTATTAATCGTTTTGTATGACAATGGATCTGTAAGAATCGGCACTTCGTAATCTTTGAATAATGGTGACGCTAATTGATTTTTTATTTCTACAATTTATTTTAACAGCTATTTCAAATACTGTTCTCGTCCGCTTCTCTTAATTGCACTCACTATTTTATGATTATTTGTCGAAGTTATCGTTGTCGACCGCCCGCTTCTTTTTTCATTTGATTTTATTTTGACTTTTAATTATTGCACACATTTCTACAAGAAGCTTTTTTTGGCATCTTTGCAAATTTTTCATAATTTTTGTTGCAATGTTAACTACACCAAATTTTTTTAAATTTAACTTTAATTGCATATTTACGTGTTACAAATGAGCTATAAGTAAATGGTTTGATAACTAAGTTACATACAATTTGTCGAGAGCAATCCAACCATAATTCTCTTTCTTATAAAATTAGTAATATATAGCTACATTATGTACATAGAAAAAATTGAATATGCACAACACACATAATAATAGAACCAATCTAAACTTTTGGGCTGGGTTGAGGGTTTGAAACATCTTAACTTTCTAGTTTTACTATTAATATCTAAAAATTGAATAGCTGAGGTGTTATTTTTATATTATTTCTCGCACTAATTCAATATAGACATCCGTGCTGGGCAGTACCTGACGGTTGCATGTTGTATGTCCAAATAGGCCTGACAATAGCTTTGTATAGTAAGAGTTTATTTCCAATCTTCAATAGTGAGTTTCTCCCAAGTAGTCAGTACATCTAACTATATTCAATTTCGAATTGTTTTATTTTGGTGAAGATGTGTTTGCGTTAAGTAAGAGGTCTACATACATATCCAGATACTTTACGTCTTCAATTTGCAGAATAAGTGTTGTTGCTGGGCATATACCACTTCTCATGCTAAACGTAACGTGTGCCAATTTGGAGCTATTTACTTGGACTTTTCAGATCCTTAACCAGTCTCTAACCAGATTTAGATTATATTGTAAAAGATCGATAGCTAATATTAGTATTATGGTCGTATTATCAGGAAATAGGCTGTAGTTGTTAGATTGGTTGTATGTATGTCAACTATGTAGAGCGTGTGCAACACTGGCTTGGGATACAAGTCTGACAGCTTTCCTTTTGTCTTCACCAGGAACCATATGTCTTCCAGGTAATATTTAATTATTTCATAAAAGTAATATGGTAGTATTTTTTGAGTTTGTAATATAAGCCTTCATACAATACTGAATCAGATGCCTATTTGATATCCAATACCTTTTGGATTTTAGGTCATTGCTGACTTTGTTTACAATTCTACTTGTTTTGTGTTGGTTTCGAAATCCAAACTGATAGTTGGGCATGAATTCTTTTTAGTAATAATTTTTCCAACAACCTGAATATAATCGGCGACAGACATGATTCTATATAACTCGATATTACATAAATTTTAGGGGATTTGAAATCGTAATTATTAGAGGTACGTTCCATTACGTAGGGAAGGCTTGAAAATAAATATTGTAACTCGTAGTATTTCTTGAAGAACCTTACCATTAGCTAAATTCCAATTAGGTGTCATTGTTGAATTAATTTCCGCGTACATGGGTTCAATATCTAACACAGCTAAATTCTTATCAAATAGTTCCAGTTGGAAGAGTACTTCTAGAACAGTGAGTTGTATAGAAACTATAAAAGGTTTAAATATATTTTCTGAGTGTTTAATAAAATCAAAGCCTTTTTACTGCCTGTTTTATCTTTTGAGTTCTACTGCTTCTAGTGAATGTTTTATTTTCTCGGTGGCTTTCTGCAATTAATAGTTAGTAGCGTTTGACACAGTGGGGTTATTAAGATACTCCTGTGTCGGTTAATTCTTGATATGCAACAGCATTAATTTGAGGTCTTGCGCCACTTTGTTAAATCTTTTTTCTTCTGGAAGTTTGATTATTTGCCAACGTTTCGCAAACTTGCATTTTCAGAAATTTTTTTCTTAATGATTATTGGGCATGTATGTTCGATTTGTGTTGCACTGGCATTGGAAGTAGCTTGGCAAACTGCTTCTTGTGTGGTTTTTGTTTGAACTATATTTTATTTTGATTTTGACGATACATCCAAGTTGATCAGTTTTTTCAGATGTGTTCCAGTCAGTACATTTAAAATATAGTGTTGGTTGTCTTTGTTTGTGTTCCTAGTATATGCAGTTATTAGGACAGTAGAAGGTCCAAAAATAAATTTAGTGACGTTTGAGTCTTGCATTGTCTAACGTTTATACCTTTCGTAAATGCGAAGTCAATGGCATCAGGTTTTTTTTGAGGATCCAATGGCCCGTTACCAGGTATTGCGTTATAGTTTTTTTATTGGAGTCAGTATCTTTTTAGTTTGTGTTCTAGTAAGCTTTTATTCCAACAGCGAATTTTTGTCATTCAAATCATCACCAGAAATGAATACATTTTCCTACATCTTATAGTGTTGCTTTTTATTATTATGTTTAGCCGATATAACCAACGATCCTATGTGATCGAATATGATAAGGTTTGTAGCTTATAGGTAGTCGTATGAATACTGTTTTACTTTATAATTTTGGTTGTTCTGTCTTCGTAGGCTCTTTCGCTAGGGTGTATAGTAAATACAATATTTTGGTATTTTTACGTGACATTTTCCTGAGAGGTGAGCTTCTGATATTAACATAACATTAATGTTGCTAATTTGTAGAATATTCAAATTTCCGGAGCATGTCGACATAGTAATACTGTAATTCTAAGTAGTTCAGCTATTAAACCAATTTATTAACGACGGCAGTTAGCATATCTAACATCGTACTCCTATGTTCCATTAAAGTTTTCTACAGGGTGGCCCAATGGACACGCTTCGTTTTAATTCGTTGTACCTAATCCGCTGATGACGAATCCGCCGATAAAAGAATTTTCTCCATCTAGCGCGATACTTTTTTCTGCCTCAGAGGTCAAAACTGCCAAATTTAAGATTCCATAATTTGACTAGCCCAGTTGGTACGCCAGATGAAATTTTCTCTTTAAAACGTTGTTTGTAACCCACTGACCACGAATCCATAAAAAGTCTTGTAAAATCAAAGACAGAAGAAGTTTGTATTTAACTATACTTCCTTAAAAGTTAACATGGTACGCGAGAACAATGAAGGTTTTGTGTTAGTGGCATTTTCTCATTATACATAAAATTTAGGAAAAAAGAGCAAAGTTTTTGAATTCTAACTAAACTGCACTAACAGCAAACACAGAATTAACATTTAAGAAAGCATAGTTAATTAAACAATAGTTTTCTCTTTTATTTTACAAGACATATAATCAGTGGAGTCGTGGTCAATGTAAAATGGAAATTTTATCTAGTTTATCCATTGGGCACATAGTTTGTAGTTTAGAAAATTATATTATTATACTATAGTACTCCAGACCATACCATTCTTATTAGAATTTTGTCTTTTAGAATTTTTGTTGCAATTGCCCAACATATCCTGCAGTTGACAAGGTGATTGCTGTTGCAGTTGACTCACTTAACACCATTATTTTCTCTTTCCTTAGACAATGTTTTGTTGAATGTCTACTTACACACTTAATATACCGATAAAGTTGGTGGCAGTAATTTTTACTGTATCCATGTCTCCTATACTTGACATTGGGAAATTTTTCTTTTTATATGTGGTATTTTGAAGTATGCCATGCAGTTTTGTAGTAATATGATAACATATATGTCTTTATTATTGTCTTTAGTTTGGAGATCAATGAAAAAATACAGTAAAAAAGATTTTGAGACGCGATGCTTAGTGCTAATTGCATTATGACCAAGTTTTTCTAATTATTTCTTTAATGATTTAATATCTGACTGTGTGAAAATTTTTTAAGAACTACGCGAAAACTTATATATTGCTTTATTTATATGGGTGAAACTCATTTTATGATTGTTGATTTAAGAGTATAATCATCATTTATTACATATGGCATTTCTATTAGCAATTTGATTTTTTTTTTAGTTCTGGTACATTATTCTTATTTATTTATTTATTTGTTTTGTTCCGTTCTCTCTTTTTTTCTTAATTTTTTGTATCTATTACTAGCTGGAGCGGGATTACTTATCCAATAATTTACTTCACAGTTAGTATCTCTTACTTCAGGACTATGTATTTATTTTTTATTGTTATTGGTCATTTCCCTTTTTTGCTGAGTAGAAATTAAATATTAGTTAAATTGTTGATTTTAATTTGAACAAAGCTAACGCTAATATTATCGTATTTTGCATATTTATTGGTTGCATTGGATGTGAGTACGCCCATGGTTATTGAATTATCCGTACCTGAGAATTGAGATAATAATTGAACAGGAATTGTAGATGTGGTAATTACATGTTTGAAAAATGTTTAGTGTATGTTATTGGGGAGAGTAATAAATAAGATAAATATAAAATAAGATTACTACTGGCTTATCACTTCCGCCTTGTGCAGTGGCCTTGCGGCCCTCACTTAATAAATAACACTTAGTATCAGCAGCTCTCCGGCACATTTTTCTACTTTGAAAATCAAATGCCAGCCAAATACAACAAATAATTAAAAAATTAAAATAACGTTTATGAACATACATTTCATTAAGTGCACATAAAAAAATTACCTACTTGAGTAAATAAAAATTTTGTCCGCTTTTGATGACGTAATAGACGCAAATACGTTATATTAATAAAGATTACTATTTGCATATTTACAAAAATTAGAAAGTTATATTACGTGTATTAGTCTTCGAAAATGACTTAAAAACTTTATTTGCCTTCCCCGTAGGCACTATCTAATTACAGTATAATTAATAATTCCAAAATATTAACCGATCCTTGTTTCAATCTATTAGCAATTACGAAAATATTAAAATATTAAACAAGTTATTATATTGGAATTTTGCCAAGCTGGGTGCACGATAATAAGCGCAAGGCGTCGGGATTATGCACTAATTACTCAGACTAAAATTTATAGCCGTCGGCATTAAATCTGTCATTGCACACAAATCAAGCAGTCGTATTTAGTTTTAGTTGCAATTGCAACTTTGCTAGTTCAGTTCGAAATGGAAGCGGCGCTTAGAATGGAGTAAAATATAAAATTTTCACTTCAGGTCCTGGTGTTGCGAAAGTAACTGACGCTATCAGGCGAGAGCGTAAATCAGCTTGTTTGGTTGTTTACTGGTAAACTTATTAATCGCCATTAAACCACACGATGATCCACAAAGTTTTCAGGCTCCAGTTTATGTCAGAATTCTGAACTAATAATAGCTTCTAATGAGCGAAGAGGGAGGAATTTACTTTAGAAATTTGGACAAGAGGAAACGACGTCTGGGGAGGCTAAGTTGAATGAAATTTTTGCTTTTGCGTTTAAATTAGACTAACAAATGGAACTTCATTTTGTTCACCTTCTTCTAAATACACTTTACTCTTGACACCTCACTTACATAAAATTGCCTCATTTCGTTACAAATCAATCCAAATAAACGAAACTATAAATTTATTTATTTTAGTATCTATAAAAGAATAACAAAACATCTCCCAAAACCGAATAAACAAACTAAAAAATGCAGTTAGCAAATTAATTTGATTAAAAAAATACTTGTTAAAATATATATTTGCATTGTATGTATTTAAAAACATAAAATAAGTTAATTATTGAACACCCTATATATACATATATATATATATATATATATTTAAATTACACTAGATTATTTTTTTAATTAAATTGTATTTTAATATGTGACAAGGTAAATAGTAAAATGCAAGGTAAGTTGTGCACTCAGAAATTACGAAAGGGGGTGGCTGCTGAACATGAAGCCTAATACGTCAACAACCTCTGTTTTGTTGATAATTAAACGATGGCTTACAATAGAAGACATGTTGATACACGAGTTTAGTAAACGGTGGTTAGAGGCAGCGGTTATCTTGTAGCAAGCTTACTCTTAGTTTGTCGTGGGCAGAGTCGGCGTGGACAATTTCGCCGTCGCTTGATTAACTGCGAGAATAACTGGAGTCGATTTAAATGAGACTTGCAAATTCAAAATCCTCGTTCATATGTTTTATTTTAAATTGGGCGTATGCACTTTTTTAATTTTAACAATTTAATTTGGATAATTAAATATTAACAAGAAATTAAAGCAATGCCATAATTTTTAAAAAGTGTAATCGGTTAAAAAATCCATTCAACATTTATTTTGTTTATAAAGTGTCTCAGAAGTCTTAGCGTTCAAAATGAATCAGGCAAATGTCTTTTCAAAACCATTGATTTTACAAGTATTATTCTGAAACTTTCCTCCCATTTGATTCGGGGCCTGCCTCTCTTCCTCTGTCCTTCTGGTCTGGTTTCAAAAATTTTCCTCGGGTATGAGTCAGCTCTCATCCGCATAAGGTGTCCGTCCCATTTTAATTGTTTGTTCTCTATTTCTTCTATTATTGGCTGCTGTTCTAATTCGTCCCTTACGCTTTTGTTCCTAACTCTATCTCTCCTGGTCTTACCCACTACTTTCCGTAGATATTTCATCTCAGAAGCTGTTATTTTTGATCTGAGTTTATCCACTAATGTCCAACATTCCGCTCCGTATATTAGTGCAGGTGTATGGATGGCAAGGAAAAGAGGGAAGACCATTCAGGAAGCTAGGACGTTAGCGATGCAAAGCACCAACTACAAGAAATGGATAGAGGCCCCAACGCTGTAAGGCATAAATGGGAAAATAGAAAGAAGAAGAAGATTCTGAAACTGTTAGTATAGGATGCGATAGAAAATTTGAATTATTTAAAATGTAGAATACATGTTATTTATTTGTTTGTATTGGTACTTATTCTTGAATCCATTTCTACCATTCTAACCTATCCGTAACTAATTTCCTCATTTGTCCTCTCGTTTTTCTTCCTTTCTTTTCTATTTCATATATTCTTTTATCCATATCTTCCTTGGTAGGCTTTGTCTTTTCTTGTTTATATTTGTTTTCCTTCACTCTAACTATAACTTCTGATCATTTTAATTTATTTGTTCTTGATTTATTGTATTTCTAACTTCTTCGTTTACTATCTAGTCCCATTTATACTTTTCACTCATTTTACTCTTAAATCTTACGTTGTGGTGTATATATTTTTTTATTTGACTCTACTTAATCATACAATCTGACTAAAGACAATAAGTAACGGGTGTTTTTTATAGAGGTATAAAACTTTAAGTAGGCAACACTTTTTTAACTGATGGCCATTTTGTCAGCTGTCAAGTGATTTATGTTTAGCTTGGTTTGGCATTTCACATGAATAGACTGACGCCTGAACAACGCTTCCAAATTGTGCAAATTTATTTTGAAAATCATGTTCTGTTCGAAATATGTATCGCGCACTACGTCTATTTTACGGTCAACATAATCGTCCATCAGAGCAATTAATTCGATTAACTATGGAACGTTTTTGCACCACGTTTACTCTAAATGATAGTACGCATCCACAGAGACGTCGTACAGTGCGTACAGAAGAAGTCATTGCTGCTGTAAAGCATAGCGTAGAGGAAGACCCGAAGCAGTCTATCCGCCATCGTGCACAGGAATTGGATATGTGTCCGTCCACTTTATGGAAGATTTTGCGGAAAGATCTTGGTTTGCGTGCTTACAAAATCCAAGTCGTGCAAGAATTGAAGCCACACGATCGCCTAGCAAGGCATAAATTCGGTGAATGGGCCCAAAACAAGATTGCCGTTGATCCCGATTTTCATAAGCGAATTTTGTTTAGCGATGAAGCTCACTTTTGTTTGAATGGATACGTCCATAAACAAAACTGCCTTATTTGGAGTGATGGTAATCCTCAAGTGTATGTTGAGACACCGTTACATCCAGAAAAATTGACTGTTTGGTGTGCTTTATGGGCTGGTGGAATCATTGGTCCGTACTTCTTTAAAAACGATGCTGGTCAGAACGTTACAGTCAATGGTGACCGCTATAGAGCCATGATTACTGACTTTTTCGTTCATCAATTGAACAACCATGATGTGCAGGAGCTGTGGTTTCAACAAAACGGCGCAACATGTCACACAGCTCGTGCCACAATTGATTTATTGAAGGAAACGTTTGGTAACCGCATAGTTTCACGTTCCGGACCCGTGAATTGGCCTCCAAGATCGTGCGATTTAACGCCGCTAGACTATTTTCTGTGGGGATATGTGAAGTCGCTAGTCTACGCCGATAAGCCCGAAACGATTGACCACTTGGAGGACAACATTTGCCGCGTTATTGCCGATATACGGCCACAAATGTTGGAAAAAGTCATCGAAAATTGGACCTCCAGATTAAACTACGTCCGAGCCAGCCGTGGCGGTCATATTTAAATTATAATGCCAGAAGATTATCTTTCGAATAAAGTAAATTTCATGTCAATTTAAAAAATTAATCTTTGTTTTATTCCATTTCAAAGTTCTATACCTCTATAAAAAAACACACTTTATTTCGTGTGATTTATATTTTAAATGGCATGTTGGGGAAGATTTCAGTAAATCTGTCCTTTCTCTTAATTACTTGATTTACTCAATTAACTAAGTTATGATAATGTGGAAATTGAGCATTATACTAATAGATAACTAATCTAATTCTTCTTCTATGGCACTACAACCCAAATTAAGCCTTGACCGCTTATAGTTTCTGGCTCCTGCTACTCTCTTCCAAACTCGGGCTCCTAGAAGTTTTTGTGCATCTTCTTGTACTTCGTTTTTCCATCGTTTTCGTGGTCTCCCCACTGGCCTTTTGCTGTAAATTCGGCTGTTTAATGTTTTTTTGGTACCCTTTTATCATTCATTCTGATCACATGTCCAGCCCACTGTAGCCGTTGTAGTCTAATAAATTCTGAGTGGGGGTTCTTTGAAAAGTCCATATAGTTCATTGTTGAATATTTTCCCTAACTGGTCCCATTATCTTTCTCAGTACTTTCCTCTCAAAAATACTAATCACGGTTTTTGTTCTTTCTGTTATGACCCACACTTCACTTCCGTAACTTACAATTGATCTAGGCAAACAAATTTTTCTACTAATCCGACATTACCTTCACTATGATTTGTGCCGCTCTATTCTCTCTTTTTTGTATTGCCGTTTTTGTTTTTGTCACGTTAATCTTTGCCCGATACTTTTAGCCCGTGTTTTTAATTCTGCGTAGACCTGGTTTTTTGCCTCTGATCTTCGGCTCATAATACCGACATCATCTTTTTTTGTGGATGGCGCATATAATACTCTTCCTCCAATCATTAGGGATAGTTTTTTCCTTCCAAATTTTTGTTATCGGTGTATGTATATGTTCTAATAATTGGTCACCGCCTAATTTGAATATTTGAGAAGGTATCTTGTTTATTCCTGGTGCCTTGTTATTTTTCTGGGACTTAACTGCTCGTTTGATTTCTTCCATTGAAGGTGGTTCTATCCTCTCGTCCGCCTCAGCCCGCAGTATTCTATCCTGTCTGATTTCATCTTCCTCTTGTGCCGCAAGTACAGTTTGAAGATATTTTTTCCAAATGCTTTTAATGTTTTGGGAGTCACCTATTTGTCTCGTTTCGTTTTTACAGAGACTGGTCCTAGGTTTGTAGTCCTCTCTAACATTTTTTAGATATCTATATGTCCCTCTTGTCTTCAAAACCTCTTTCTATTCTTGTAATAAGGTTATTTTCGTGTTTTTTCTTGCTTCTGCACACCTTATCTTCTCTAATTCCGCCCTCCTTTCTCTAGTTCTTTTTCCTATATAATTCTTGTATTTTTATTTCTTTCTTCTATTACCTTCTTGCACTCTTTATCAAACCAAGTTGTTTTTTTCTTTTTCTTTTCATTGCTTATTATTGTTGTTGCTACATTTTAATTGTTGTTTTAAGGGAGTTCCAATAGTCTTCTACTGGTTGATAGCGACTTTCTTGCTTAGATTTTGCGTGATTTCTTGTTCTAAGATAGTTCTTACTTCGTGGTACTTCAGCTTCTCGATTTTCTTTCTAGATATCCTGCATTTTAATCCGAATTGCACTAGATGGTGATCTGGCCTACAACAGGCTTCTCATCTTGATCTAACATACAATATGCTGCTAGCCGCTCTTTTATCTTGGAATCCACATCTCCCATAATGGTTCTGACATTGTTCTTTAGTGAACTGTCATATACTATTTCTATGAGTTTATAGAATTCTCCTTTAGTTTCTTTCTATTGTTCCTCTGTTGGACAGTACACATTTATTAGGTTAAAGAAGCGAGTGGGTAGGGGTAGTTTGTATATTCTTTCATTAATTACTTGAAAATATATTATCTTAGTTTTGATTTTATTGTCTACTAGGAATGCTACTCCAAGTTGCTTATCGCCCCTATCTTTCCCACTGGACAGTATTGTACGCGTTTTCGTAGCTTTAACTGTTTTTTCCAGTCATCGTGTTTCCTGTATTGCTGTTACTATTATACTTTTCTTATTTCATCTGTTAGGAAAATTGAGCACCTGGTTTGTTTAGGGTTCATACATTGCAGATTCCATAAGAGAAGTCCATATTTCTTTGCTTAAGTCATCTTATAAAAATTCGTCCATCTTCCCGAAGCTGTTGTTCAGGTTCCTGAACTGCGTTTTTTTACTGAAACAGGTAGTTTTTTGTATTTTATCCAAATTCTTAGAAATAGTGTTAGGGTTTGGGTGTACGGCTAATACTGCTGTGTCGTCAGCGAATGTTACTGCCAAAGTTGTACTGGTGGTTGGGAGATCAGCGGTAAATAGCAAATATAATACTGGCTCTAAACATGATATGATTTTATAAAATCATACAATAGATGTGACAAGCACAAAGGCCTGGCTAATATCTATAAATGCTATCAAGCAATATAGTTTTGTCTGTAAGGCGGAATTGATTTTATTTACCACATGGTAGACCTATTTGATTGTTCCATGTTGACTTCTAAAGCCAAACTGATGATTTGAGATGTATTTCTTTTGATCAAGTATTGGTTTCAGTTATTTTGGTATGTTTTTTATGAACTTTAAATAGTACTGGAAGAAGACTAACATGCTTACATAGTGTTATATCCAAGGTGCGTTTGGTTGCAGAATCAATAACATGCATATTAGTGTTTTCCTGCGTTAAACTTGAAAATCGAGCGGTACAGAGGAAATCAAATACAGAAAAACAAGCGAACCTTGAAAAAAGATAAGTGAATAAATAAATAGTAAGAGTGAGGTTACCTGATAACAGAAGGAACAATAAGATAATAACTAAACCTTGGCCGGTGGGAAAGCGGCGTTGCCAAATTCACAAAAAGATGACAAACAAAATAAATTGATGAAAAGGGGCGTATAAAAAGAAAACACAGCTGAAGGTCGATAAAAGTCAGGCTTTCCGACGAGTAAGCTGTGTACAAAAGAATAAATAAGCAAAATGGAAAGAGTAGAAGTAATGTTCCAACAAATAAACTGAAATATGCAGAAAATGAACGGAAAGTTAGATTGGGAAAAAGGATGAAAGAAATGAAGGTAAAAGGGCAAGAAGAAAGAATAGAACCACTGAAAAGAGAAATCAGAAACATAAATATAGTAGTAAACGAAATCAAGGATGAGAAGAATGAGAGTGAAAATGAAACAAAAATGTAAATAAACCTTGTAACGTAAAAAATAGTTTGGATAGAGATTTGGAAATAGACGAAATAAGAATAGGCACATACAGAGAGGGAAAAAACAGGACAAGAAAAAACAAATCCAATAAAAGCAAAGATATAAAACCGAAGACAATCAAAGGAAAACAAAATTCTAACAAGGAATCCTGAGAAAATAAGGTAGAAAAACAAGAATATAATAATAAACATTTTAGGTTGGGGGTTGGGTTTGTATTGAATTAATTTTAAGATAACTTTGCCTGCCGAATAACTACCATTTTGTAATAATGAAGTTGAAAAAGATATATTTTCAATATTAGTTAAGCGACCTTCAAAACCTTGCTCATTCAGGCAGAGTAATAACTTTTCGATGATTTTGAGGATTTAAAATACAGAACTATGGCCAGCGTGGTCCCGTGGTTGGGGTTTGGACTGCGATGCCGACGGACCTGGGTTAATTCCCGGAACTCTTTGCGTACCTGCGTTTACTTTGAACAAGAGGTAATTTAAGGCGCAGTGCTTGCTACATCGCCCCGTATCAGAGATGGTGCGGGACGATCAGACAGAAAGAGCGATCATATGAGAGCATAAACCTCTCAGTTCGCAGATCGTGCTCCTGCGAGAGCCTTACCACTATTAAAAAGACAAGTACGTGTAAAACGTCATCTGTCGCAAAAATAAAGTAGAATCATAAATTCCTTTCAAAAAGATGTATCAAAAAACAAAATTTAGAAGTTCAGAAATGAAGTTATATACAAGCTGATACTTACGGCAACAGTAATATTTATTGTTTGTAATTTAGAGGTAATGTTTTATTTAGATAATAGAAAGCTTATTATATAGCGATAAGCTTGCAATTTGTGCCATGATAACAGCTTTAAAAAAATTGCAATTATTCACATTATTAAACTGTTCTATACAAAGTTCACTCAATAAGTTAACAAATAGCAAGAACTTTGTTTGCATCTTTCTAAATTTTGATTAGTTGATGTTTCTTTGTAAACAACATTAACACCAACTTTTCCGTCGTATGATAAAGGAGCAGATGGATTCACAAAATAAGTAAGTACATATGTGATAATTAGTTCTTAAGAGACATGAAAATGGTATATGATTCTCCTTCAAAATGACATTTTCGTCGGGTTTTCAAAAACCTTTAAAATTGTAGAATACGTTGAATTGGCATATATAGGATACATTTGTATTAGTGATTGTAGTTTTTCTTCTTCTATATTCTGATCGACTTTATTAGAATTTGGTTGAAAACTTCAGCTAGGTGGTTTGCAAAAGCTTCTGATTTTTCCTTGTCTGCTCTTAACCATGAGTTTCCTTATCTCTTATTAATGGAATATGGATTTTTGGGTGTTTGATTGACTTGGTAGCTTTCTAAATGGCATTATCATGAGCATTTTTCTTTTACTATTTTCATGATTTCATTTGGTATATTGGGACTGTTTATTTTTATATTAGTTGATTGTGGTGTGGAGTTCAACCCAATTTCTGTACTGTAATTATAAAACTGTTTGTTGTAGCTCCTATTTGTTTTGCATTTTTTAGGCTAATATTTTTATTGAGATGTTGTTCGATGTAATTCTTAAAGCTTCCTCAGTCAGTTTTCCTATAAGTGAGGGTAAGCCTAGGTATTTTGTAGATGGCGGAAGTGCTATTAGTTGCTATTATCGGCGAGTGGTCATATATTAGATCATAATTGGGGATGGCATTAATATAGTTTGATAAGAGTCTATTTGTAGAAAGCCTAGCAAGTGTGGGATTTTGTTTGGGTCAGGCGGCTAATATGTTCGATTACCAATTGATAGAGTTTTATAACTGTTATTTAAAATTAGTTTCAATAGCACTCTAATTTTGGTTGTTGTTAAGCTCGATCTCCAGTGCGTGTGTTTGGCATTAAAATCACCGCCTGCTATAAATTACTGACCTAGAGTTTCGAAAAACGATTGTAAAAGATGTTGGGTTAAATTGTGTTTCAGGGGACAGTAAACAGCCGAAACTTTAATTGGAGTTATAAGCTTCTACACAACTTGGATTGTTGTAGCTTGTAAATAATTTGTTTTGTATTCTGGTTGTTCATAATGAGTAATAGAACTGCGGATTAGCATTGCTAATCCACCGTGTGTTGTTCCATCAGAATGTCCTGTATGATAGACAGAATAGTGTGGTATCTTTATATGTGTTCTGCCGATAAAGTGGGTCTCTGACGCGAACATAATATCTATATTATTTACATTTAGGAAGTTTTCGATTTCTAGGTTTTTTATAATGTAGTCAATTGGCGTTCCATAAAGCTAGTCAAAGAGATTTAGCCATTATCGATATTTTTTATTAATGACCGTATTTGGCATGTTTAGAATTATGTTATTTTGTTGAAGAAGTTTGTTAAATAGGACTTTAAATTCGTCTAGGAATTGTTGGAAGGTTAAGTCATTATTTGTACTTTTTGGGAGTGACTTTTGTTAGCGATTTAAGAATGGAAAATGTTTTGTTGTTATCTGGGGAGGACTTCTGTCTGTTGATTAGTGATTAGGTTGATATTTCTTTTGCAGTTCTTGGTATAATGAGCATCCCTTGTAATTAGTGGTGCGATCCTTCGCATAATGCGCATGTGGCCTCAGTGTCCTTAGTTTTACCACAAGTTCTAGTGTCGTGGGGTCCTCCGCACTTTACACATGATAATGACCCGTTATAATATGTTCGTGTATGGCTATAGTTCTGACATCGTATGCATTGTACAATTTCGGCATTTTTTTTTGGCGGTTTAAGACTAACGACTACGTTCTTGAGAAATCGATTTTTTTAAATTTCTTTGTTGTTCTCTTCGAGCGCAATGAAGAATGTTGGGAGTGGGTCTTTCGTATTTTGTATGTCTATGCTGTTTCGTACTTTATGATCTAACTATTCGAGAGCCGTTTTGATATCTTCAGTTGGCACATATTTTAAAGCTACCTTGTATAGCCGGTTTTTGTTTCATCTAATAGTAGTGGTATGTAATATTGTTTTCAGACATATATGTTATTAATTTTCTGTATGTGTCAGAACTTTTTACATTTACTTTAACTACATTATCAGTTAGGCATTTTGTTGGGTATTGTTCAATTTCTACTATGTTAGTCAACCTTTTTATCATTTGTTCATAGTTAACCACCCCTTGTACAAAAATGGACGGCGGCTTATTTGTTAATGATGTTGACACTTGCTCATTATTTGCTGTTGGATTATTTGAAGGTTTTTCTGCTAATACTGCACATTATTTGTTTGTAAATTCGGTCACTTTTTCGTTGTTAATGGCGTAGGGTTTGATGTTTTAGTTCTTTTACATTTATTTTTCTTAACTATTTGCCAACTGTTGATGTTTTTATTTTCAAGAATTTTATTGCTCATATTCGTCTATTTCGATAGATTGGCTTGATTCTTCTTTATTTTTTGTTTGATGTGAATATTGCGATAATTGTGATTGGGAAGTTAGAAATGTCTATGGTATTGCTTGGAATTGAGGCTGTGGCATTGAGTGGTACTGATGTTGGATTTTGTAACTTGAAAGGTTGATGGTAGATTGTTTGATTTAAGCAATGGGAGTTTGTAACATAATACCCACAGTACTTTCTTGAGAGGTATTTATGGGTAGGCTATTTAGGTATTGTTGTTGAGTAATCATGTGTTGTTATCCATTGTAGCCGCTAGCAGCTGGCAGCATTCCTGCCTTAAATATTTTTCGTCTCTTTGTATAATTATGAATTATTTTACTTACAATAAATATCTAAAATTACTATCGACGGGAAGTGCTTTTGACTTCTCGACTACCGCGCGAATGTATGTCACTCAACACTTACGCCTGGTGCACGTCTCAGCTAAACTGAAGTTTCTTATTGTTGCTACTTCCCTTTTCAATTTTAATAATTTAAACTATTAAGTTCTTCTTTTAGCTTAGGGCCTCGTTTTAATCTTTTTTCTTCAAACAGCTGCTCATTGATTTATGTTTTTTTAGTATCTGATTGGCGGATTTTTTCACATATTTGAAATAACGCGATTTTCTAATTTGTACCCAATTTATTGATTTTTATCTATAGCTTTTGTAAGAGAAAATATCGGTCTATTTGCAGTCAATAAGACTAACTAGGATTTACCTTTATCTAAATTTGAGATACATGTTTAATGAATTTCCAATTTCTCTACCCTTCATGCCTCTTTTTTAATTATATTTTCTTCGAAGCAAGAATTGCTTATATTTAGGCATTTAGTTTTCTAGATTGCTTAGAACCTTTTTTATGAAAAAATATCGCTGGTATCGCTGACGTATAACCTAATCTAACTCATCAGATATCAAATTACTGATTTTCTTTTTAGTTTTGTTACTTTCCAAGATTTTATCTGTGCTAGTCATATTATCCTGTATCATTTTAAATCACTTTTTAATAATAATTTTCTTTTTAAAATAAATTTTGCTTGTCTGTTAAGGAAATGTACTTGTTTAATATTGATTTACTGAACTTTGATTTTTTTTAATTTTATTTAAAAATTTTCTTTGAGTTAAAGGCTTTATTAGAAAATAGATCCAATTTGTTGTGCATAATTCTTCTAAGACTCGATTTTGATATTGTAATGGCAGCGCTTATATGAAATACCAATGTTGTGAAATACCAATGGCTAAAAAAGTTGTCAGACGCGGTCGGGCTTAAAGTGCTATGCTGACTTTCTGATTTTGTTGTCACTCAGCTTCATATTTGGTTAAAATACGCATCTAAATACTTTTTTGGTGCTGATGAGTACACAACCATTTGTGCACTAGGTTAAGTTGTTTGCACTTAATGTCTTATAACACGCCCAAAAATGGTTTCAAACGTTTTGAAATGGCAATTTTGATTACCAAGATGAAGAACGTCTTGGAGGCATTGAATTGAAATTTTCCAAATTTTGTTCTTTTGTTCTGTGATATTATATGGTTGATACTTGGTTTAAATCTCTCCTCTAAGCCGACAAAAGCATTGATTACTTTATCAGTTTGGGATTATTATCCTAGCAAAGGTGTGTACTTATGCACCTTTTGAATATCGCTGGTTGGGATTTTTAATATAAGTTTAAGCCAGTAAATATGAAGAGATAGCTGTTGGCACCAAAAAGAGACGTAATTGCTGTACTAGCCGTTCCATTATTTTTATTTATTTATAACGTATTTAAATATCACTAAATATAGATCTTGAAAAGCATTTGGCAAAAACGAGACGTAGATAATGGAATTAAATTTTTCCGAATTACACTCGAAGGAAACTCTCGGAATTAAGAGTACAGCAAATCGAACAGCAAGGCGGAATAATTTTGAAATTCAAATCAAAGTTTCCGGGTCCGAAGCAGAAGACTCTGGATTCGGCAAATCGAGCATCGGCCGTTTCGTGTTTCAAGGGTTAATCCCGGAAAGCCGGGCTTCCTAAATCAGCGGTGAGGTAGCCGGAAGATAATTCATAATTTTAAACCGTTTAAACGGAGAGCGAAATGCACGTCGCCCATCCGAATGCAATGCAGCAGACCCGCACGATTTGCTTATTGTCCACAAGGGAGGTGTACTAAGTGTTGCACAACTTTTGCGGCTTATTACATTGTAATCACCATGCACCCTCGGTAGTACAGAGCGTTCATTAGATAGGTACAAGCAAACGGGCACGGTAAAGATTATTAGCGGCGGGCGCGATTAATCCGGGATGCAAATTTTTGCCGGTAATGAATCTGACAATTTGGCTCTGTTGGTAAACTCGTTAATATTCGCAACTCTAATTGCGACAAATTTGGTTAGAGTGGAGCAGAAATGGTCAATATAAATTGAGGCAAAAGCCACCAGCGTTTGTTGTTCCTCTAACGTTTCGTTTTGTGCACGCGCTAAAGCCGATTCCTTGAAATCGGATTTGCTCTGCACGTAGCAGATTATAATTTACTCATAATAATCATAATAATCCCGATTTAATCGATACTCAGATACCTTGAAACTTGAGCTTGCGGTTACTTAGTATAGAACCAGCTAGTGCGATTATGCGATATTGGAAGTCTCGGAATTGCGTAAATGTTTATACACAGCCATTTTTGCAATAGCAGTGGTGTATAAAATTGGCAGTCCCGCCCGATAGAGCGCGGCCTACCCGGATGCCCGCATAATCGCCGTCATCAGTGAAAGAGTTATTTGCTCTACTATTGTAATGTTATCTATTTGCAAAAGGTTGGCGATGAATGAAACCGTTTCATTCTGCAAGCTAATGGAAAATTCACTGAACGCCCTTATACATATTGCATACACGTCCATACAGTGTGCGGAACCCTATCGTTTTAGGTAGGATAAAGGCATATTAAATCCGCTAGATTAAATATGAAATTAAATTACTTACTTGTGCCATTAACCGGAAACGAAGGAAAGGACGTAGATGAAATGTCAAAAGGCTCAGATAAAACGGCGAACAGACTTGCAGATATTTATTGAAGCTCGCTAGCATGCACTAAAGCGGCGATGAGCCGCACGCTGTCAATTGCCGGCGTTTCAGTTATAAATGATACACGTGGAAACCGATTTCTGATCGCCACCTCTTAATATTTATCCCTCGAGTCTCGGATATACAGGTAGTATATTGAGGAATCGATACAACCGCGATCGACATCTGGAATTTGAACCGGGGGAAGCTTTCCTTTGATGTACGCAGCATGTTTGTTCCCTTCAGATGAAGGTTTTCGCTGCTACTTTTTTCATTATGGTTATTCCTTAGGTGCACGCATTTTATAAGAGCCCGCTCTGGAATAAAAAATAAATTCCCAAAGTGTTATAGACGCTAAAATGGAAACATAAATACGACACCCTATCGATATATTAAATTTAAGTGGTTAATAAATATAGCATCAATAAGCTGTAAAAAGAACAGTCATTTATGTCATTTCTATGTACTCAAAATAGCTCACGGCTTATTATAACGATGCATCTTTCTATTCTGTAGCGTGCATGCACTAATGATCTTAAAGAAAGTTTTTTAACAAAGCTTCGACCCTACAAACTTCTATTCCAGATTGAAATTGTAGATTTAGACAAAAAATGCGTTTTACTAGGTAGCCGGCTAACCAGGCCCGGAAGTTTAGAGCGGATTTTGAGTAAGTGCTTGGTATTGCCTCGCGCGTTGTGCCGCACCGACACCGCAATTGCTACACGACGACACAAGCCGAATGCTAACTTACGGGGGATGAAATTTCAACTAGATTGCGCCCCAATACTCACACTTTGACGTTTAAAATTGATTCCGTATTTGCGGATGCAAATTGTTGAGTGCAGACAATGACCGAGCGCATGTGGACGGCTTGCCACCTAGGGTTGAGGTTGTTCGGGACCTGGGCAAAGTTGGCGCTGGAGTTGTACCGCAAATGTTTTATTGCTGCGGCCGGTTATTCTGGGAATAAATCGCCAGCGCCACGGGCAAATGAGAATGTTATCTAGTATGTAGTCCGATTGTGTAAATATAAAAGTGCGGTAAATGTGTGCGGGAGTAATTGTTTGCTATACAGGATTTTTAGATATCAGATATTTGATCAACATGCCCAATAATAAGGTCTAATTAAGCTTCTATTACACGCGCTTCTATTTAGATCCTTTTTAGACGTTTTGCATATTTGCTTATTTATAATTTTATGTTATACGTAGCTTTTTTAAAGAAGCAACTTGTCTTAACAGTTGATTTTATTTACAACAATTGTAAGAAAAAATTGTTCTTTAATATTAATCTGAATCGGTGGCAATTCAGATGTTTACATATTTTTTGCAAAGTTTTCTACAATAATCTAAACAAAAATGCATTGGCACTTTTTAAATTAGCAGTAACAACGCCGATGCCTTTCGAGTAGTTATAATTAGTTTTACAAACATTTTTCTAGCTCTCTATCAACAACGTACACAGTACATGAGATCTCTAGTGTTATACAACTATCTAAGTACTGACTGCACTTAATAATAATGTCATCTTTCCCGGGAAAGCATATAAGTGGTTTCATAACAGTTTTCCATTACGTTCTATAAAATCAAGTACGGAGACTGCGAAGAGTACTTATGCTTTCAGCAAAATTTAAACCTCCCCATATAGAGTAGTATAAAACAACATTCTAATGTCTTAATTAACTGCGCTATATTGACTCATCAGATTCTTAAAAATTTTCTTCTACGCTATTTATCAAGACTATATTATTTGCAAGTATTTAACATGGTATAAAATATCAGATCAGTGCCTTGTTCTGTTGACCCATTTATCTACAACTTCAATACTTGGTCTTATGTTGTAATGCAAAAACATTTGCTTTTTTCCTACTATATGATTAACTGTCTTATATTTATTCATAGAGGATATAAGCATTTTGGTGTATAGAAGTTATTGTTTTTCTTTTTTTTAATATTACATTTATTGCCAGATTAACAAATATTTTTGTTATACATATCTTGAGTGAGTTTACATAATGTGCTTAACTGGGTCTAAATAACATAAAGAGAGTTTTAGCTGTCTCGGTGAAATTTTCAATAACACTTTCAGTGATTCTCGGAATCAGCTACTATAATGTCCTGAGGTACTTGAAATTTGAGTGTGGATCTTTGTTCGAAAAAGATCATATGAACCGCACCTCTATACGCACTTGAGTTGTTTATAGGCTTTTTGCACTTTTTTAATGCGATCTTCAATGGATATAATTTCTAGTTTATGATGCAGTTTTGTATTTCAAAAATACCAGAGCGATCCACAATACTTTATTTTGAAACCTCTATAACTTTTGTATGTTGATTTGAGATGTATTACATCATATCGGTGATCCATACAGAATTAAAGGTTGTAGCAGGCTTCTATATAGCAAGACAGTGCGTTTAACTTTTAAAGAAGATTTGCGGTTAATTAGTGGGCACAACTGCTCGAGTCTGGTATAACCTTGGATTAACTTCTGATTAATATAAAAGCCTCAACTCAGCCGTCTGTTGAGGTAGATCCCAAGGTATTTGACTACTGAGTCATTTGGTTTCCATGTTATTGGTTTATTATTAATGTGTACGGAGTTGGGATTCGTGAATCTTCTGAGCGTGAAGATTTTGGCTTGGTTTTTTTCTGGGTTTATTTGAGTATTTTGCTGTTGGGGCCACCGAGAAAGTTGGTTTGCAGCTTTTTGCAGTGCTAGTATGGCTTCATTCAGAGAGGTTGCTTGGATGAAGATGGTTGTATCATCCGCAAAGGTAGCAAGAGTTGTCTTGGTTTCCGGCAGGTCGGATGTGTAAATACAGAATAGAGTTGGACCCAGAATGCTACCTTGCGGAAGGCCAGCGTGGATATTCTTAGTTTCTGATAATGTTGAGTTCACTTGGACAGAAAAGGTTCTATCTTCACCAAATGAAAAAAAGGTAGCTTTTAGATAGTGATAAGTTGTTATCTATGATTTTTTTTTCAATACTTCAAGCCAAACTCCGTCGAAGGCCTGTGAGATATCAAGAAATAAGGTCAATCAATATGTTCACTTATTCGTTCTAATTGGTAACATGTAGAGTGTCCTTTTCTGAATCCAAGCTAGAAAGTGGGAATTGTATTGAGAGTTTCAATTGCAGTATTTAATCTAACATGAATTATTTTTTCTAGCAGTTTGGATAGAGTGTTGAGGTATAAATCTATAGCTGCTGATTTTAGTTTTGTTTTTGCCTGGTTTTGGGAACATTAGAACTTGAGCATGTTTTCATGCCTGACGAAGGTAGCCTAGCTTTAGGCAGGGAGTAAAGATTGTACTTAGACAGGCTAGGGCTTTCTTGGTGAGGTGCTGGAGGATGCAGTGTGTGATAAGATCATAACTGGGAGACTTTTTTGTTGAAAGTGTATCTATATATTTTAAGTTTCTTGGGGGGGGAGGAGGGTTGGAGGTGAGTTTAATTCTATCAGGGCGAGGCACATTTGTTTCGATGTAAGTTATCACGCGGTTAAAGTGTGTAGAAGTACAGGTGATGGTGGGAGTAAAGGTGAAGCGAAAGCGGAAGCTTTTTCTTCGTCTGAAATGTAGCTGTCTTTACTGTTATCTTGTTGTGAGTGTAGGCAGTTCTCTTTGGTTTATGATCTTTTTAGTGGTTTTTCGTAAACCACTGTCTTCTGGGTAAAAGTTGGCTATGTGCTGTTTATATGTGTTGACTCTGAAAAGGTGAAGTTCTCTTTTCCAATGGGCAAGTTTGTTTAGTCGGTTTTTGATTAATGGATTTCTAGTTCTTTGCCCTTCGCACCTAAATTGCCTTTTCTCGTTGATTAGGTTGATTATATGCCTCGGTGAGTTGTTGTGGTCTGATAAAGAGGTTACGCGTTGAGATTGGCTCCGCTTTTAATTTCGTCTGCCATAAGCCTGTTCGCTGTTAACGTACGAGTTTGGTTTGTTGTGGGTTTTGGGGACAGAGGTCTGAGTTTTTGTAGTTTAATATGATGGGAACAATCACCATAATTTGTATTGTAGTCGTTGAGCTGTTTTTTGCATTCTGTGTGTAGATGAACGTCTGGGTATATGACGCATGCCAATTTTTGGCTACAGTAATTCGTGGTGTGCCCATACTGTTGACATTTATAGCATTGTGGTAGGATCTTGGAATTTCTTTTTACTTCAACGGTTACTATGGAGGGGAATAATGCTTTTAATGTGAATATGTGAGATGAACAGCGCAGACGGGCAGCGGCTTCCTTTCTTTGGTGTATAATCGCGTTACTTTAAGAACTGAAACCTTATCTATGAGTTCGTTTTTAATTTCATCATCTGTTAAGGAAAGTGGTACATTTTTGATGACTACAGATAAAGATTTGTCTTTAGGATTTTGATATGTGTGATATTGGATTTGGTTTTTATTGTAGAATTTGGTTGAGCTCCGAAAATCTTCGTCTTTTGTTAGATTTATTCGTAGCGTGGATGTGTTATAGGTCGTTGTGAATGTGCCGCCTGTTTTTGCATATCGGCTCCAAGACCATTATGATTTACTGCGTTGTGCAGATAAATGGGTGGAATTTTAATTTTTGTCGTATCTGACTGATTTTTTTGCGTGTTTTCATTGGATGATCGTTTATCATCTAGTGAAGTTTTCAAATGTGGCGGAAGATAGTATTTATTGCTTTCGATGAGGTTTGGAGCGGCCCATGCGTGTATTGATTAGGCTAGGGGATTGTAGTTTCTTATACTACTTTGCTTTCTACCCCGCGCTGTAACTTTATCGTGCTTGATAGTCTTTAATGACGCATCTGCCTTCATTCTACTGTAACTATACCGAGCTACTTGCTCTTCACCTTCAGTAGATACTGAGAAATACAGCTGCCTGTTCCCAGGTGATTTGGGTATGCTCATTTACCGACGATAATATTTGCCATGACACATCAGCTTCATTTAACATTGTAGAATGTCTTGGGGAAAGCTTTCCCGCTACGCTCTTCAGCAACACCGCTTTCTGGTGATGGATTAATTATTCAATATGTTCGCATATGTTCTACATATTTAGAGGTCATACATTGTCTGCCATATGTGACTCCACAACTAGTCTATAGTTCAGCCCTAGTTTCATATACTGATCATAAATTTAAAATTTAGGAGGCTTTATTTCAACAATTCAACTGAATATAATAAACTAATGAAAGCTTTATTTATGATTTAATGGTATCCTTGCAATGACATTGTGGTAAAGAGCTTTTGTAGATGTTAAATATTGTATGTAAGATTTGATAATATATAAAATACTGTTTTACAATTTCTGATAATTCTTTTAACAACCAAAAAATGTAATGTAAGGTCCTCAGATGCTTTTACAGGAATTTACTGGACGTTTTGTTACACCTTTTTCTTAAAATATATCTTTTCCATATAACAAATGATAAAAAATTTACTAATAAAGTATTATAATCACAAACTTGGCGTGATCACTGTCGTTACTTTCATTATTTTTCATTATCATCATTATTCTTATTAGATTCCAATTAAGATTAAATAATTTCAATCTTATTAGGGTTATTATAAGTTGTCATCAACAATGAAATAAATGCAAAGGCTTTCACGGCTGGTGTTCCTATATGTCGTGTTGATTCTCGCGTTGTTAAGTCGCGATCGGAGTTTGGAAATTCTTGACTTTTCGTCAATATGAATAAATTCAAAAGGAAATCTTCTAAACATTAATTTTAAACGTTTCCATAATTGGCGATTACAGGACTGTGTGGGTTTTGTGGGCTTTCCATCACTATTCCACCTTTTTGTTCATAATACATGCCTTGCCAAACCAAGCAATTGGACGTAAGTCACTGTCGAAAGAGCTGCATGATGTCATTAAGGAAAATTTGGTTTAGATGGTAACTGGTAAACAGGGACGTTATTTTAAAAATAACCATTAGGTTTGTCTACTGTAGTTGGATGTCTTGAAAGTGATTGACAAAATGTGTGGAGTCTTTGATGTAACTGCTAGTAAGCCCAATGTGTGCTTGTAATAGATTGGATATGTATTTGGATAATTTGTTTATAGGGTCACTGCATTCGTAAACCACCTAAATCCAATTTTTCTTAATGACATCTTGTAGCTCTTTTTTAGTTTAGCAAAGCATGTATTACAAACAAATATAATAAATAGTGAATTGGAAACCCACACACCTCTGTAATCGCCAACTACTCTATGGAGAAATTTAAAGCGGTCCCCATCACGGCTAAGATACTTCGATGACACATTTGTGTTATAAAGACATGGTAAAGAGATACAGTGGCAGTTTTTTTAAACACTTTAATTCAATACACTCTAGCATACCATGGAACTGGAATCAAATTGCTTTTCTAGATATACAGGTGTTGAGATCGAAGAATGGACATTTATAACACTTGTATTAGAAAACCTACATACAATTGAATCACCATCAATGTCAAAAAAGAACTATAGTGAAAACATCGGTAGATCGGTACGGCGAATATACTAGCTTTAGTTTTTGGATAAAGAACTAAATCATCTGGAACAAGCCTTGTAGGAAAATGGCTACTTGAAGACGGGCATAAAAAGCAATAAAACTTAGTAGATATTTGCACAAGAGAAACCGAAATCTATCGCGGTAGGCAAATCTTTTTTACTCTACACTAACAGAATTACGGACCAGATAGGTAAAAAACTAAATAAACACAAGGTGGATATCATCTTTGTTACTGGCATCAAAATACGGGATTTTTTCGGTCAGTCAAGGACATAAGAAACCCACAGGATACACCAGGGGTATACTGCATATCTTGTTCATGTAAGCAAATCTTCATTGGGACTACGGGCTGTACGATTACTATTAGAATAAAAGAACACCAACGATACCTGCGTCTCAATCAGCCCGAACAAATCAGTTGTTTTCTCAGAGATTTTAGGAGCATACTTTATTTATAACAAGGTTTTCTCTTCAGTGAATTGATAATCACTGATTGCTTTTACAACTATTTCATTTCTGTTTTTTAAAACATCTTTTTAACAAACAGCATGATTAAATTTTGTCTTCAAAAAAGCCACATTTATGAGTTAAAAGATCATTTTTTGGACGATGAAGTTATTTTTTTTTAAATGGAGGATTTTCAACGTTCTCATCATTTTCGTCTTATTTATTTCCTGAATCTTCATATTCCTCAAACTCTAGATGGTCTTCTTTTTGCTAAAGCTCCTCACTATTAACTTTAAATTGTTCAGTTTCTAGGTAGACATTTCTACAAATATCTTCCTGTTTACACTGCGTAAATACTATTTTTCTACTATTAGGAGATACTTTGTTCTTACAGTTGGGGTTAGAAAACGTTAAAAAAATGGGAAAATGTTAAAACCAACTTTTGCCCGGTCGGACTTTTGCCCACTGTCTTAAAGTAAGAACAGGGTGACGTTTGTTGCACTGCTACTTTAAGCGAGGCAAGGCGGCGCAGTGGTAAAATGCAGGATTTGAGTGTTGGAGGTTTAAATTTTATGAGTTTTATACACATTTGGGTACGTTTTCAGTAATTTTTTTGAAGAAAAGAGACAGTTTTCGGTCAAAACAAGGCTTTGTTTGAGATGCAGATGCGGTTCTTTCTCATTTAATATATGACTGAAACACGGAAGCATACGGCAATAGGCACATTTTATGTAACATTAGCTTTCGTAGTCGTTGTGATCACACTTTCCATTGGCATTCTGAAAGCAGACCTCATTCACGTTCTGATATTCCTGTTTTTTCGACTTGATACCCACTTTTGACTCAAGGATCATTGCTTTAAACCTAGGTGATTCTAGGTGATTATATATGAAAGAATGCATGGCAGGTATACTGAACCTTCTGTGCAAGTTTACATCAACTAGATTATTGAGCATCGCATGATCGTGCATTGCTTTAACTATAATTTTGTATTGCACCATTTTTATCGTCTTTGGCTGTATAATTAGTTGCTTGCACTTACTGCTGAAGCATTTAGCCAACAAGGTTTGGTCTTTTTATCTAGTATATGAGATCTGGATAAACCCGAAAGGTTGATTTCCCAGTAGTGGCTTCACGTATTCAATGCAGAACGGCTTCACCAACTTTTTGGACATCTTATCAGAGGAGCTGCATTGGCCAATAAGATTAGATATTGAGTTGTTCCCCCAGAGTGTTCATAACTGTTTCCTCAAAAACAGCACCTGTGTCTTGAAATACAACGAAGAGCATTCCAAGTTTTCCAGGCATAGTCAACCATGGCTGTACCGTATAGCTGTGAGTTTTAACGTACATTGTCTTTGCTTGAAGAAAGACTTTTTTCTTGTCATAGCTTTCTAAAGTGCGCATGAAATAAAATTTATAATTGAATCCTGACTGCCAGTTAATTACATAGCCAACATCGTATTCGGCTGTAATTGGGCGGGCGTTAATCACAAAATAACTGGCGATTTCGCTATATTTTCATAGTTAATGTTATGGCGTGCTATCTCTGATCTTTCTTAAAACGATGCAGCCACTTGCGGAAAGCCTTTCATTTACATTATATTTCTTTATTTCTCTGATATGCCCGCGTTTTCAAGTGATGGTCATGCACAGGCAAATTCTGTTTCCTAGCGTTTCTAAACTCGTTTGCAACTGTCTCATCAATCAGTTTAATCTTTTCAGCTCTCCGCTCTTAATTGCTTTCTCAAAGCGACACAATTGTTATGCGCAAGAAATTATTTTCGACTGAACTGTACTGAAAGGTTTTGCTAGGAGTTTTACAAAACTTTACCACCTTTTACTTTTGCTCTAAGAAAAAGTTATTTCCATGTCCCCGAGTTTCTCATCACGTGCTCGTCATCAGATTCTGATATCTCGCAGTAATCCATGCCCTCTGGATCTATTAGATGCTCCTGAAACGTTGTGAACAATATCTTGGAAATTTCTCTCTCTCTCTCTCTTCTTCATTTGGCTGGCCTGACGGACGAATATTTCTAAAAGAAACTTTTCACAATCTTTTTATCCACAACAAAATATTTTTTGGGTTAAGTATCTTAAGTTTAAAAAAAAGCGTGGTTACGTTAGTCGTAGATGTTTAACCTAACTACACAATATAATCAAAAAATGCCAACAGCTTTCTCAATCCCTGTTTTGAGCCATGTATCCTGGTTAACAGACGTAGGAAGACCTTTGTACCCGAGCATCTCTTTGGCATGCTTTACCATGCGTTGCCTGTTGGTCTTATGGACAGTGGTAGCAGCTGTCAGAGAGGGGACCCTTAATGTGAAAAACTAAACTTACCAAAAAAAAGAAAGCACAAACACCAAAAATGCAAAAAAGCGAAAAACGACACAAAAGCGAGCGATTCTGGCCGAAAACGTGCTTAAAATAACGGACCAACTATCAAAACATGATTAACTGCACAAACATTTCATAAAGAGGATAAAAGCAAAAGTGCTAGATCGAAATTCAAACCAGCTACCTCCAGCACTCAAACCGCGCATCTTACCACAGCGGCTCTTTGCCTCTCTTGAAGTAGGGTGCAACAAAAGGCACCTTATTTCTAAGTTCAGAGTGTGGACAAAAACCGACCAGCCAAAACATGAATTATCTGAAAAAAGGCACATCGCCCACAAAATAAACGTTGATCACAAAAACAACTTTTTATAAAATTCAGGATTCACACTTGAGAACCTTTCCTTGTAAGTAAAATTATATTAATATAAGACTTTATTTGGTGACTAAATCAAATAGAATAGTTTCCAAAAATTGTTGATAACGACGACTATAAAATAATGACCTAATTAAATGAATCTGTTATAAGGTATTACTATGGGTATTTCATTGAAACGAAATTATACCCACATAGAGGAATGTAGCCAACAACCCGAAGTTTCTGAGAAAAGAGCAAACTCGGAAAACTATTTAAAATGTGTAGTTTCCGTATCAGTGTGGGGATGATCCTTTAAGTGTATTGCTGAATAATGCATCGACTTTAATTTTAGTCAGAAATTCCGAGTGAACCTCTCAGGAAAGGGAAAGGGCGGCTCGTTTGCGATCGGACCTTCTTATGAGCTAGAGCCCCCTTCGATTGTAAAATTTCCAGGCGTAAACTCACGGGGCGCGATAACGGGAGGTTGCTGCGAGTTCCTTATTAATGAGAACAATATAAGCAGAATGCAATTAGCCGGGCCGTTTGAAGGAATTAATTTTGCAAGTGACGCCGGCTCGAAATTGTATACATATTATAAATGACGCGGAACGAGGCGCTCTGGCTGGTCGGCGTCGAGATGCCTTCGGGTCAGCGCGTACGGAACGAGCTCGGCATTCTCGTGATTTATCGAGCCGATTCTTTGATAGCAAACTGCCAGCCCTGGGCAGAGTCATTTGATAACAGGCATACCACTCCCATTAGTACACACATTAATACATCTCAGGCTGACGGCATTGTGCGACGGAATGCGTCGTGCCGGAGGCCCGAAGTCAATTGTTCCGCCGGCGTCCGTAATGCACAGAGATAGCGCCACTGAGCGTTATTATTGGCTGCAGAAGACTTTCAGAACGCCATCAGCGCGCGGCTGCTTTCAATCTCTTCATAATTACAATAAAATTGCGAGCCCACCCGATACCCTCGAAATAAACGCAATTTATTTCCGCGATTACTTTGCCCAGTAGTAAATTGCTGTCCGCGGCATGGAACTAATGATGGAAGCTCTGAAAAGCTGACAGAGAACTTTAATTAAAATTATACGCCAATCTTAATTCTACGGGATACACTCTAAGTCATCCATAATACACCACCATTGTTATATGTCAAGTGCCGGGAAGGATAACCAAAGTTACAAACACCTTCATAATTCCTGTCCTTATAATGAGCATTTCGCGGTTTATCAGTTTAATAGATTATTTTTATGAAAAATTATACACGGTTTAATTATTTTATGTTAATATAACCATGTTTTTCATTGCAATGAACATTTAAAAATTTAAAGCGCTAAGCCATACTTAGATTTGATACATAAGAATATCGAATCTAGTTTATATAAATATAAATATAAAAAAAATGAATATAAAATTATGAAATGCAAAGAATGCACAAGTTTTATCGTTAAAGACTCATGCTTCTATTTTCCAGGTCCATATCTAATTTTTAGAAATTTTGAAAAGCGTTAAGCGAAAAACTAAATAAAAAGAATGATGTATGTCTTTAATTTTTAACTTTATTATATAAGTTGATGTATAACAAGGTAATTTATATTGAAAAATTATCAGAATATGTATAATGATTAGTTCTTTTGTAGCAAGTGAAATTGCACAAATAAGTAATCAGAAGAGATTAAAGAAATTTAATTCTTCTTGAAGACACTAAGCTTAATACAGAAATTCTAAAACTAAGAATATTATATAGCGAATACATATGCAGTCAGAAGTTAAGTATCATTTGTAAAATCATAACGCCTCAAAAGTACTGCCTTGTTCACGAGTAGCCTTTTGCAAAAAAAGTTGTTGTTCTTCTTTACCACTTACATAATCTGTCCATCTGCTTGTATCACAATAGAATTTAAAAATGGCATATACGTGTCCACAACACAAGAGGGCAATGTTAAATCAGCTGTCAGTCAACCGCCGTGTAGGATGGATGTGACTCGAGTAGAACAGCGTTCGTATATTAAAATAGCTGTTATCCGTGGCAGAAATGTCATATAGAGTTGGTAGAATCTGTCAAGAATAATGCTCGTCCATACTGAACAGTTGCGAGGCAGGTTACAGAGTTTAAGCCGAGACGCGAAGCAAACAGTGACCGGAAACGAGCAGGATAATCTCGTAATATGAAATCTGTAATGTCATGTCAACTACCTTAATAAACATGAGGAGTAGAATGCAAGCGCGTTGTTAAATGCATTTATATGTATATTTCAAATTTTTTATTTGCACTCGTATTCTCACACGGCAGTTGACCGACAGCCGATTTAACATTGTTCTTTATGCCATTGCAGAACATTACCGAGCCTTCTTGTGTTCTGGACACACGATTTTCTTCAGATATACGACATTTTGTGATACCAACCCTTACGTTTGAAAAAAAATAGTTGCTGTAACTTATGTCCGAAGCCTCGTATATACATATATGAATATAAAAATTTTTTGTAAGCATAATTAAAAGTTATACGGCTTTAATTTTTCGTTAATCTAGTCAGGATCTAGCAAACCCTAAACTGTTTTTATGTTTTAAATATCTATGCTCTTCAAGTGCAAAGTTGTTAATATTTTAGCTCATATGTTAATAAGGCAGCTTTTCCTGGGCTCTTGAGAGTTCTAGTAACATTCCAATAGATGAGCATCAGTATAATTTTTAGTGAAGTATTGGCAGTGGGGTTTGTTACCCAGAGTGTTCTTAATGCAAATTATACAGAACTACGTTATCAAAAAAGAAATGAACGATGATGATCATGTTTGTGGTACAACTAAAATTGTTGCTTTTTTTGTTGGTAGATAGTTTCCAAAGTTTCCAAACAGTATAAGCACTTTTTGTAAATACAGTGTCTCAAAGAATATGTTATATTGACTTAAAAATTATGTAGGTGGTACCTGGGCGAATGTATGGAAGATGCATCATTTTCACTTACCATAAAATTGTCTGGAACGATGGAAGTTTTTTAATCCTTCGGTTAAATGTCTCAATTAATTGACATAATTGTAATTAGTGGGCTCCTCAAAATCTAAGTGTTACTATAGAACATCATTTGAACGTAGCAGAGGTTACATCCTAGAGACATAGTTTTTTGACTAAACTATCATGTGTGAAGTTTATCTAAACAATACGCAGGAATCCATTTGCTCACGCAAAGAAGAATTGCTGATGACAAAAACTACTGTTATAATGTAATAGGCTATTTCGATGCAACTTTTCCGAAAAAACGTATTGGGGAAGACGTAGAATTGCTTGTGCGTTCCCCAGACCTTATTCCAATAATTTTTTTATGAGAATATTACAAAAATAAAATTGCTAATCAATGAGCTAAAACAAGAAAATTGAAGATAATATCTCACACTTCTAAACAAAGTGTTTCGTAACTCTAATTTAATATTTTTATTACTTATACTATTAATCTATTGCTTTTAAGTCAATAAACACTGCATTCATTGTCACTGAAAATGTGGGTATATTTTTGGAAGACAAATTATATAACGATTCACTTATCCTCCGTGAAACGTCAACTTAGAAATGCTTTTAAACTGACTGATACGTGAAAACTACTTTTAAATAATAGTATTGTTGATGACATACGATACACAAATATAACAATAAAAAAAGGCTCAAGCATATGAGAACAATAGTCAATATAAGTTAAAGGTACTATCATAAATTGGGCAGCGGGTAGACACTTTTTGTGATAGTGATAGAAATAGGCCTGCTACAGGGAAGCGACCCTGCCTACGCAAGCCGTCGTTTCTTTAACCCTAAACATAAAAGAGAATCATGTCCTAACCCTAAAATCTAGACTCATCTTACATGTGATCCAACTTAAGTCCTTTACCCATCTGCCAACCCGCCTGGTCAGCGTGGCAGGTTATGGCTGCAAAATCCCTAAATAAAAATGATATGTTAAATTTACAAAATAGTAGAGCAAGCTCGAATCTCGTACTGATATTTCAGTCAGCAGCATTTTGGATTCTACGGAGGGAGGCATAAAATCTAAAGAACCCAAACAAACAGATTGGAACAGAGCCACATTTAACATACGAACATTAGGAGATGAAGAAAAATTCATCGAACTGGAGACGGAAATAAAAAAAAATAATGTGGACGGTAATAGGTACAGCTGAAGTCCGGAGAAAAGTAGAAAAGTGTGTAAAACTAAAAAGCGGACACATACTGTTCACTGAAGGACACGAAAACAAGAAGGAATGCGTAGTAGGTCTTTTAATCAACAAAACAATAGTAGACAAGGTTAGCCAATATAAGGCCATATCAGAAAGGGCAATTTAGTAAAAAGGTACAGATGCAAGATTGTTCAAATATATGCACCCACATCTGACCACAAAGACGAAGGAGTGGAGAAATTCCATGAAGAAGTCACCGAAGCGATAGATGTCAACAAAACAAAATATATAATAATAATTGGTGACTTTAATGCAAAAGTACGAGTACGAGAAAACCCAAATGAACAAAGAATACGCTCATTTGGTTTAAGAAAGAGGAATTCCTGGGGATAAGTACTAATCAACTATATTCAAAAAAATAACCTATACTTAATGAATACGTATTTCAAAAAACATATACAAAGAGGATAAACCTGGCAAAGCCCAAATAGAAACACAAAAAATAAAATTGACTACTTCATATGTAATGACAAAAACCCTATCATAGACACGACTGTACCTAATACAATTAACATACTAAATTATTATCGGATGGTAAGAGCAAAAGTGCGCATTAACACCCAGAAAGACAGAAAGAAGTTAGTGTCAAAAATGGGACTACAAATAGTCTCAGAAGAAATAAAAAGAGAAAAGTTAAATAAAAACATGTTGTAGAGAAGTACTTATAACATATAGAAGACGAGCAAGATTTGGAAACCTAAATACATAAATAACAAATGCTCTAATGCAGGCACCCGAAAAAATAAAATAAAATAAAAAGGTATAAACCACAAAATAAGTGACGAACCACAAAAATTGATAGAAAAAAGAAACCAACTATCAAAAGATAGAATATCCAACAAAATCGAACTAGCTAAAAATAGTAAAACTATCAAAAAAAGTAAGAAGCGATAAGAAAAAATTTAGGAATATGAAAATAAAAAAACTGAAAGAAAAACTTGCAAGGAATTTCAAGTGACAATGTAAAGTCCTAGTGTGACAAGTTTTCTATTTTTTGTTGGTACTACTTTTATGGTTTGGAATTAAGGGAATGACGATACCCCTTTTCTAGTTCTTGAAAGTTGAAAAGTTAACGTAGGACAAGAAGTAAACAAGTGAGTGGTACAGATGGTAATCCAATGGTACAAAATCAGAGCTATGAGCAAATTGGGATAATAGCTCGATCCCACTGATTTTTTTTTAATTTCTGCCGAGTTCTTTAGATTGTATATAATCTGGCGTTGTCAACAACCTTCTTGTGTTGGTCATACCACAATATTTTTGTTCCAAGATACCATACATTCTGTCAAGTTGTTGGGAATGAAACTAAGCAGTGATAGCTCAATTTTCAGGAACCAAATTGCACGTTCGTAATTTTACCAAACGCAAAGCATAACTTTTGTGACAAAGCCCTTAAACGTTAAAACAGATTCTGCAGCTTGGTTTGGATCGAATTTCAACGGTAACATTTGAAAGAATCGAAGATTATAAGAATTCCTCAGTAAATGTGTGCATTCATTAACTCTGTGTTCAGCTTGCTCTTATGTTAAAGCATGAAACATTTTTCTTTATCGTTTGTTAACTTCACCTAGCTTAGTACTGTATATCGGGATGGTCCAAACTCCTATGAATAGCTTGGAATGTTTGATGGCTTGAAGTAAAGCTTTTCGTTTTACTACAGTAGCCCATCTGGATTGATGCCACATTGAGAGGCTGGTGTTACTGTAAATGCATTTTCTATACTAATTTTGGATCGTACCATTTGATATTGCATCTTGACCTTCAACCTCATGGATTATTCGAACCACGTCAACAGCAATTTCTCTTAACTTTCGGAAAAAAAATTAAGATTAGAATTAAATACAATAAAAAATAAACTACAAATTACGTTATTTAATATTACGTACAACTTGTTAAGTTGTTTAATTGTTTCGACATTTTATTAAAAAAAAACGCAAAAACTTTTATGGGACCATTATATAATGTTACATTGCAAAAAACATTTGTAGTTATGAAATGTGTATTTAAGTTTTTTAATTAGCGTATAAAATTTACAACATTGATAAAAAAATTATGTATTTTTTACATTTCTTTTTAATTATACATATTCTAGTCACAGTTGCTCCATAAGTATTAAATTAAAATAGCAGTCGTGTTTAAACTAGTCTTCTTAAGTACCAAATAAAAAAGAGATCGCTAGGGAAAGGTATAATCCATGTCGGACAAAACTTAAAAATTCAAATTGTTGCAGGTTCTCGTCTGAGATAATTATAAATTAAAAATCCTAATTATGTCTCTTTTATTGTATTTACAATTTCAAGTTGGTACAAGGGAACAAAAAATAAAAATTTATTATACTCACATATGAGCCACTTAGGTTGATAATTAAGGAAATATTAGGTCTGCAACCATGGTTACTTCCATTAAAGACATTTAAGACAATTTACATACTATACCTTTGAATGAAATTGCCATAGACACTATTTTAAATGATGACTTGTCGTGTAAGCAGACTTTTGCACATGAATTCTACACTCTAGCAGACAAATCCGGTAGTTGTAGAACAATTTAGATAGATTTTTTCACCCTCATACTCAGTATTCCACAGTATTTACGGAAGTAGCCTATACCAACTGTTTTTTTGGGTTTCATATATATTTGAAAAACAAGGGGCTACAACACCAATCTTTTATGGCAACCTTGTTGACTGTTTATTTTCCGAGGAGAACTGAAAGTGACGTTCAATTACGCAATATTATTTTTTGAGGGGCCAACTGTAGTCTTTTATACCATATGCGCATACCTGATAGGTACCGGTCGAGATGTATTTTCAGGTATTTCATCTAGTCCTTTTCTGGTAAGGTATAAATGTAGGGAACAATTTTTTTGGATTTCAGGTTATGTTATTTTTGTATTCCTGTAGTAATGTTTCTAACTTTTGATTGTATTTGTTTTGTCTTTGGAAGATCTTGATATTTTCCAGAGCTTTCTAAGATTTCTTTTTCTTTTTTCTAACCTTCTCCTTAACAAATACCGTGTAATGTTCTTTAACTTCAAGACTTTCTATTACATACTGTTTGGTTTAATTTATATTAACTCGTTAATTGGAGATTTAAGTCAAGGTTAGACTTTATTAATTCTTTAAATACCGCCCAGTTAGTTTGGTTGTTATTTTATTATTATAAAATTGCACTTTTGAGTTTTTTGCTTACTTGTGAATTGATAGTAATTAATACCGGGCTATGATCAGAAGGCAAGTATAGTCAGGATTCGGCAATCATGTGGTTTGAACAATGCCTTTAAATACATCTGTTTATCTGAAGGTCAATATATTGGCTCATCTGTGGAGCAACGCAGAACACGTTTTTCCTCATAGAGAGATTAGTCTTGATAATCAGAGTACTATTTGGTATTAAAATTATATATTGTATATTATTTGTTTTATGTTATTCTTATTGATTGTAACTCTACCACGCTAGTTTCCATCTTCCCCATAATTCTCAGACTGTTGGTTGCTGAAAGTTGTTTGAAAAGATTGTTAAATAGGATAAAGTTGTAGATTGTGGTTATATATCTTTTTGTATGTGGATTTTGTTTGATAGTTTCTAGACAATTGTTTATCTTTCAACGTGGATAGGTTTGGATGTATCCGTATCGCTGACATTTTATGATGCAGAGGTTCGAATTTTACAATTGTATTTAAGAGTTGTGTTACATCGCAGATATCTTGATTGTTGGAGCTTTATTTTAGTTCAACCTGGAACAGAGGAAGAAATATTTTAACAGTCTCTTTAGTTTTAATTTGATAGGTTTTTTTATTTTTTTTTATATAACGTGTACTTGTTGGTCGACAACGGTTGTAATTTGAGGTGTTTATTTTACAATATTTTAAAGGTGTAGTATTTTAGCTATGTGTTTTAGTATGTTTATCTGTTAGATGTCTGATATATTTGAAGCCATATATGAAGATGGACTGTGCTTGAGAATTTTTCGGTTTCTTTGTTTAACTGATTTGCTATTGCCGTCTTACATTTTATCATTATCTTCTTGGTGATGCTGACTGGAGAATTGAACAATTAATCTTGCAATTTAGCCCTAAAGATAAAGCAATATATCAGAATAAAGCTACACTTCATACAATGAAAACATTACTTTATGTTGGGCGAGATTTTCAAGAAGTAATTTTGATCTACTTGGAAGACAACATACGATTAGATTAGCTGAAATTCCTTTTAAGAAACTGAACTATTTCAAGAAAGCCTTATAGGTTTTGGTCAATCATATTTTATCAAATGAATATACGTTCACATACAGCTCGTACAATTTTAAAAATACAGTGATTTACCTTAAAGACTGGTTCATCCCGTTATAACTCCTTAAGAACTTCCAAAATTATCTTAATTGCAAAAGCTTTGCTTTCTAGAAAGTAGTAATTAACAGTATTTAATTAATTTGATTCTATACGTTTAGATATCTGTTTTGATGTCATTACCAAGAGAATTTAGCTCTACTTGTGGCCTTAATTTGCCTGCTTTCCAAGGAGATCTATGAGCTTGAGAAGATTAATGACTTTTCCATCTTTCACGGATATAAGAACCTCAAGGATGAAAATATTATTTTTTAAATATTACATTAATTAATTTAATATTATTACATGTAATTTTTAATCTTGATCAAATGTATCTATTGCACCCGCTTCTTCTTCTTTAATCTTCTTGAACCCGATATTGCGCGCAGCTTTCTCTGTTCTGTGCAACCCTTATCATTCTGTTTTTTTCACATCTATGATCTCCATTGTATTATTTTACTGTTCAACTTGTTTTTTAATTGCGATATTGTAGTCTTTCTATGGCTCGTTGTGTAACTTGTAACTTTGGAGCTATTTGTTTTGTAGAACTGTATGTTTGTGCTCTATGTGTCGAGTCAATGAGAATGTATTAATCCAAAACGTTAACTATTAATTGAAGAGACATTTTCTTATTTTTGGCGTTTAAGTGTTCGAACGCTGCCCATGCCAGTTCCCTTTTATTGTATGATATGAAGGGTTGCACGTCAAAAGATATTTTGGCGTCCTAGGCTGACAATTTTTCATCCGCCTTCCTTCAAATTTTGCGAGGTGGGAACGTGGAGCAATTTATTTACAAATGATAACGGTGGGATGAGTTGGTGCGGCGAACTTACGAAAGGATGATAGGCAACCAAACGTACACTCTGAGCTTAGCCATGCCACATTTCATATCAGCTGTCTTTGTTTACTTTCTGTTCAAACGTATAGTAGACTCTAATTATGTACATGTCCCAAATTCTAGTGTGGTGTTTTCATATACATTAAGCTATTCACTTCTAAACTACAATAATTGATATTTGTGTAAAGGCGATATACTGATATCTTTTAAAATAATAGACCAAATTAAATACAACTACATGTAAATTTATATTACGGTATTTCAGAATTCAAATAATCAAAATATTTTATTAAATAAATTTCTATTATGTTCTTTGAAGTAATACTTAAGATATTGTGTAAGTTATTAAAAGAACTCTCTAAACTGCAATATGAGTGGCGACATATTTTGTCAAAATTCAAAGCACTAAATTTGTGTGGAGGTGTGGGCAATCGGAACTGGGCCGTTAGTGTGGCTATTCAGACATAAAATACTGTAATAGAATGGCGATGAATACTCATATTGATCGCGTGCCATTCCGCGTGATTTGCCGTGGCAGGTCATGCAAGGCCCTTCTTGTAGTTTACATTTACGAGACGCCCGATTAGAGACGTATCGCAAAAACAGCTTGCCGGTAACGCTGAATACAGATAACAAAGGAAACCCGCCATGATCAGATACCGCAGAGCGAGAAAATTGTGTGCTAAAATATAAAGATCATGGAGCGCAGACGAAATCAGACAGTAGAAAATCATGAGTCCGTGCTCCAGACGTCTGTAACAAGCTCGAACACCTGCAGGATTATATACGAATATATGAGTAACCTTTCCTGCAGAATTCTTTAGCGGATGGCTTCTGGATAGGATTTAAGAAATGGCGCTTTTATTCAAATGTCAAAACAACAATGGAGGGCCTAGTGCAATAAATATGTTTTCCTTATTCCCCTGTTGTAAAATTAGTTACATATAGTTGCCCTAAGGTAAAACAGTGCTAATGAAACCAATCAATTATAGCACTCCATCTCGGTCAGCGTCATCTACCGCAAGTATCTACCCATTTAGGCCAGACTGTGTAATTAGGAGTTATGGTTTTATAAAGGGCAAAATCCCAAGCAGCCAGCCGTGTACGTATAATTTACTACATTGTTCGTCATCTTGGGTATTCGGGAGGTACATGGGCTTATGATATCCAATTTCCAAACGGCCTGTTCCGTTCATTCCGGCGCGCGACAGAGGGTCGCACCTGCCCAAATTCTTTCCGGGCCTTACGGATTTTGACCCTCTTCCTGAAAGGGCGAAAAGGTGCCTCATTTGCACTTCGTTCGGTAACCCTTTTTAAGTTTGAACTCAAACGTGTGCGCTCGGGGGGCCCAGGCTAAACCTCGACGGCGGCAATATTGGCTGTATTTCTTGGATTAAGGATGTTGTTACAGAGCAATAATTACACATCCAGGTTTGTAAAGCGACACAAAGCCACTATGTACGTTATCTGCTATAACATATTGTCTGTTACATGTTGTTACTATCTATATTGAAAGCATTATCAATATACTATAATTACCTGTTACCACAACTAGTTTCATGGTGACGTGAGCGGTGCCGATAATTTTATATATAGAATGCTTTCCATCAAGGTTTTGACAGAGAGACGATAATCTGTTATTGCATTAAAATTACCCATCGACTAATAAAATCATTTTGTATTTTTTAAAAAATTAACATTTTAAAATTTGTTTTATCTATAGATGCCATCATTGATTTTCAATTTTAGAATATCTTTATATATTAGAAAAAAATTGAACATTAGATACGTAAAAACAATAAAATTGTGTAAAGAAAGCTAACATAAACTTTGTAGGGTGTTCATAATATATAGATAAGTAAGTTTAAATATTGTAAATATATTTTTATTATATTGCGGCTTGCGAATTGTACAGAGTCGTTGAGGTAAATGAATAAACAATAACATTGAAATACAAGAAAATAAAATTTATTTTTTACAATTAGAGTAAATAGAATTATATTATTCAATCTAGTCCCCGTCAGAGACCATGGTCTTTTCGAGCAGGGACCTAAACCTGCTGCAGACCAACACAATTTTCTCCTTGTCCGTACGTGTCACTACTTCCAAAACAGAAGTCCTTGAGCTGTTGTCGGTGTTATGATGCTTCTCATTGACCTTCACCTCGACCATGCCCTACATGTTGTATTTAAAGAGATTACAGTAGGGCCTGGATGGCCATAAGTAAGTGTTGTATAGCCATGCCTGGATCTTTCTTGCTTTGTGGACTGAAGTGGCTGTCTTCACTATCCAAGGCTTGACAACTAACTTCAGTACGTTGATCTAGCTGTTAGCAGCTACCTTTAGGCCTTTCTCAAAAATGTAGCGTGTCATAACATCCCCTTCGCTGCTTACAAATCCCAGCATCATGACAGAGGTTAGAAACTTTGTATGCACGATGGTAGGCATCTTGGTAGATCCAACGGTCATAGCAATTTACCTTCCTATCCTGGATGAAGTTTTTTTCCTTCGAAAAGAATTGCAAGTCAGCGCGGTCGTGCTTGATGTCGTTCAACAGTGTCTGGGCTTTCAACTTCTTGTCCATTTTGTTGTTCTCAGTCAACAGTTGGAGGTTTCTCAAGATGAAAAACTAGTAAATTGACCGTAGACCTCACCACGTTCATTTCTTTTGCCATGTAAATCTTGATAGATCTACCCTTTCAGTTCGCGGACGACTTCATTTATTCTGTTGCGATCAGATCGCTTGCTGTAAGTTGCTCTGTCAGCAGTTACCTCCTTCTGGTGGACTTTTCATAACTGTCTCTTGGTACTTTTAAATTTATTTAGAGAACCTGCATTCTTGAATTGGCGATATTACTGTTGAATGCTCTGATAACCTGGCGGTTCTCTTTCATACTACCTTTTAAATGCATGTTGCGATTTTTACTGCATCGTTACCATTTTAAAAACTGGGTCTATTCTAACATCTGGACGTTTAAAACAAGTTGGTACGTCCACGTTTTAAACTTGGGCGCTTTCTCTTTCTTATTTAATATCATATCTGTGTAATACTTTGTAAAATATATCTTTCTAAAATCCGACGATTCTTTTGTGGTAACTTAATTAATAACAGATGATATACAACAAATTAAAATATCATAAGATAATATTGATTTTTTTTTAAAGATTTTAGATGACTACTGAAGTTCATGAAGAAAGTTCATGAAAAGCACTTAACTTTATCCTTTACTAAAATATGTCTTGATTTAACTTTCCTTTGATCTATAAGACAATTCTAGATAAAAATTGCAGAAGATACTTCAACATCAACAACAAAATTTATCTATTCCCAATTAATTGCCTTTACACTGTCACTCAAGCCAAAAAACCGCACAAAAACATATTATCCAAGTTTTTGAATCCATCGCCAACAACAAATGAGATCTTCTCTTTCATATTCCTGAACTAATACGCCAACTACTCGTTGAAGAATTGCTAAATGGATGATTAGTTAATGATTAGTGATAAACTGATAAATGTAGACCGCGATTTCGAGAATTATTTTTTTTTGTAAAGTGTAGACTCTTTAGATTGGTTTTTGATGTAAAGCACTAAAGGACATATGGATTTTCTAAGTGGAAATGCCTTTGTGATGTATTTAAAAATAATTACCGTAAACTGTAGTGACTTTGCCCCAAGTCCTGAAAATATTCGTTTCCGGTGGTGCTCTTTAGCAGACACCTTTATTTAATAAGTTAATGTGGCAAACGGTAAGTGGCAGCAATATTTACAAGTGATCGGTATTTAGTTTAGTTCGTATTGCAACTATGATCTACAGCACCACTTAAGCAAATATTTGTTTTTGACGCAAAAAACGTACCTTGCCAACTTTCATGTGCACAAGTGGATTTTTTTATACCTACATGCCTATAGAACATGTAAATAATGTGGAAACTTAAAATTCTTCCATCTTGTTTGATCTGCCAGACGATGAGTTGGTATGACTTTGGCTCACGATTCGGGGTGACATTGGGCCAACCTCACCTTGTTTTCTTTCGTAACAATAATCGTCACGTTTTCAAATGTTCTTTTTTGAAAATTCTAGCAAAATATTGTGTGATTCCTTTGCAGTCATGCCACGGAGTCACCAAAAAAAGTTGGGTTGTGTTCCTACAAGAACTACAGTCCGCAGGTGTTGCAAGAATGTCTGGAAAGTATTAGGTCTAGACAACTAACTCAACGAGCTGCTGAGATATATTAAAATACAAAATTGCGAGATCAACAATTAAGAACAAGTCGAACTACAGAACACACTGATGGGTGTCTCTCGCGTGTTCTCGAAGAAGAAGTTACGTTTGTTCAACATCTGATCAAACGGTTGGACTATGGATTTCTAGTTGTCGGTTCAGATTTTCGATTGATGGTTACGCAGTATATCGTCAAAAGAAAAGGTACATTTGCCAAGTTTAAGGAAAATTATCCTGGTTACGAGTAATTGGAGGGTTTCTTGAAAAGGCATCCGGTCGTTTCAATCAGAACCGATGCTAATATTAAGAAAATGCGTGTTAATGTTGGCGAAGCTCAATTTAACGAGTACAGGGACAGTTTGAATGTTATTATAAAGGATGTTCCGTTGTCTTGTATTTGGAACTATGATTAAACCAATATTAGCGATGACCCTGGCAATCAGAAGGTAATGCGCAAACAAGGCACAAAGTATGTCGAAATATTCAACTTCATTGATATTCTGTGGGAACGCTGATGACAAGTGTCTTCCACTATACGTTGTCTATAACGCCGATCATATGTGGGCGACGTAGACTGAAAACGGCCCAAAAGATACTCGTTACAATCGCACTAAAAGTGGACAGTTCGATGTAATAACTTTTGAAGACTCGTTTGAAACGCTTTTTTACACACTATCAAAAATGAGCAAGGACCAGCGGTATTGATTGGGAACAATTTTTCATCACATATTAACATCCGAGTCTTGAAATTATACAAGCAGCATAATACAAGGTTTGTGTATTTACCACCTAATAGTACACATCTTGCACAACCTTTGAATGTGGCCTTTTTTGTCCCAATGAAGAGAATATGTCGTGGAATCCTCACAAGTGGAAGGTTTAAAATTTGCGATAATTCCTGCGCTATTAAAGGAATTAATGAAGCAGTTAGAACCAAACATGGGACAAAATTTAATTTTTGGTTTCAAAAACTGTGGAATTTATTCGATTAATAGAAACATGTTGCTAGAACCTTTACTTCAAAATCTAAATGAGACGGATTTCCTCAGGATAGAAAGTACTACGAAGAGGAGGAAGAAATTGCAGGTGGCAGCTGGTAAAATTATTAATCGTCAGTAAGTTAAAGTTCCCAAAGACACTGTTGGTTCTTCAAAACGCCAGCTTCTATCAGAAAAAAGATGGCTTCTATCTCTTTCTTCAAACGAAGAGTCGGACAAAGAATATGTTGATGTGCCTTTGGAGCCTGATCAGGGAGGTGAAAGCTTTTCTAATTTAGTGGAAAGTGTTTAAACTACCTCCATTGTACCATCACAACCACCACAAGAACTGAAAACTCTTGATTATGTGGTCGATAATTTTGTTGTCACGTTATGTTCAACAGTGGAAAGTACCCCCAAAGAAATATCAGCATCTCGGAAAGAGATGTATGGCCTCCCAAAGGTATGAACATATACTTAATGTAGTTAAGTCTTTGAAAAAGTTAAACTTTGTCCTAAGGGTGGGAAACCCAAGCTATATATTTGGTTTAAAGTTTCGGCGACAATTGAAAAAAAAATGAGCCAATAATCGTTTTACCAGCCATATCTAAGCAGTTGTTCCGCTATATTTGATTTTACGTAAATCAAATTTGTGCCGCATACGCCTACTAACTTCAAGAAACACCGTAAGGTGTTGTAAACTGTCTAATTACTTTATGATAATTCATGTTTTGACCTATAACAGGTCAACCGTGACCTAAATCGAAAATCTAAAACCTTTATGCGAGGTTTGGCAACAAACTGGTTCGAATGAGGTATTGACCTTTGAAATTGGTTTATAACAGTAGGGGGGTTGCAATATTAGTTACAAACACACATAGTTACATTTTTGCAGTTTTATAGAGTAGATATTAAACAGCTACAGTTTTTATTTTTATTTTATTACATTTCAATTTTGTAATATAACAAAACAGCTGTTATTAATGTAATGCTTTTGTTCCAGGTGCCTCTTAAATCTTCTGAAAATAAGGTAAGTGTAACTGCGTGCGCAAAATTGTTAATTAGTACAAAGCAACGGTAAATATACGTACATCCACAAAAGTTGTTTTGACTACAAAGCGATTTGTAAACCGTTCATTTCTGTGGTCGCTGTTATGACATTCCCATATAACTGCTTATTTTAAATTTGCTACAAGTTAATCCATTATCCGTGTCGATATTGGCGAGATCTTGTTCCATTTTTTTTTTATTTTTTGCTACAAGCTAATTTTATATAATAATAAATTGTATCACATAACCTACTGCATTTATTATTTGATTTAATTATAACATTTCTGATAAACGAACTTGTATTAATTGATCTTGAGTTACGTTCTTGCATTAAGGGATAAAGTTATTTTCCTTGACGATAACAATTACCATAATATTTTATCACTCTCTAAGCAGCATGGTGCGTATTAAAATAGTCATCATGCTAGTATAACACGCCCCATAGAAATGTCACCCAATATTGAAATGTTTTCCCTTGTCCAATTTTTGTGGACAAGGAACTATACTGTCAATAAAATTTACCTCGAAAGTGCCGAAGTGGTAAAAATTCTATCATGTTCAATAACTGCGACATGATACCAAGTGTTTTGTGAATCTTTAAAATAAAAATGTTATTGGTGGTAAAATGACTTTACCTTTTTAAGTTTTGCAGTTGTAAATGATAAATAATTGATTTGTTTTCTCAAACAACTAGTTAAAAATGAAGGTCAACTTTAAACGTTACCTTCAATCTATTTTACATAAATCATAACAGTAAGTAAAAGTTTTGTATTTCGGCAATATTGGGTGTTATTGACTTGATTTTTATTTGCACTTATTATAAATCCTTCTTGAGTGGGAACATAAAATTTGCCTAATGTTTGGAAAGTGAGTCTGCTTCCTGTGTCATCTGTTGCCTGTCAACTTCACAGACGGCTGATTATTTGGCTCTTAGGCCTCTTCAAAAAGTTGGCCGTCCTCCAAAAAGAATAATTTATGCTTGCTGCCCAATAATTTTGGTAAAAAGCTAGCAAATGTTTTATTTTTGCAATAATTCTTTTTCTCGAATGATTGGTACGGTTTTTTAATATTTATTTCTTCTTAGATATTTAGTACTTTAATGCTTGTGCTAGCATGCATGTAGGTAAACAGCACATTTTATTGATGTTACATCTTTTAAATGTAATAAATATAATCCTTTAATGGCGACTATTTTCGTATTGGTAAATTGCCAAGTGATATTTTTCCTTACTAAGTATTATTTCTTTTATTATATTTGTTGTATCAGTGCTCTATCAAATCATTTTTATGGTTTGTGACTTCGGGTTGGTATTGGATAGCGAGTCCATGATATTAAAGACTTTTGTGTCATTATGAAGTATATGATTCATGATCTGCCGTAAGGCATTTACTAATACTTTAAATTCTTTGGTCTGGAGCATTCGTATCATTTGTACATATGTTAATTTAACACATCCTCATAATTGGAACCCATATGTCCATACAGATTTAAATATAGCACTATATGGGAGAAATTTGTTACTTATGAATAATTCAGTATTTGTCAAAATTTGAAGTCCTTTGTTAGTATGTGCTTTCAATACAATATTTGAATCGAGTTTATAATCAAGAATAAAATCAAAATATTTTGTTTCTGATTTTGTAGATACATACACAACATTAATTACAGACCGCCAGGTGATGTTCCAGGTACTCAGTATAAATTGAACCAGCTTTTCTTGATTGACCTTCGTTCTCCATCTTCTTTACCATTTAGTGAAAAGATCTAGGGTGGGTTGTAGATTTTTAGAAGCTGCTGTTGGTCTTCAATTATGAATAACACAACGATGCTACAGAAAATGAGTCAACGTCATTGTTATTTGTTTAGGAATTGTCGACATTATATATAAAAACAAAAGTCGTAGCTTAGTGATAAATTTCTGTCTGTTAAGTAGAAGTTTGAAAGAAGGTAGAAACTGCTAGTCTTTTTTGAACCTGATATGGAGATTTAGATTAGACATCTTATTGAATACCTGGAAGATAATGAACATTGCATTACAGATTGACTTGGCAAGACTATTTATAACGTCTTGTTTACAATAATTACAATAATAAATGTTGCAATTAATAGTTGATTAAGTGTGAGAAGTTGACAATAATTGCAGACCTAGGGAAGAGAGGATAAAAACAGTTATTGCGTTAATCACTGTTTTTGTCAGAGGCTACTAGATCCTGTGGTAGTCTTCGTTTTAATCTACCATATAAGTTCAACTGGCACTAGTTGTAGTGAAGGACACCATCACATGTTCTTGCGTTTTGCAAAAACTTTTTAGTGGGTTTGCGAATGAACTCGCTCACATGAGATGCTAGCTCGTAGTGCAACTGATTATTACGAATATACCACGGCGCGTTCATTGCTATTCGTAAAACTTAGTTTTGGAATCGTAGTTTCTTGATGTTCGTTTGGGATGTAGTACACTAGACAGGACAGGCATAGAGAATTAATGGGCGTAGTAGCGTTTTGTACATTAAGATGGTGCATTCAGGCTTCAATGTTGACTTGCAATTAATCAATGGATAAAGTTGTCTTAACCTGTTGTTGCTCTATAATAGCTTGTGATTGGGATGAAGGCTCCAGGTTAGGCCCGTGTCCAAGTAGACTCCGAGATATCTGACTGCCGAGTCCGTTGGATTCCATTGTAAGGGATTGCCGCCAATGATGATATTAGATACGGTAGTTATTTTCCTTAAAGTAAAGATTTTAGTTTGAAATTTCGTGGGGTTAATTTGAATATTCCAACTTTTAAACCAGTTAGTGATCTTGTCTGTAGATTTTTGTAATTGATACACAGCCTCTTGTAGATCGGCATTTTGAGTGATAATTGCTGTGTCGTCTGCAAATGCGGCTATGGATGCGGTGGTTACCGGGAGATCGGGTGTGTAGATGTTAAACAGCAGAGGTTCTAGTATGCTGCCATGTGGGACTCCAGCATGCACTTGTTTAGTCTCAGATATACAAGAGTTGATCTTAACCGCAAAGGTTCTATCTTTTTCTTTAGGCCTTCGATCCACACCTTATCGAAGGCCTGAGCAACATCCAAAAAGAGGACTGTAGTATAGTATTTCTTGTGGTATCCTTTTTCTATTATTTCACTAATTTGCTGAAGCTGATGATAAGTTGAGTGTTCTCTCTTGAAGCCAAATTGAAATGGTGGTACTATGTTTTGGGTTTCCATAAATTCTAGTAATCTAGTGTAAATAATTTTTTTAAGATATTGGACAGTAATAAGTAGGCTTATTGGCCGATAGCTCTTAATGTCTTCTTTCTTTTTCCGGGCTTGGCGAACATAAGGATGTGTGCGTGTTTCCAGTCGCGGGGGAAGTACCCAGTGCAGAGGCATGCATTTAACATTGAGGCTAGGTATGCCAGGCATTTTCTGGTCAGGTGTTTTAAGATTGTGTTGGATATAAGAACATGACCAGGTGATTTTCGTCTGGGCAGGGCAATTATGATTTGGTCTATTTCCCTCGGAGATGTGGAGTGATGTTTTCGGTTATGACTGGAAGATTTCGTTCAATATGATTAAACATGTGGAGACCGTGTGTAGGACTACAGATAGATAACGCCGTGAAGGCATGTTCTAGGTGTGTAGCAAATGTTTCTGATTTTTCATTGTCTGTGTAGTACACGTCATTGCCATTAGTTGTACTGGGCAATTCTTCATGTTGCTTTAATATTCTTTTTGTGGTTTCCACATACCTGGGTCGTCAGGGCTGATGCTTGCTAGGTGTCTTCGATATGATTCCAGTTTGTATTCGTCGAGTTCCTTTTTGAGACGATGAGTAAGGCTGTTTAATAGCCTTTTCATTTCTGGATTTCTGATTATTTGCCACTGGCGTCTGGTTTTGGCTTCTTGTTTTAATAAGCTGCAGTATATGATTGGAGGGATGGTTATTATTTGTGAATATAGGTTTGGTAGGGGTTATAATTGATGACTTTACGGCAGTCACAATTGATGTGATATTGATTACTGCAATATCTATGTCTTTTTGAGTTTCGCAGATGCTCGGTTCTCGAAGGTTGTAGTCTGAATTTCCTTGGAAAGTATTCCAGGCGAGGCTTTGGGGTGGTGGCCTTACTTGTGACGTGCTGAGGAAGGATGCTAGTACCGGTAAGTGGTCGGAATTAAGTTCCATTATAACTCTTTAATTGATCTGCTTCGAAAAGTTTTTCTGTTTAGTAGGTGGTCCGTGTGGTAGGGGAGGTAAATATACTCATCTGGGAACAGGATTTCAAATGCATACATGAAGTTAAATAATGATCGAGTTTGCTACCTTCACAATTGGTGGCTCAACAGTTCCATATATATGTTTACAATTGACATCTCCGACTACTAGTATCTGATCAGTTGTATTGAATAGAATTTTTATGTCATTTTCATTTAGTTTTTTATTTGGCTGCCTGTATACGCTGTAGATAGTTAGGATACTTTGATCACTTAGTTTAATTTTAGCTCCAACAGATTCAAGGGTAATGTCTGGGATTTCAGGAATGCATGAGTGTTCAATTTTTTTCTTGATAATGATAGCTACTCCTCCGGAAGCAATTCTGGAATTTCTATCTTTACGATATACACTGTATCCTGGTATTTTAAATTTGTCATTTTCGGATAAGTGAGTTTCGGTGAGGCATGCTATGTCAATGTTGTACCTAGCCAAGAAAGCTAGGAATACTGATTTTTGGTTAGCGATTCCTTTTAAATTTCAGTTAGGGATTGTTAAATTTTTTATTGCTCTTTGGGTCTTAGGTTCCATTGAACAGTAGGGGTAATATGGTAGTTGTAAAGTATGATTTGGTTTGTGGAAGATGGGGTGTTATTAATTCTATGATTATTTTGATAATGCCTGTGGGTTCAATTGATTGAGTTGATGTTGACGTTGACGAGGTAGGGTTAGAGTTTAGGGTGTTTTTAACGTTGTCACCATATGAATATATTGGGTTAACACGTGAACTATTGGTGATTGGTTTTAACAAGTTTCTGCTGTAGTTCAATGTGGCGGATACCACCGCGATAACTTGCCGGGTGGTCACCGCCGCAATTTGCACATATCGGCTTAATATTGGCCTGCTTAGTACACTCATTATGTTTATGATTTTCTGCGCATTTCACGCATCTTGGGGAAAGGTTGCAGTAATTTTTAGTGTGGCCATATCGCTGGCATCGATGGTATTGCGGTATGTTAATTGATTTTCGTCTCATCTCTACGGTCACTATCGAATGATAGATTGATTTTAAAGGAAATATTCTTTTTCTCTCATCATTATTCGTTAAATCAAGGGCGCACACTGAAAGTTTTTATCTTTGGTTAGTAGTCTACTTACATTGATGACAGGCAAAATTTTGAATTTTTCTTTTATTTCAGCAGTAGTGATTGATAGCAGTACATTTTTAATTACCACCGACAGTGGTTTTTGATTTGGGTTTTGGAATGTGAAACTGAATTCCATTTTTGGTGTAAAATTCTTTTAAAGTCCGATAGTCGTCTTCGTTTGATAAATTGATTCGAAGCGTATTTGTGTTGCATATTGTAGTTGCCTTTTGTTGGATATCAGCCACTAGATTTTTGTGATTTATTGCATTGTACAAATATATTGGTGGAATTTTAGGTTTATTAATATTAGTAGCAGGTTCGGTGGTTCGTTTATTTGTCATTTTGTGAAGGTAAGTAATATTTATTTTGCGTGATTAGTTCTTCGGTGGTCCACATATATTGTTTTTGTACCTCGTTTAATGGTGGTGTTAGTTGGTCGCTTTTGCCCTTATTTCACGCTTGTTGATCTAATTTGCAATAATTGATTGATATAATGACATTTTATAAAGTTAGATAGTATTATAAAAATTTACTCACATTGCAGGCTATGAGATAGTTTTAAGGTCAGCTGTATTGCACTGATAGCGGAGCGCACACGTAGTACCCGCACGGTTTCACTGCTCGCACGCGAATCAATATACTGCTTATTAACAAGAAAAGAATGCAATGAAGTAATCACACTAAAGTAACGTTATTTATGGGTAGTGATTATTAAAAACTACTTTAACCTACCATCACTGTAATTTTAGAACCAAGATGCACGTTTCATGCAGTTTAATTGAACCATACATTTATTTACAAAGGAAAAGTTTTATATTACCAACTGAAATCTTAATGAGGTTATAAAAAAACAAACTATAACAATAATATTTTGATATATTCTTACTATAAATGAAATCAAAACTATCTGCAGATCTATCAACGAAGCTTCTGTCATTATCATAATATTTTAAATAATGCAAAATTAGAAATGGTAATACAAGATTATAATCTATGGCTCCTTTTATAAACTTTAGAGCCGAAAATAGACTCATACTTTATCAAGCTTGTCCCAGACCATACTGGCGGTATACAAGCAAACATAAAAATGGTTTATTTGGACAAATGAGAATGAAGCAATGCTGGTTACTTTTGCATGTTCTACCGTATCAAGATAACTGGTGTTTCATGCACGTCATTGAAGTTAGCGCATTGCTCCCCGTAATGTTATTACCATGTTAAATAACACAAGTCTGAGGGGCCTACAATGAGATGATGTAGATTACAAGTCAACTTTTTCTCCGTTGCTGCTGCTGGGTGAGCAATTTAGCGTAAAGCATGGTAAATGTCGTTAAGTTCATGCAGGAGCAGTCTGCGAAATGGCGTTTGCTGAAATGCAAAACGTTTATTTTCCCGTTCGCCGAATACGATGTAATCGTTTGCGAGAGCGGAAGGGAGTGCGTATGGCAATATTTGCCGGTTAATTCCAAGAACGACTGGAATTGTTTCATTTTATATAGCGGCTTTACCGTGACTGTGATGGATTGGTTTTCACTTCACCTGCTGCACTTAGACACGCAAGAATCGCGCAGCGAAATCTCCGGGTTCACTACCGTTAGGTGTATTAATATCACTAATTAAGACGGCCGGCAATATTATTAAAAGTTATTCCCCATGCGAATGCTTCAAACCCCCCTGGTGGCTGGTAATTTATTATTGTCTTTTAACGTTTAATTTATCCTCTTAAATATTTCGAAGCGGGAAAGTTTCAGATGTGATATATTCGATACTGTTCTCGAAAGGATTAGACTTAAAGCTTCTTTTATTTGCCCTCGCTGAATCATATCCCAGTTTTTACGTATTGGAAATTAAATGCAAACACATCTGTACAGCGGGTGTCCTGGCCGGATAATGCCAAGGGAGTTGTAACATATCGCGCACTAACGCTGTGTAATAGCCGCGAGTAATTCCCCTCGCCGCTTACTACAGAATACAGCAGCGCAAATGCGAGTGAATGTGGGCAAAAACTACGTATCCGTAATATCCTTCGACAACGTGCCCAGGATTGTGCGGTTTGTCCCTCGGCAATTAGGAGTTCGAGCGAGCTCAACCAGCAGCAAAGTTTGTGCGGCCCGTCAAAGAGTGGAATTATCAGCCGCGACCGCGTGCATCAGCGCGACTTAAACGAAGGGCTGTCGCTGAAGCGGAGATTTTGGAAAATCGCAATCCAACTTGCGCCGGATGAATTTGTCTTAAACGTCCGGCTTGCTATCGCAGCGGTGCTATCAAGTTTCCGGGCAGCGCCGCCATGAACCCGGCCAAATAGATTTTCAAACAGTTTCGGTCTGCTCGGGCTTTTAGCTCCGAGCCCATCGATTTATGCATAAGTGGCGTTCGGATTTCATAATTTTAACAGCGGGACATAGGCGGATTGTAAAGCAATTCCGTATTAAGTGTAATCGATACCACTACGGATAGGAAGTTAAATTGAAATAGAATTTTCACTCTGCAAGACAGATAGCTGAACACTCATTCTCTGGGTAATTACAGTCAAAGATAAATTTTAAAAAATAAAGCTATGGGTCAAGCACTGAAAGTGAGTAAATAATAATGAAGGTACGCGAGTTACCAGGACAGCCAAGTTAAAATTGGTTTTTATAGCATATCATATTTTTGGCGGTTCAAACTCTGAATATAGCCAGATCAATTTTTAGAAACCGTTTTGATCTTTATAAAGCAGAGATATATGGGTAAATCCAATATATACCAGAATTTTTATTTGCTTGTCATCAGGGGAGGAGTATGGCTTCTGAGAGTTCTAGGTAAGGTTATTTAGACAGGATTTTCCCCCCTAGAGTACATTTCACTACCTCTTCTTTGATCAGTATCATGACTTTAGAACAAAAAGTAGCTTTTTCTGTTGCTTTATGTATGTTTCTTCATTATAACATTTACCATATTCATCACCCTGACCGAACTGCACACGATGGTTCCACAATAATTATTTGAAGTTCAATTGTACATTACGAATTACCTGCATATCAATTTACCTGTCTACAAGCTACAGTAATTCGAGTTGAAAAGCTTTCGACTCCAATGAATGGGTCAGCCATCTACTGCCATCCTAGACGCAACATGACAAAACAAATGTTGGACAAATTTTTGATTTTCTAGGACAGCAATTTATAGTAGGGAGAGATTTAACTCCAAGAACATGCACTGGGGGTCATGCCTTACCACAACGAAAGCCAGTTATATATGAATTTATTGCCGAATGGCTTGAAACTAACTACATGGATTTAATACTTAATTATGAAATGTCTGATCACTCACCGACAATAGCGACAATTATCTATAAAGGGCCTACTGTTATACTCAGTAATAAAAAAACTAATTGGGTTTAATTACAACATCATGTTAACAAAAATCTAAACACAAATATATATGAAATTGAACAAGTCAGAATTTAATCTATAAATACGATACAAACATTAAAATAAACAACCCCATACTAAATAATGGAAATAGTAAAGGAAAAAAGACATTCCAGGATAATAAACACATAATGTAGAAGATAAACATAAATTCAATCAGTTAAACAATAAACTAACAAACAAATTCAAATAAACATGCAACAAAATATTCCCAGAATATATACAAACATTATCCACTTATGACCAGTCGACCTAGACAGCAACAAAGGGCATGAAAACACATACCACTACTACTGGACCAAAGAGGTAGTTGGATAAGATTCGCATCTGGCGTTTTTAAGCCAAACTCTGATGAAGTAGACGAAGAAATAGAAAGAAAACTACTGACACCCCTTCAGATGAAATTGCCAATTACAAAAATTACTATTAAAGAAATTGGAAAAGAAATTTTTAAATATTACATCTCCAGGTTAAAATTGAATAACACCAATCATACTGAAGCAACTATCTGAACAAAGAATTAAATTCTTAAGAATCTTGTTTATTGGAATTCTGAGGCCACTGGCCACTACAACTCAAATTCGCTTAGGTAGTTCTCATCCCCAAACCTGGAAACCCCCTAATGACATCCAAACATATAGATCTATCAATCTTCTTTCAGTCCTATTAAAGCTGCTCAAAAAATTATTTCTAAGACGAATAAATAACTTAATGCAAGATGAATGGTTACCTAACTATCAGTTCGGTTTTCGAAATCACCACTCCACAATGTCAACAAATAACAAATACCATACAAACTACACTTTAAAATAAACAATTCTGCTCTGTTGTGACGTTAGATGCCAGCCAAGAATTCGACAGAGTTTGGCACATAGGGCTACTATACAATAATAAAAGCACTACCCCATAAATTCTATATCTTATTGCTCTCGTATTTCAATAATAGAAGCTTTCAAATTAAGATTCGTAACGATGTATCCCAGATAGAAGACATAACCTCCAGAGTGTCCCAAGGTAGCGCCTTTGGCCTCATGTTGTATTTTATTTTATACCTCTGACCTACCAATATCCAACCATACCATGGTAAGCACGCTCGTCGATGATACAGCCACTCCTGCTTGAAACGACGATCGGAATACAGCATCGGAAATGCTTCAACTTCACCTAAACCAAATTGAGCATTGGTTACGCAAGTGGAGAATGAAGGCCAATGAAGACAAATCGGTACATAACACATTTACAACAAAACATCCTACGTGTTCAGCAGTCACCATCAACAATACTCTTATTCCACAATCAAACAAAGTGAAGTACCTGGGACTTCATCTTCACAGGCGTGGAAAACTCATATCACGAAAAAGCGCAAACAAATGGACATCAAATTAAAGGAGCAGTTCTAGCGTACCGAAAGAAAATCTCGCTTACTGCTAGAAAATAAAATCCTATTGTACAAAAGTATAATTCTTTCAATCTACGCATACGGATGCCAACTATGGAGATGCACCAGTAATTCAAATGTAAAATGTGCTATAGTATGTGTTGAACCACACACTACATACAGACCGTAACATCCCATATGTGAAAGATGCCATGAAACAGTACGCTGTTAAAACGAAATCATAGAACCACCAACAGCAGATCCACAAATCAGACGACTTCAGAAAAAATATCCTAAGGATCTGACTAATGAAACATAAAAGGACATTGATGAGAGTTTTTTCAATAAAGTCCAAAGCTCGATTACTATTGTAACCAAATATTAGTTCATAGAATGTAATATATTCTGAATGTTAATAAAATTCAAATAAACATAAAGTTCCTTATGGTAGAGGGGAAAATATTATCCGAAATTTTGAAAACACTTAACGAACAGTGTAGTTACAACATCCTTAAGACTCAAATGTACGCGTGTTAGAATCAATTTTTGGGAGGACGAAGTGAGTTGGAAATGAAGATTACCAACGTCGCTTGAAGACCAGCATAATTAAGAAGAATATTAGCATTGTTCGCAGTCTTCTAGAGGATAGCTGCCGACTAACGGTTGCTGAAATTACTTCTAAGATCAGAATAAGTTACGACAGTGCTCAGATAGTCCCGATTCACTGCAACTTCTGAGATCTATGTAAACAGTAATCTTGTCCCAACAGAACACGAGTATTCTGATGTAGCAGTGCAAATTTTTCCTCCCTAGCTATTAATATCCTCGCGGGCTGCACTATATTTATTGTGAGAAACTATTAAAAACAAATGTTTAATGTTGGAAACCAAGAACAATAAAAATACGACGGATATGTCATGTAAATATAGCGAAACAATGCAGTTGAGTTATGTTGACACATTTGCCGTTTTTTAAAACTCTAAACATGTGAATCGCTATAAACTTAAGTAAGAAATAAAGTGACTAATGAGTATATTTGATAAAATACTTGATGTTGCCATTACACTGTCCCAGTACCATTCACAGAATTCTTAATCATCCTTAGTACTCATGATAACGAAGTCAATGTTATTAGCACAAATGTTTTTTTTCTCGAAAACTTGAAGAAGAGCAGCGACGTTGAGAAGGATTGTTCGGATATAGTTACATGTGAGAAAAACTTTACAGCTATTAAAGAACAAAGGCATCGCCAACCTTTTTCACAATTGCTTTTACAGTCATAAATGCAGGGGATGAGTTGCACAGTTACACGAATGATACTGGTCACTTTTAATAACACCCTGGTTGAGAAAAACTCCTTTAACTTATCTTGGAGCGCCTAGAGCGTCAAAAACAAAAAACCTCGGCTTACAGTTACAGTGAATGAAATTTAAAAAAATGGAATGTTTAGCTATTAACATATATAAAAAAGTTTACCTATTAGAAATTGTGATCTTGATTTTGAAAAAAAATTTGATAATTGCAATAGTTCAAATAGTATAATACATATTAGGCTACAGAATACCTTTGTACATCGAAAGTAAGTTAATGTATATATTTACATAGAAATAGTAATCGGAAAAAAGAAGTAAATTAAGGAAAATTGAATAAAGAAAATTAATAATAAAATATTTGTTTATTTAAACATTTTATATTTTTGTCCATATCAAATAATTTTTTCGACTATATTTATTTGAATGATAGGTGAATTATTTAAGCAACTATTTTTGCTGCACTGTAAACGTGCTACACTGCAGTATAAGCTGCTCTTCCGACATCCACAAGCAGCTCCACATCCAATTATAAAATAACATTTGGAATAGATTATCCGGAGCTGGTAATTGATTCATTGTTATTGGGATGAACATGTTATTGGAATACTTCCATCCCCAATTTTTAATATCTACGTCATTTTTTAGCCATATTTGGATTTGCAGATACACTCTTTTTAGGTGTTCAAATGCTGCATTAGTTTTAGGAGGTAATGATGACAAAAGGACACTTGTATTTTTGGCTGTTGCTTTTCATAGCTGTGTAAATTTTGTTATAATCACTTGGAGCTGCATTAATAAATGGTAAAAAATTATCAATGACATATCAAAATCACGTGCATTGGTTAATAAATTCATAAATCCATTCCATTTTGAAAATTTATTATCATTTTTAAATTTTAAATACGCCCAAATAATATTTAATTTCCCATTTGTAGCAAATTTCTTAATATCCAGTTCAACTTCAGATAACTTAATTATTATGTTTGAAAAACTTGTTCCCGTGGAAGCTGGATATATTTAAAGAGGGATATTCCTTTTTTTAACAAACTGAAATTCAGGTGGAAGAGTCTTAAAACGTTTGATAGGTCGTCGAGGTTGTACACCATCAGCTGGAGTAACTATTTTAATGCTTGCCATATAATGGAACGTTCCTTTACCATCAATGGTGTTAATATTGAAGTCAGCATTATCATTCACAAATTGAACAAAACTCAGGTTTTATTTCTGGTGGAGTTGCAAAAGTTGCTCAAGCTTCGTTTAACATAGCCTCTATGTATGAAGCATAAAGCCTATGGAATGACATATATTTATAACTTTTTTAGATCTAAATTTCCTATAAAAAATCACAGCCAAAGTAATATGCAGAGGTGATAGAAATGATCTTGGTCGCACAGTTGATATTATAGCATGTGCGATAGATTTACATTTCTTTTCATAACTAGGAATTGTTTCTATTTTATTTTTCTTATCTTTTAATATTATTTCTGACAGTAAAAACTTTAAAGATTCTGGAATTGATTCATCAATATCTTTACTTGGTGTATAATTTTCATTATCGTACACTTGACCTTCCAATAATTTCGCTAGCCGCTTTTAATATATGAAATTCCTCTTCTTCTTTATTATTACGTTTCTGATTGTACCAATTTTCTGTTAATACATCATGATTGATTTTTTAAAACATATAATGGTATTGGATCCAAATTTAGTTGAAATAACAATATCATCGTGAAAGCGGTCTATCAGTCGTTTTCTAATAGTTTTTTCATCCGGAATATGCTCTGTAGTTATGACATTTTTCAATTCTTGTATGGTAAATTGGCAATCGTCATTCTCTTCTATGTACATGTATATATGCTCCATTGCTGCATCTATCATCAAAATTCTCGGGCTAATTTTCTTTTCAACATTACGCAGGTGAATAGAATTTTTAAACAAATTATAACAATCTGCATGATATTTCGCTTCAAGTGTCTGTATATCTGTTACATTTTTCTGTGTTGGAGTATTGATGTATGAAATTTTTTTCGTCGATCTTTATTCAATTTTGCTTTTTTTGCTTTATCAGCTTCTTTCCCACAAAGGGAACAGTTTTTTTTTCCAATCGGAGTTAGATAAATTAGTGCTACTTCGGAGCTTCCTTTTCGGAGATAAAGATGAAGTTTAATTTGGCTTCTTCTTATATATTTCAATATATTTTTTTTTAATATATTTTTGCCGACAACTTGCATGAGCATAAACAAATTCAGTTTGTAAATGAGGTAACAATCTATCCTGTCGTTTGCTTGAAGCAGCTCTCAAAGTGATTACTCCTCTACTTATATTTATAATTTCACCCAAATCTTAATTTATTTCGGAAGATGAACCTAATTGTTCACATATGCTACTGGTCCTTGGTTTATCCATTGTTCGAAAACTGTAATAGAAAACAATTAAATACTCCAATAATTAATTTATTGCGTTTTATTCATTATTTTTTTCTTTTTACTTGATTTGACCTTTAATCATCTATTTATCTATTATTTAATTGATCATCTAATAATTAACTGCAGGTTTTTAATCAGATTACTTACCAAACGAAGAAATAAAAAATCTTATGTAGAAGTTCAAGGGGAAAAAATCGTCTTCAATAAAACTTCCGTCTGAAATATACAAAAAATTTTCGTAAAATCACACATTTTTTACTGTTAAATATACACAACATGTACAGGAAACGTACTATTTATAACTAAATTAGTCAGAAAAATGCCGTTTACTTGTACATTGCAGCTGCCATTCATCCCTCCACGTTTTAGTACCTGTTCAAGGTCCCTACGACTCTTAATATACACAGGTACCTTTAAAAAAATCTTCTATGTCTATTTAGGTGAAATTCAACGTATATATAAAAAATGCTGTTTAAAATAAAATGATATGCTCAAATATTGATTTTTTTTATAGTTTTTGTTTAAATAATGCAAAAATCGAGAGCACAACAAAATTTTTGGTAAACTTTTGCTTTATTAAAACCTGCATTTCGTATTTTTGTTCGCGGCATTACGCATTTGCCTTTGTTCGCGCTTTTGCATTTGGCATTCTTTATACCAGGAAGACGCCCCCGTTTCGTCTGCTGTGAAGATTGGGGTAACTTGTCCTAATTTTTATCCATATCCTTCTCCTTTTCTTTTGGAAGCCCCAGGACCAACAGCAGGGAACCGATATCTGCGGGAAGCGCCGTTTCCACAGCTTAGTGTTTTAATTTTAGAGTTGTTTCAAGTTCTCTATTCAAAATTCAAAATTACGTATACAGTCCACTTATTCCGGCTGAACCATCATGTGTGTATCGTAAACTTATTAGACTTTTTCTTCGACTGCCTATCTACTTTATTGGGTGTTTGCGACCACAGTTCTGAATTTTTCTTTATCTCTTGCCATGTTGATTAGTTCCCCTATTGTTCTGAGTCTAGTCCATTGTCTTATATTTCTTGCCCACGACAATTGTTTCCTTCCTATTCCTATCTTTCCCTCTATTTTTCCCATACTTTTCATTTCTAACGATATGTCCCAGGTAAGCAGTTTTCCTTTGTTTAATTGTGGCGAACCGTTCTCGATCCTTCTTAACACCTCCTCGTCGGTCATTTTTTGAGTCCAGGACACTCTCAACAGGCGCCTGTAAATTCACATCTCCAAAAGCTTCGATTTTATTGATTATGCTTATTTTCATGGTCCATGACTTCATTCTATATAACAGTACAGACCATACGTAGCATTTTGTATAACGCATGCGAGGTGACAGACGGATATCCCAGTTTTCCAAAACTTTTTCATACTTCATAAACGTTTCACATGCTATTTCAATTCTGTTTTTAATTTCTTTTCCGGGGTTCTAGTCGGCATTTAGCTGACATCCCAGATATTTGTAATGGGTTACTCTTTAAATTTGCTGATTTCCTATTTGGATAGTCGCGTTAGTGTATGGTTCCTTTTTCCTGCTGACATTTATGAACTTGGTCCTTTTTATATTTATATCTAGTTCTTATCTCTTACTACCCTCATTCATTCAATTGTGTACATATCTGTTGTAATTCTTCGATATTGTTAACAATAATTACTGTGTCGTCTGCATATTTAAGGTTCGATATTGGCACCCCATTCACTTTTACACCCATCTCTTGTTCTTCAAGGGATTTATCAAATATGGCTTCCAAGTACAGAATAAATAATAGTGGAGGCAGCACACATTCCTGTCGTTACTAGACTTGGAAAAATAAAAAGGATCATGGAGTTTATTTTGACTAACCAGAAGAATTGTTGTATGCTTTTCTTCCGTAATCTACAAATGCGCAAGCAATGATTAAGTCTAGACCAAACATGTGATTGCATTGCCATAGTGGAGAATGGTGCGGCGTCGCGCGTTAGTTTATCTCATTTAGGATTGGCCTTTTTACGATCCTCTAAAACTATGGTTAGGATATATCCAGTTTTTCCAAAAAAATAGGAGACCATTTACTTCGAAGTGTTTCGAGCGCGAACTACTTTTGTTTAGTTTGGCTCATCTTGGACTACCCATACATTCGACTGCTATTTACTTCCAGGCTTATACGTATAAATTGCTGACACCACAGCCGATTTTAGACGACCTTCTTTAAATTTATCCACCGATGAAGTACAACTACGATTAAATTCATTGAACTATGGTGTACAGTGGCTCTGTGTAGGGATTCATCACTAAAAGTCGTAGTGAGTTGATCGACGCACTGTTGTTGAGATAATCCTCGTCGAAAGTAGTGAAAAATCATTACACTAAAATGTTCATGTGTTAATTCCACTTTTTGGAAGAGAAAAAAATTTCAAATTATTTGACAACAAAACAAATAGCGTCCGTATGACAAAGCGTTCAGAGTACGTATGCGATCAAAAATGTCAAACTGCATGAGCTAAACATTGTATCGCACCTAGCACACGCAGGGTTGCTAAGTTGCAATAGATATCGAGTAGCCCACGTATTGATAATGGCAACTTGTATGATTTACGATTATAATCTGACAACACACATTAAAACTCCATATTATTTACGGTAGTCGCATGCAACAATATTTTATTAGGCTCAAGTAAAGCAAATCAGATGAATTTAATTCACGAAGACAAGAAGGCCTCGACACAAACTCTTGTCGACCAATCTGTTTGTGTAAAAGTGTAGCACCTCGTGAATGTGTCAACCACGAAACTCTGATACGTATAGCTTTAGCAATTTTGGGGGTACTATTTTGACTTATTCATAAAGGAGTACCGCCATATTAACTTAATTAAATTTTAGAAAACAATAATCTCTTTTTTCTTCTTAGCCTATTTCTGTCCATGTTTGAACGAAGGTTTTGTTTTGTTCTTCCTTTATTTAGTTAAGCCCTGATATTTTCTTCATGTCCTTGTACCATCTGTTCGGTGGTCTTCCTCTATTTCGTTTATGGTTCCACGGTCGCCATGAACTATCCTTTTGGTCTACCTGTTTTTTCTCTTTTTGTTCTAAGTGGTCTGACCAGCTCCAATTTAGTGTTGCTATATTTTCTAGTACATCCGTGACTTTCGGTTTTTTTTTTGTTTGATACGCGTATTCGTTTTTTTGTCAGTTAAGAAGATACCTAAGTGGGTCTTCGTCAAAGACCAATTTTCACTTCCATAGGTCGTAATGAGCATTACGCGCTTATTAAAAACCTTCGTTCTTAAATGTTGTGCTATATTTGTGGAGGTCAGAATGAAGCTTGGTTTTCCAAAAGCTACCCATGACAAGCGGCATCTTTGTTTTATTTCTGTTACCTGATTTTCTTGATCAAGGCGGATTGTTTGTCCCAAATATATATATTCGCTTACATTTTCAATATGGATGTCTCTTACTTTGTGATCTTCTCCATTGGTATCATCGTCTTAGTCTTGTCTAAATTAATTTTTAGGCCAATTTTCTCTGCCTTTTTATTTAAATTGTTTAGCATGTAGTCCAAGTCATTTTTGTTATTAGCGATAAGAACAATTCCATCCGCGTATTTTACGTGATTTAAGTTTTTCCCAATTATGTTAGTTTTTATATTTCTTCAGGTGAAATTTTTAAATTAGTCTTGTAGTACCAAAGTAAAGAGTTTTGGTGATAGACAGTCGCCTTGCCGGGCTTCGCGTTGTATAGGGATTGGTTTTGTATCTTCATGTAGTCTGAACATAGTTGTAGCTTTACTGTCTGTTTTTAAGGAGATATTTGATTTATTCTACAGTTTTTGAGAGATTCTGTTACTGCCAAAATCTCCACGGAATCAAAGAGTTTTTCAAAATCTATGAAAGCCAAATGAGATTTGAGAACAGTAATACTAACAATAAAATCACATTTTTGTTATAACAAAAAAAGTGGACATATTTTTGTTGTTCTTGCGTTAATTACTAATATATATTTAGTTATAGATTAGTATCTGAGATTCTCAAACATATTTATGGACATTTTAAATTATTTTTTTTTATGAAAAGTAAGCAGGTTTCGATATATGCCATACTTAGCAAATCATCTTGTAACTACATATGCAGCTTATTCTTATTTGTTAAATTGTTGTCATTTTCATAAACACTTGTTCGATCTACGCAGACAGAAAGTCGTAATATTCAATAAATTATTACGATTTGCTTCCGAACTCAGAGGCTATCTATTTATAGCTAAAACCAATATTCGCTCGGTTATATTCTCCTTTTTCTCTTTGTTTCTGGAACGGAAATTAGTACCGAATAAGTATGCTCCAACTAAATTGCAAATCTCAAAAAACGCGTATTAGGGACCTTTACAAGTACAGGAGTGTAATGAGATTTATTTCCGGCATTTTAAAATACTGGAATTTCTGTATAGTTGCTTGCGCGGTATATAATGTAGTATCGATACAAGTGATATTGACGCTATAACGCCCAGGATCGTTTAGCTTATCAAGCGGCTGGAACAGCTCGGTTTTTCAAGAGTTGGTAAGATAATGTAGAAATTCCTAAGAGATGGAAGGATGCAATGGAGTTATTAATAACGGTAGCAGCAGCTGCTACCCCTGCACTTTATATATGGCAATAATTTTTCAAAGGCAGCAATAGATTAATTTTCTTTTAATAAAGGGTAAAATAAAATTTGAATAAAATTTAACGAAGCAAATCAGTGTTTGTTTATTTAGTGGTGGCACTTGGGTGACAATTCTTAAATTAAATTTGTTCCCAAAAAGTTAAAACAAAAGAATTAGCTCTTAGCTGAACGAATTCTTAAACTCGATACTGTAAATTCCAAATCGAAAGCGAATTTTCCGGCCACGGCACGGCTTTGCTGCCGGCGGGGTGCTCAAAAATCACACAGTTCGTCAAGGACTTCTCTCCGAGGGCAAAACACTACAGGAATTGTAAAATATGGAGCGGAAAGATTTATAATGCGCGGCCGCGAAATTTATTTTCCGCCATAAATACGCGTATACAGTTATACATTTTGATTTTCCGCAAGTGCCGGCGCTGTATACATGAATAGTGCATCAAGGTGCAAGAGGGCGCGGATACAGTGAGCCACGTAGACAAGTGGCGAGGATGTGATGAGAAAGAATTGGAATAGCTTCGGGATTCGAGGTTTCGAGAAGGATGCGATAGGTGAGTAAATAGAAAGGAACGGAGTCGAGAGCTCTGTGACATCTGAGGTAATGCGGCCTCTTCAGAGAATCTGCTCTTCTGGACTTTACCACGTAAAGTTGCGCACTGCATAATAAGTGCTGTCTAAGGATGTAATTCCCCGATTGTAACAGCGCGCATACTTCTTTTTGGAAAGGCAGTTTTGAGGATGTTGGCGGTACATAAAGAAGTGTCTATAAATATACCAGCCAGCGGTTGAACAAGGGTAGATCTAACGAAATTCTAACTTAACAAACGAACCGAATAATACATGTGTTTGTTCCGCTCAGTGAATAAAACACCTCAAAACGCGGAACATAACTTAACAATCTATCGCAGAAGACTTCGTAACTAATCCCGGACATATAAAGTGCGCACATAACAAATTTGCCGAAGACGCATACAAAATAAGTCATTTTTTATAATCCCGGCAGGTTAAAAAAGTCGTGAGATTAGCTCTCAGGCGGTGAAGATACGGAATAAGTCTGATAAATACCGAGAGGAGCTTGAATTAAGACATGTGACGCGAATTGATTGTCGGATTATACAAGGGGTGGGATTTGGGGAAGGAGCGCCATTTGGTTTCCAACACGCCAGACAAAGACGGGCCGTGTAAATTCTGAAATAAGATTGACAGTGCTGGGCGAGCTGATCTAAAATTAAGCACATCACGTCAGTATCAGTCAGATGAGATTGATCGGAACATCGACGGCCCTAGGTCTTCCGTTCGGCGCCGCCACGACATTTTTAACTCAACTTAATTAAGAAAAATCGTTTTTGGGCGCTTTACAGTCTGACTCCTGCAGTTAACCGAAAACTCAATTTTTTGGAGATTTTCTTTTATAATTAATGATAAAGGCGTAACTTCCCAAGAAATAAATGAATGCCAGCTAAACATTATTAACAAGAAAACAATTATCAACCTCATTATAAAATACCTAGACATGCTTTAATTGGTATATCTAACAATTCAATCTAGTAAGCCTATTTAAAGAATATTTTAATAATAATATATATATAAATGGGGTTAAAGGTTTGATACCACTAAATAAATAAAATTAACAATTAATTATATGAAACCTGTAGATGCTGATCACTAATGCAACTCTAAGTATTTGACAAAATAAGTGACTTCAAAAGATTTTGTCATATAAATAATGCAGTGCAGATGATATCTTGAATAAACATATATTGTAATAACTTATTATAAGACAGATAATAAAATAAAATTTAAAGTAGCATAGAAAAAAGAGAAACTATGTTCTCCTGAGAAGCCAGCGTGGTCCCGTGGTTGAGGGGCGGGCTGCGATGCTGACGGACCCGGGTTCAATTCCCGGTGCTCGCTGATGCCTGGCGGGTGGCCTACTCAGTCGACTCGGAGCCATCAGCGGTTTCGAGTCACCTGCCTTGACTCGGGTTTTTGTGGTTGTCCCGGGTCCTGCACTAAGGCGAATGCCGGGGCAGGTAAATTTGCGGCCACAATAATTTTAAGGAAATTGAGCATTGTAAAATACAGGATTGCGTAAAATTGTTAAATACGGTTGCGGTAGTGCTGGTGTAGTGCCGTAAGGCGGAGCACCAGCCAATTTTAAATTAACATTGCCTGTAATGTTTTTGTATAATAATCTACCAATAAATTATAAGCCTACTCAGTCACTAAAAATAATTGAGTACCTGTGTTCATTTTAAACAAGGGGTAATAATGGCGGTCGTCTTAGGCGCGGTGCTTGCTACACCGCCCCGCACCAGATATGGTGCGCAACGACCGGGCAGAGAGAGCGAACGTATGAGAGCGTAGAGCCTTACCATTATTATTATTATGTTCTCCTGAACATTAAATTGAGTTTAGAATGACTCTATATAAACTTAAGCTTTTTTTCCACCTCTACTTAGATCCTACTTCACCAACTATTACTTTGAAATCAATTGTAACCTCGAAATATTGTCATACCACCTCATTAAGTCGGACGTACTTCCAAAGAGTTTTTCGGGTCCTCTTCTTTACCTTATCTTTACAATTCTTAGCACAAATACCACAAGAGTCATATTTCTGACAGTCCATAAATAGCGAGTCAGTCCAAATTGCCTTCGCAAATAAACAAATGGGCTATCTACCTGTTCAATTGTGAGTTATAAGTAGTACGATAAATAGCGAACATGGAGACCACTTATAACAGCGAAGAAAACTTAATATGAAACAAGAGAAAGTAAATTGACTTTTCGAATGTAAGTCCCAGTACAATAGAAAACAAAATTCTATCTGCAAGGGTCTGTAATAAAACCGATTTAAATATGAGAAGTTTAAAAATGGATCTGCGCGAATCTTTCAAAGATGACTCTCCTTGGTATGTCAACAAAATTCTACATAATGACTAAGGTAATTTATTAGTAGAAGAAAAAAACCGTAGATATACTAGCAAACGAATAAGCTAATGAGCTAAAAGATTCTTTTAGAATAAGAGGATGGCTAACAACATTAACTAAAGGGCCGTAAATAACCTGCATTGTTTACCGGTGTTGCACAATTTCTTCTCTCAAATGTAGCTTACAAACCAATACCTGCTAGTTGTTTCAGAGCAGTTTGTACATTTTTGTGTCAATAATAAAAGAAGTCCCAAACAAAATTTCAAAAACCACTTTGCTTCGAGTTGTCATGTCTGATTTTGTGATGTTTCTCGAGTACCCCAAAGCGTATTTTGGATACTCCATCCTTAAAATATATTTCAAATGCTCCCTCTTTTCCCTCGTAGCTGCCATCTTATCGTGGAGGCGGGCTAAGTACTTTTCATGACTCCAAGAGCAAGGCTGGCGAGAAACGCCAATTGGAAAACAGAAGAAGGGGAAAACTATAATGTACGCAAAAACATAATATTTAAAATCAAAGATATAATAGAAAAGAAATATAAATAATAGCAGATGGAATTTAAATAAAAAAATTATGTAAATTTAAAAATCAACTAAAGAAAGACAAAAAGAAATAGTAAAGCTATAACATTAGATAATCTATATCACTATAATGTAAAAAGCCTGCAAAAGAACCCCACACAAACCACACTGTATAAAAAATAAAAGTTAGACGTATTGGCGGAACGCTGAGATTTCAGAAAAAAGGAAACTGACAAGACTAAACAGTCATCACAAAATATCAGAAAAAACGATTAATGAAGCAAAAAGCAGATATTTTAGGGCCAGGGAAGAATATAAAAAAGAAAATTAAGAGCAAAAAAGATAGTTAGAATAAACTATTACAAGAGATTAATGACAACCCAAGGGGATAGGATACAAATAGCGACAGAGAAATTATTTAAGAAATCCAGGACACGACACCAAACTGAAAGCGTAATACAAGGACTATTCTCTGTACGAAATATAATAAAAAGATCTAGAAATAATTGAATTATAATGAAGAAAAAAATAACAAATGAAGAGTAGCGAACTTAAAATCTAAAAAGGCACCTGGTCCGGATAAAATTACAAACGAAATAATTAGAGTATCCTATAGTGTAAACAAATACTTAAACTAATGATCGAATGCATGCAGATAGAAATACTTCCGGATAGGTGGAAGGTCGCTAAGTTGTATTTAATAGAGAATGTAAATGTTAGTGGGATAAGGAAATAGAGACCAATCTGCTTACTAGATACACGAGGTAAGATACTAAAAAAATAATCTCGAATAGACTGCTAAAAGATATAGAATATATGGAAGGGATATCTAAAAACCAGTACGGTTTTAAAAAGTTAAGAATATTAAGAATAAAAGACGAAATTGTAAATATAAGCTCGAAAGCCCAAAAATACTTTTGCATACTGATCACAATAGATATTAAGAACACTTTTAAGAGTGCAGTGTGGAATATCATACTGGAAGCATTGATAGGTCTAAAGATTGATAGTTATTTAGTTAGTCTTCTAAATAGTTATTTAAGTAACCGTTTTTAATTTTAGATAATGGAAAAAAATATAGGATGACATGCGGGGTCCTGCAAGGATTTATTCTTGGACCTGTACTCTGGAGTATCTACTTTAATAAAGTTTGTAACGCAAGAATACTAAAAATCTCCGAGATCATCTGCTATGCAGATGATGCAGCCTTAGTAGTCAGCGCAAAAACAATGGCATTACTAAAAACTATATCAGCCACGGCATTAACTAAAATAAAAGATATATTACCAAAACTTACTTTAGACATGGCTGAAAAGAAAACAAATACAGTTATCTTGTATGGGGGACGATTAAAAGAACTTGAAATTAATATATATATATATATATATATATATATATATATATATATATATATATATATATATATATATACGCAGATGACGAAACATGTATATACTGTAATAAGGATAAAGACGATTTTAAGTACCCCTTCTTTGAATGTAATAGATGGCATAACATCATATGAAATACGAATAATAAGTTAGACGTAATAGTAAATAAAAATAATATTATAGACACTATGTTAAATTCTAAAGATAATTGGAATCTAATAGAAATAATGTTCACAAAAATCTTAAAAAACAAAGGCAATGATGGCATATAATATAATAAGAGCAAATATATAACCACGTTTTGGCGTAATACTGTAGAGGTAGTTCCAGGACTAGGTTACTAACATCACGATGTCATTGGATATGGGATTTAATGGGTAGAGCTTTGCGAGTCCCACACTACTCCCAGAACCAAAAAAAAAATGCTTCTTCTTTATTATCGCATCTAATATTATAAAACTTTGCAAGTGCTCTACAGAGTGTTGTGTATTTTGACCAATATAACAACTCTTCTGTTTGTCGTATTTGTAACATTTGCCTTAGTGTACTTTCCTCCTTAAAAGAGACTCTCATGCTGTGGTTTTAGTTCGTAACCAGTAGCCAAGTTTATTTTTGTAATTGTCCCGTTAGAGCATAATGAAAACCAATCCTCCAATTTTATTTTAAATGTTTTATTATTTATAGTATAGGGTATATGGTATCATATATACTAATTTGGTTATTTCTTTTATGAAATGCACTAAAATAAAAAATAGACTCCTTTAAATTTTAAATTAGATTTAACAATAACGTTTTATGTTTTATATTGTTTTAGACGCTAAAATAAAAATATTATATGTGTATCTTCATTGTCCTAGCTGATACCGATATCAAAATGTATAGAGTTTTGTATATGTAAAATAGATCATTTTTATTTTACTCTTCGTATGCATACATTTTTAGAATATGAAAAACTCTTTGCGCTGGCTTCTCTATCGGTGCTGTTTCCCGAGACTTTGTTGTTTCTCTCCAAAAATGGGTGTTGGCAATAAATTACATTTTCTAAAAATTTACCAGCTTTAGCTTTTCGGGGGCACTTAACATTAAACCATAGTCATATATATTTTTTCACAGATATCCTCAAAATTGTTCTTCATGCAGTCTGCACCTTAAATTTACTCTAAGATAAATGAAATACTTTGCTATGGACTAAACGCGATTTAAGAGGATAAAAAATTTGCCATGAAACTTTTGTGAAAGGTAATTAGGATCGGTTTCCGACGGAAAGAAATTGGTGTACAAACTGGGAGATAAGGGGAGAGATTAGTAGTTGATGAGTCTAGCCTTGACCCGAACAGAAAAAGAATTAATTATCGTTAAAGCTCGCTAATTGCATGTTGCCATTTATCAAGCGAGAACCTTTGTTTTTCATGCCAAGTGCAACTCCCGCCGTCAGGTATTTGCCTTCTTTTTAATAACATTCGCGCAACATTTAAAAATAAAGGGAGCTTGTTATGTACTCAAAACATACTAATGGAATATCTGATTAGGGGTTTGTTTATTTAAGCCCTGAGCAAAAATAGCAAGTAAAAACCGGCAGAGAAAATGCCACGGAGCAAGGAGTTCATTATGAGAGGTGCTAAAATAAACACACAGTTTAGGGTCAAACGCGGAGTGACCTAGGTTCAACCGAAAGCTCTAGCGCAAAATTAACAGGTATTTACTTAGGCTAAATATAAATATAATCTAACCTGAGCACAGAGGTAAGATGCGGCGGAACGTAACTGCTGTACAAACCAAACACTGATAATGTACCATTATAGCAAAGCGAGGCAAAGCGCGGAAGCTGTGAAACTTTCTTTTATGAGGTTCAGTTTTTTAGCTTTGGGATAATTAAGACGATGCCTCGAAGCTTCAAATTTTATTGTGTAAGGCTTACTTCCTTATTGTCGCCTAACGGGCTTTCTTAATGTTGAATGTTTATCTTGTTTAACTTGGGAAAACCAGTGTATAACTAATTTAAATTTCAAACTGCTTACTTGGTAATCCTTTCTTGGGTTGGCGCTTATTGCGCCGGCCCAAACATCAACACAATATATTTTACTCAAAACATTCTTGAAATATAAATAAATTCATAGATTAGAAGTTGTGTTAGTATAATATTTATATTACTTTGAACTTCACAGAAGTGTATTAAACAAGTTCTCGGTAAGAGTATATCTTTGGAATGTACATATTAAAATATTGAATTTAAACGCAATTTAAATAGAAAGGCATGCTACAAGTATAGTGCCAATATTTCTTTGTTAAAATGTGCAAATACTTATATAGCACACAAACTGTAACCTTTTTGGCTTAGTTACTATGCTGGGAATATACAGGGTTACCACAAAAGATAATCGGGTTTTAAAAAGATATATTTTACAAAGTATTACAATTATAATATTAAGTGATATGTACAAAAAAAAGAAAGCATCCAAGTTTATAATATGAGCTTGAAAACTTCGTTTTAAACATCGTTCAAACGATGGAGAACGGCGAATTTGCTAATTGTCTGGTGTTCAGTAACTAGACGACATTTCATGTAACTATACAAGGATATGGGATACAGAAAATCCCCATACCATTGTGGTACTTGAAAGGTATTCCCTAAAATTTAATGTCTCCGAAATGAAAGTGTACAGACTCTTTCTCTTAGAAGAAAAGACTGTGACGTGTACAACATACCTACATATGTTGCAGTTATGACTGTTCTTGCAATCGACCGAGAGTTCCAACAAGATGGGGCTCTACCTCATCGATGTACTGAAACTGCGGACCAAAAATCTAGAGCCCTCTAATCCTACCTAGAAATTGCTGACCAACTAAGAAATTATCAACTTTGCTTACTTTAAGTACCACTCGCGGTTTTACTCGGCGGGAATGCGTCCTCGGATGCGATTTGATGCTTATCGCGTGTTAGAAGAAACATTAAAACGTTTTTAGTATACACATATATTGTATATATACAAAGTATAAATCAACAAACAAATATCCCTAGATATTTTAATTTTGCAATACAATTTTACAGTAAATTTAAACAAGAAACAAATTGTACAAATTCAAATCTTTTTATATAAGACGTCGTGACGAGTTTTCACTTTTTTATTACGAGTTCTTTTGGGCTCATGAAGGCTCTGTAATTTGATGTAAGAATCTGTCTGCATATTTTTTAAAATAGCTAAAAATTGAAAAATGGGGGATGAACAAAGTAAAATTGGGAATTCGATTTAGAATGAAAGATCTCGCAGCATTCGTCGTAAATTCGGGTGCTGCCCAAATTGTTGGCGGAAAATTAAATGTCTCATCTATATGATTATCTATAAAGTAGCCAGCGAGTGCTGTAATTTTGTGACCAGTCGGTTGAATAGCAGCAAAATCTAAAACAAAGCAGTTCCAATTATTACAAGATTAAAAAAAAAAGCAACCTGAAACAGTTTTTAATCCATTTTCCTTCTTGGCTGCCTTTATTTTTATAGTTTGCCGTCAGGCCAAGATTCTGAATTTTTTAATACCACGCCTGTTGCAACTGAAATCGACATCCAATTATTTCAATTTGGGACCAAGTACCACTTGCGGCTTTTTTAAAATCTATTACAGCATATTTTGGAACAATTTATTGCATATTCTGACAATTTATGAAGAGAAATCAATATAAGTTCTTTCCACCATGTTTGGAAAAAACAAAACATTTGTGGGATATAATGACCATTTTCTACAATATCCAGACTAAATAATAGCAAAAAATTTGTACAATATCTAAATGTCTCAGTTACATAAATTTTTTCAGAAGAGCATCGAATTCAATTAGTTCTGCATGAAAAGATGACAACTTTATCTTCTTTGCTATTGGATAACAAAAAGATCTTCTGGGCACAGATTTGGAAGGTTGCACCATTTTTCGTGTGGCCATTCTTTCAATTGTAAAAGTTGTCATCAACACACACCGTCCTATATTTAAAGGTGGTGTAGAAAACGTTCCTAAGTACTTTTCTGCGCATTCGATTGGTCTTAAGATTTTACCTAGATACATAATTAGACATCTATCAAATGTTCTCCGATAACAGGTCAGCTTTTTGAAATACGCAGAAAATCCAAGCGACATTAACATCTCGCTAAGTTTAATGTCCAATCATGGTCCACAGTATTGGTCAAAGATTACACTTTACGTTTGTCTTGCTAGAGGGTAAAAGTAATTAGTGGTTTGTAATGTCGATGTGCTCTACCTTATTGATATGGTGGGTATATAATTATCCAAATGAAGAACTTCTTTACCGTTGAATTGGGCAATGTGTTAGAAGGGATTTGATATTGTTCGACTAGCCCTTCAGGTTCCCTGATCTTACAGTTTACGATTTTCCTTCTTTGGGGGTACATTAAAGATCTGCTTTACCTACCACCAATGTCAACAACATTGTATGAACCTTGAGACCGCAATACTGCTGCTATGAGGATCATTGTGTATGGACTGACCTAGACTACCCTTTATACGTGTATCGTGTGACGCGAGGAGCTCACACCAAACATTTATAATAATATAAATATAAACTTGAGCCTCTTCCCTACCTTTTCAAGTATTATTTAGTGTTATATCTGTAATACTTTGCGACATATTTTTTTAAAACCCGCTTATCCTTTTATACTAACACTGTACAATAAAACTTTTAAAAGGTAGGACAATGTTTCTGAATTTAATAAGTATACATAGGGTACCATAGAATGAAAATTTTAAGCGTGCTGAAAATGTGACAGTAATAACAGCTTTACGTGCCATCTTAGTCAGAAACGTAAGGTCGGAAAATTTTGCGTTACAATCAGGTAAGCAGATTAGATATTTATTAGTGTCTGGAGGGTGACATCGGAAGTTTCATAGAGAAAATCTTAGACCAGAAGGTGCTTCATGGCCAAGACGCCTATCTACATCTATTACGAATGAAAACATCGCTGCTTTTAGAGAAGAGTGTTGGGACATATCTACAGGAGCAGTTGGTTGTTGGATGTTGTGCCCGCTAAAGCACAAAATAAAGAGTCCAACAGTCATTCCAAATTACTACAAGAAACGTCAAAGAAGCAAATGATTTACTAAGTATATTAATAGACCTTTTGAGCAAGAAAAAGTCATTGAATTGCAAGGAAGAAAAATAATCAAGTTTGCCGCTTGAACCATATCAATTATTAGATGACTCTAAACGTTTCGGCTGGATTTATCTCTTTGCTTACTTCTCAAAGACATCATTAAACTATAGAAGGCTAGTTTTTTGTGTGCTCTACTTCACTATTTATTGAAAATCGTTTGTATATTTTGTTAGATTTCTATGCGTCCTGTTCTATCTGTAATGCCTTTAAATATTTAAATACTTTAAATATTTATTTTTGGTGATATTTTTAAAGGTCAGGAATTTTTGAAATATCCCTTTTATATTTAATTTTAGTTGTAGGTTTTCAGTGTCAGAAAGTCTGAGTAATCTGATAAGAGATTTTTTAACTGATTTGATTTGAACAGGGTGGTGGTGAGATTTAGCATTCAAATAACGATTTGTATAGGTAGGTCTCATGTATACAGAAACTCCTGTCGAAAGAAGTTTTTGTTATGAAAATGTCTAAGAAAAGGAGGAATTGTTTTGTTCTATTACTATTGTTATGAAGTTTGTTTATGTGGAAAAGTAACTGGGGAAGTGCATCTTGTCTATGAGGGTACATAATAAAAGCATTGTCAATGTACTTTATTCGTATGGTAAGTTTCATGAAAAAGGAAACAAGGGCTTTTATTTCAAAATCATGTTTGTTATAACAGATGAAAGTGGAAAACCCGTAGAAGCTCTATTGGTTTGGTGGTAAAATTGGTTTTGGAAGGTTAATTAGCTATTGGATAGATAATGGTTAATTAATTTGGAGGTATCGTCTTCCAGATGTGAATACTTTTTAGGAGTTACAGAGTTTCAGGGATGGTAATGTTAACAAACAGGGAAACAGCATCGAAACTAACCATTATATCAACTGCATGTATGGGAAAGGTTTTGAGAATTTTTAAAAAATGATAGATCTTGTTTTTCGTGAAATATTTGGGTCAGGTGTTCGGCTAAGTTCTACAGAGAAAAAATCAAACGCGCTAAAAAAGGGAGTATTTTTCTTGTGCATTTTTTGAAGATATTTTTTGAGGTATAAGGAGTTCTTTTTGCGCCAAAAAGTAGATTTGAGTTAGTAATGAGGCTTTCTTTTCAAGGCAGGTTGTTGAGTTATTGGGTACTTGGTAGACCCCACCTTATCAATATAATTTGAGTTGTTAAGAATAACTGTAGTGTTACTCTTGTCTGCTGGTAGGATGATAACGCTTTTTTCTTGTTTTAATTTATAAAGCATGCAGTTTGGAAGGTTTAATATTGAGTTTAGGTAACGCGACTGTGCGTAATCCGTTGGCTGCATCTTATCTGGTTCTATTGACTACGTTTTCGAGGGAGATTGATCAAGAAGGTTCTATCTGCGATATGTGTTTGGTGGAGATGCTATTTGGAGTTAAAGCAAAATTAATTTTTTTAAGAATTCGGATAGCCTATTCAGTTAATGGATAGTTGGAGAAATTATATACAGCGATGTTGGTTAACGAAGGATGGGTAAAAAGTTAACTCAAATCCCTCTTGGTAATAGATGGTAAAAAGTTGTTGGCTTATTTTATCTATTTCATCCTGTCGCTGTTCTGACCTTCTAGAGTGCTTATTGGTTTCAAGTTTAACAAAATACCCTTATTTGGGTAGGTAGACTTTAAATATACGGTAACCATTTTATAAGTCGTTTCCCACCTAACTAACTGATGAGCACTAACGTCCCACATGCTGTCACGTACATAGTCAACTTCAAACGTGCTTAAAGATTCTCAGACAGTGGCTTTTGTTCTGATATTTTTTATTATGTTTCTTTATCTTGTTATAGGTAGACACCATTGTGTTCCTTATACTTGGCGCTGCCTGCTGTTCACATGACGTGTTTTCGCAGAACGTGTGGCTGGTTGTTAAAAAGGGGGTGTTCAGTCCTAACGGCCCGCGGGAGGTATTTTATCTTCTTCTCATCTATTGACAAACCGATGATGACCATTTGGGAACGAGTCTCATAGAAGTTACAAGCATCTCAACAAGGGTTATATTATTATTACTATTATATATTTCTTCTCAGCTTTCATGTCGGTGGTATAGAAATAAATGGATATTTTATTAAGGTTATATACCTTATCGTTTCATTTATATTATTGTGGGATATTTAAATTCTTTGCGCTATGTGACGTTTCCAGTATTACGGCTTTTTGCATTCTGAATTAGATGTGTGATTGTCGTCTATCTTCTCTAATTGAAAGAATAAATCTTTTGGTCTTTTCCCATTCATAGGTAGCACAATGGAGACTGCGAGGACTTTTTTGATTTTTCATAAAGATTTCACATCTTAGACTAGGGCTGTATATTTGGCTAGTTTTTTATTTATAGTTTTATTCAAGTTGTTCGTTTGCCACATCAATTAGATGTTGTGCTGGTCTTGTCTATCAAAGTTATATCTGGCCTATTGTTCGGATTAGTTAAGATCATGTGATCCCAGTACATTTTATGGGTGTTCTTTTTAATTAGGGTTTCTGGGTCATATTTCTAATATGACAATTTACAGGCGTTTTTATCTTTTAATTGGTGTGCTAGTTGTAAATGAACTATTTTCGCTATTAGATTGAGTCTGTGAAAATAGTAAGTTTGTGGTATTGCTGTCCATCTTTCTGTTAGGTGCTGTATTATCTTTATAGTTTGCTAACATCTCTTGCATCTATAGTCTACCATTCTGGAGTTCTTTATGATGTATCTTTAATAGTTCCTTGTTAGGATTACTTGGTCTTGTATCGTAGCTATTAACTATTCAGTTTCGGCGCATACTTTTTCTTGCATAAGCATTGGCTTAAGTCATGTTGGTGTCTACCCTGTAATATTTTTCTAGACCATTTGTCCAGCCTTTTGTTTTTAATGAGTTGTAATTATTATTAGCTTATACACATGCTTTATAGATGTTATATTTTTCGCTTTCTAAAGGAAGAAGCATCACAGAAATTAGATAAAGACTTTTTGGATCTATTAATTCGTGGCCTGCTTCATTTCTTGGAATAATGAGCCGCTCTGCAGAAGATTTCGTATTATGACAATTGAGTCTCGTTAACATTGTTCTTATTTTTCAATGTTCGTATCCGTTCTTTTATCACACCAAAATGGTTAAGATAGTTATAGTGTAAGTGTTAATCGCTTCGATTAGATTTCTGGAGTTTAGATGCGATTTCCAGTATTATGTGAAGTGTGTCTTTTATTTTTTTGTGTTCCATTAATTTTGCCTATGTTATTCCGTGATATTTGTATCATTTTCTTTCATGGCATCTGTGTATATATAATTTCACAATCTCTTGATTTGATTTTCACCTTTTCAATATGCAATATTTGCATTTGTCTATTCCAAACTGCGTATGTCTTTTGAAAAAGAATGAGTTATTTCTAGCAGGCAATGTAGGTGCGTAGTAGTCGACACATACAATATAATATTGTCCATGCACATGAGGTCATTAATTTTGACCTGGTTATTTCAGGAATATTTTAACCTGAAACCATTGTATGTATTATTCAATCTACTATACAGTAGATTTAAAGCCACATAGAACCATAAAACGCTTAAAAAGTCTCCCTATAATATATCTCATTTTAAGTTTATTGCATATATATTGTTACGATTGTATTTCCTAATGATAAGTTTAAGAATGGTAGGATGAATGTATATTTCTATTGTTTGGGGGAGTCATGAGTCTGAGATACTATCGAATGCTTTTCTATAATCGATATAAGCGACATGTTGGGGTCTGTCTTTCTTATGTGCCTGGTTTGATTTTTCGAGTCGATTATTAGTTGTAATTTGCATCTAGTATGCTGCTTTTTACAATCCTTTTGTTTTTCGGTTGGGTCTGTATTGCGACGGATCTTGGGAAGCATATGCGTTATCCCTTTTGTTGAGAAGGAAGGAGTTTATTGTGTGCCGGATAAAATTTAGTCGAAGTTCTCTATGATTTTTGAATGCGGGCATGTGAATTGTTTATATCAGTAACTGTAAACGTTATCATATCCAGGGATTTTCCAATGGTGCATCTTCTGTGATGAGTGTGTCAGTTCTTCATACGACATTTTCTTTTACTGTATTTGGTTAGCGCGTTCCAGATTTATTTATCACTTTGATTTTCGGTATTTTTATTATTTCTACTTTCGATGCTCTTTTTGTACTATTTTTAATTTTCTTTTGGGGTTTAATGACGTTAGTCGTTTTTGTTACCTTGTAGTAGTCTTTTTATAATGAGATAAATGAACTTTATTATCAAAAATTTGGAATATTTATTGTTCGTCATAGAATTATATTTAAGACTGGTATATGCTTTTAGTCTTAATTGAATTTTAAATTATTATACTAATCAAGTAATTCAGTGCTTGTAAGTATAATTATAAATGTCATAGAGTAATATCCGTTTTAGAAAATTTAAAGGTGAAGTAGTAATAGTATGTATAGAGAATAAGTTTAAATGTTAATCCATTTTTAGTCTTCTACATAATATTTAAAGAACTAAAGGAAGTCTAAAAAGGAGCTTAAAATTTTAGATGTAATGTATAAATGTCTCATATTATCTGATCACATTATCAATACTTGTTCAAACAAGGACCTCCTCTGGGGGGTTTTAGCATTTGGACATATATGTACAGTTTCTAACTCATAAATTGTTAACTTTAATCGATTGGCTTTTAATATTGCTAGCTTTTAACATTAACAGTTGGTGTTATACATTTCCAAATTAATTTCACCAAATTAAATGAATGCAGATTGGGAAGACGTAAAACTTTCGACGCAATTGTTTTTTAAAAACCCGAAAATGTGCAAATTACTTTTTATTGGCAAATTACTCGCCGGACTGTCTAACTGAATTGAATTATAATTTTTCGTATCTGAAAGTCGCACTTTAACTGGCAGCCTACATTAACTGACAGCAAATAATGGCGTCAATGTTTGATGAACGCCTGCTGAAATAGATGTAATTGGATATCCCTAAATAGAGCGTGATAACCCATTAGCATTACAATAACTTCAATCACTGCTAATTGAATTTCTGATTTTGCAGTTTTTATTGAATTCGAGTTACAAACATCCTGACAATAATTTATGTCTTTATGTCAAAGCGCTCTGAATAATTAATATCTTGATTTTCGTTTTAATGTCTGCTATAAAAATTATAAAGCGGCATACGATTAGATAAGGTACAATAGGTAAAAAGTTAATTAAAATGGAAATATAGGAATGACACCTATAAAGATGTTAATATTTGTGTCCGTAAACCACATTCACGCAAGCAAAAACGGCCTGGAGAGGAACTGCAATAAAATCTTTACAACTTCAATTCCCCGGTGTCAAATGGACTTGGCTGAATATTAAAATACACCATATAAAAGTTATAACCTTATTCGTGCATGTAACTAATAGAAAAACATAAAATTCCACTTCAAATAAGTTTGTTTTAACCAAGTTGCGCTGGTGTTCGGCTAACAACTTTTATAGATTTTTTGGGTAGACCCACTATAATGTCAGTAGCTATTTTGTCTTATCGTCTATTAAATTTTAGGGCAGGGCGCACTAAAAAGGAAATAAACTTTATTTTGATACCACAATTTCTTTTGCGTTTATATTTTGTTTTTGCACTTTAAAACAGAGTAAATAGGCTTAGTCTACGACTATATCTATTATTTTAGCTTACTTTGCCAATTTCAGTTTGATTTCATGGTGTTACTTAGAATTAAAAGCTTTTTGCTTATTAAAATTTCAAAATATTAATTTCAGTGAGAATTTCAAAGAAGTTTTTCCTGTAGCAGAAGTTATAAATATTCCGTACCAAATAGACCAGCCTGCTAAACGCTTCAAGTTAAGCGAAATTATAGCAACGACATCTAATGACCCAAACTCTATAGAATCACCATGGTATTATTTGATAACAGGATGTGTCGTGAAAGTGCTATTAGAATATAAAAAGAAAACTATATTCATATTCAACTACAGATTACGCGTTTTCTTTGAAATGGAAATGAGTGCAATTAATTTTTACTTTCAAGCTTGGAAAGGATCTTACGAAAACATTTCATGTATTATCAAAGGTTTTCGAAAAACTTTTCCTAAGAAGAATTACGCCATTCAATGTAGAAAACTTACTAGTTCCAAATCACCACTTTAGCTTTCATCAGTAGCATTTTACTATCGATCAAGTACATACAGTTGTGAGTAAAATAAAAAAAATTGAAAATAGGCGATACTGCTCACTTGCTTCCTTTGACATCATTTAAGCTTTTGACTAGTTTGTCCTGAGGATCTAATTTACAAAATTAGAATAATCTACCTTTTATCAAGTTTTCATGTTTTTTTTCTGTCAAATTGACATTTCTTTATTAAGTATAGAGAAGTCTCAGGTGTACCTTTCCAACCTACACTAATACCAACGACACAATATTAAAAGCTTCACGTATAAACCTAAAACATGCCTCTGAGTATCTGCAGAAATACCCTAATAAAATTGTAGAATGCCTAAATCCAATACAATCCTATACAAGCTGGTAGTTTGAATTCTACTCGCAACACATTTGGCGAAAACTATTATAGCTATGTCATATTTATCGCAAAATATATTAGCGGTAACAAGCTGATTTTGTATAAGGCTGCCATAAAACCTTTCTAGATATAAGTGTGAGGTTTAGGTAGATTCCAATATTTCAAAGTATTAACATTTCCAATCTTCAATGCGCCATGGCATATACGAAATCATTATCGAAAGACGAAATTAGAACCTTAAGTTTACGTTATCGATTACTTTTGCAAAACTATCCATATAATACAGCAGTAACGGACTTCCTTACCACACCACGTGTCAATAGGTTCAAACTATATGACCCATTAGATCTATCTTAGTATAGATAGTGCGATGTTATGATTGAATATCTAAGTAGTCATAACAATAACAAAATTATGTGTTAATTTCATCAAAGAGACTGGCTTCTGGTCATGTCTAATCATCATCATCATCATCATCATCTACTTCTTAGCTCATTTCTGTCCACGTTTGAACAAAGGCCTTCTTCATTGATTTCCATTTAGTTTTGTTTTGTTCTTTCTTTATCCAGTTTAGCCCTACTATTTTCTTTATGTCATTGTACCATCTATTCGGTGGTCTTCTGCTATTTCGTTTATGGTCCTAAGGTCGTCATTGAAGTATGCTTTTAGTCCATCTGTTTTTCCCTTTTCGGGCTAAATGGCCTGCCTGACTCCATTTTAGTGTTGCTATATTTTCTAGTATATCCGTGACTTTCGTTTTCCGTCTGATCCACGCATTGGTTTTTCTGCCAGTTAAGGAGATACGTAAGTGGGTCTTTGTCAATTTTCACTTCCGTAGGTCATATTACGCATTTATTGTAAATCTCCGCTTTCAAATGTCGTGCTATATTTTTAGAGGTTAGAATGATGCTCAGTCTTCTTAAAGCTACCTACGGCATTCGTTTTATTTGTGTTACCTAATTCTGTCGATTAAGGTGGATTGCTTCCCAAATATATATATTCGTTTAGATTTTCAATATTTATGTTTTCTACTTTTATTTTTCTGTTGTGGCCTTCTTCCATTGGTATTATCGTCTTAGTCTTGTCTAAATTCATTTTCAAGGCTGCTTTTTCATAAAAATCGTTTAGTATGTAGTCTGTCATTTTTGTTATTAACGATAAAAATGATGTCATCCGTGTATCTTATTTGTGTTTTCCAGAGATGAAATTTTTAAATAGGTCTTCTAGTACCAAAATAAAGAGTTTTGGCGATAGACAGCCGCCTTGACGGACTCCGCGTTGTAAAGGGGTTGGTTTTGTATCTTCATGTACGTAGCTGTAGCTTTGTTGCTTGTGTTTTTAAGAAGATCGATGTATCTTTGGTCTACTATCCAGTTTTTGAGAGATTCTATTTCTACCGAATCAAACGCCTTTTCAAAATCTAAGAAAGTCAAATGGACAGGAATGCTACATTTATTTGATTTTTCCATTAAAAGTTTCGTTGTAGTATAATAATGATCTCTTGTTCCACATCCTTTTCTAAATCCTGACTGAGTTTCTGGCTGATATACATCTAATTTGGCGGATAATCTATTGGTTAGTATTTTTGTCATTAATTTGTATAGCACTTATAGTAAACTTATTGGTCTATAACTCTTAAGTCGTGTGTGGTGTGGCGGCCTTTTAGCCCTTGAACCGCCTGTGTATCGTGGCGGTATGCTGGTGGCTTTGATATCTGCCGCCACGATACACAGGCGGTTCAAGGGCGAAAAGGCCACCACACCAGTGTTTTCCTCTTTTTAATTAATAGAATTACTGGTATTGTTGCTTTTAACGGCCATTTGTTTAATAAACGAATTATTTTCTTTCTCATGTTTTTCTAATTCTACCATATTATCTTTTTCAGGTGCTTTATTATACTTCATTTGTTTCAGTGAATTTACCAATTCGTATTTTTCTAGTTGTGGTACTTCTTCAGATTCTACGTTTAAGATTCTTTGACTATTTCTCAGTAAATTATTATCATTAATTCGGTTCTTTAGAGTTTTTGATTCAAACAGTTCCTTATAGAATTATTCTACTATTGTCAACATTTTCTTTGTCACTTATGATACCTCCATTGTTATTTCTTAAAAAGTGGATTTGTTTTTTACCCACTTTGGTCTCGATGCTTTCATTCCATCATTCTGTTGAATCACTTTCTTAATATTTTCTTCTTGTTTTCTGATTCTATTTTCTTTAACTTTTCTTTGGATTGTCCTACACATAGATGTATATTCTACTGTATTATTTTTATCTTTAGTTGCCATTTATCTCCTTTCTGCTAAAAGTTGTTTAATTTTATTGTTTGTATATTTTGTTTCTGTTTATCGTTGTTATTTTAATTTCATGTGAGATAGCATCTACAATTTATTTATTTGGTATTTGTGTTGTGCTGCTTTCTTCGTAAAGTTCTTCAAAATATTTTAACTTATTTGTATTGCGTTTTTATATTCTTCTTTTTTATCTTTTAGGTCATGTATTTTAATGTCCAAATTTTTCTTTTTTGAACATTGTAGTCGTTCCCATTGGGCGTTAATTATTATATTTGTTATTACAAGCCGGTGATCACTTTCTATGTCGAAACGATTTAAGATAGATACGTCTGCAATAATATTTTTGTAGCTGGCTAAAATTCAAATCAATTTCATTCTTAGTTTGTGTATTTCGACTTATCCAAGTTTAGTTTTTTCTCAAAGAATGTATTCATTGCACATATTTTATTTTCATTTAAGAATTCCACTAATTTTTCTTCTCTTTTGTTTCGGTTTCCAGTTCCATATTTCCCTAAGAACTTTTCATGGTTTGTTTATATTTTTATTAACATCAAGTTTCGCGTTAAAATCTATAATAAATGTGCATGCTACTTTTCTTTTAATTAAGTAATTTCATGCGTTATTAAGCTGGTCATAGAATTTTTCTATTACTTGATTGACTTGGACTATAGTTGTCATCATTGTTTTCTTTCATAAAAAATGTATTTGCCTCCACACCGAAAGCAGAATCCTGTTCTCACTTCCACCTATTTTTTCACAGCCGCTCACTCTGAGACAGACGCTATTGCTAGTTTTGGTTTTGGATAAAGCTCTAGCAACCCCATACGGGAGTCTCATCTATACCTTTTTAATTATAATTAGAATATTACATATTGTATGTAAATCGTAAAAGATAATAAAAAATTAATTCAAACTAGGAAATAATAAAACAATATTCAGTTGACAAAAAATTAAAATAAGGAAGAATCATAAACACAACCAAAATAAGATACACTTATGGCTTTAAAAAGAACTATGTGAAACTTTTACCATCTGAGAAAACGTTAATAATTGATATTTTTTATACGAAAAGACATTTTGAAAGATTAATAAGATAAATGTAAATTATTATTTACAATAACCTTATGCATATGTTTCTTTTCAAATTATTATTAAAGTAATTAGTGTTATTTCTAGAATGGGCTGGGTAATTTTTTATGGTTGTAGAGAATAAAACTAATGGGATTTGCTTTTAAAAATGTATACAAAATACTAGTTAATTGAAATTGTTTTGTGTAGGTCATAATAGCATGCTGCACAAAAATGAATAGGGTAAAGCGAAGCTTGCTTCAGTGGAAAATAAATAACTATATTTTGTAAAACCTGCCTAATTTTATAAAAATAACAATACCGTGTTATTTTTATATTTAAAAGCTATTATTATATGGTTAAATACACATGTTACATTTTACAAAAAAAGCTTATTATTCAGTTATATAGGCACGATTATTTTCTAGAATAACTACCTCCTATTTGTATATATTTTGTTTTTTTTTTAACGCTCTGGGGTAGTTGTCGAAAACTTGCACAAAATCAAACTACTTGCCCTTTAAATTCGTCTGCGGAGATCGGAATAAGTAAAAATTTAAAGAGATAAAAGTCACACAAGCGGAAAACTATGGAAGCAGGCAAACACGGGTAGTGATGAACGGCGGTGTTTCTTTTAATCCCATTATCAGCCATAATCAGCTCTATCAACAACAGCAATCGATAGTCAACTAATATCCTAATTTCCAACGCAAACTCAATATTCTCCTACACCAAACTACAGCTAAAACACGTATATCAATGTGGATCAAACATCATCCTCTGTGAACTATGAAAAAAGGTCAAACAATTAAGCAGAAACTACCACCATTTCCTGTAAAACAGATTTAATCCGTTAACAGTTGAAGAACCCAACACTCACACAACTAACACCTCAAACAAATCTAGAATACCGAAACCATCCTCTATTTTTATATATAGGGTGACAAACTATAATAGTATGATCACAAATTTTGCAAAAGTTGCTGAAGAAGAACACTACTATATCAGAACACTATCTAATAACACAATAAAATTAAATCTTCTAATAACTGACAAATACAGAAAGTTAATAACATACTTAAGAGAAGAATAAATCATACATCACACATATCAACCTAAACACGAACGCGCTTATAGAATAGTAATTCGACACCTGCACCTTACAGTGCCTACCCTGGATATAAAAGAAGAATTAGAAAGTAAAAGCCACAAAGTATGGAAAATTATGAACGTTAAATGCAGAACAACGACTGACCCACTACTTTTATTCTTCGTCAACCTTGAACCAAGTCCCAAGAATAAAGAAATATGTAATCTGAAATTCTTAAATCACACATAAAAGTTGAACCTTCCAACAGAAGAAGAGAAATCATTCAATGTACGCGATGTCAATTTTACGGCCACTCCAAAACATATTACATAAGGTTATACAACTGCGTCAAGTGTAGGGAAAACCACGACTCTAAGACATGTAAAAAGCCACGAGATACTTCTACAAAATGCGCCCAATGCGCCCTGGCAAATTACAAAGGCTATGCAGTGTACAAGAAACTTAAACATGCTACAAATAAACAGATACCCAATACAGCATGTCCCAACGCACCTCTTAGAAGATTCCAAAACGTAAGAAATCCTACGCAATCAACCCAACCACTACCCGGCTTGAACAATAACAACAACTCACAGGCCAACTCAAATAATCAATTAACTACCTAAACTTGTTGTCTGCAGTCATGAATAAAATCCATCCATAATGGCGAAGATAATACGCATTGCAACTTGGAACGCTAGTGGATTACACAAACGTAAAAAACAGTTAATAACGTTCTTTACAAATTAACAAAATTAAAGTTATGCTAATTTTGAAAATTCAGTTTACTGAGAAGAGTATGATCCGCATACCAAAGTATCCAATTTATAGTAAAACGCATCCTGATGACGCAGCACACAGCAGATCAGGTGTACTTATTCATAGCAATATTTCCCACCATAAATTGCCAAAATTTTACACTGAACATATTCAAGCTTCAAGCATTCAAGTGAATGCACTTAAATGAATATCACCCATCTATTGCTTGCCTCGGCATAGAGTCTCAACCAGTATAAGCATTTCTCCGTACACCAGGCTCTAGATTCATATCAGGAAGAGACTGAAATGCAAAACATACTTACTGGGAACCCAAGCGAATTACAAGAAAAGGTCGAAACCTCCTGAAAATTATGACAGACGACAACTATGAAGATCGATCTGCCGGAGAACCCACATATTGGCCAACGAACCCCAATAAAATTTCAGATCTCCTTGATTTTTTTGTTACAGAAGGTATTGCCTCAAACTACACTGAAATTGAATCAAGCTGAGAACTGTTATCCGATCGTACCCCTTGTAATTCTATCAGTTAGTAACTATACGATTAAAAAAGACAGGAACTGTACACTCACTACAAAATACACAAAATGGGAACTTTCTCAAGATACATTGAAGCATATCTAACTCTTCGGTTACACATAAAAGTACCCGAAAATCTTGATCTTGTGGTGCAGCATCTAACAACTGTCATTGAAGAAGCTGCGTGGAACTCTACACTCAATCAACCCACCGAAGGCCGCCACAATGACAATGCGCCACTGTATATGGGGCAAAACGCGTCAATTGCCCCAGCGCTACCGCAGACAACCGCGCGAGCGCCAAACACGACGTTTGTATCTCGTCGTTTCGGCCTCAAAACATTAATAAAAAAATGATTTAATTTTTACTCTATAACCTTAAAAAATCCGATAGTTTAAAAAACGTTATATCTTTTTATATTCAGTTTTTTCAATTTTTTAGACCCTTTAGATCGAAAGATCAGACATTTTTACATAAATATAGTTAATAAAAAATAGCTTTTTTTGTTTTTTTGAGTATTTAAATGACGAACATAAAGTTGCAAGTCTCCGCGCGTCGCGAACGCGAGGCACTTCGACTGTATTCAAGCAATCCAAATCTTCCAGGCAATGCTCTCATCACCAGGCAAGTACTACAAAATCTGCCAAAAAATCTGTGGTTCTAATAACAATTATATATTATATAAACGCACGTTAAGCCTTTCATACTATTATTTTGAGCAAGCTTAACTATTTATAAGATACCGCTGTGTTAAACTGCTTGAATGTTTGATGGATATACTGAATGGCAGCTGAATGTATATTATTTTTCTAAGCTTCTAAAAATTACATTTATGATTCTGTAGCTCTGTTAAATTAGCAAAACTTAATACAGTGCGAGGCTATTATTGTTTTGAAATTAAAGGTTATGATAAGTTTTTTTAGCAAGAGTTTTTCAAATATTTTAGAGATGATTGGTAGAAGACTTATTGGTCCTTAAGGTGTTACGTTGTTCGGTGATTTGCCAGGTTTAGTAATTGGTATAATTTGAGAAAATTTCCAAATTAGTGAAAGTGAGTATACTATTAGATATTAATTCAACATTAGAATACTTTTTCTAAGCAATTCTTTACACTTCCCCAGTAATTAAGTCAAATGTATTGGAGTTATTGTATTTTGCTATTTTCTTCTAAGGGGGAGCAAGTATTGATTGGAAGTACCTGCAGCATTTGTTATCGAAACGGTTGTTGTTATTGTTGATATTCACTTATAACAACAATGTACTGCAGATTCAGCAAGTTATTAAATTTTCCTCTTCTGCTTCTACCCATGTATCGTTTTCTTTTTTTACGGAGAGAATTTGTGTACTCTTTCAAATAAAACACTCATCCTTTGATAAATTGCTAATACATGGCTCAAACTCAGTGTTGACTATGTCTTGTAAGGTTGGTTTTGGTTGCTTTATGGGCTTATTTCGCTCTTATCCATAAGATTTTTTCTTCTTTATGATTTGAATATAGTTCTCTTGTTTCGACTGACGAATAACGGAATGTTATAAGCAATTTATATTCCTGGGGATTTAGTATTATTATTACGATTAGGTATTTTTAATATTTATGTTAAGATGGTTTTCTATATAGCTGAAAAACGATATCCAATCGACTCTTGGTAAGCTCAGCCTAGGGAATTTGTATTAACTAATTATATTTATACTAAGAGGGGATACAATGGGTGTTTAATCAGATAAAAGGTCTAAATTAATTTTGATGATAGTGTGATTTGCAGCTATATACTTTATAACAAAGAAGACCAGTAGGTCTAGCAGCTCGTTTATATCTGTAGGCCGATTTGAAAGAAATGTGGTTTGTGATAGCTTGTTACAGACTTCTGACTTTTATAGTGTTTAATCACAAACACCTTAGTATTTTTTGACATTCTAATCTTCGTTGGTTATGAATACTTCAAAATGAGTTTCATCTCCATATGTTTCAGTTCTGTATCTTGGCGGAACTACTGGGGTTTCCATTTTGTTTGTTTGATATTGTGATTGCTCATGGTAGTGCTGCGAATGATTGTTACTACACTTCCGTAAGCCTGAATAGTGATTCTATGAAAAGCTATTTCAGTGAAGTGCATTTCTAATAAGAACATAATGTTTACTTTCTGTTCATGTAGAAAGTAAATTAACTAGTGATGTGTGATTTTTTTATTTATATGCGCTCGTATGTTGTTTTGAGTTAGTAGGTTTAAGCTACTCTATTTTCTATTGAAGTTTTATAGATTCATGTGTACAGTTAATTATTCGCCATGTATTTAGCTTCACAGGGCAGATATTTAGCTAATGTATTATGGTTTACACCGTATTTCACACGCATTTCAAACTTGGAATGTCTATTATTTGGTATCTAAACACTGACTTATTTTTTGCATAAAGATTCAATAGTTAACATTGCCTAGGTATTTAATTTTGTATATTTTTCTATTATATAGAGAAGATTAGAGATCAATACAGAACTTCATTAAGGTTTACTTGCTTACTTTACCCATAATATTCCAACTGACTTAAAATTTAAACTTCCAGTTCTTTTTTGTATTTGTAATTGGCATTGAATAGTATAAGTATACGAATAACAACGCTACAGATCTTATATTAGTTTACAGAGTAGTTATAGTATATATTTTTTGTTGCTTGTGTGTATGATCTATTTTTCTAACATCGGCTACTTCGTACAGAAATATTTTTTATCGCTATTTATGCATGCTTTGTTGTTTGTGCTCATCTTCTTCTTCTTTCCATCGTATCTTCTTATCAGAAGAGTCGTGATCACTATGGTCCATTATTTATTGTATTTCTGACGATGTTTTTCCATCTTGGTGGATTCTGAACGTCATGACTGATATGTCGAATTGGTTAACTATTTCTTCAGCGCTCTTCCTCGTGGTCTGATGCCTTCTGTGCACTATAGTAGAGAGGCGATGATTTATATTGAGTTCTTGCAGTACAGACACATTTGTCCTTCTTGCTGTCCAGTATGTCCTTAGTATGCGTCTCCAGCACCACATCTCAAAAGCGTAATTTCTTTTGTGTTCTTTTCTTTAACTGACCACGATTCAGCTCCATATAATAATATGGGGAAAACAAGAGTACCTACCAATGATACTTTTGTCTTGCTTGTTTTTTGTCCATCTTTCTATAGTTTTTGTAACTTAGTGTAAATGCTCATAGAAGGTGCATATTTCATTGTTGAGGTTGCTTAAAATTGTTTATTTTTTGATTGGGACTTTTTGTTTTTTAAATACATAGTTGTCTATCATTTGTAACGTCTAGGAATTTATTGTTAGTGAAGTCTTCCATTGTAAGTTTTTGGTGATACCAATTAAAGAATGGGACAGGGTAGAAAATTAGTCATTATACTATTGATTACTCTTCGGCACATGAATATCGATCTTGTGAGTTGAATTGTTGGTGGAAATTCATGATAAAAAACACGCCGCTAGTTTGGTTAGTTAAAGCTCTTGCGTATTGGCTGATATCTCTGACAACTGTTATCGTTGCGCTGAGACCCGGCCTTGCGGCCGCACTTAATCTCAGTTCATTTTCGCCTGGATGTGCGTCGGAACCCAAATGACAACACCTCTGTTTGTTGGAGTTTATTAAAGGTAGTTATTTAGTTTATTATTTATATAGTAATCTATACACTAACATTATAAACAAGTAAAAACTTTCTTGTACTTGCAATTATTTTGACTAATCTAAGACAGTGTTAAAATGAGTTAAAATGATTTACTGAGAGATACTGGTTACATATTATCTCGCCCGAGAGGCTTAACAAAAATCGCCGCATTGAGGTCAAGGTGAATTTAGAACACTACTTGCACAAGCTTATAATTAGATTATGACAACGTCATACTCGGTGATTCGTTAAACTATAATTATCAAAAGTTTTATCTTTCTAAAATGAAAGCCATAGAATTATAAAAAGCACAATAAATCAGATAATATGGTGACCTTATTTGAGGATTTGTTTTTAAGCGATAACTTTCACACAAGTGATTAATGCATGCAAATAAGTTTTATTTGTAAAACAAAATTAGCAGTTTAAAAATAAAATAACTGATTATTTATATACATCATAAATAAATTTTACTCGTAAAGTCTAAAATCTGGACTAAACTTTTTTATTGGTTTGCAAAAGCAAGAGATCAAATTACTTTGCAAAAATTTGTTATATTACTTTTGTCGTTTACGTAGGTCTCTTTTCACATTTGAATATACAATCATTCTTACATTTGATACATTTATAACAATAATTCCTTCAGATAGTTTTTTGTACCTTTAAAAAAAATTTAGGTATAAAAAGTCATATTATGAAACGCTACTAATCTTATGCTACTTTTCTCTGAATCGGAGAGCTATATTATTCTATTTTTAATGGCATATTTTTTCATCTGTATATTAATATCAATTTAATTATACCCAACATTTTTTTGTACATATGTTATGCAATAATAGATAAATGGTTAATTGCGATTTAGTTGCTTTTTGTAAATACCTAATAGTATTAATGTTGTTACATTTTTTAAAGCGTAATTATACACTTTGGTCCTAGCATAGAACTAATAAAAACAGTGACATATCAAACGTATAATTGTTTTACCACGAGGTTATTAAAAAAGTATGTCTGTCGGGTTTTTCAATTAGAATGTTGAATTTTAAAGGCATATAACTGCCATATGATAAAAAATATTATTAAAATGGGATTTTAATTTGTGCGATGCACCGCCCTCGACGGAAAAAATACGGTCTCAATAATCTTCTTTCTCAGCTTTCAATTCGTCAAATTCTGGAAATATTGGTAGGTATTTAAATGACAAAAAATTCTTGTAAGAAAAGTAAATGAAAAAGTGTAGAAAATATCGTCCCCGTTCGATCTAATATTATTGAAAACTCAAATTTTATCGATTCCGGGCTATCTTCGATTTTCCCCAACAATAGTTTGATGAGTTTTACAAGTATAGTTGAGTCTATATCCATATAAGATTGTTTTAAACTAAGGACTGATCACGATGTGTTATGCATTCTCCGATCGGGGTTAGAGCTACTTGAAGCTGATCGCAATCATCAATGAATAAATTATATTTTCTAATTAAACTCACTCTTAGATAAGGGAGTTCGTCCATAAACACAATTACCGTGTTTAGGACGAATCCGATTCAAAAGTGATTAAAGAAAAAAATTATCTACACAAAAACTAATTTATGGTGCAATTTACCGCACGGGGATATTACTGGATCTTATTTTTTTAAAAGGATGAAATAAATAGCATTACAATGAATAATGAGACCTACCGCTCGATAATGATCTTGCAATAGTATATAAATATAAATAATTAAAAAGGATTTAACACAGCCATACTTTTAACAATACTGTCAATTAGTTGGCGGAGAAGTTTAGCCAATTTTTGAATTGGCCCCCATAATCCTGAAATTAACGCCATTCGACTATTTAGAGGAAAGGGATTAATGTTAAAAAACAAGTTTACAGAAACAAACCACAAAAGCTGGACGATATGAAAAGAAATATTAAATACACCATTGCTAGAATGCAGTCAAACAGACCAGTTTCAAGAAAGTCGTGGTGGGCACCTGAATGTGTCGTTCAAAACATAGTGGTATCAATGGCATCTTAAAGTAAAGCTAGAATTTCAATTACGTCTTGATAATTTTCGGTTTTATTTTTATTGAAAGACCCGTTATATATACAAGGTACGCCCGGAAGTAAGGATACTGATTTCAGTAAATTTGTTTCGTTGAAGATACGTTTATATACACTTAATGTTTTCCGTGGTTTTCCACGCGTTATAGCGCCTCTAAAAGACTTAAACTAAAATATCTTTCAACGTACTCGTCTCAGCAACTTGCACATTTTGTAACAGTGCCAATATGTTTTATCAGTCAACAAATTTTGAGAACTAATTTAGCACAAACTATCCGTTTTTGCAATTTCGTTATCACGCTCTCATCATGGTGGATTTTGGAAGTTTTACTACATTTGCTGTATAGTTAAGTCTCGGACTTCGGTTAAACTCCAAATCCTTTCACCTTGGTGATATTGTCTTGATAAAACATCCTTCTCGTAGACTGATTTATGAAAAGTGTCTGGGTTACCGATTTTTCGAGTTTAAACCAAAATGTTATTGCGATTTTCTGATCAACACTGCAATGCATTATGACACATAACTGCTTACTTTGCAAGCGATTCGGTCTCTGCAAAGGTTAAAAGACAAATGAGCTGGGCCGGGTCGTTTACCTAACAGCCCTCACCAACTCTTTTGCTTGGACTAAGAAAATCAGTTTCATTCGGATATATCTTGTATAATATTACATATAAGAAATATTCAGTAAGTGATCATATTGCTACTGTATTTAAACGAAGACGCCACTGTTTGGAAGTTCTATTTTACTTAAATGGGTATGTAAATACTGCCGGATTCGAAATGGAAGTATTTTTAAAATTATATAAGAAACTAGAACATCCTATCTCAGGGTCATACTTTGTCGAATATGTTGTCAGCAATATACAATAAATTGTGTATGTTATCGTGACGTGATTTCCAAACTTTTCTAAAGAGGCACTTCTTTTGTTGAGAATTTTGTTGGCAATTCCCCTTTTCCTAGCTCTCCCTACTCAATTTCATTTCAAATAAAAAAATGACTGTATGATCAAATGACTGAGAACATCTGTTACCAAGTAACTCGATTTTTTTGTTGTTTTTTTTTATTACCGACATCATCTATCACCAAGTAATGAAATAGATTTCTCTGGTACTTGCACCACTGTCTGTGAAATTCTTTGAAAGGAAGCTAATGTTTCTCCACAGGAAGCAAGGCACATACGATTTTAAAAGATCTGATTTCACCATCAGCTGTTTAAACCATACAAATGATGGTTGGTAAAAAAGTCTGCAAAGTTAAACTATCGTGTCTTTGCAATTATACTGTCCAAAGAAAAATAAGTGACACAGCAAAAATGTTTGAAAATAGGCGAAGAAGTAATATACCAAATGCTACATGACTATCCTGTCTTTTACACCGAGACGCTATTGCGTCAAAATATTTATTTTCTGAATTACGAAAAATATCAATCATATTGTAGATTAATTCAACGGAAGGACGGTGTAGGTTCCCATTTCTAAAGAAATTATATAAATACTTTTTACCGCACAAAAATAAAATAGATATTATTTAAAAACGTGGAAATAACATTTTCCAATTAAGAACAGAACTTTTTATATATTTAAGTAGTGAAAAATTGCAATATAAAAACCTATTTTTAATTATCTTTGGCTTCTTCGGTTGGCTTTTCTTACTGATATTTATTAATACTTAAATAGTTTTAACAGTAGGTTGTAATACCGCGACGTTAATACAATAATTTTAATGGATTTATAAAAATTATAGTCAACTTCGATTCATTCACTGAATTCAAAATGATGTAGCTAAGTGTAATACATTCTGAGCACAGTTCTGGGACTATTTTCTCAAAGAAAATCAAAATAGTTATGACAATTACAAGTGGATATTGAGTCAGTTTTTAAACAATCCTTTTCAACATGTTGAGGGCCTAACAAATATAATAAGAAACGTATTAAAATATTAAATAACGGAATAACAAAGTTAGACTATTTTTCCCAGAACTTAGATTAGTTTTGCGCCAAAACTTGGACTGTTAGGCTGTAACCGGAGTTTGGAAACTATTGACGTTTTCTACATAATTTCGACGAAGATTTTCAAGAGAATTTTTCTAAAATTAATTAAGTTGCCGTCCCGTACTCGTTTGGTTTTATATCTGTGCGCCTATGATAGAGATGGTAATGGAGGGTTTTTATTGACGTCACTGGGCTTGTTTCTGACGTAGCCGGGCCAGTTACTGACGTAAATCGGTTCCTTGCAGGAACATCTTGTCATTTGCTAACATCACTTGCTTTTCCGCTGTATAGCGCTCTATTTTTTCTCTCCTGAGAGTAGTAAATTTATTTTCATATTTATAAATTTCCACAGCCTCGTATAATTACGAGTAATAAAAATAGTTTCTACGGTTAGACAAAACTTGTGTTTGCCCGAACTCTACCTCATGGTCGGGATTTTTAACAACCATTGCCTTTTTAGGTTGATCGAGGTGCAGGTGTCGTTAATATACTTTTATTCTAGTGATAATCGTACAACCCGCATTTTCAATGTAAACCTGCTCACATCAACATTGTATGCGGCGTAGCTCCGGTGTATCCCGTGAATTTCTTATATCCTTGGTTGCTCAAAAAAATTTGAAACGCACCCTGTGTGGCTCCAGACTTTTGCCACCTGGTAGAGGAAGAACTCTTTATACAGTTGTACAAAAAATATAACTCTGACACCTATGCACGTACGAAGCCACATATTGGTTCACTGATCCGGGAAAAAACAGGACCTGCTCGACTTCTTCCTAACAAAGTATTTTCCGTTTTAGTGGAAAGTCGCACAGATAATCTTTATTCCAAAACCAGTCAAATCTCAGAACAAGGTCTCCTCTTATAGACCCATCAGCCTATTATGGGCAAACTGATCAGCATTTAAAACTAGATCACCAATTCGGGTTCAGAAATTATTACTCCAATAAGTGCACAGGATAATGAATGCCAGTAATGAAACTTCAGAAATTAAACAGTACTGTTCAGCAATATTTGGTAGCCCAGCCTTCTGTAAAATATGGCACAAGTGTCTCTTGTATAAACTCAAGATATCAATACCATATGGCTACTTCACTATCTTTACATCATTTCTAGGTGATAGATATTTCCAAGTAAAATAAATTTAAGAAACATTCGAGAAAGAAGACATGCATGGAACATACAATATGGAATATACAAAGCTTAAATGAAAAGGAGAACGAAATAGTGTATGAATTTGACAGGACAGTACTAGATATATTGGTGATAGAAGAGACAAACTGAAAAGAGAATGGAGAGATGGATCTAGCCAACGGGCGTATGTTGCTATATAGTGGAGTACCACGAAATAAAGAAGTGACTGAAGGAATAGGGTGGAATGTCAACAAAAAATTAGTAAATTATATTACAAAGATGGACAAAAAGAATATTAACATTAGAACTTTCGTTTAAAAAAGAAAAAATAACAATAATTGCAGTGTGGGGATTTAATGAAAATGAGAAAAAATAAAACAAATTCTGGGAAGATTTGACAACGATCATAGAAACCAATATAGGCACAATCTTTATAGCTGTAGATTTCAATGGTAGGGTGGGAATTAGAAAGTATACAACAGAAAAGGAGATAGGAATACATGGAAAAAAACAAAAAATAATAATGGAGAGCCTAATAGTAACTAATACTTTTTATAAACATAAAGATATTCATAAATTTATTAGAGTAATGTCAAGCAGAATTGAGAAATCTATAATAGATTATATATTAACACAAAGAGATCATAGAATGGAAGTTCAAGATGTAAGAATAAGAAGAGGGGCGGAAATATACAGCGACCACCACCTACTAATAGAAAATATTAAAAAACAAAGGAATTCCATGAAGATACAAGACAAGATGACAACAGAGGGCAACAAGAAACAATTAAAGCATACAAATTACAAGAGATAGAGGTGGCAACTAAATACGAAGAAATAATAAATGTCGAAATTTAAAGCATAATTTTATCTAAAATTTAGAACAGATGACAGTGGGGGAAATATGGCAAATAATTAAGACAATGATCATAAAGGTAGCGAAAAAGTTATGCGGTGTGAGTACAATAAATGAACAAAATAAGAAAACAGCCTAGTGGTCTAAAGAAATAAAACAAGAAATACAGAACAAATGGAAACAATATCTATTAAATATGTCGGGAGATATCTATAGCAGCTACAAACATCAATGAACAAAACTTAAAATATGATTATACAAGCAAAAACTAAATTGTGAAATTAGAAAGCAATAGCAAGGGAAATCAAAAACTTTGCCATAAAGTATTAAAAACACCAAGAAAAGGCAAAACAGTAAGAACTACAATAATAAAAAAAACAAGACGGATGTAAAACCAGAAAAGACAACTGTCGAAAGCGAAGCAAGTCATGCATGTGACATTGTGACCCCCGTATCTCGGGCCAAATGAGGACTACAGATTTAAAATACAAAACCGAGAAAAATACCGACCTACAGCATCTACTAACCAAATATAACGTAAATCAGTGTAGTAGTTCCGGGGATATCTTGTCGACCAACACACACACACATACACACAGACAGACAGGATCGTGATCGCATTAACTTTCGCCTACGCGCTTTGGCTTTCGAAAATTAATAAAGAGGGAGAAGTAATAAAAAATACAGAGAACAGAATGAATTGATGGAAAGAATGTTTTTAAGAATTATTATATTGATAAACAGAAGATGGCAAAACAAATATAGAACAGCAGAAAGATATAGAAGTAACTGAAGAAAACCACTTAGAAGAATATGGAACAGTTTGGAAAGTGTAAGAGTGAAGCCTAAACTGAAAAGTGTAATAAAAAGCCTTTATAAAACTACGAGAAATCATGTTATCAGTAACAACTATAACTCAAGCGAATTCACTACCAAGCAAGAGTTGAGACAAGGAGGATTGATGAGTCCCGTATTACTTACGGTGTTTATGAGTGATATAAGAGAATGTCATACCAAACTCAAAAAACCAACATATAGGAGTCTGCAACTATTATGTAACTGAGGACGATCTAAAAATAAATTTGCTAATATGGAATGACGTTTAGACCAGAAAAGGAATGACAATAAATGTGTAGACAGAACGTCAACATAAATATACAAATAAATGAGAAAGTGATCGAACAATTTCAACAATTTAATTATTTGGGAGTGATAATCAATTAGAGGGGAATACAAGAACTGTATTATGCAATAAATAAGACCTTTATAATTAAAACAAAATATAACTACCAACAAGAATGAAAAAAGAATAGAGGCAGCAAAGATAAAATATCTAAGACGAGATAAAGGAGTTACACTGAAAGATTGAGTGAGGAGCAGCAAATAACAAGAATTTGAAATCAAATCGGTGTTGGAGTTTATAGAAAGCTGCTAGCTGAACTGGTAGGAACACCACAAAGAATGAGAGGAGACAGAATACTAAAACAAATATTGGAAACTAGAATGACATAGAAAAGGAAAAGAAAAAGACCGCAGGGGACCTGTGATAGCGTTATAGGAAAAATACTTACAAAAAAGGGTAAACATGGGCGGAAGCAAAAGAAATGGTAAGAGACAAGAAAATGTGTTGTAAAATTGTGCACAGTAAATAATTTTTTATTTTATTTATTTTTATTTTTAAATTTCTTTTTAATTTTTAATTTATCACATCAGCAGATTCAAACACCTAAGTAGTAGGGCGATTCCAGATCAAAATCTACAACGAGTTATATTTATAGGAATGTCAGTTTCATACATTTTTCATGTAATTTTACTTATATATTTATTAGTTACAGATTACTAACAGATATTTAATAAATTAAAAATAAACTTTACGCATATGCTTCAGACAAACCTGTCATTGGGCATTAAATTGCATGTCTGCATGGCACAACAAAATGTTGATGGGTGTGCATTCAACAAATGAACATATCCATCGTATTTGACTCCTATTGCGTGACATCGTAAATGCCCAAAAAGAAAACTTGTACTCTTTCCCTTTCTCATTCCCCAGTAAATTTTAGTGTTGGCTGGAATTTTGTTTTTATTGGTGTTGTACTTCTTTTTTGGCCTCAATAAAATGGCTAGTAAACACTACATACATTTATATAAGTTTTATTCACCTGCACCTATTACGACCAAAATTTAATAGTCAGTTTTTGATAGAACATGTTTATTTAAATAAAGTTAATAAAAGTAATCTTTGATTTTGCTGTTTTCAAATGTAGAGGTGTGTTGGAATGGATTTTTCACAGATTCCTAAAATGAATTTCAAAATTACTTGCCTCTTCAAAATTCTCAAATCATACTTAAGTGATCATGAGTTTAGAACAAGAGTAAATCAAACAGTGTGAGAAAAATCTGCCATTAAAACGGGAGTTCCTCAGGGTAGTGTTATATGACCACTTTTGTACGTGTTATACACATCCGATCTGCCAACTAATGCCAACACTACAACAGGAACGTTCGCGGACGATACAGTGATTTTCGCCAGGGACCAGGACCCAATAACAGTCACCAATAAATTACAAAACCATCTAGATGAATTGCAGATCTGTTTAGAAAAGTGGAAAATTAAAATCAATAAAATTAAGTCTCGGCAAGTAACCTTCGCATTGAGGAAAGATCATTGTCCATCAGTTCACATTAATGGAGTAGATATATCACAATCCAGCACAGCTAAGCTTAGGCTAGATAGCAAATTAACCTGGGAAGCGCATATAAACAAAAAGCGAAAACAAATGAACTCGAAAATAAAATATTTGTGTTGGTTGTTTGGAAGGATGTCAAGCCTATCATTAGAGAACAAATTATTATTGTACAAGACTGTCATCAAATCTATTTGGACTTACTGAGCAGAACTTTGGGGATGTGCGAGTAAATTCAATATATCCTTAATCTAAAAATTACGAATGATCACAAATGCACCTTGGTACGTCACAAATCAAACTCTTCACTATGACCTGTGTTAAAGAAGTTATTACGGAACGAAGTGCTAACCACCATGAAAAACTGGAAAGTCACAACAACATCCTTCTACACCCATTACTGGAAGAACGCAATGGCAGACGCTTAAAATGACACTGGCCAGTTGTCCTAAGAAATGGTTGAAGAGGACGCCTTCGATGGAAGGGGCCTCATTATGTCATAGTCAGTACTGTATTAGTACTTAAGTTATCGAATTAGCTCATAGAATTGTAAGTTCTGATTGCTAATAAATGACGAAAATGTGTATAAATTAAATTTTTTTTAATGATATTGATATATAGGAACGTTTGTAACGTGTGAAAAGGTTCTCTGGGCGGATAGAATGAATATGTAAGAAATAGACAAATATAAATACATAATATTCATGATAATTAAAGTGGAATTGGAATAGTAGAAGCTTCATGAATGGTTTTTGTGTGGGGACTTTAAGGTGATTGGAATATTACTCGGCTAACAAGCAGGCAACATCAAATTTTCTTACACTAAATGCTTTTAGTGTCTTGGTGTTAGGTTTCCATCAATCACGTCTGCAAAAATTTAAGCTGGCATTTGTATAAGCCCACAAATACGAAATACTAAAATAAATGGAGGACACCATATTCGAGAAAACCATGAGTTAGTGCAAATTGTGAGCATGGACTGTATTCAGAAATGTGGTACAAAACTTTTTGGGGAACACGAAGGCTGTAAATTACACTATTTTCGTCGAGGAAGATGTTGGAATCCTCTAATCTGCTTGGTTACAACATGAGCCTCAAAGTTCTTTCCTTACGGAAGAACATCGCGAACACTTCTATCAGGATGTTAAAGTGATGGAAAAGAAATACTAAGGAAAGTAAACCGTACATATGATGGCCGACTATTGTTGGATGTTGAAAAGATACTGTACGGGCGAACACCGAAGGCAATCCAAGAAGAGGAAGTTTCAAGACTAATCCAGTGGTGAATGTTAGGTATGTTTGCTTTTAAATGTGTATTCATATTTATCTATTCCTTATGCATTTATTCCGTCCCTGCAGAAACATTTTCACACGTTACAAAACAAAAAAGCCTTGCATATTAGCGTTATAATCACTAAATTTTGAAAGTTATTTTTAAATGGACTTTGAGACAATAACAAATGTGTGTTACAATATGTATAAAGTTGGTATATAATACTTGCACTTTAAACGGTGAGCTCGTGGAATCTCGTTGCGCTGCTGCATTTTCAATTAGTCGTGGAAGTGTCAGCCTGGAACCATTACTTTGTCTTTGCTCGGTGTTCTCCTTTGGCATTGTTTGTCTTTCAGCAGTCTATTAAATACCTAAACACCTGTGTTATTCTACCAGAATGTACCCAGCTTTTGACGGGCAATTTCGCGCAGCGCATTCCGCTCACGAGAGACGGAGGCGGCGAATTAATCATCAGAGTTTTATGTCCGCCGATTTCCGAAGCGGCGCTTCTGAGCAAATTTCAGTTTTAAAGTGCGGTACAGCCGCGGCATGGCTGCTTGGGGCGGCTGCGAAAGTGGCGCTTGGCTGAATCCGGCGGCTGACAGCGCCCGGGGCGGCCGCCGTCAACGCTACCATCTGGCGCACGACCAGTTAGATCCACATGGACTACATCAGCCACCCCTGTCAAAAATGAAGTGGCGGCGGAGCCGGCGAGCGAAATGAGGTGCCTGCTGGCGGCGGCAGCGCGCGCTCTAATTTGTGCATCCGAACTGTTTCATTTGCCCTAAACTCGAGCAACCGTCGCGGGTCAAATGTTTTATTAAAAGCTCCAGTAACGCACATGGAACATGCAGATATTACTAATCCCGACATAAACTCCGCCGTTCGCCGCCAGCTCGGCTCTGATTGAACGCTCCCGAAACAATGAACGAATTTCTGGATTAAATGGAACAGAAAATTGTTACGCTGTATTGTATAAATATTAAAATTTTAATGTTTCAATGAACGTTATTGAGTTCAGATTTACATTCAGTCATTCCGCTTTATGTTTCAATATTAAAAGAAATGGTTTCTTCGAATATTAACTCCAGACTTTTAACATCTAATATCTCTGTACATGTTTTTGATAAGATCATATTTACATTCTTTAAGTCAGGGCTGCTTTAACTTTTGTTTTATTAAAAATAAAAACAATTGCTTTAATTTGGTTCGAAGGACCAAATATAGGAATTGTAACAGATTCTATGGTTTGTATCAATATTGTAACATAAAGTATGCTATAACAAATATATGTCCAAACAAAAATAATAATAATATCCTTGAATAAGTTTAAACCAACCACATAAGGAAAATAGACACCTCCGCGTAGCTTATTATTTATTATAGAAAAGTATTCGGTATCGCCCCAATCTTGTGATTGCTCCAAACAATGAAAATATACAAAATTTATCCTACCATTGTCAGTTACATATAAAAAATCATGGGAAAATGGAGAACGTTAGAAAATAGAACGATGAAATAAATATAAAAAAGTATGTACTAGGAAAATTCTCTAAGCACCTTATGGTTCTATCTATTAAACTGAATAATACCCACTATGGCTTCAGGATAATGCACTCCCAAAATAGTGAGGCCAAAATTGATAATCCCATGTACATAGGCAACATTAAACTGTATTCGTCGACTACTAGGCAGCTACACCACCTACTAAAAATAATAATAATAATTTGGATTATAATGGGTGGCCCATCAGATACACCGGATTTAAAATAACAACGTATTGTTATTGTTAAAATACATTACAAATTTTGGTATCCAACGTTTGAAGATTAATTAAAAAAATCTGGTGTGAACATCACACGACTTTCCTTATCCTACTATTTGGGTAATTCTGGCAAAAATCCTGAGCTTCAAATTTTTTTTTGAGTTCCTATTTTACCAATTTTTATTTTAAATTCATGTTAATCTCATGATCAAAAATCATTTTTATTCTCATACATTTTTTGTATCTTCAACTGTTTAGATTCGCGACCGCTTTGCGACCGATTTTGCGACCTTGCGACCAAACGGCTCGGCCGATTTTTACCACTGCATCCCCTACCTACAAGTAACTTGCATACCAAATTTCAAGTCTCTAGCTCTTACGGTTCTCGAGATATCCTGTTTACTGACAGACCGACAGACACACACACACACGAACCAATGGCCCAAACCAACTTTTTTGGAGTCCTGAGGCTATAATTCGTCCAGAAATGTGAAAAACTGGGTAGGTCAAATATCCGCCGATTACATTACTTTCCTTATTATAGGATAAGGAAAGTAAAAAAATGAGTAAACTTGGTCTGTTATGGACAAACAAACTTTACTACGTCCTTATTCTGTGCGGTCGTTAGTAAAAGTATCGTGAAAATCCAGGAACATCAACACGTCACCGTTCTCAACAAATGACTATTAGCAGAACCAGTTTGCAACAAATTCTCACTAAAAACCTTCACCTCTACCCTTACAAAGTTCAATTAACTCAGGAGCTCAAACTACGAGACCATTTGCTAATTGAGTGATGTGAAACCAAACAGTGAATGGCATTTTTTTAAATCATCTTTAGCGATGAAGCTCATTTTTATTTAGATGGTTTTGTTAATAAGCAGAATTGTCGGATTTGGGCCATTGCAAATCCTCGTGCTATTCGTAAAAAACCGATGCACTCACAAAGGCCACTGTTTGGTTCTTTCGGGCCAAGCTTTAACTGTAAATAAGGTGCGATATCGTGACATGATATCGAACATTTTATGGGATCAATTTTAGCAGGATGGTGCCACTTGCCACACAGCAACCATCAATTTGTTAAGACAACGTTTTCCTGGTCGTGGGATTTCCAGAAATTCTGTCCTTGATTGGCTGCCCAGATCTTGCGACTTGCCGCCATGTAATTTTTTCTCTGTGGTTTCGTAAAGTCCAAGGTCAATGTTAACAAACCACAAACAATTATTGAATTGAAAACAGAAATCCAACGCATTATGGCTGAAATTGAAACTAAATTGGATAAGTCAAAAGGGCCGGGGTATACCGCGGATGTTTGCCCGACATCATATTCCAAATTAATTCCATCCATTACAAATGTAAAATCTTGTGTATTGAAAAGGGACAAATTAAATCAGGAAAGTGTGTGATTAATAAAGACCAATATATAGATGCCATGAAAGAAAACAATACTTACAAATATCTTGAAATGATACAAGCAAATTAACAGAACACAAAGCAATAAAAGATAAACTCTTCACAGAATACAAATGCAGGTCGAAGAAAATCTTAAAACCGCATCTAAACTCTAGAAACCTAATCAGAGCTTTTAACACTTGCCCTATACCTATCTTAACATACTCTTTTGGTCCAATAAAATGGACGGTTACAGATATTGACAATCTACAACGGACAATAAGAACAATATTAACTAGGCAGAATTACCACCAACCGTTTTTTTTCTGTAGAGCGGCTCGTTGTTCCAAACAATTAAAGAAGCCGCAGATTAATGGATCTTTAAGGTCTGTATCAAAAACATATACAATCCGTGAGATGCTTCTTCCTTAAGAAAGCTGAAACGTTCAATACCTATAAAGCAAATGTACAAGCTAATGACAATTACACACCATTAAACCTTCAACAAATTGAGCATACACAACCCCTACCAAAGAAAAAAGAGCTAAACGAAATACCATACAAAGTGGTCTAGGAAGGAACTACACGGCAGACCTTGCCACTACTCAAGTCAACTAATTGTTGATAAATATGCATAAAACAAATGGTTTAAGCAAAGGAAACTATGTACCAAGACTGAAGAGTTTATGTTAATAATTCAAAACAAAGTCATCCCAACGGGAAACTATCAACTATACATCATAAAGAAGCCGAATATGGTGGAAGATAGATGCAGGACATGTCAACAGGCTGTAGAAACAACAAAGCACTTAACAGGGAGATGTACAGCAATAGCATAAGCTGATACAACCTAACAGCAAAAATAGTGTATCAAAAACTAGCACACTAATTAAAACACCTATAAAGTACCCTATTATAAATACAATCCCGAAATTCTAATTGAAAATAACACATATAAAATGTACTGGAATCGCACAATGTGGTACTATCGTTAATTAACAACTTGGGTAAAACTATAAATGGAAAGCTAGCCAAATATACAGACAGCCCAGAGGTAAAATCTATGGAAAATCGAAAAAGTGCTCACAATCCTCATTGTACACCTAAGCAGTTACATAATTTAAAAATATTAATATACATACACTCTTCTACCCTAAGTGTAATAATTGTTATCCATTTCTTCCTCCTTTGGCTTCGTTCTGTTTTTTCACAACTATCTGTGAGGGAGCGCGGTCTGCGAACTGGGAGGTTATGACATATATGTTCGCTCTCTCTACCCGATCGTCGCGCACCATCTCTGATGCAGGGCGTTGTGGCAAGTACCGTGCCTAAGACGACCTCTTGCTCGAGAGAGCGCAGGTATTCAATTATTTAAATGACTAAGTAGGCCATCCGCCAGGCATTAGAGAGCTCCGGGAATTGCAGTCCGCGCCTCAACCGCTTAGACTACTCTAGCGTATGGCCTCGTTCTTTGCTTGGGTCCAGTTCATACCTATTATCTTTAGCACGTCAGCCATTTTTGAGTTTCACTCTCTTCTTAGTTTTCCTCTTTTTTTCCTGGTCTGCGTTTTCCATGTAGTTTTAACCACTATATTATCATCCATTAAGACTAGGTGCCCGAACCACTTCGGCTGTTGGGTTCAACTTTTTCTATTATCCTTTTTTTAATGTTACGTCGCTCCTTATTTTATTAATTTTTGTCACTCCTGATATTTTACGTATTGTAGCCAGAACCGACTTATAGATTTTAATTTTTATTTCTTTTGGCTCTTCCTTTTTATTAAAGAATGAATTGTATAACATTATGCACATTTATTATTTTTTCATTTAGTCTGTTCTGCGTCACGGTAATTGTTTCGAGGTATTTTAACTTGTTGTTTTCCTTAAATGTCTTCTCTTTCGTATTGTTATTTTCTTCCCCGCTAGCTATTTTCCTGATTTTTGTTTTTTTAATATTTACTTGAGACTTTTTCTCAGGTGTCTTATGGTACGGTATTTGCGTTTTCTTCTAAATTCTTCCATCCGTGTTCTAAAATCTTCCCACGATTTTCTCTTTGTCTCCTAACCAATATTTTTATTTTTTCTCCGAGTCTGGTATTCTTTATACTCTTTTTTATTTTTACTGCTTTTTTATTTTCTCCACAGTTTTTTTTTCTTAACTTCTTCTTTTATTATACTGTTTAACCATGGAGTTTCCTCCTACTAGTATTTTTGCTTTCTCCACATACTTCCACTGATGCAGTTTTACTTATATTTTTAAAACTTTCCCATAATTTCTCGATATTTATCTCTTTAAAGTGATTTTCTTATATTCTAACATTCTCTGTTATTTTTTCTTAATATTTAACTGCTATTTTTTATTTTCTAATTTAAATAATTTTAGCAGGATGGTGCTACAGCAACAGAAACCATCATTTTGTGTGCCTTAGGAGCAGATAATCACTCTTCTATGTCAGTCATTAACGTATTTTTTTTCAACTTATATTTGTGATGTGTTCCAGAATTCTTTTATTTCTTTCTTTGCTTCACCCTTGTTTGATCGGTATACGATTATAATTGTATGATATTCCGATTCAATCTGAATTTTTAATCTCATTATTCTTTCAGATATATACTTCCATTTTCTCACACTTCAATACTTTTAATACAACTGTATTTTTTTTTGTTTCTGTTATTGTAAGTATATCTATACCGCTTTCTTTGATTTAGTCAGTTAGCTTCAGTTCTTTCTCTTTTCTCCCTATTACTTAGACATTTAGATTTACCAATTTTCATAATTGTCCTTACATTTTTTGTCTTCTTTCAAGTCTCTTATTTCTTTTCTTTCTTTCTTTTTTCTCTTATTTACACAATTCTTTTTACATTTTTTTCTTTTTGGCTTTTTCGTTTAGTTATTTTTTCATCGTCTATTTGTCTTTAGTTTTAGATGTCCGTTTTTTCCTTTTGTTAGTTTTTTAAATATTTTTTTATTTGAATGATTCTATCAGTTTGGCCTTGTTTTCCCATTCCTATATTTTTTCCATTTATCCTTATTTTTCTATAACCGATTTTAATATTATTACCTTCACTATTTTAATTTTTCGTCCCAGTTTTTAATTTAGATCACACGTGTTTTGTATCTGATTCTTTTAGGAGTCCTTTCTTTATTGCTACTTTTATAAAATTCTCCATTTCGTATTTCAACTACAAATTTTCCTTAGCAACTGTTTCGTGTTAATTACATTAATATATATATATATATATATATATATATATATATATATATATATATATATATATATATATATATATATATATATATATATATACCGGTAGTGTCATTAATCTGCTTTTCTTAAAATAACCTCTACATGATTCTCCATATTTTAATGAATAATACGTATGGTATTTTTAGCTATAAATATTTTATAAGAATGTACAAACTGCAGATTACAGCATAACCTAATCATTAGAATACATTTCCCATGTTTTTAGTCACGTCCTATTACAATTAATTATCTGACCCTGGATTTACTTATTGTATGTATTACAGAATATAAATAGAAATAAACATAAATATAAAAAAATTATCTTTATCATAATATTACTCATATAAGAAGTTTAAAAAATATTTTAAAACACTACGTATATGACATACATATAGCTAACACCTTAACATCATTCTATGGTTTGCTAACACTTCTATGTCTATAACATATCTGACATTCTTGTCATTTTCTAATTTTAGTCATTTTTGCTATTTGCTTATTTGGACAGATTTTATCTCCTTTTATTGGGATACTGAAATTAAAACCACAGGATTAATCAAATTAGTGATATGATTTTTTAAATAAAAATTAATTTGTTGCATAATAATTATTTTGAAAACGTATGCTGTAATGCGGAATCATTCTTGAAGTAACCGTTTCTGAAATTACATTTCTATTTTTTTATTTTTTAGTCATCTTTAACTACTTTCGTAAAGGTTAGTAGTGATATTGCTATGCAGAATTTTGGTTAAAATACATTGCGTAGGAAAATTTCTGTAACGAATATGCACGGATGTGTAGTACAGAAATATTTAAACAAAGCAACTTACCAATTAAATTAGAAATCATGATAAGAACTACGTTAGTTATATCCATAAAGACAAATTTAAAAAATTATTATTAACAAAAAGTATAAATTTGTGTTAAATAAATAATTTAAAAACGTTACAAGGTTCTTGTAGCCTAGCAAGTGACAAATATTTGTAGAGGGTTTGTTCTGTTTTATATTTTATTTTCCGAACTATCTCAAATTCATACTAAAGCCTCAAATGGCACGATGTACTGCTTTTGAGGTCCTTCTGTAGCAGCCCGCATTTCCGCATCTCTTAGAGTCGGATAAAATGCCTCTTTCAAACGTATGGCGTAGAAAATCGATAAGAGTTATATACACAACATAACTCCCAAAATAGAAGCAGTGTTGGCTTTAGATGGAAAATGCCTTAATTGACAGTGACAAAACTAAATATAATAAACCGTCTATTTCAAAATACAGCTACGAGTTTGTCTATTTGATATCATAGTGTATGGAAGACCAATCCACCCCATAATTCATAATTTGCATAAAATAATCAATTAAATACATTTGCTAGTTAGAGGTGTCCTTTCGGAAAGTTTAACAATAACTGCAAGAAATTAATAAGTACTATAGTTATATATACGAAAACATAATACATTACAATGTATAGTATAGTAAAATTCAAAACTTAGGAGGGTGTTGTGTTACAAATATATAGGCATCAAATTGTATGAGCCCTTCTATTATCTGTGAGGTCTGTATTTAAAAAAATTATATTGTAATGTTGATTTAAAGTGTGTAACGATTCTTATCCGTTATAATATTCGAATGTTATGCACAGCGTTTTAATTTTATTTTTTCTCAACTCTATACATATAAGGTTTATTTTGAAAGTATCGAGTCATATAATACAAAAAATTACTTCAACAACGGATACCAGAAATATGTAGTTTCAGTCCCTTTGAAAGTAAACTGCTTTAAAATTTCGCACGCTTATCCCAGCATCATTTATACTGCTTAAAATAGTCTGCAAAGTGTTGGAATCGCAAATAATCATCTCGTCGATGGTCTGAAATCTCCTTATTTTTAAAAGTGGCGCAAATTCGCTGTTCTATTGGCCCATTCATTGCGCACTACATGTGCTTACGCACTGGCGCCTAACTCCCGACTTAACTGCCGCACAGGCATTATAGTTCAGTTTTATCGACTTCTAATTAAATTGTGGTCACGCGAATTGTTTTCATTATATGGACATCAGCTGTTCGAGGACAACACCCAAGAAGACTTAAGTGTAGGGTGACATGAACAGTTTTTGAAAAAAATGAAGGACACTGACGTAACTAAGAAGAATATTTGCATTGTCTGTTATCTTCTTAAGGGCGACTAAAAAAGCACGTATAGGGCAGAGATTTAAGGATGATGCTACTGTTCATTTTTAATCGGTGCCACAATCACTTTAATTTTACGAGAACGGAATAAAAAAAACTACACTTTTATTGGGTAAAACATGTTTCTATGTTGGTATATCATATTTTTTTTACTAATTAGCAATCAGAATTACAAAATATATGTGAACATATAGAATTTTATCAGCTAATGTGTGAACTATGACAAAGTACGGCATGCAAAGGATGACACCCAACGGTGCTGCCTTAAATAAAATATAAATATGCATATGACATAGGTAATGTTTTAATTTTAAGTCTAAATTAGATTACTAAACCTGCTGGCCATTTTCTTTTCATACGTCTCCAGTGAGTATTATCTAGGAGAGGCTGAATATTTGGATTAGGGTGATTTTGTAGCCTTCTGATATGGATGCTAGCTTATTGGGTTATTAATTAGATGTATAAATAAGTTCTCGGCTTTTTTCTGCAAAATTAAAACAAAACAAAAAAGCTTAAGTATCAAAGTATTTTCCGTTGGCATCGATGACCTTTTGCCATCTTTCGGGTAGCTTGCGAATTCCCTGGTGATAGAAGCTCACCGGCTTCGAGACGATGAAGTTATCGATGCATTTTCGGACTTCTTCTTCTGTTTTGAAGTGTGTATCAGCCAAGTGATGCTGTAAACGACCGGAATAAATGATAATCGGAAGGGGCCATGTCTGGGCTATACGCCGCATGTGGGAGAAGTTCCCAGCCTAACGCGTTTGCAGCTCATCCGTGTCAAATGTTTGAGGGCGTCCAGCGCGTGGTTGATCTTCAAGACTAAACTCTCCTCCACGAAATCTTTGGTACCACTTTTTGCACGTTGCATGACTTACAGCATTCTCATCATATGCAGCACAAATGATTTCGGTGGCTTCAGCATCGTTTTTGTTAAGATGAAACGCGAAGTGGATAGAAAATCGAATATGCTCTTTTGTGATTGCCATCGTGAACACAGCTGATTATTGAGGTTATGTGCCAAGTCACATGATGTTTCGAAAGACCAAATGTCATTGCTTTAAAACCGCAAGAGGGCGGATTAATATGTTACATGTAAACGGTGATTTGCATCCTGTGAAATCTAAAGATGAGAACTTATTTATACACCTATACATCTTTGACATAGGGTATCTGGGAATCTTCGTGGAGGGTACCATTAGATACATAGCACAAAACATTGGTTATAGTACGTAAAGCTTTGAATTGCAATCGTTGAAGGATGGCAACGTTGGACGAACTAGAGCATCCCCACAATTCGATTTCATATGTCCATTTAATGGTTGTTTAATATGTCTGGGGCTAAAACCTCTAGTAATACATTTAATCAGATTTCAATACTCGACTTTCAACATTGTGCAAAATGACGGGGTAGTATCAACTCAAGTGACTTATGCAATTGAAACAAATTGGCTGCTTTTACGAACGTGCAACTAAAGATGACATTATCTGACACTATTGCTATTGTTGGGAAACAGCCAGGTCGGAAACGTTTTACGCTCGCCTTGTGTCAAAAAATATTAAGACCATACTCCTCAGGCCATGTTTTGAGATGCTATCGACCGTACTTGACACTAGTATAACATGGATATATAAAGTAGGTTTCCACCAACAATATAATTAATTAAAAACCTATTACGATATTAAATAATAAAACGAGGAATTTATAATTCGCTTTTCACAAGTTTTACAAATTATATAACACACAAATTTAAATTGTTACCGTTTTATTCTGTGTTGCATGCAGTCTTGGACAATTTTTGCTTTCGTGCTAACGAAAAGAAAAAGATGCAACTATATATAAACAACCAGGTTTTTTTAATCGTGCAGATGCTTGCCGCATTTCTAAGAAGACAAGTTTTACTCAGGTAAATAACAGTACTTTGTAGCCTGACTACAGCCGACAGGGCGATTACTGGGGAATATTTGCTCTTGAATGTTGATAATGAAAAGAGTTCGTAATTTCATTTTACCCAAAAACGGAATAGCGGTCAATTTTGAACAACTGCTTTGTATTTGGACCAAATAACTCCTACACTTTTTACACCATATTTAGGTGATATCTAGTATTTCAGGGAGAATATCTTAGTTTTCAAGGCCCTTTGATGTCAAAACGTTCTTTCTGATCTATCATCGGAACAAAGCTGTCATTCAAGTCCAAAAACCGTATGGTCTGTTGTTATATAGAAGAATGTTTGGACATTCCTGTACCTAAATTTATTTGATCTCTTTCGGCATCTCATGCCTCAGTTGACTAGTAGATGGTACAACGTATTTTGTGGTGTTGTCAAATGCTCAATTAGTTTGAAAATGGAACTTCTTACTATGTTGACAAAATTGTAACAGATGACCAGGACAAGTTTAAATTGTTTAACTACGATATAAGGACATTATAGAGAGTGGGATCACAGATGTGTACAGATCGCTAGAAAACGTAGAAAATTTGCTTTAACGACTGGTTTTGAAGATTTAAAAAGCATATAGGGTGTGGTGGAAAGTATTTTGGATAAATAAAAAACTTCCAGAGTAATCTATATATTATCAAAGTTTTGGAATTCTAATGATTGTAAATAAGTAATACTTAATGGGTAAAAATTAACATATATTAACTTATCTTTAAATTTTCATTATTTACTGACACATTTTCTCAGCTTCCTATACATACATTGACATGTTAAAATTTTAACTTTTCATTAGCAATCATTTTAGTAAAATTAAAATATATAAAACCTTTGTATATCTGCACATTATAATATTAGTATTTTATTTTAATTTATTTCATATAAATATAATTTAATTATTCTTATTGTCAGTAGTAACTGCTTTTTTATGTTGCTCCGCAAAATGCGCCCAAATAAAGCCAAGAGTGTAGTTAACTTAAAACACAAAGTTATTATTATGGAATTCCACTCGCATATTTTATTTCAAGGCATTTTTCCCCATTGTGCAGTTCGGAGTAAGCCGTTCTCCCGTGAGACTATAACATGTTATGTTCTCCAAAGGCCATGATAATGTTCTGGCCCTTTGAAACTAAGGAAACTTGTGTTATTTTAATATAAAGAGTATTTCCAACTCGCTGTAATTGCTGTAATATTTTTTTATTTATTATTACGACACTTCCCTTTTCTTGTCGAATTTCTAAGGTAACGTACAAAAGTGCAATTACCTCTAAAAACATAGGAGTTCAAGACAAATTTGCTTTTTTAAAAACATCCAATTTCTTAAGGACCTGCGTTGTTTTTTAAAAAGCATAAACTTGCAAGTTGGCAGCTTTATTTCTAGGGTAAATTAATGCAAAAAGCCTTTCAAGGCACTTAGGCACCGACCTACTACGTACCTCTTATTGAGAAATTATGTTCATCTATTTTTTCAGAAAATATTTAATCTTCACTAAGTTTCTGCCGTGCTAGTTTTAAAGTTGTTTTGTTTCCCTAAACAAGTTTTATTTTGCTTTTGAAGATCCCGAACCACTGAAAACTTTGTAATTATGGAGCGCGTCGCGTGCGCAGTTGTGTTAATTAGAGGCTGCAGCATTTTTACATATTTCTATAGATGATGCAACCTCCTTTAATTAAAGCAAATTCTTAGCAGCTTTGGTTTTAACCTAATTAGTTTAATTATGGTTTTAGCGTTATTGCTTTTGGGGAAATAGTTGCGTTTTAGCTGAGGCTATTAATAAAGCCATTATGTAAATTTAAATAATTATTTTAGTTGTCTTAGTCTGCTAGGCATATACTGTTGTTTCTGTTTTAAATATCATCGATACAAGCTAGAGATTTCAATGCAACTGATAAGGTAGACAACTTGATAAACTTAGTACAATGTGGGGCAAAATTCCCTTCTTCTTTTCAGGCTTAGTAAATTTTATAGGATAAAACTTCACAATAGCAAGTTTCATTTTAAAGTGGGATATGTTCTAAGCAGTATCTCTCATTTTTCACCGTAAAAGTCGTATTGTAAAGTTTATTATTACCCTTTTCAACGTGTGTTGAAGATTACGCCTCAGTTCTTGACGTATTGTATTTTGTGAGGCTTGGAGGACCTGAGGTAATGTTTATAAATCTTAGCTTTGGGATATCGCTATGGATAGAAATTACTCGGTTAAGAGGTTAGATGCTTTGGAAATATCTCTTGCAGCACTTGAAACTACATGTTTTCCAGTTACAATTTATTGCGATTTGGTGCGAATCGTTCCTACATATCCATTGTAACACTTTGATTTCCCTCCACAAAATAGTAAGGGTCAATGACCACAAATTTACTTAATGTACACCAAATAGTGGAACGTGGAGTATTTTGTTGCAACTGAAAATGTACTTTGTAGTCAAAGAAAATGTTTTGACATATTTCCACAAAATTTCCTGTGCAACAATTTTCTATTACAGAACCAGTACTTTTGAAGTTCTCTACCCACAACAAATTATCTATAAGGATTTTCTATGAGGAAAGCGCATCCGAAAAACAGATAGAGGTCACAACAGAATCATTGTTCCGAATGTACGCTTAGAAAGAAAAAGCTGTCTGTTTGTTTGTCCACGACATGATGACTAGTAAGGGTCATTCTGGAAAAAACTTCCTATATGTGTCTAATAAAATCTGAAGACCCGTTGTTTTATGATCTTTTTTTGAAAATTAGGGAATACGTTTTACCCCACTTTTTATTTTTTAATTTTTACGCTTTATTTGTTATTATAATTATTTAATTGAGAAAAATGTAAATTTTGTATATTGTAACCGACGAAAGTCATAATATTTTAAAGAAAACAGTGCTCCATTGGTTTTCAACCCAAAATTTCTTTATTTTTACAAAATCAGAAATCAAGATATGCTATTTGAGTTACTTATTTTGTTATGAAGTATTTTCAAGTATCCACAAAAGTACAAAGCAAATGATGGCAAGTCAGGAGACCTTAGGAGCCATGGCACAGTGTCGAAATGTAAAATAAGTTGTGTAGGGAACATATTTTGAAGCATTTTTACTGGTCCATTAGTCGTATGTGTTGTGTCGCCATCTTACTGAAAATAAATATTTCTTCCCAGTTTTGGTCGTTTGTTCAACATATGAGTGTTACTGTTACGTTTTTTTTTTAAATATGGGATGATAACATCAAAAAGAACAAGCTCACACCAGACTGTAATACGTGCAAAATAGAGAGATCTATTTTTAGTGTTTTCTGATTTTCACGAGCCCGGTAATGGATGTTTTGCTTACTTACCATTCAATTCAAATGAACATGAACTTCATCGCTCATTATAATTATTTCATTTTTATTTTTTTAATAACTTTTTTTGCACAGCAGTCTTCTCGTTGCTCGTAATCTCCCACGTTGAGCATTCTGTATGAACGGAATCATAAATCTTCTTGGTTCTTATTGATTTATGATTCAACCGTAACTCACTTGCATGTTTCCGAGCAGACCGTCCCAGGCTCCTAACTAGTGCCCCTCTCGCCTTTGCAATGCTTTCTTATTTATAATATTTCCGGTTGTTTTAAAATGTTCAACCCACCTAAGGACAGCGTCTGCCTGGGAAAGGGTCCGTGTTCATCAATATCGAAGTTTCGACGAAATAGTCGCTGCGTTGATAGATTCACCACTTCGACCAAAGCTGTCGTAAGCAACCAAATGAAATCGTCACGTCTACTGCTTCATTGTGACTAAATTGAAATTCTAATGGAAGAGGAAAGTCGCCTAACTCCTCTCCCTCATCACGTTCCGTGTACTACCTATTTGAAAAAAGTCAGACTCCCTGCTAAGTAACATATTGAATATCAGAGGCACTACGAATTTACGTAAATTTGAGAATTTTTAAAACTAGTACAATTTGAAATTTTAATCCTTCATTTTCAAATATAATCTAATTTTTGAAAATTTTTTGTTCATTCAGCTTTAGCTATATACGATGTTGATGTCAATATTTTAGTATTGTGACACATTTTTAATTTGTGTACTCTCAAAACACCCTTCTCGTTTCTTGACAGATTTTTATGTTTAAAAACCCAGATTTTATTTTAAGCTTTTTTGGGTATGAAATTAAATCTGGATTTTACCACCTGTTACGGTGCTTTTGATAGAGCGATATGTTGCATTTACAAGCTTATTGAGGGTCTTAAAATGCCATAAAACGCGCCGCGTTATTTATTTATCGCTTAAGTCATGAGCTGCCCAAAGAGAACAAACCATTCTCATTTGAAGGTAGTGGTGCAAAATGGTATAAATTTTCGGTGCAGAAGTGTCCTAATACTTTTTCGTCTATAGAAGTCACATGCATGTGGGACTCAAACACCTTACTGCCATTCAACGATATTATCCTTTAACCTTGAAAAGTTTTCCATACTGATTTTTTTAGAACTCCCAGCAAGAAGCTATTACTTTCATACACCGACAAAACATTGTAGCATGAAAGTGCTCGGTATTCAATTTTTAAACAAAATTATTTTTTTATAGCTACAGACATAATTTTGAATTTACCTCAATATGTTTTAACATGTCAGAACAATTGCTTACAGCATGTTGCAAAACTTTTCTAGTACCCCATGGACATTAAAAAAGGATAAAATTTTAATATCAAAACAGAGAGTAGCGTATAGCTAAACCCAACAATTAAAAAAATTATATTAAATAAAAATTTCAAGAAATACAAGTGTTTACAAAAACATTTATAGGTGTAACTCAAGGATTCCCAACGGGATCCATGTGGACCTTTGGCCCGATGAGATTTTGAAAGGGGCGATATAATTCGAGTTGTTTATTAAGACCAAAGAAAACATTTTCAGTTTTTAACTTATATTTAAGTTTTAAACCAAATAGTACATATTTAATTATTAAGGGGTCGAAGAAAAATGGTTGAGAATCCCTGGTGTGTAACTTTATATCTTTATGACTAAAGGAACATGCGGTAAGGTACACTTTGTATATTAATTAATTCAATAATTATACGGCAAAAAATTTATTTCTTATGTTGAACTTTGAAAATTCAAACAAAAATTATTTTAAGTTTTATATAGCGCCCTATTAAACTTTACTGCAAATTATGTAACATTAAATTATCATTTTAGTGCTTGTATTGTAATGGTAAAATTACATTTTCCTAAGATGTTTCGACTTTTTTAAATTTTAATAGTTATTTACAAATGGAAAGGGTATTTCGAAGAAATACTGAACACAGAACAATTAATCATGACGGAAGCAACAGAAGAATGTAGAAAATGATGAGATTAAGAATGAGGAAATAATAGAAGCCATAAAGATGTTGAGGGCATGACAACGGAAATGACAAAAAACATGAATAAAAACGAGATAGAAATTTTAGAAAAAATTTAAGAAGATTTAGAATGAACAAAAAATGCCAAAGGACTGGGAGGTGGAAATACTATTACCCATATATAAAAAAGGAGACGGCAGAGAGTATAGAAGCTATAGAGGAATTACTCTGGTCAGTATTAATGTTAAAAATATATGAAATAATTCAGGAAAAAATCCTAAAAATAACTATTAAACAACATCTAGAAGATCCACATAGCAGCTTTAGAAAATGACTAGGAGTTCAAGATCATATTTACAATAAAACAATTATTAGAAAAAACAAGAATATATATATATATATATATATATATATATATATATATATATATATATATATATATATATATATATATATATATAGGGAAAGTTTGTAGGATTAAGGTGTTGCGTAATTGGCGGTGCGGAGCAATAAGGGACTTCCACATGACAGGCAAACGCTGGCTGTCATCTCTTGTGTTGAGGCACTGTGGACGTTGTTCTATTTCAATTGCTTCACGTACTATTCTACTGGTAAATCTACCTGCTGGTGATCTACCGCCGTGACGTCACAAAATATCGAAGAGATTAGAGGTCTTGTCGAAGATCAGTCAAATCTGTCGATTCCGTGAGCAGCTCAATAAGCGAGGATTAGCTGTGAGAGCATCCAAACTATCCTGACAAAACATTTGAAAATGTTCCCTTACAAGATACAAGTCCATCAGTCACTCAAGCCGCAGGATATCGAGAGAAGATTCAAATTTGTCAATTGATGATTGAAAAATTGGAAGATGGTTTGATTGATATTTCAAAAATTTGGTTTAGTAAGGAAGGTCATTTTTAGTTGCAAGGTTTTGTTAACCATGCGCTACTGGGGTACCTCAAATCCTCATCTTGCAATTGTAACGCTTCTACATTCAGCAAAAGTGACCGCCTGGTGTGCAGTTTCAGTGAACAAGATTCTCGGGCCATATTTCTTTGACGGTAATGTGAACTCTCAAAATTACCTCCAGATGCTCGAAGAGGAATTTCTACAAGACGGTGCAAGGCCTCATCGCACTTTTTTCACACTTCTGGATAATTCTGGAATTAGAGTTTGATAATTTTGCTAAAGATAGAATTAATTGGCCACCATATTCCTCTGACATGAATCCATGTGATTTTTTTCTATGGGAATACCTGAAGGATCGTGTATACAAGAGGTCTCCAAGGACACTCAAAGACCTCAAAATAGCCATAAAAATAAAGTTCTGGGCATTGAAAGAGACCACTCTTCAGCAGTAAATGAGGCTTTTGAAAGTAAGCTGCGCTATCTTGTTGTTAGTTAAAGATTGCATTTTAAAAACTTATTAATCTAAACTTTGGACTATTCTCACTAAAAAAAAAATTTAATTTTGAGCTATGTGAGAAGTTATAAACAAATACTTTCCGACGTGTATTATTGATCATCCTATATAAAACAACAGTAGTAAAAGATGTTCTAGAAGAAAATAAAAATTTAATGTAAAATATTGGTCTGGTAAGTAGATAAACTGAAAGATCAGAATATTACTGAATTACTGATAAAAACAACATTCTGCAAATAATAAATACATATTAAGAGAAACTATAAAACCAAACATCAGATCTGCAAATACAAACATATACAATAATGAACATCTACTCTAAAGGAAAGATGGAATAGAACCGTCCCTTAAAAACATGAAAAGAAAGAAAGCACCGGGAAGTGTTAAATTGTTTAAAGGGATTATAAAATATAAAGAGAAATAAATAATAAAGGAATTACAGCGGCTGTTTAATCTTTGTCTTTCAAATAGAATGAAGCAATAGTTGTTATCTTGTAAAAAAGGGAGACCCATGAAATTCGTATAACTATAGACAAATAAACTTGTTTTTATATACCTACAAACTTTTATCAGAAATAATAACTAAACACTTAAATAATAAACTTGACTATCATCAGTCGAAGAAGTAAGTTGGGTATAGCAAAAATTTTAGCTGTAATAATAATTTATGAACATGTTTTGCTCGATGGCTTCTCCTCATTTAATTGATACACACTTGTATTATATACGTTAATATATTTAAATGTAATATGCAGGAACATTAAGTTCAAAAAGACGGACTACCGATGGAAGGTCTACTTACCTTTATAATTGCCAACTACTACATGGAGAAGTATATAGAGATCCCCATCCATACACCACCATTAAAATCCGCGATATGGCTACGATACGTCGATGACACTTTTGTGATATGGAGACACGGAAAACAGACCCTACCACAATTTCTTATGCAGTCGAATTCTATACATCCAAGCATACAGTTCACCATGAAACTGGAATTAGACGACAGGATTGCTTTCGTAAACATACAGATATTAAAATCGGAGAATGGACAATTACAATATACTGTATAGGAAACGTACCTAAGTCAAAAAAGAACAGTTGCAAAAACATTGGTAGATCGGACACGACAAATATGTCACCCTCGTATAAGGAACTAAAACATCTGGAACAAGACTTGCAAGGAAATGGCTACTCAAGGACGGAGATAAGACAAGCAATAAAACCTAACAGATTTTTTTTCTTGCCAGGTTATTACTATTTACTATAAAGGAACATATAACATATAATACAATCTAGAGAGTTTAAACTAAAATCTAAACAGCAAGTCAAGAGTGTACTGCCTTTTAAGTCTCCGATTATGAACACTGTTGTCCAATAAGTTTAGTGCTAAACTATTAGGGTCTTCACCCTAATAGTTTATATTTATTTTCAAATTTTACTTAAATGATACATTAAGAACCTACAATAGTAATTGGGCACTTTCTGTTATAGCTTCTTGAAGTATTTGCCTTTTTTCTAATGCTGCAGGCCTGTTTTAATGTTTTTTTTATACTTGGCATATCTTATAGTTTACATTTGTCACTTTTCTTCACTTTCTATTTGGCTATATAATTTCTTGTATAGCTTTTTTATTTTGTCTTGGTATATAGTTAACTCTCCGAGTGCATCTTCTAATGTTGTTCTTGAAACTTGTAGTCTGTTTTTTTTTGTTGCTAATACCTCAATATCCCTATTTTCTACAGTTTCTTGTATTTTTATTTCTGCGACATTTTTAAATGTCGTTATCTAAATTTCCATTGTTTTATTAACTTTTTGTCAGCTATGTTCCTTTTCTAAATAATATTTTTGTGTTATCTATGGTGTTGCTATATATTAATTTTTTTATTATTTTACTATAAACGATACTCGTTATTTTTTGGATTACCTTTTTGCATTCGTACTTGCATCTATTAATTTCATTTTTAAGATTTTTGCATATTCTTTATTTGCTGATAATATTTAGCATCGATCTTGTACTTTGTTTCTGTACATCTTTTGCTTTTTTATCTTTTAGTTTGTCCGCCTAGGTTTTACCACATCTATTTTTTTATTTTTAAGGATGTGTTTATAATGTAAAGTTGCCGTTGATTATAAAACTTGTCAACAGATCATCTTTACCATTTGGATCTTTTGTACCATAATCTTTCATATATTCTTATTCTGGTTTCCCCTTTTGTTCAGTAGAAATTTCTTGGAGTTATCTATAATCTATGTATCTATTTCTTCATAAAATTGTTTAACTTTTACATTTTTATGACCTCTGGTGGGTACGTACGCTTGTAAGCGTGTTCCATAAAGAGCGCCGAATTTGATCGGTCGGCATTTTTTATTTTGAAATTTGCAGGCTTGCTCTTATTATTTTTGTTTTATATTATTACTCCGATCAATTTAGCATGGGCTATTTTCTAATACATCAGTTTGATTTGGTTTGTTTTCGTCATGCAACAGTTTACAGCGGAGCAACAGGAGCAACGTGTTCTTATTGTTAAAACATTTTACCAAAACAGTGAAAGTACCACGCAGGTAGTACAAAAAATTCGCGCGGTTCTCGAGAGAAATAAAGCACCAAACTAATCTACAGTTCGAAGATTCATACGGAAGTTCGAGACGACTGGTTCAGTGAGAACGGTGTAGTCATCTATGCAAGACAGTGTTACAGTGAGTCTTGGTAAATCGATACGTCGGCGTTTGCAGCAGTTGGAGATTCCGACAATTTCATTAGATTGAATTTTGCATAAAGATCTCCGCAGGCGCGCGTATCAAATCCAACTGACGCAACAACTTAAGCTTGCTGATCTTGAAAACGGAGGTGATTTGCTGAACCGGTTGTGGAGAGAGTGGCAGCGAAAGAAAAGTTTGCAAAAAATTATTTTCAGTGACGAAACGTACTTTCACTTGCGTGGGTTCGTCAAAAATGAACTGTCGGATTTAGGGACATAAAAATCTTCGAATAATCCAGGAGCGTGAAATGGATGCACTAAGAACGATTGTATAGTGTGGTGTTTGGGTAGGTGGCGTAATAGGGTCATTTTTCTTTGAAGATAATAAGGGGACTGTAGTTACCGTGAGTGGAGAACACCAATATCCAGTCGGTTGTGGTCTATTTTTGAAGATATAGAGATTAACGATCCCTGGTTTCAACAGGACAGAACGACCTGCCTTATTTCGTGCGAGGCGATTGCCTTACTTCACAAAAAATTCCCGCAACGTGTGATTTCTAGTACTGCTGATAATTTTGAGCCACAAATAAATGAACGCAGAGTCAGTACGGGTGAACAAATGCCTAACATCGTGTTTCATACGTAAACGAGAGGTTTTATTGATTACAAGTTTATTAAATATAATCACTTTTATGAAAATTTGACTGATTTATTAAATTTTAAAATTTGAAACTTTTTATAGAAAAATCTTACCTGGCTTATTTCGGTGTCAAGTTAGTAGACCAAGACAAAAGGTTTACGCCGCACAGTGTGCGTCGTTGGAATTCCGATGATGTGGCGAGAGCAAACAAATCACATCGATGAATGTTATTTTTGTACAGTATAAATTCAGGGCATTTCGTAAGCAAACTTGAAATCAACCATCAGATCTGGACCCAACATTCCTGTACCTAACCCATCTATAACCCTACAACCATTATCATCGTCTGGTTCTGATGATTGCGATGAAATTTTGATGACCACAGAAGAGGTACAACCAGAATTGTTTAATCAAGGTGAACTAAATGACTTAGTAAGGGTTCTCAGTCTCTCTAAGGAGTTGTCACAAATTTTGGGTTTTCGTTTAAAGGAGAAAAGACTGTTAGCTCCAGGTACAGCATTTTCGTGGTATCAAAGAAGAGAAGATAAATTTCGTGAGTACTTAACTGAAGAAGGCCCTCTTGTTTACTGTAATAACATCGAACGAGTAGTATCGAAATATGGAATTACATACACCAAGAACGAACGGAGGTTAGTTATTGACGGAACCTAAAAAAATATCAAAGCTGCACTCTTACACATCACCGATCAGTATGGCCCGATATCAGTAGCGTATTCTTACGTCTTGAAGGAAAACTATGAAACCCTTGCAGTGGGTTGCATGTGGTGATCTAAAAGTTATAGGAATGCTTCTTGGACAACAGTCAACAAAATATCCATGCTTTCGCTGTCTGTGGGATAACCGTGATTGTAATGCACACTGGGTTAGAAAAGAATGGCTAGCTAGAAGAACAATGGATTCGGGGGACAAGAATATAATGAGAGCATGTTTGGTGAAACGAGAAAAAATTATTCTGAGGATCATGAAACAGTTCGTAAAGGGATTGAATAAAGATAGTGGCTGTTTTAAGTAGATCTGCCAGAAATTCTCCTTCCTGTCTGGTGCCAAGCTAAAAGAAGGAAGCTTTGTAGGACCACAGATAAGGAACCTCATGACAGACGAACAATTTGAGGGTTTGATGACTTGTGAGCAAAAATTGACTTGGAAAGGATTTAAGAATGTGATAAACAGTTCTTTGGGGAACAGAAAGCACCTGGATTGCAAGAAATTCATAGAAGATATGTTGATGGCTATGGAAAATTTAGGTTGTGAGTATCAAGCTGTATTTCCTTCATAGTCATTTCAACTTTTTCCCTGAAAACTTGGGAGATTTTAGTGAAGAATATGGGGAGCAGTTTCACCAGAACTTGAAGGAGATAGAAAGGCGTTATCAGGACAGGTTGAATGACAATCACGAAGGTCACGCTTCCGAAGCAAAAGGAAGAAAGTTCATGTCATGAAATGTATCCTGGACAAAATAATTAGTAAACTGTTTTCTGGATTCATTTTATTTTAAGGTAGTTATAGTCACTTTACTACTGTTAATTTTCTATAATTGATATTATAGGTTAAATAAATACTTTAATTGATATTCTGTAAAATCCTTACCTGATACATAAAATCTGATTTCAGATTCACAAACAGAATGCATAACTACATTAAAATCACCTATCAGAACTAAAAGCCTTGCGAAAAAATTAAATTTTGCAACTCTTTAATTACAATTTGCGAAAACCAATTTTCGAATAAGTAACGAAGAGGATTGTCGGGAGAATAAGTACTTTTAAAATTCCATTAGTGTGATGACGAGTTCCAAAAAATATTGATGCGGTTACAGTACTAAGTTAGGGCGGCAGACCTAATTAAATTTAAACCCAGAAGCATCAAAGATGGATGAACAAACTTTTGTTTTATTTACTCTTAAGCAGCAATGCAGCCGAGATGATTCTATTAAAATTCCATCTATATTCCGATGGCGCGATTTCCAAACACCGACTGGGAACTTTTAACGTTTATAATCATATTTCCCTTACACTTTACGTTCGAAGTACATGTCTTATCGTACGAATGCAGGAGCAAAGTTTTCTCTGTGTTGAATGTATCTCATTTTAAGGGAATTGGTATTTTTGGGAATGAGTAATATCTGTGATAAGCGGGAAGGCTGGCGCCAACGTTTTCCCAATTCGCCGACTCTTATCTGATGTTTTCCTAAGGGGGACTATCAAATAGCATGTTTGTGCAATCTTATCCTATAATAACATGAACAAATTAACATAGACCGCTTCGACTAAGTACCATGACGCCCTGCGTGCTATTTGCATACATTTGGAAACATTTTACGAGCTAATCTACCCACCCAATAGGTACCGACGCGCCAACCCGAATGTGTAACAGCCACCCCAATTATTTTCAATAAGCGAGGAGCTCCCAAAGAAGAAACTTCCACCGCTGCTGTAAATACTAACAACTTTATAGTGCCACTGAACCGAGAATTATTTCTAAATAACTTCCGGAATGGAGCGCGCATCTGGCTAATTCAATATGGCGAAATATTTATTGGTTAATTCCGGGCCGGTAATTTTTCATTAACTTTGAAAGCACTCTCTGAACCGTATAACGAGTGCAATACGAAGGCCACCCGACGGTCGCTGCAGCCGGGGTGCACCGGAAGTTCGGAATGATGTCCGCTCCAAACTGGACCGCGGCGGTATCAAATCGCACGATCTTTAGCCAAGCTCCGGTGGCGGCGCGGTCGCGCGTTTCCGCCCTCTTCAAAGGGCGACACGCGGCCCCTAAACATATTGTGGCCCGTTGCGCTTATTTAACTCGTTCGCTTTATTGCTCAATTCGAGTAACTCATGCCGAACTCGTTATGCCGAACTCTTTCTGTGACTCGCTTGCCTGGGCTTCCCAGATACGATCTGCTGACTCTCGGATGGATAGATGATGAACCATAAAATATGGATTTTATGAGCTTCTAGGAAATTTTTCAGCTTCCGGCGTTAATCGAAATATCTACTAGCCGCTTTTAAAATTGTTCAATCAGCAACTGCATTACCGCGGCGTGCCTTTTATCTACTGAAAGTACTCTTCGTTTATACTCTAAAGTTGGTATGGCGAAATTGAATTTGGTGGGTTGAACATACACATTTTTCCCCATTTTGCAACGCTCTATCCCCTATTGCTTGAAAATGCAATTGAATTTTAAACTTACAGAGAACTACATTAAATTGTTCCTTTTTTTTATCCATTTTTAGTTTCTATATTGAGACATATTTATTTCGAAAACAATTGTAAAGCACAAAGCACTCTCCATCGTTAGCTAAAACTTTTTGCATCTTTCTAGCATCAACCTTGGTGAAAGAATTCCTCATTCTTTGATGCAATCTATGAATCGATCCACTTTTTGATATCTTCAAAAGAGTTGAAGCTCAGGCAGGTCGTGCGTCATCGATCGAAACAAATGGTAATCAGAAGGGGCAATGTCTGGTAAATACGGAGGGTGGAGTAGGACATCCCATCGTAGTGTTTCAAAATAGTTTTTGGATTGTGACCTAGCGATATCGTGCTGGAAAATCACTTTATAGTGACTTTCGACCGTTTTTCTTTTCTTTTCGACCGGTTCAATTTGATCAGTTGTTGCCGATAGCAATCCTAGGAGATAATTTCGCCTTGTTTCAACTCATAAAACACTACGCCGTTTTGGTCCCACCAAATGTAGAGCATTACCTTCGAACCATGGATGTTTAAGAAGATGGGAAAGTTTGTGAGGGAATACATTTGATTTTTCTGCGCTTATATTTCTTGTCATGATCCATTTTTTATCATTAGTCAGGTTACGATGCAAAAACTCCTTCGTTTTGGGCTTTTGAAGCAACCGTTCACAGGTAAAAACACGTCTTTTAAAGTCTCTTGGTTTCAATCCGTGTGGCACCCAATTTCCTTGCTTTTTAATCGTTCCCATTACCTTCAAACGTTTAATAACGGTCAACATTCAAGAAATAACCAAATTCTTCAAGAGTTTGACATGGATTTTCATCGACTAATGGCTCCAATTCTGTATCTTCAAACTTTTGTAGTTGGCCCGCTTGCTCCTTATTTTCCACGTCAAAACCACCACTTTTGAATCGTCATAAGTTGAAATAGATGGAGCATGTTTACCATAAGCTTTGGACAGCAAACGAAAACTTTCAGTTGCCGATTTCTTGGAAAAAATGGAAACAAAAAAGTAACGCTGATTATCCATGAATTCATTGCACAACAATAAAAAAAATAACACTAATTATGTTTAATATTTTATTTCACCATCACACAGAACAATGCTTGCCATTTAGTCACCAACCAGTCTTGAAGATGATATTGCACAAATGTTTGCCCTCACAAGCGATACACTCCTGCAGAGATATTTTTGTTGGTATTGCTGCGTTTGTGTTACGAATAGCATCTTTTAATTACTTAATAATCTATCTTCTGCGTTAAAAGACTTTAGCCTTTAGGTGTCCATCTTCATAGAAAGAATTTTTAAGGGTACGAGTTTGGTGATTTAGGCGTCTATGGGACGCCATCTTGAAATGGAAATATTTGTCTCAGATGTTCTTGAAAAATTACCTACGTGTGTTCGATAGCAGCACCTTTTTGGTGCAGTTCCAGTTTGTTGAGTCTTGGATTCAAGAAATTGCATAGCATCGCAACATAGGGGGTAGACGTGACAGTCACCGCGCGCATTGCACTTCCAAAAAGCGCGGCCCTGTGACGCCAAATTCCGTATCAGCGTACAAAACAGTTACAAACTGACTGTGGAGAGGTCACTAATAAAGTTGTTGAAGACTTAGTAGGGCCCAATACCAAGGATTCTGTTTATTGACCAATTAATGTAAATGAGCTTCATCACTATTGAACACAATAGCATCAGTTGGAACATTCGCGAACATGCCCTCGCAAGCAGTCAGCCAGGCGTACCACTTACATTCTTTAAGTTCCTGGACCACCATCAATTTATATGGGTGGAACATGAAATCTCAGTGTAGAATTTTTCCAAGGCTAGAGTTTAGCGGCAATGTGACAACTGCCTGTCGCACTGCTGCGATATTCTTGTGTGATTTTCGTTTGAATGCTGAACGAGTCTGTCAAAAATTGTGTACCACATAATTATGGTTTTCTTGGTCGGTCTCATTCCATAGCCGAGTTACAGTCACATAATCACCATTTTCAAAATAAGTCTCCAACACAAACGGACAGTGTTCACCACTCTACGCCTTGATGGACACTAAAATAGCATGCCATATACTGCACAACTCACTCCAACGTCGTCTACCAACACATTGGTTGTGGCGGCCCATCCAAAAAGGGGGAATTATTTTGTTGGACCCTGTACTTTTATTTGAATTTTATTTAACATACTATTCATTTGCTGAAAATCAATATGTCTAACTATTCTACTTGTTTTTTTTCACAATTATATACAATTACACTTTATTTTATTTTTTTTAGAAAATCGTCTAATTGTTTGTATAGTATGTATTCCAAGAAGCATATTCTATTTTTGAAAGCTGATGGAAGCTATATTTTTAAAGCTAAAGTTGTATTTGATGATTTTTTGTTGAACCTTCACCAATAGTTATTGAGAATTATTTAATTTCAAACGCATAGAAATTTAAAACTTCATTACTAAAATTTTACAAAATTTAACCTTTAATAAAAAAAACTGACAATGGGTTCTATCACCAATCAAATTGTAGAGGAAATCAGACAAATATAGGGTATAAACTAATTTTTTCATAATTATTTTAAACGCATTTATAAAAAAATAAAGGTTATACATTGTTTGACAATATTGTTAAACAAAATTGTATTAAAGAAATACAAAAATGTAAAGTAGTTATGCAAATGATGATTCTTTTAAATGTGGTGGAATGTACCAGCTGTTGCTAAAGGTGATAAATATAGATTAAATGTTACATTTCAAACATCGCACCCAAGTTTCACCTTTGTTATCTTCGGAAAATGTTCTTTTACAAAAAATGCACACTACGTCTTCCGAATCTGGTACTTGATTATTTCTGATCGCAAATTCTGTGTCGCTAGAGTCGTCATGGATGGACATCGTTTCATCATCAGTGCTTGAATTATCTTCTCTCATAACTCTAGAATTTTGTTTTCCTTTTTTCGCTGCTTTTTTACGTTTTGGATCCATGTTTTCCTCCTGATCATTTGGCCTGCTGTTGTTTAAGGCGTGACTGTTTATACAGTGAAAAAATTATCATTGAAGATGTGCCTCGTCTTTTTAAAGTTGATCGAGATATGTCGGTTGGTGAAACAATCTTTGATGAAGTGCTTGGTTCTTGGTGGTTTTCTCTCTTAGCGGGACTGCTTCACTTCTATAAAAAGAGGTTAGAAGAGTGTTTACTAAAGATGTTTTGATTTAGGGGATAAATACCTCAAACCTTGAAAATATTGACAGCAAACTTACCGCACTGCGCTTTGAGATAGGCCCATCCGAAATTCTCAGCTACATAATTGTTAGTGACCTACGGGAATGTCTGTACTGCACCCTTATCTCTTCGCTGTAATTTTTTCAGAGCCCCAATAAGGGGTTGCAATTTGTGTATCAAGTGAGGTAGAAGACATATGAGTATCACATGATTGTCCCTTGCTAAGTCAATAACCTCAATGTTTCTAGTATGAGTATTGTGACCGTCGAGGATAAATAAAACTGAAGACGCTGTTAATGCCTCCACTGATTCCAGGAAATGCTTAAACCAGACGGGCCTGGACCCATCAAAATGAGTAGCATGTTACGATAGCATTTGGTGGAGAAAATTATGTGAGGAGGAACGAATGTCCCACCAAAGCTTATGCTAAGAACCACAATAATTAATAATCTCCTTTCTATAGAAAAAAAATAGCCTCTATCTGAAATTTGTCTTTGAGGGACTTTAGACTGTACAACAGAGAGTCCTGCTTCGTCTACGTTGAATATTCTATCAGGAGTATAGTGTTCCTTATCCATTTTTGCTTGGAGGATGTTGAAGAACTGGTTAGTTCTTTATTGAAGCTCACTGATCTGCTTAAAGAAGTGCTTGTTGGTTTCCTGAATGTAACCACACCCTTATGTTGACATAGAAATAACTTCAGCCATCCCTTGTCAGCTGTGCCCAGTACACCAAAAGTGTTGGGTATATTGTTCGATACTGCAAGTTCATATGCTATGTTCCTGGCGTTGGATGGAGTCAGTCTGAAATACCTTCTTTCCATTTCTAGGCAATATTTCACCAATAACTATTCAATTTCCGGTGGAAAAACAGTATTTCTCCTCACCTTGATATATCTGGCACTAACAAGACAAAAAAGTATTGTTCTTGGAACATTACACGTACTTCTAATATTCCATATTAGTAATCTCGTTATATGGGAAAAGAACAGTTAAATAGATGACTGCCGATTTAAATTACAAATTAAACAGTGAGATGAAATTCTAGCCCTGAAAACACTTATAAGTACAAGTAAATAACATTTGTAAAAGTAAACAGAAAATAATAAATATTCAGCTTGTGTTACATAGTTGAACAGTTCTCTTGAAAGTTGGAAAAAGTTAAAAGCTTGAACACACGTCTAGGCTTTATATTCACTCATAAAATGATCGTTAAAGCCTCTGCCTGCATACTAGTTATAGTCCTAGATCCTGACGAGAGAGGATATATCACCTACCGAGCAGAATTAAACTGGTGTTTCACATTTGTACCCTTATTCCACATTTATATTCTTTTCCCTACTTTTTTGTCAACGAATATCACATTCCAACAAAAACATTGCTGTCGTTTGTCTATGAAAGAATCCATACCATTCGACTTTTGTCAAGGGTATCGAGACAAATTTAGCTGATTTTACTTTTGGACTAAAGCTTCACTCTTACAAAATTTTTACAACTCAAAAACTGTTGATAATAGGCTGTTTCATATTTGCCGATTGAATTTCTGAGAAATTGAAACGGGACCTCGATTTTGGTCAAAAAAATAAATGTTAAAAAGGTGTTGTATTTGAAGCAAAGAGAATTTATCGAAAGTTTAAAAATCTGCACTTGATTTTAAAAGTTACCATTTGGTGTCTATTTTAATGAGAATGTATTTCTTCCACGATAAACAGGGAAAAGCTGGAATTGTTGATAGAGAATGACATTGACCTATAATTAGTAATTATTTTGGGTTTAAAATAGAAATTATAAAAATTTCAATAAGATAAAATGCGTCGTATGGCACTCTAAACATTAGACTTTTTGAAGTAGAGGTTTAAAGACTGTCATCCCACAGTTTTGGTGAGTGGACACCAAAATAATGTGGTTTACTGCTATTAGTTCCATCTTTAAAAACTTAACGCGTATTGTTTGTCAAATTAAGTTGATTTTATGGAAGTACATATTACCACAACCACAATTCTTCTGTACATCATGCTATGAAATGTATTTCTAGATAAAAAAAATAAAGCTACACCATTTACAAATTTCAAAAGTAAATTATTGTAAGATCCGTTGGTTTCTGAGTTATTTTATATTTAATTTTAAATTTCCTTTTTCTTTTTGAAGATGGAGACTTCAGTATTATTGGGTTATATTCTATAGTTTTTATTAACAATTTCTATTACGATTTATTTTCAAATCTTTATATTATTTTTGTTGGTATTTTAAGCAGTACCCATGGTAGTGGAATAAATCTTCTTGAATGTACGGAAAGTAATGAGACTAGCTCAGAAAATTCGTTATTTAAAGATATATAAACTTTAACATCTTTTAACATAAATACATCCTTGTTTTGAAACGTCTCGTAGCTTACCTGAAAGTCTTCAATTATATTCTCTTTCAGAGCACTCGTCACAACAGCCTGTACATTTTTAACAGTTTTAAAATGGTGACTTTTCAAGCTGGATGTGAACCAACGAAACAAACAGAAGTTGGAAGTGGCTAGATCAGGGCTGAGGTGAGGTTGGGTCAGTTACCATGGTTTGTTTTGCCAGAAACTGTTGATGAATAACTTAGGTGTTCTCGGCTTTCAGGCAGACGCAGGTAACTCTCTTTTTTAGTCGTTTAAGCTCTTTTACGTTTTACGTTTATTCGAGTTAGTTTGAACTTCTTATGGAGAACACATTTTAAGTGGAAAAAAAGAAACAATGATTATTGATATAATCTTTGGTTTGCTCATTGGACCCATCTAGGATCTAGAAAACGAGGTAGAGTGCTATTCAGAGCCGTTTCTTTCTGTTTTTGGGTCGTACTAAGAAACCCACATTTCATCACCAGTTATCACTTTCTTCAAAAAATAAGATTCACTTCTCATACGTCCCAAAGGATCACTAAAAATCGACACACGATTTTTCTTCTTATATCTATGTAAAATATAAGTTTTACTTTTTCCCGTTAATGAACTCTATACTCTACTCTAGAGTAGAATTTATTTTGGATATATATATATATATATATATATATATATATATATATATATATATATATATATATATATATATATATATATATAAATGTACTTTTCATTGAGTTCTTATTAACAATAATTGTATGGGCTAATTTTATGTGCAGATAATTAAAATCTTAAGGAAAACAGCCATTGGTAGTGCCCATATCTTAAACTGTTAAATCTGTTGGCCATTATCGTCGAAGTTTTCTTGTTGCGGGTTTTTCGGGTAATGAGTTAATTATCGCCTTGGAATAAATTATTAAACTATCATGACACTTTAATGTTTCTGTCACATATGGCATGTTCAAGGTCAGGTTAGACACAAACTATGGGGCGTCAGAGTGCATCCTGAAGGTTTAGGACCGGAAACATTGAATCATGTTAATAGTTGATTTGCAGCCGTAGGAATAGAGCTGTTGTATAGCAATAGTTTATTTTCAAGTGTAAATATTAGGAGTTCTTTTAGGTCACATGTGTCTTCGATGTTAATCGACGTTACAGTTGCAATCCCAAATATCTAACTTCTTTCAGATGAAAGATTCATGTGCTATTTAGGATAACCGTGAAGGTCTTTATTATTTTTATTTTTCTTTTTGTTAGCCACGGTTCCATCAAATTGAAATGTTGGATGTGATTAGATTTTCGTTACACGAAAGAATTTTATCATTTGCAAAGGTACCCAGGGTAGTTTTTGTTGTGTTTGGTAGGTCGTACATGTGCAACAAGTCTAAAAAAGGCCAAATACCACTGCCCTGAAGGATATCTGTGTTAGCTCTACTTATCTGTGAGGTTTTATTACCACATTTGGTTTTAAAGAAGCTATTTTCCAAATACAGTGAGCAGTGAGCAATACTAAAATGGAAAGAGTTTTTATCTTGTAAAACAAGCCTCTGTGTCATATATTATCAAATGAATTGCTTACATCCACGAACTCTGCACTACAGAAGGTTTTGGCTTGGAATGGTTTACATATTATATTTTTTGTCGGTGACATTATTGGATGGTTGAGTGTTCTGATCAAAAGCCGAATTGATGTTCAGGTTGGAACTCACTTTCATTTATACAGGCTAATGGCGCGCTAGGATTTGATTTAGTCAGGAAGTATTTCAGGTTTAAAGATCATAATTTTGTCTTGTTAGGGTTGGAGGTCTTATACCTGTGTATTGTTTATTGGATTGATATTTTCTTCGGAGTCCTTGATAAATTGCGCATCCCTTGTAGTTTGCGAGGTGTGAACCTCCGAGCAGAATACACGCGACTGAAGTTGTTCATGGTTTTTGACAGCTTTTTGTATCATGTAGTGATGCATATTTGACTAAATGCAGTATACATTTGTATCCATATAATTCTAACATAGGATACATTGCACAATATCTTTGCTTAGCATCGGTGGTTCACAAAAGATATTTTTATAAGACTGAAAGTCTACAAAGAATTTTGACAGGAGATGTTTGGCCTGTTTGGGTTTTAAGATCATAAAGTTATGTAATATAAGATCTGCTTTCATTTTATCTATTGAAATAGTATAATACAAATGCTTCAGAACAACTCTATATGGTGCTTCTGTCTGATTTTATTTGCAGATACCTGGTTATCCCACGGTATGTGTCGGGGTGGTTGTACTAATTTTAACTAGCTTTTGGTTGAGTACTCCTCTTTTTCAGCGGCTGATAGTAGATTTTTGTCATTTTATAGGCAGTAGTTTGGGCAGGGCTGTTATCATTTGTGGTTGTTATTTTTGTCTTGCTACCAACTAATATCGCAGTTAACTTCTATTTCTTGTTCATCTTCATAGTATTAATCTGAAGTGCTTACACTTTGTATCGATTCAAAATAAGTTTAAACGCTTGTGTTATAGAAAAATCAATTGTTTATTCAGATTAGCGGTAAACTGTTTTTATATTTTTCTATTAGGTTATTTTTAGATTCTTGTTTTGTGATGTTTGGCTATTCTCAAAACTTAAATCACCTTTGAAACAAATGAGATGTTAAACTCTTGATGGAACTCCAATAAATGACCTTTCAGATGTTTTTAATAATGGAAAAAATACTGGGAATAGCATATGAGATCCTAAGGTATTAATTTCGAAGGGGGTTGTATCTATGTATGTTTTTTGTATTTTGTATTAATTTATTTTTTGTTACTGTAGTTGTAGATTATATGGCTCAATACTTTGGGGATAGATTACAATATTCCAAATATTTGTTTTTATTTTAAATAAAAACAGAATACTTTAATTTAAAAGATATTTTATAATTAATGTGTAATGCAGCCAAATATATTATTGGAGTATTTTAAATAATATAGCGTTTTTTAAGTATTTTAAATATGCAACCTTTAATGAAATGGGAATATTTATACATCTCGTAGGTGTACATTACTTTCATTGCATAGCTAATGAACTAAAAATTTAAATGACCAATATCCATGCTATTGTCCTATATTTATTCTGAGCAAATTCAATATAAACTATTATTTATAAGTAATTGGAACCGTCTATTAATTCAGCTGTTTATTACATGAAAGCAGTAATTGCAACGTGAATTTCTGAGACGTCGTTTACTTTTACAGCCTTTTGCTTATTGAAGGCTCGGAGATAAAAGTCAAACTAACCGCAACTTAAAAATGTATGTTATCGGCGGAGTTGGAGGCGCGGGATGAGGCCTAGAACAGTTATAAACGTGGGGTTGCACCCTAATTTAAAAGCAACACAAAGATGCGGATAAAATCGATAGACCACCAAAGACCTATTGTTCCGTTTATCGTGTTGCGTTCCCATTGCTGTCCATTTTTGCGCCGCAGCGCTTTTCTAATGCATTTTTTGTATGAGCGCTGAAAATGATAAGAGTTACAAGATTACTCTTACAAACAGTTTATTTATATTAAATGCTGATTAGGTATGTTGGTTGAATTATAATTTTTATTTCAAAAATGTATAGCCACATAGGCAGATAAATTATTTTTTTACAACCTACTTATAAGGCTCACCTTATAAAGAATTGTATTCTACAGACGTTTGATACAGACAAATAAATGGAGAAAAACGAAATTTTTAATGTAAAAACTGTATTTTATTAGACAAAGTATAATATTATATATGGGGATTTTTCACCATCGTTGAGGACTTTTTTGGACAATTGGATTTAAAGCCCGGATATAATAAAAAAAGAAATTATAGAATATTGAGCAAAAAAACTGCACATAGCACTGCTACAAGGCAAAGATGAGGCAGTGGTCTATTTAGTGGACAATAAAAAGTAAAATCGCGCAAAAGAAGACAGAAACCCCTTTATTAATTGGGAACCTAATGGTTATCGTTTTTTTGGATCTTCGGTTGGTCAGTCTAGTTGATTGCTTCAAGAAAGAAAGAATAATAATAATAGCAGCTTATTATACATCATTATTGGAGTGTCTTAAAGAAGAACTGGGTTATACTTAAAGTTAATTTCTCATTCCCTCTATATTTCAGAATTAAATTTGAACAACTTTTGTCTGTTCTTAAATCTCAAACTTACCTTAATGGGAAAAACTTTCTCACAATAAGAATACCATCAGCACCATCAATGAGTATTTTACAGACTACGATGTATATTTTTAACCTTCTGAACAACTAAGCGTTAATTTTCATTCAGCGCTATACTAAAAATAAATTTGTTAGTTATCGTATAAAAATCACCTAGAAGTTCCTCAGTGTTAATGACATTTTGAAAAATACCATGACTAAGCAGTCGTCTATAAGTAAAAGTTTTTTATTGTAAATGCTGAAAGTCGACCATAACTTTGTAAAGAACTGTAGACTGGACTGTGAATGACTGAAAACGGTGATTTAGATTCACAAATTATTTTGTAGTATTCAAGAGCCCGACTGGAAAGTCTGAGTACAAGAGAACATTGTTTACCAGATTATGTAAAGCTAACAGTTAAATTTGGAAAAGGTTTGTTATATACATGGCTTAACTATAGATCTTTACGAAGAATGGGCTGCTACTTCTTCGAAGAAGTTCTAATGTCCGATTGAAAGTTTCCCCACAGAACTTGAATCGCCACTGAATCAAAAAGTGAGCCAATTCTTATTAATATTAATGGAGCTTGTATTGTAAATGTTGTTTTTTATTTTTATTGTTTATTGTTTTACAGTAACAAATCTAAAGCTCAATATAAAAGCTAATTTCGCCAAGTTCGTTTAGCTCAATAGCACTAATTTAATAGGTACTTTAAAAAAATATATTTATTTGTGAAGATACATTTTCCATTAAATGACTAAGAGTATTGATCTAGAAGTTTTATTTTTTAAAGGGCCAGCTAAGAACTACTTGCAGCGTTATATATAATTGTTACCTTTTCTGTGAATTAAATATTAGTCTAACATTACATGCCACAAACTTTGGAGGTGTTTTATTAATAAATCCAACAAATTTTAACCTACTTAATTGTTAAAAAAATATTTCTTCCAGTAACAATAAATGACGTATCTTTGAATTCATTTTAAGGTTTTTTTTTTAATTCTACCGCCTATAGAAAAATGTTATTTTTAACCACCATGTATAGCATAATTCGGCAATTTTTTATACACTATACAAACAAGTGGAAAAATAATAAAAATTAAAATAAAATATTATAATTATCTATGACCTAAATGTGTCTGTCATTGCACGTTTCAAGTTAGCAGTGTTAAACAGCGAATTGTTTTCAAGTATTTGTAAAACAATATTCGATAAAACGAAAACAAGACGAAAAGGAATCTGGGGAGTAGTAAGCCAAAACAATAAAGGTTTTTTTCTGTAACTTGAGGGGACAGGGGCTTTGGAGATGCTGCAAAGACAGTCGAGTTAAAATGTTTATGCTTATCTTAGGATTCAGGCGTAACCGATGCAAGCACTTGTGCTTTACTCTTTTACCGCGGCACCGATATCTTTTTTTCTGGTCGGTTACTACTGTAAACTTAGAGGAAATGTTACTGTTTCAAATGTTTGTATTTTAAAATATTTTAATGGAATATGTAAAATTTATAGGACGTTGATTAGATATTGACTTACTTTAACCCTTTAGCTACTGGTATGTATTTACAAATTTGTCTGTCTGAACGCAAAACAAAAGAAAAAGAAAAGTTCTACAAATGTCTTTTCTTTCACTTCTTATCTATATGTGATTATTTATTTACATAAGAATGACAAAATTGGTGGGGCTAAACGGGGTAATTACCTCCCCCTTTTAATATAGTTACACTTCCACATTATATAAAAAAATGCTTTACTAAGAAACTTAGTCTCTCCAACCTTGTTATCTGGGCCCCCCTTGGTACATATATATTTATTTATTGCACTATGAACACCCTTTTTTATAAATAGGGGTTTGTTACATGGGGCAAAAGTAAAAAAATATAATTTTGAGTACAACATTCAAGCTATGCATATATAGATCTCTCCTCCGATCCACAACTTGCTCTCGCTATCTCCACCTTCTATTCTCACTTTCCCTCCATTTTCGTATATTCCGGCGAATTACATACAATACAATAAAAAATAAGATAATTATATACATGGGAAACATGTTTTCTGGACTTCTCCTGAAGATGACTCTCATGTCCGTCGAAACGTTTAGAGAAGATTTATTTATTTAGCTTACCATCTACAAATTATAGTGGGGGCTATAGAAATGTAAAAAATATAAAAATATACATGTTTTGTCAAAAATAAATATATAACAAAATTGTATTTTACAAAATATCCATATAAGTAAGCACACTAAAACTCGTATCTAAATAAAGTTATAATTGCAAAATAGCAAATTGAAATCAATTTAGGTAACAGTTTTATTACATCAAAAAGATGTTCTGGTGTGATATATTTTGTAACATTCACCGATACAAAGTCCTACTTTACATTCAGCGCACCAAGTTGTAACATACTTCCGCTTTTTTTCACCTCGGTCAGTATTAGAACTCTCTTCTCTCTTCTTCAGCCCATTTGTATACTCCATTGTTGGATATAGGCCTCTCCCAATGTTTTCCAATTTTCTCTGTCAAATGTTTGTTGTATCCAGTTTCTGCCCACTACTTTTACAATGTCGTCCTTCCATCTAGTTTTGGGTCTTCCAACACTCCTGCGTCCTGTGCGGGGTCTCCATTCTATTAACTTTAGTCCATCAGTTGTCTTGCCTTCGCATTACATGTCCGCCATTGCCACTTTAGTTTTAGGATCTTATGCATAACATCTTGTACTTTCGTTCGGCTTCTTATATAATCGTTTCTCTTTCTATCTTTGAGAGTTATACCTAACATTGCCCTTTCCATGGACCTTTGGGTTACTTGCAGCTTGTGAAGTAGTGCTTTTGTTAATGACCACGTTTCTGAAGCATATGTCATTACGGGCAAAACACATTCATTGTATACTTTAGTTTTTAGTATTTGGGGTATTTTTGATTTAAATACTTCTTTTAGTTTACCAAATGCCGCCCAACTCAGTCTGATTCGTCTATTCACCTCCTCGTCCTGTCCATCTTTATTAGGTGTTATTCGCTGCCCTAAATATATATATATATATATTCCTGAACGTTTTCTACTGTACAGTTTTCTATCATTATTGTTCTATTTCCTAAATTAAAGTTTGCCATGACTTTGGTTTTGTTTATTTTTAGTCCGACTGTTTTTGATACTTCATTTAGTTCTCTGATCATGTTTTGTAGTTCATCCAGGTCGTTGGCAAACACTACTATATCGTCTCCGTATCGGAGGTGCGAAAGCTTCTCTCCGTCGATGTTCAAGCCCTTTTGGTCCCATATTAATGTTTTGAAGATATCTTCGAGTGCTGCTGTAAAAGCTTGGGTGAGAGTATCTCCCTGTCTGACTCTCTCTTTATTTCAATCGGATCCGTACATTCGTGGAGCTGTACTTTGAAGCTGCTTGATTTGTACAGGTCTTCAATTAAAGCTATGTAACGTTGATCTATCCTTACTCTTCGTAGAGCGTCTATTACGGCCCAGTGTTCAATACTGTCGAACGCCTTCTCATAGTCCACGAAAGCCATTACTACGTCAATGTTATATTCTCTAGTTTTTGTACAATTTCTCTGACCGATTGGATGTGGTCTACGGTCCCGAATCCTTTCCTAAATCCCGCTTGTTCCGGGGGTTGGGCTTCGTCCAATTTATTTTCAATTCGATTTGTTAATATAGTAAAGAACAGTTTGTGGATATGAGAGAGTAGTGATATGGGTCTATAGTTCTGGAGTTCTGAACGATCGCCCTTTTTGTAAATTATAACTACTTTTGCTATTTTCCATGCTTTGGGGATTATACCTTCGATTAAACACTTATTGAACAATTTTTGAAGCATTGTTAAGGTTTCTCTTCCGCTATTCTTTAGTAGTTCAATTACTACTCCGTCCTCGCCTGGTGATTTATTGTTCTTTATTTTCCCTAAAGCTAACTTTATTTCGTATTTACTAATATCAGGGAGATCTTCAGTAAGATGTTTAGATAGTCTCGCGCGTGGGTCTTGATTAACTATTGGTTTTTGCTTCATTGAATTATATAGTTCCTGGTAAAATTCTTTCACTATTGTTAACAACGAATTTCTATCATTTATTACTTGTCCGTTCGCGTCTTCAATTTTATTTATTTGGCTAGTAACGTTGGATATTTTTGGCCTGAACACTTTGCTACCTCTATTCTGATCAATGGTCTCTTCTATTATTTTAGTATTGTACTGCCTTATGTCATTTCGTATTTTCTTTTTTATAGTTTTATTTAGTTCAGTTCTTTCAAGTCTTAACATGAAATTGTCTGTGTTGTTACTTTGTCTCTGTAATTCTTTTCTTCTTGCTATAAGGTTTCTGGTGTCCAATGATAGTTTATTATTCTCTTGTTTCCTCTTTTTCCCCAGTATTTCTTCTGCTGTAGTTAGATAGACTATAACGATAGACTAGACAAAAAAATGATGGAAATACACAATGAAAACGTAGATCAACTTCAACAAGAAATTACCAAGAACATAATAACTACAGCAGAAGTATTAGAACATACATGGCAAATTATTTGCCCCTTTAGTCTATTTACAGTAGGTGGAACATATGCGGGGTAATGTCTTTCCATGAAATTCACTGCAGCTAAGCGATCTATAGCTTCCATACTCTGTTCCCGGTCTAACAGCAGTCATAGTTCCGTGTTTTTCTAAAATTTGTTGCACAACTTTTCTTATGAAGATGTTCAAGCGTATTGAAGTTGTTCCTGTTTTTACAAGGAACATATTATACGCATTTAGCATGACAACATCAACCACAAAAAACTATTTTTTCACCACTTAATTGATTTTCGGACACACTCTACTGTGGCTAATTGCATGTTACATTTATCGATCATCCGCATGTTTTGAATGTAATCTATCACACAGTCCGGTTTCCAGATATATTCGCCAGTTGGAAGGTCCAATTTTCCGCTATTTTTCGTCACTCCTTGATGAAATGTCGAAGGCATTCGCACATCACGTTTGTCTCTCCACCTAAGAGCCAACACATTTCCGCACTTTTTGCGTTCACACATTCCACGTTCCACCCTATGTAAAAATTTTGGAAAATGTTTTCGATTTTTTTTATTGTGCCACAAAAACCGGTGTTCTGCTGGTCCAAGTAAATTGCCAGTTTGGGACTAGTATACCAGTTATCTGTGTATAATAGATGTCCTTTTTGTTCAAAGTTCACCATTAGTTTTTTTATTACTGCACCTGAAACACCCAACGGATCATTTCGAGGAATGTCAATTTTAGATCCAGTGTACACTAATAACTAATAACAATTCCCGCCTCACAATCACACAACACAAAAATTTTAATTCCGAATCGATGTCTCTTGGGTGGAATAAATTGCTCGAAATGCAGCCTGCCTTTGAATAATATCAGGGATTCATCGATGACAAGTTTTTGAAAAGATTTGAAAAATGTTGAACATCTTCAAATACAGATCGTATTTTCCACAATTTGTCATTGTGGTCCGGGGGCGGAGGGTTATTATTATCATTAGCGAAATGTATATAACGCAACAGTTGCGTGAATCTGTCTCTTGTCATACACTTGCTAATAAAATTACTGGCAATAATTGGATCTGTTGACCAATAATCCGAAATTTTATGTTTTTTTATGTGCGGAATCGATAAAATTATTGCTAAAAAGCTATACATGTCATGTACATTAGTGGGCATCCATGGTTTTTTTTTTGAGGCCGGATCGTCTACGGCACTGTACTTATGGTATCTATTAGTTTCATTTACAATTGTCGTCATCATATCCTCATCAAAATACTTTACAAAGTACTCGTACTCGTTATCTTCATTTCCTATTTCAAACGCCTCCGAGAAGCCACAATTTTCATCGTCAAAATTGTATATTGTGGGATTAAAAATATCGCAATTTTGCCAACGTAAATGTCCTGCAACAGTCTCTTCGTCACTGTCACTAATTGAGTCGTTGTCCATTTCACTAAACTCACTTGCACTATCCAGGTCTCTAAGTGAAAGAATTTCTTCTTCATCACTATAAATGTCATTATCAATCAATTCGGTCCTCGGACGCTTTGAACCGCGCGTACTCTGAGATGTTGACGGTAAATCCATTTTCGATATTATAGTGAGGCAAATAAAAAATATTTTTAGCGCAATAACAAGTCGACACTTCAAATATTACTACCAAACTGACATTTCGTGTTCGCTGTCGGAAATACTACTAAAAAAGGGGTTACCTGGAAAGTTTACCGAGAGTTTTGAATTTTATAGATTTCGATGTGATCTTTCCGAATTTCAACTTTGCCACCTCGTACTTTTGCCGCTCATGTCGCGATATTGGAAAAATGGCCCCTAAAAGCAGTTTTTTTGACAATATCGCCTTTCCGACTCATTTCACGATAAAAACATTTATATACAAAATGAAACTTGGGAAAAACTTGGCGGCGCGAGTGGCAAAAATACGATGTGGCAAAGTTGAAATTCGGAAAGAGCATATTGAAATCTATAATATTACCCATTTTTAAAACTCCCGGTAAACTTTCCAGGTAAAACTACCAAATGACTGTAATAAATATAATCAAATACAAATTGGTATTTATTATGGGTCTGATACCCCAAGAATGAAAATAAACACCAAACACATATGCTTCATCAAGAAAATATAGATAAAATAAATAAAAGTCAAAAAGTGACGATCGTTCCCTGTATAATTCATCAAATCGCTTATTGACGACACCCGTATCACACGAAAATTTCGCTCCATCGTCTATTGGTGACAGGCGTAGTTAAAGGGTTAACAAGTACTGGATAACACGAAAGCAATTAATAGCTAATTTATTGTAAAATAATGAGTCAAATAAAACTAAAAATTTGCAATACTTTTTGCTTTCATAAGGACATTTCAGAACTGGAACTATTTATAAATTATAATTTTCGTTCTTAGAAGTCATCTAAAATAGACATGTGTGATTTTGCATTGTGGTAAAATATCTACTTGGTTGTACATGGATATCATAAAAGTTACGTCTAAAAAATAATGAAACGGATTTTCTTGGTCCAAACAGAAGGGTCGGGGAATTGAGTTCTCGGGCATGATAGTTGGTTCAACTCAGTTCATGCATCTTTGAGCATTTATAGAGTGCAGATCGTTGGCGAAGCGAATAGCCGTTTGATTTAAACTAGAAAAATCTACAGGAAGGATGTTTTATCGAAAGCATAAGTGTTTAAGTGGCTCAAAGCGTCCAGAGAAGTAAGAGAGAGCATTGAGGATAAACAATGCGCAGGGCGCACACTTTGGATAATATGGCTATGGTGAGAGAGGTTTTGTACTTTGACCGACATCCGAATATAAATTGATAGCAAATAAAGCTCTGAGCGGCACATTAATGAATCTCCTAGACCGAAGAAGGCTCAGATGATCAAATCAAAGATGAAATCGAAGACCTTTGCCTATAAAGAGTTTGTAATATCTAAAGAAAACGCCAACGCTGCAGTATATGTGGAAAATGGTTTGAATGGTTGAAAAAAGAATTGTGTGCGTCTACTCGGAGATCACCAATGCCTGAGTTTTTCACCACTAGCTAGTGAGAGAGTGTCCAACGAAATAAATAATGATAACTTTGATCGAACTTCCCTAAAGTTTAGACCTGACTCCGCTTGATTTTTTTAATTTCTAGTTTAAATACAGCTTGAAAGAATTCCATTTTGGGATTGTTAAAAATATGCAGGTCTCTATTACGATTGCTCTGAAAGTGATTTCAATTCAAGACTTTCAGACGAGTTGCAACGGGTGGCAGAACCGCTGGCAAGGGTGTATTGATGCTCAAGATTGTTACTTTGAAGAATATTAAGTGTATATAGACATATTTTCAATTAAACGAATTTTGTGGTCTCAGTGTTTTCCGGATGTACCTTGTACATTCAAGATAATTTTTGTCTCTTGAATCAGACAGTAAACATATTTTGTTTGTTGTATGTAATGCTACAGTTGGTAGTTTAGGGTACACAATCTCTTTCTTTACCAATTTAAGATAAAGCGTAAAAAGTTGTAAAAGCTTTAAGAAATTAAATGAGCAATTAAAATTCGACGATTATTAACTAAATTAATACATGTAACTGATTTCAGGGACTTGCTAGTGAAATAACTGATATCAATATTAGATTATTACACCACTATTGCACTAATAACAGAAGGCAAAATGATACTCTTAATTGCGTTCAAGGTGCGCAACTTAATTCTTAGTCTTGAACTGAACTGTAATGTTGATTTACAAAATTTTGACTACTTAAACTACAATATAATTTGTCTCGCTTTCTATACATTCACGCCATCTTTCATGGAGCTGTCGAATTTCACTTTGGAAAAAAGGATTTGAAGATGATAAGCTTAAACAGACTATTTTGACATATTCTGCAATAGTGAAACGAGTATTACCTATTTGATGTTGCAGAGATCTTAATTTCGCAACACAATTCGCTGATTAACAATTCATGGCGTCTATTCTTAGTTTTAGCTATGAGTTTGAGAAGAACCCAACAGCCTTCCTTGTAGATTATTTCCAGCTTGTGTAGATCTTTAGAAATGGCTTAGTGTATTGCTCTAGATTCCTTTTTCAAAAATTATTCTAGATCTTTATCGTCGACTTTTTTCTCTCCAAGACTACACTACTGGAACCCTTTTTTGCACAGTAGTAAACGGATTTTTTCTTTAAATTCGCACAAATCATTTCCCATATTTCTCCGACACTTTTTTGGGTAAAACTAAAAAAGAAGCAAGTTTTCAAACGTTGCTTCTCGCACGACATTGGTTTCAGCCTTAGTTTTTAGCTTATGTTGGTAAAATAGGTACCTTGTGCAGTACATTGTGAAGTTTGATTCGATTGAACCGAGAATTAAGAACCTAATACGGCGACTTCTTGACCAAAAAGAGTGGATTTACTTAAATAAGAAAATATGACCAGTTAGTTATACCTCGATACTCCAAAAAAATTAGTTTTTAAAATAAAGTATTCTTTCGTTTTCGTTGTAACGCGCAATTAACCTTAATAATTCTTCGTATCGGTAAGGCGAAATTAAAGAGTATAGACTTATTACATGAAGCGCAGTAAATTGCTTTTATAAATTGATAGTTAACCTTAACATAATCGCGTTTGTTGGCCATAATTCTCAGCAATTACAAAACCATTTATACAAATCTGATTTAAGATATGAATCCAAAACAAAATTAACGACTGTCGAGATTTTAATATCCGCGTGTGATAGCTGGTAAAACAATAGGACACGAATCTCCAATAAACTTTAAATCCACCCCTTTATCATCAGAATGGCGTTACAAATTCAATACTTTTTCTCAATATCTTCAAAACGGATATTATTGAAAAGATGAATATAGAGGGAAGGATGCCTAATTAAATTTGGTGTTAGCCATTTACCAAACGTTACGCACAGCGTGTTTTAAAAGTCCATTTGAGGATGAGATACCAACTTTTGTTTGATTACCCTATATATACAGTGGCGGTTTTAGTTTTTTGACTATAACTTTTTTAAAAATTAAGCTTTTGACTTAAAATTTAGGCCCAATGTAGACAAATTAGTTAGTAATGACTTTAAATATTTGCAATTGCGCAGGCAATTATTATTTTTTACGATTTTTTTTGTAAAATTAAAGCAAGTGCGAACTGTTGCGACCGTCGGAAGCTGATACTTTGGGTCATATCGCTGACTCACAGGACGTCGAACGTAGGTCATACCATCCGAACAGTGCGGAGAATATTGGCTGCAGTGAGGCGAGGGTTACTTCTCGCGATTTGAATTATGTTTTGATCGACGACGTGCGACGTGATACAGAATGGTTCAGGACTATCTTTGACTTTAACCGATCTATGGACTTTATACTCTTTCCAAACCTTTTGAATAGTTCGTTCGAAGACGTTGTACATTGTCGCAAGCTGCTCGGACAGTTGGAACGTGATGACATTGGCTGAAAATGATCAAATACGTACCATACTATAAAAATAAAATAATAAAACAGATAAAAAAGAGCAAAAAAACGATGATATTAAAAAAATAAAGCATGTTGGACAATTCACTTTCACTGATATTGGCGCATCATGACAATGCGCGTCAAGTAAGTCTTTTGATCATCTTGTTTTCGAATTTCAAGTCAAAAGCTTATTTTTAAAGAAAGTTATAGCTAAAAAACGAAAACCAAACGTGGCAAAGACCGCTACTGTAGAATGAAGCAACATCTCTTACATCACAAACCAGCATAAATAAAATTGAGTCATTTTCAGCGACTTAATCATTTATAAAAGACTTTAACCATCACACTCGTACAATATAACGTCGCTTGATTAGTTTTCATGTTGATATCTGAAAAGGGAGTCTATAACAACAGACAAAAAGCTATAGAAGCAAACATTGTATTGCGTATTGGTAATAACTTCTTAAAATATATCTGGACCAAAATTTTAACATATAATATTATCACATTTCTTATAAAATGCAATAGATCTGCCTCAAATTACGCGGTAATATTTTTGCTGACGAGAGAAATGTGGGATTTAGTAGCGAATGGGACACCCTGTATAAGATGTTCGTAAAACATTTATAGCTCTATTTTCAAAGCGGCAAACAAAAATCAACCATATAATTACTATGTGCGTTATACAAAAATGTAATTCTTCAAAAATTAACTATGACATATATATTAAAAAGAGTATTCGCAAGTTGCGTCAGGTTTTTACTTTTTTGCTAATATCTCAATTTAAATTCCGGATGTGCAGATTGCTTTTATAATTACCTTATAAAAGAATATTCTGTTTTTCAGTGCAATATTCTTCCTACCCTCCACTATATTTCAGTATATTTTAATCCTAAATGCATTCTCTGTTCCAACATACGAGTCTGTCAAGTTAAGCGTCGATCTAAATGTATCTTTAGATATATTGCACTATTTTGCTGTGGTCTCCTTTTGATCATAACGTCTTGGTAAATGATTTGTTATTCATAAAATGTTATGCAAAACTTTCAGTTTTATAAATTGCTGTTTGAATTACTTGCGCTAATTTTTACGACTTTGATCAAAACTTCTGCTGTGGTATCTACATGATAACTGTAGAGCCGTTATTTAAAGCGATCTTACTTTGTTTAATTATATGCATTATAACTTGATCTGTTTTCCAATTTACTCCTCTAAAATATCATTGATTTTGTCTGTGACTCAATGAATGATATCCAAATTGCAATAGGTCCCAAGTATGTAACTACTAATGTTTGCGGTATTGTCGACACGTCCTCTATTTAGAGAAGGTATAGGATAAGTTTTAGAATGTTACTTTAGAGTATACCTGCTTTACTTGGACAGTCTGAAAAGTTTTGAGCCTAATATAGAAAACATAAAAACTAGTAAACATTGTCTCCTTTAAGACGATACACTTTTTCCAGCGATGCTCCAACCTCTTTAACTCGTCCAAATACTAGGTGGCGTCTTGCTCTGCAAAACAGGCATCTTCAGTTGCAATGACCTCCTCGTTTGATGAAAGTCTCTATCTTTTGAGTCAAACTTTAAGCTTAGAAAACAGGAAATAGTTTCTGGGTGCCAGATCTGGTGAATATGCTGAGTGGTCGAACAATTCAAACTGCAATGAATTTTGGGCATGTTGCTTGATGGAAGAGCACCTTCTTCCCTTCCAAATGGAACCGTTTTTCAACAATTGCTGGTTTTAACTGACTATCCCAAAAAACAGTCGCCATCGTCTTTCCAGCTGATGAAGCCGTCTTTGCCTTTTTTGGAGCAGGTTCGCTCTTCGTAATTCAATGTTTTGACTGTTCCTTTGTCTGAGGAGTATAATGGATTTATCGATGCAAAAAGTCCGACTAGTTTCGCTGAGACCACTTCATTGGGGCCTTGGGAATATTCATTTGAATAAATTTTTAGTTCAGAGTGGGCAAGCGCGAGACGCAGCGCGCAGATAGGTTTCTTATGCCCAATTCTTCAGTCAGTATATGATAAACGCGTTTTTTCGATATATCCACGGCCTCTTTTATCTCTCTAATTTTTTTAGCTGCTGATCTGGTGGAAAATGATAGGGCAGAGTCCTCGTAAACGGCATCTAACTCGGCTTTGATTTATGTAGGCATATTGCCTTTCAAATGAAAGTACTTCATTACGGCACGGTATTCGATTTTCACCATTTTTACAAAAGTATAGATATCGACTGATAGAAACGACTGCCAAACAATAAGTAAGCGTTCGAAATGGCTGAAATTTTTCCATTTATCTTTCAAAGCGTGTGCGATTGTAACAACAGAATAGTTTTGACGAGTAGGGCCATCTTCATGTTGAGGCTCAAAATTTTTCAGACTGTTCACGTATGCATCTTTAAATTTTACTTGAAATATTTTTGCATCAAATATGTTTAGCGATTTGTAGAATTCTGAGTCTTCACTGTGCGTAACGGACTCTGTTGAGAACCTAGGAAATATTTAAGAATATAGAAAGCATTTTTTCTATTTACTTTATCGTGCTCTGGCCTCTTCGAAAACCAAGGTGATTTGGTATGACGTCCTTTCATTAAAAGTTGGTTTTGGTTTTTTCAGAAAAATCTTTTTGAAAACCTTGATAGAAATAGAAATCAAACTAATAGTAATAGCCGATAGTAGGTAACTGCTTAGAAATTTTAAGTTTTTATGCCATTACTATTTGCACAAGTCGCTACTGTTCTAGGAGTATTCGTAATTTTAACAACGTATTTATTACGTAAGTTACCTGTTCTACTATATTTTTCTGGCGAGTCCTTAGGCGGTTTGCTCTTGATTGCTTGATCTGGTCAGTTAGGTTTTGGGTATACAATACTCATAAACAGACAAAGTTAGTGTTAAAATTAGGTTTTCTTATACGATGCTAATCCTCTATAATTTGCTGCGTGGTTGCATTGATAATTATCGCATGTCGCATTTTTATAGCACTGTTTTAAAATATTGTCTGCGCTTTTAATATACTTTAACGTTTTATGACTAATTTTTTTGTATTATTGACAATTTTGGTATAGAATTACTATTTCTTTAACGTATTGTGCTCCAAATCTTGAAGGTAGTTAAAAAGTGCAACATAAAATACTTCTTTGATGTCTTATAACTGTTTTAGTCCTACAAAGAACACGTCTATTGTTGTTTTGCTGACTTAATGCACAATATTAAAAATATTTGGAACTATTAGTCTTTATCCGAGCATTTTATTAATTCTGCCAATTCAATTTTTAAGGTTTATATCTGGTAGTGTCGCCAGCGTAGCCGCGCTTTTCACTCCTAGAGTTCTTTGATACATGGCGGGTGGTCTCAGTCACTAAAAATAATTAAGTACTTGCGTTCACTTTGAACAAAGAGTCATACTGTCACACTGCCTTGTATCAGAGACGGTGCACGACCACCGGGCACCGAGGGCGAACGTATAGGAGCCTTAACCTCTTACTTCTCAGGTCGTGCTCCCATGTGGGGCATTGAGCCGTATCATTATATCTCATAGTATTATTCTATAAGTAAACATAAGCTTATGTGGATGATAATTTTGTTTCTTCTCAGATCGATATCTGGAGAATTAAACCAGTACTTTTATAGTTTTGTTTGTTCTATCTTTTTAAGGTCAGTGCAGGTCAAGACTTCACTCGGGCCTTAATATGTCTATTCCTCAAGAAACGGCGAGTTATTGAAGGAGGTGGTTTTTTAATTTTAAATTTAAAAAATATAGATGATACAACTAAGATTCAAACTAAACACGCTTAAACAATGAATATCATTTGTTTCCAAGTAAATTTTTTTACGGAACATACCTATCCAGAGACAAATAAAATAACTTGTTCCTAAATTAAAGTAAAATAACAGGAAATTATCACATGGCAATTTTCTGATTGTTGAGTTATTTTACCAATTTTGTATACTGCAAGATGGGAAAGGTATCTTTTGAGCAGACCTTCGTCAATAACAAACTGCTTCAGCCGCTACTAATGCGATCTACATTTATGGTCTTCTATATTATTTATTTCATTTTCTACTGCTTTCGGTAGTTAATAAAATCGGGAACATTTTAAAAATTTAACAAACAATAAATTATGCAAGCAACTGATAAAATAGTCAATTAGTAAAGAAAACAAGAACTTTAGTTACATCACTTAAGAAACTTTATGGCAAGTAGCCATGAAAAATGCAAAAATTGAATTTATAAATATAACGGGGATATAGATATAAGGTATGTCCGGAAAGTAATAAGACTAAGCAAAGGATGGGAGATGTCAGGTAAACGATACGATCTGGCTCATTTGCTTTTAAAACTTAGACAATGTGGTGAAAGTAAAACCGATTTTGTACTCTGACCAAAATGCCATGCACCACTGCCAGTGAGAGGAGTTTCTGGTGAAACCAACCGCGACAACGCTGCTTCTGCAGCCCGGATATGACCCTACCCGACTTTTTTGTTTCCTCGGCTCCAATTCAGCTTGAAAGGACACGATTTTGCGATTCTTAAAAATATTCAAACTACCGTGACGAATGCTCTGAAAGATATTTTAATTTAAATCTTTCAGGCGAGCTACGACGCGTGTCAGAATAGCTGTTAACTGTATATTTATGCTCAAAGATGTTATTTTTTATATAATTAATACAAATTGGGGATCACTAGAAACATCGCATAATCAAATACCTTCTTAATATGTTCTTTGTTGATTTATAACCTTCCAAAAAATGATATTGCAAAACAATAACATCCAGGTAGAGCCACCCGGGCATGTTAAAGGTCTAGATGCCAATTATATGGTCACACGAAATTCTACTCTAATAGGATATATTTTAAGCGTGCAGGGCCAACACAGTACAGTAATCTGCAAAAAAATAAAAACACGTGAGTAACATGTGTTCTATGCGTAGGCAGCCATTCCGCAAACTGCAAGGAGTGTTCTTTTATTAGAAAGTGTACATATCGTAACGAACAACATTAGTCAAATAAGTACCACAAATATCAAAGCCAGGTACAACTACCTTCACCTCAGCAACAAAATAAAAGTTATGCGCAAGTAGTTAAAAACACAACAGACAAGGAACAGTTATGTCACTAAATACATTTTTAGAAGAATTTAAAACAATGTTCGGTCAGCTAAGAGTATGGTACTCAATATGCTTAAAATGTTAATGAATAAAGATTAAGTAATAGCTAACTTCTTCAGAATTATATTATTACTTGTTTAGTAAAAGGACTAAATTAATTTATTATCAAAACATAATTTAGCTAACATTTTTCTAATTAGTAAAACTGATTTTACTGATAAAGCTTGCTTTAATATATTTTACTATCAAATCTATTCTGGCGATCATCTAGATGATAGTGTGGATACGTGTTTAGCTATTATACTCAAACAAATAATTTGCCACTATAAGCTACCAAAATACTGATAAACTTTTTACAGGCTACCTGAATATCATATGGGATAACATTTATTATAATGTACTGAATTTGCAACAGTATAAACTTTGAGAAACTATTAATACTTATACAACGAGCAAGTTATATGTTCTTATCTACAGAGATGTCGATATGCAAGACTAGATATAGTACCAAACCTTTTAAATTCTTTTCTTATCAAGTAAGAATCAACTTGTCCACTGATCACCCATTGGTAATAGCAATCAATTTATATTCTATCCATATTCAACCTAGACCTCTGTGGATCTCAAAAGCCTAGATAACATTGAAAGAACACCAAATGGCTTTATTCGTTTTATACAAGAAGCAGCATACCATAGGATCCCTCAAATAATTCACACAAGGAAAACATCACCAGCACGTCATTAAAAAGTAGGTTCAATAGTCTCAGTAATAAACTTTAATCAAAATTAAAATGAGAGCTGAAACAGTCATTTAAAGATTACGTGTCTAATCTAAATTCTTATGATAATAAAATCTACAGGCAAACTTACACAAACGCTCCCTCTTTTCTACGCATACAAACACTAATTCAAATGTGGTAAGTTAAAAACTACAAGAAAAAATGAGAAGCATTTGCGAAATACTTTGACACTTTCTAAACTCACATCCTTATCAACAAACTCACCAATCAAACTAGCAGCACAAAAAGGCAACAGATACAATAGAAAGCTTATAAACAAAAGTAAGCACCAGGTATGGATTTTATAACTCTGAAAATAACAAAAGAGTTGCCAAAGAAAAGTATAGTATTACTGACTTATTTAACACAAATCTTGTATTGACCTTAAAAGTTGAAACTATCAGAAATAGCACATTTGAAATCAACTAATATATAATCTTACCGACCTATTAGTTTACTCGCTATTATATCCAAATTACTAAAATATTAACACTTTGCATAATTTATTCTAATTTTACATCAACAATTATTATTATTTTTAAGATTTTAGTATATCTTAACATACACCTAACTATATAAAACTATTCCAAAAACCAAAAATTTGACTGGTTTCTACTAATAACTTGAATTCTACATAGTTGAGAGTGTAAAACCAAAGTAAAGTAAACAATTCCATTTAAAAAACATCTCATGTCCTTGTTTAGAATTAGCAAACAGGTAGACTATGTTAGACTCTGTAGAAACTCTCAATAAATGAAAGTGCAGGACCCGTCATTTTTTCCTATTTTAACGTTGATCTCAAAAAGTTTTTCGCTCTCTTAGGAACTGAAAAGGATTGTTTTCCAGTGCAGTTAGTGACCGGCGTACTTAGAACGATGGCAGTATTGGGAAAAGTAGACTCTGCGTCCTATGACTTTAATAATGCTAGGAGTCTTTGTAGTTCTAATTGTGTTTTTGGCTTGGTATTCTTATCTTTTTTGTCAATTATTTTATTGATTTTTAGAAATGCTGCTAAATGCACACATTCCTCAAGGAATGCTTTACCTAAAGTAAAAGCACACGTTTCCAATAACTGATTTGCCTTCTGGCGTATTCTGCCATTTTCCATTAAGTGACTTTTTATGGAAATCCAAAATACTTATGTATTTCCGTATAGATTGTTCTTTTTCTTACCAAGTTAAGCTTCAGAGTATCAATTCCAACATAATGTTTCTATCACAAAAGACTGTCGTTGAGAAAACTTTCAATTTCCATTTTTGTTTTCACCAAAAGAAACTTTTAGCTTCTTCTGTCTCGTAAGGTCTATTTCACATATTAATTTAGTGTTGTTTTTTAGGCTTGAAAACTCATATTGGTTTTGAAACGTATTTATAAAAGCTTCTAAGGTACGGTATAAAGTAATGAACTTTGTTGTGGCTGTATTTTCTCTTTGAACCCTTTCACTTACTTCTCGAGACTCTACAAGAACATTGCTTCAAAAACATGCCATCAATACAATATTTCAAGACTCTTAAGTGTTTTGTGCGTTCATAATCTGATCACTATCACGGGTAATGCGTGTCAGAGCATCAAGAACTGGTACAATTTGTATAATGCTCAACTTACATCAGCACAGGCATCGAGTTGTTGCTAAAGCTTCTAAAGATAAGGAGTCATTTTAAGGTGAGACAGCTAAATATCCCATTTTTGACTGAAGAACTAAAAAAGTTATAGATTTTACAGATTACTTGGTGTTTCCGTAGCTACAGAGTCAACTAGTTCTAAAGGATGATCTGCACAAGAGATGTATGTCGCCAGAGAACATTCTTTTTTTATTCTAGCCTAAAGACTTTATAACACCAAGATATGTTGCTGAAATTGTTTTGTAGCTTTGTCCCGTACGATTATTGACCTACACAATCTGTGGTTGGCATTTCAGCCTTCGCCATCTCTTCATCTTTATGGGCAAAATTAGGAATAAAATTCAAAAATTGTTTAAAAGGGATTTCCGCAGCTAGCACATAGCGTATGACAAAAGCTAGTTAGTCTACGTGCAGCACATCTGTTGTTAAGTCAACAATTATGAAATAATGCTTGACATTTACAATCTTTTAGGCAATCTCTACCTTAACTTGACCGGCCAACTGTATAGTAAAGGAATTCATTTACAGCTGTACTTCATCAGGATTGCGAAACATATCTTTTATTTCCAAATTTTGTTACATGTTCGAACATAAAAGATCGAATTTTGAAATCAGTTCTACACGACCAATAAAATAACTATTTCTTATAGAGCTTAATATTTCATTTCTTTAACACTTAAGAGAACATTGCAGAAATAAAAAGCTTCTTCTTCGTATTGTTCTTCTATTTTACAGCTACTCTTTGTGAAACTTGGCTACTACTAATAAATTTTGAAATGCGTTATCTGCTCTAGTCACCAGATTCCTCTATAGAGTTTGCATGATGCACAAAATACTCGACTGATGCATTAATGCATTACTTATTCATTCACTTTTTATAAAACAACTGTTGGTACAAAATTGTATTTAAGTAGTATACTGTCTTTCAGATTTTTTAAAGTCAGAATTATAGTTTTGTTGAATCACCAAGTCACGAAGTTTATCATTTTGGATCCACCTCTTTCAGAGTATTTTTAGAGCTCTGTGAGCTCGACGCCTCTTACATTTATGCAATATAATTTAGGCTTGAAGTTACCAAAGCTAATAGGAACGATTTTGATTTATGCACATACTACTTGAGAAGAAAGTTTTTAGTTTTGGTATTTATATTTTACTCCACTTGGTTTTTTAACAAATCTCGACCAACTTTTCCCGCATTCTGATAAATTAGATGTGAATAGAACGATGATTAATGCAACGGTCAAATATTACAATAATAACATTAATTTATTTGTACTGCTGTTGTTCGCTGTATGACTTCTTCTATTCGGCTGCCGCTTATGCCCAGCTGCTTCACCTTAGAACCAATCAGAAGATTCTAGAATTTAAACTCGAGGGCGCGGACGGTAATCAATCAGCCTGTGAATTTTCTAAATAATTTTTTTTTCTTAACTTAACTCTAACTTTTGCGGTTCTCCTCTCCCACACATATCCTGACGCCTTAGACTGCAGGTGATCACCTGATCTCCAACATTAACAGAAATATGTAGATGCTATCAATGAAAAGGATCTCATTATATCAAATAATCTAAAAGTTTTTATGTTAACCCATCATCTTATATAGTACTGTACATTTATTTAATAAACAAAAATTTTAACATTTAAAATTACCAAATGCGATTACAATGAGGGCTAAAGAACTCCCAAAAATAATAAAAGCCATTTTCATTGTTTGTACAACGTTGTTAGTAACTTCCGCAGTGTGTGTACAGCTAAAATTAGGTGCATCATAAAAACTTGTACGGCGGAAAATATCGATACGGGAAGGCTGATAAATGAAATTCAGCAAAAACACCGAGTAAAGCTAATAAATCGCGAAGGAGATTAAGTGGAAATAGATTCTATATAACTGCTCCATCTAAAAATGGATGTGTACACATCAGATATTATATGAAATATTCGCGGCGCAGAGCATTTTACCAACTGACACGCAGATGGATGGCTGCAGGCCGCCGCCGCCGATGTTGTGCATAAATTGAAAGATGAGTATTTATTGTCTCCGTGGCTACACTTCCAAGAGTGCCGCCCGACGCACTTTTGGAGGGCCACCGAGATTGAATTACGGAGCCGAAGTTTCGAACGGATTTCAACTTCTCGGCGCGCAGACCCTGCCGGGAAATTATTCAGTCTGCAGAAGCACCGAAATACACGTCGCTATGAAAAATCCCCCAAGAATATGACGAACATAAACCGATTTGCATACAAGAGCACCGGGAATAAAGCTAAGTTTCTATAATGCGTATTCTCCTTCCTGAAACATAAGCGGTAGCGAAAGCAGCTAGACCCCTTATTGGATAGAGATAGCCATCACTCGGAGCGAACTAAATCTGATTCCTTAAGCGGTGGTGTTGCCACAAGCCTTTCATATTTTATAAGCTAACACTGTTTGTATTTATAAGGGTGTTCCGGAATAGCTATCATATATTATACAACTATCTTTGATATCTTTAAATATTTTTATAAAATTTAGTGTTTTTTTGAGATCCATACAAATTTATGATGTTTCTTCTTATGGCTATCAATCTTACCGATTGGTTTAATTCGATACGGTACTTCCCTAATTTATTCTGTTCTCAGCCAATCTCTTCAGCTTTGTGAAATGTATTGCTATTTTGGTCTACCAGGTATATTCCTACTCTTGACTCTTCCCCTTATAATAGTTTTCAATATTTCTTCGTGCCTAAGGATATTCCCGATTAACGTATCCTTGTTTTTTGTCTGTTTGTTTCATTAAAGTTCTACTGTTTTGAATTCTTTTTAGTACTTCTGTGTTTGTTGCTCTATCTACACATCATATCTTCAGCATTCATTTGTAGTAGCACATCTCAAAGACCTCTCATCTTTTCTATTCGCTAGTAGCTATCGTCGAAGATTCACGTCCACAAAGTACAATACTCCAGACGAATGTTTTTAAAAGCTGTTTTTTTATTTAGAAAGAGCTTGACGTCAGTAGCTTTTTTCTTTAAAGAATGTGATTTTTATTCTTATTTCTTTATTATTCCTACCATCCTTGATAATTTTAAATCCGATCGTCAATGATTTGGTTATCAATTGTTACATGCGTTCTATTCATTGGTGTTTTACTACATACTAATATTTTCTTCTCTGGGTCTTTAAAAGTGTGGTAGTTAAGATTGCTGTCTGTGTAGAATTTAGTCATTTTTCTATAGTCATCTATCGTGTTTAGATTGATTTTAATTTTATCCCCTTTCAGTGCAGTATCAAATTCTCTTGTTGTTTGCTCTTTAAGGTCCTTGATTATTTCTTGGCATTTTAAATTTGCTGCATAGTGCAAGAATATTGGTGGTATTTTTATTTTATTACCTTGAGTTGTATTTGTGACACTATTTCGTTGATCGGTTTCCATTTGGGCGATTGGGGCTGCGTGTTTACCTTGATAAATTATATTGCTGGCATTTTGTATGCTATCATTTGAAATATAATATTTGTTTGCTGTGATAAGGTTAGTAGGTTCAAAATAATATTTCTTATTTGTTACAACTGGAGGTGAGAGGTTATCATATTCTGTTACTCATTATTACGTGGCTGGGAACCCCAGCTGGGGCCGGCTTCTGTTTGCACTATTATTAATCTTAGAATTAAAATTCGCTTTTACACGGAAACGGTTATAAAGGCTAGAGGTCAAACGTTTGCAATGTGATAACGGAACACACGCGTGGCGTCTGCACCGCTTCGCTGCTTACATTCGAATCTTTACTCAATTTGAATTTTTAGGATATTTTCTAAATATAAGCAGGCGTTATAATGCACAACAATAATTTATTTTTATATGGTACTGTATAGCCAAAAAGTGGGTTGATACTTTTTTACATAAATAGCGTTCAGTAGTATGTCAATTCGTAAGCAAGCGATTAAGGCGCTTGGTTTTAGTGTGGGGAAACTCTGGTTCGATTCTGGTAGCTAGCCTGCTCAATCAGCAAAAGAATTCAATACCTGCGTTCACTTCCAACAAGGGATAGTAATGGCGCATGTCTAAGGCACGGTGCTTGCCACATCGCTTCGTATCAGAGATGGTGCGCGACGACCGGACAGAGAACATATGAGACCCTTACACGGAGCATAGTCTCATCATGAATCAAAACATAAAAGTTACAAGCAACTTTATTGTCAATGTATTATCATTTTCTGCTAAACCGTTGGATAAATTCGAAAGCATCCCATAATCATTTTTATCAATAAGGTTAGACGCGTTGATTGGAATTACTTTTGTATCTCTAGCATGAGTTTCGACTTTTTTTTTTACAAAAATTTACCCTAAGTTGTGTTCCATATTTAATGGTCGATGACTTCTTGCTTTTAATTCTTCAGTCACTACAAGTGTAACAGGTCATGACTGGGTATAAACACTCTTTGTTAAATTTGGGTTATAAAAACTCCTATGACCTTTAATACCTATTCTAGTACATACTATCCTTGTTTTGTGTTCAATGTTAGAAGAATCACTCTTTGAATAAATTTTACAATAAACTTTTTTCTTCTTTGTTTCAGATCTCAGGTGAGTTCAGCATTATTTCCTAGTGATTGTAAGTATACTATGGTTACGTAATTGCATAAAATATATTGTGATATTTCAAAAATTATAAATTACAAGCTAATGTAAATTTTTCTGGATCATAATTTGCTTAGCCCAGAAAAAATGAAATGTGCAGGCACGTAACATCATGAAATACAACTCTTAATTAATTCAAAGAGACAATTACTTTATTCTGAAATGTCACAATATAGCATTTATACAAATTACAGAGATTATGAAACTTTTAAGGCAGTAATACAAATAGTATATCAAAAATTAATTTTTAATATCTAAATTTTTCTATTACAATAATAAAATAAAATTCAACTTGGGGAGAGGCCGCTTTTTATATTAAAATAGATGATACTCAAACACTAGGTAAAGTCTGTTTTGTTTATATATTATGTTCACAAAACACAAGGGTTGCACAAAAAATATCTACAATCTTATTAAAAACACCTCCAGACTGAATGAGTGATCTGTTGTAAACAAACATTGCTCTGATTGCTACTTTGACCAACATTTAAATACATACAAAGAGTGAAGCACAATAACGGGAGATTTTGGAAAGAGTGGCAATCTCGTAATACCGAAGGGAGGGTATTAGAAAACTGTCGGCCATGGTATCTATATCGTAGCATTTAGTTACGATGGAGCGATGAACCAGTCAATAATGTAAAAGCGTATTATCAAAACGGCAACTTTTACGAACGTGCACGCGTGCTTTATGAGCCTATTTTTTCTCTTTCTTCGAAATCAGCCAATGCCGTCAGTTCATCCAATAAAAATGTGGATTCATAACTTCGTTAATTACAAAAATTCAGTGCGAACTCCAAAAAAAACAACGAGCTTATAAGAGGCACAATCGGGAAAATAGTACTACACTTTATTATCACTCGTACAAAATTCAAATCGTTCAAGCTCTCAATGAAACAGATATTATGCCACCAGAAAACGATTTGGTGAAGTTTTAGAATTTGATTAATCAAGTAAGGACATCGCATACATCTTATGGATAAGTGACCCATTTTTATCTGTTGCGTTACGTCAATAAACAAAAATTAAGATTTTGGAGTGACGTAAACCATCGACAACTAGATCAGAAACTTCTCCATGTCGTTAAAGTTACTCTGTAATGCGCTATGTCTTCATCAGCAATCATAGGGACCTACTTTTTTGAGAATGTTCTTAAAAATACCGTGTCCGTATGCATACATCGCGGAAATTTTTTTTACTCTACAACTTAGTACGATTTCAGCGAGGAAACATTTTTTCAACAAGATGGAGCTACCCGCCACACAGCGAGAGTAAACACATCATCTCTCGAAACGGGAATGTCACGTGGTCCCTTCGTTCGCCAAATCTTACGGCTTATGACTTCTTTCTTTGGGGCTATTTGAAGAGCAGAGTTTACCAGAATGAACTACCGAAAACAATCGAGGCTCTGAAATTAGGAATGTGAGATGAAAAGACTTAAATCCAACCGTAAATGCTGCGTAATGTGATGACGAACTTTAGGATTCGGCTTGAACAGTTTCAAAACTCACTATTTTTGAATGCTTTAATGTGGTTACAATAAATTTGGGTAATATTAAATTCTTCTTTTCACAATCATTTCAAAGTTGCCCTTATTCTGATCTACCACTTTTTTTAAGATTTCTTTACTAATAACATTATTTGCTTAATGTTAAATGATAATATGAAATTTTGTTTATTACGGTCACTACAATATCCGAGATGTTTTTAAAAATCCTATACGTGACTCAAATGTCTTATTGAATTATCCTTTGTACGACATTTATACTTTTTATGGTAGCAGTTGACAGAAGTGTCGAGAGCCGATACCTGGCCTGGGGAAAAGATTTTTCCGGGCTCCTAAAGTTACATATTTAGAAGTTTTTCTTGTCACCGCAGCATCAAGGACTTATTGTGCCTATTAAATATGCAACTTAAACACTACAACGCCACATTCGCGAGGAATGGGAGGAACAAAAGTCGTAACCAAGACGCCACGGCGGTGTCTCTATATTTAGGAGTTAATTTATCAAAATACAAAACACTAAGGACATCTTTTGGCCTTTCCATTCAACATCTAACATCAAGGTTTTTCCAAATGTTGACCGCAGCTCAGAAAATCATTGACCTGCACTGTTTCTTTGTTAAGACATTTCTAGACTTTTCGTATCGTATAAAATGCTGCTATATCTTAATCCAGACACGTTCTCCTACTTCCATGCCATAGAAAGAAGGTTTGGAATTTTCTGAATATATTTGGCATATACCTTAGTTAACAAATTTTCCGAACTACTAATTGTTCATTCCGATTTTGTCGGAACCATGAGGATAAAAAGGTCTTTCGTCCAAGAAAAAAAAGTTTTGAAATTGATCTTTATAACAAAGTTGAGCCAGGCTTGCTTGTAGTACTTTATCAAAGGAAGTTGGTTATTACTAATTCTATAGATGTTATTGCGCTTTAACTGAATTGCCCAGTGACTACACTCCAAGTCAAAGTCATCCTTATTGAACTCGGGGCTTAAACTTCTGTAGCGATATGCAGTCGAATACGGTTTGATTGGCGCTTCAGTAATTTTATTGGGCGTTTTTTTGTCTGTCAGTTATGATTGATATACTCAGAAATCTTAAACTTCTTGGTAAATTTAGTTTTTTAACAAGATGTCTTGCTGGTGATATTCGCCCCTCTTTTTCGCTAACCACCTAAAACAAAATGGGTAAACCGAAAATCGTACAAATTAAAAAAAAAACAAAAACTAAGTTAAAACGTTTGTCTTTGAGAAAATTTTGAACCAATAACACTTAAAATTTTCTAATATCTTTGCAAGCCAATTAGAATTTTTGGGTTTCTAAGCCGAGCTTTGTACCAAAGATGTCTGTTAAAAATTTTATACAAATTTGTCAAACGAGATCTACGTAAGCAAAGCTTTTACACCACGGTGTAAAAATACAAGAATAAAAAATGTGGGAGGTGAAATGACTGTGATATTATTTAATCCAGAAGGCGTTAAAATAATATCCAACTAATTAAAAAGGGATATCTGTATATTGAATGAGTTTGGAGAATAGTGCAGTAAACAATAGAAATAATTCAGAAGTAAAAAAATATTAAAAGAAGAAGAGAAAAAAAGGTGAGAAAAGAGCCTTTTTATGAATTTTTGGAATAGAATATACCGTTTAAGATAACAACTAAATAGTGAAGTATAAAATAGAGAAATGAAAGAAATGGCAACTATATAAATGGAACCTTTAAAAATAAAAGGCATCTTAAAAAATTATTTTATAAAGAAACGGCTGAAGCATTGTAGCAGGTAAAAAAGCAAATATAATAATAAGACGTAGGGCATTATGAGATGATGGTTACAAATTCAAAATTCTAGTGAAATATAAACAATGTCAGGACAAACGGAGGATGAATGTTACAAAAAATAATAATATGAAACACAGCTTAAGAGTATAAAAACAACGTAGAAAAATATATAACACTACTGAAATTAATAAACCGAATAAAAGTAAAAAATAATAAACTGAAAGATAAGAAGGTATGGAAAGCAGTAGTAAAAGTTGGTGAAAGTAAGGACATACAGAAATTTAATAAAATTAAAAGAATAAAATTAACAGTTGCGAGGGAAAAAATAAAAAATACTACGGCTTGAAAAAGTAGGCAACAGAAATTAGTATATTGTATCTGACAAAACATATCAATAATAAAAAACACACGATATTTTTTTTATTAACATCCCAATTTATTTACACTTTGCACATGTACATTTAGTAAATAGTTTGGATTGATTATTTAGATATGTAGAAGTGTACACAATACTATGCTCTTGTAACAGTAAACCTATGTCTTTTGTAGCTTTTGGGCACAAAAATAATCTTACAAACTAAACTTAATATTATTTAAATAAGGAATCTGTTGGGCAAGTCATTTGGCATGCATCTTTGGAGTCTTCTATTTTGATTTGAAGGAATAATAAGGTCCGTTGTTAAAGTGTTGGGATGTGCTCTATGGCAGTCACTATATTTAACACTGTAATGTTTGTCTTCTTATTTCACTGTTATTATTTGTAGCTCATTGCGGGTAGCCTTGTTATACACGAAGAGCGCGTTTACAATTATATGCAACTTTCGATTGGTAGCGTTCTAGGATTTCAATGTTGGAGTTGGCAGCTCTACCCCATAGTTGAATGGCGTAACTCCAAATCGGTTTGAGTATAGTCTTATATATAGAAGGAGTTTATTATCTTTTAAAAGCTTGGATTTACATCTCAACAACCAGCACACTTTGGATAAAGTTTGCATTGTGTGAAGATGTGCTTACGCTACATGAGTCTTCTGTCGAGGTATAACACGAGATACTTGACTTCTTTTTATGGAAGGGGATAGTTTTTTATCTGTACCGGAGGGTAGGTCTCCCTGTGCGTGCTAAAGATTACTTAAACAAATTTGGACTCATTTGCTTTGATTCTCCATGTATTAACCATTTTCTAATAGCAGTTAAGTTCCAATTTCTTTGAGGTTATGGTTGAATTTCTATCGGAGGCCAGGACTGCGGTATAATCCACGAATATAAGATATAAATTAAATAAGAAAGCAGCAATATAATTAAACTTAAAAATGCTAAGTAAAAGGAATAAAAAAAGATATGCAAAAAATATAAAAGCAGTCGAAAAAGTATTAAGAAGTTAACAGCTTAATTAAATGTAGGCAAAACAATATAACGTAAACCACTAATGGTAAAATGCACAAGAAAAGTAGCAAAAGAGATTTATTAGATGAAATAAAGGAAAAGATTGGAAAATAGACCACATACAAATAGTTGTGATATACTAATTTTTATGATGCCTAGAAGATTTATACACAACTAGAACTTAAACTAAATAAAAAATGGAAATAACTAAGTATTACAAGATGTGGCTTTTAGAGGAAAGAAAAATAAAAGTTTTGTGTTTTTGCTGAATACAAATAAACAAAGATATACAAACTACCGATCAGAAAATATAAGGAAATGATTTAAATGGTAAGTATCGAAATAGAGCGAACGACAAAAAATTAGGAAAAAGAGTCTATAGAGGCCCACTAAGAACACATTTATCTTTTTTCTATATAAGTATTCATTTACTGGGGATGTAACTTTGTTATGTCATTAAATTAATTACTGTTTATTGGATTATAAATAATTTAGTAGGCTCTATCACTATTTTCCTACTGACCGCTATGAATGAGTTAGGGTAGATTGGATAAAAATACCTATTTATTTATAGATATATTTGATATACCTTATAGCAGTCTATGAAAGTTATTCATAAAGCTTGAAGAGGCTGTTAGGAAAGATACTAAATAACATTCACAAATCATTCTAATAAAAGAAAATAACCAGAAAGTTCCGCACGACCGCAAACAGTTAGTTTTCTCCTAAATTAATTTACCGCAAAAGTTTAATTCCTAAAATATTTCGCGATACAAGAAGTTTCCTCTGTGTTTAAGGAGTTTCGGAGTGCTTTTATTGTAAGGGCAGCAAAAGTTTGGCATACCGTGAACGACAAACGTTTTATAACTTGCACCGCCCCGCTACGAATGAAAATCATTTCCAAATCCCAAATTAAATTCCGGATTCCTAATTAAAAGTAAAAAATTCTCACCGACCCGAAAGCCATTTTTAGGGCACTGAAAGGCCGCGAAATAAAATCGCCGACGTTAAAATTTTGTTATTAATTTCGAGCGGCCGGACTTCAAAACCGAAATTATTTTAGGCGGAAACGTTCCGCTTGGCTGTTTCCTTTCCGCTGATTTTCGGAGTGGCGAAGTGCCTTCCAAGAAATGCTAAAAATGGTAATCGATAAGCAGTTTACTGGCATTTCTTGTGAATTAAAGTTATTCTTTTGGAATCTGGAAATTTTGCTACTTCATACTTATTAATTATTTCATATTTAATGCTATTGAATGGGTCAAGACTAGCGGTAAGAATGAAACGATTTTTTTTTGTTTGGTGTTTCAAATAATGTGAATTACAAAAAATATCAGTTCTCGCTTTACTTTCGAACAGCTAAGACGTGTACGCTCCCATCGCGGCTCGGAAGTGCGAGTGTGCTTATCAACGCTCGGTCTCAGTGATAACCGCAAACAAACAACAGTCTTTTACATTTTATATTCTGGTAACAAATTTTATTTTATTTATTAAGTTTTAATAACCTCAAGCGTATCCTGCACCCCCTCTTTAGGGGGTGACCGCTTCAATCACCATGTCCAAAAGAAACTCAGATCACCTATTTCCACCGATCACCGATCTACAAAAAAAATATCAATGGCAACCCACTTCTCTAATTGAAAAAAAAATAAATATTACTTACCCAGCCATCTGGAACCCTCTGCTGAAGACAAGAATAACTCAACCAAAGAACCACCCAAAATTAAAATTCCACCTATCTTTCTGCATGGTCCAATTAATCACAAAGCAGTAATCAGCGACATAAAAACCCTCGCCAAAGCTGAATTCACAACATCTCTAAGTTCTACTAACTTAAAAATTACCCTAACAACCCAGGAAGATTATAGAGCCTTAGCTAAACATTACATAGAAAACAAAATAGAACACCATACATTTCAAGATCCCAATAGCAGACCCCTTTCAGTAACAATTAAAAACATTCACCCTCATTAACTGAATCAGACATTCCTGAGGAATAAGCTACCAATTATACGGATCACCAGATTACTCAATAAAGATAAAGCACCGATGCCAGTCTGTGCAGTCCTTCTCACCGCAGATGAAAAAGCAAACGAAATATTTAACATCACCAAAATATTTCATTCAATAGTTACCGTAGAACCTCGAAGGCACAGTAATAAAACCCCTCAATGCCATAGATGCCAGCGCATTGGGCACACTAAAAATTACTGTCGTCTTGAACCACGATGTGTCAAATGCAAAGGCAATCACTTATATATAAATTGCGATAAACCGCCCCAAGAGACTCCCATATGTACCAACTGCGGGGAAAATCACCCAGCTAACTTCAGAGGCTGCAAATATTTCACTGAGTCAGTGAACTATCAAGACAAACGTCGTCGAAACGAACCTCGCAAAACAACAGGAACTCAGAACCACCATCCACCCGTAAACAACATAGAAAATTTTCCCAAACATCATCATGGCAATCTATAACAAACACCTCAGTACCTGAAACGTCATCCTTACTTAATACTTTATTATCATCTCTCTTAAATCTAATCCAAGGTATCGAACAAATTAAGCAATTCATTTTATCTAATCTTTTACCCTCTCTGTTTAATCGACTCTAAATGAAACACAATTTCTCAAATAAAAATCCTAAATTGGAACGAAAACGGCATAAAACTCAACTAAATTTATTTAAGTCCTTTTTGTCAAGGCATTCCATTGATATAGCATGCGTCTCAGAAATGCACCTAAGTCGTGCAGAAAAACTCAACATAGCTGGATACCAAATCTACCGCACAGACAGAAATGCCAACATTGCATCAGGAGGGGTGGCCATCATTATTAAACGTAAAATTCTACATCACGAATGTCATCTAATTAACACTGTAAATCTCGAAACAATAGGAATCAAAATTAAAGCGCAAGACGGCACAATACTAAACATCACATGTGTCTATAAGCAACCCAACAAAATACTGTTAGAACAAGACATTTCAGCAATCTTCACTACAAATGAACCTACCCTGCTCATTGGTGACCTAAACTCCAAGAATACCATCTGGGGATGTAGAACAACAAACCCCGCTGGTACCAAACTTTTCAATCTGTCATCAACCTATGCTTTCCAAATAGAAGCCCCTGACGAACCCACTTACCACCCCTACAGAAATGATCACCTGCTCGACGTCTTAGACATTCTTGCTCGCAAAAACTTTAACAAACAAGCATTACAACAAGTGCTTCCCGAACTAGACTCTGACCACCTGCCAGTTATCATTTCATTTCTAATAACAACAGCAAAATTTACCCCAGAGCCTAGGCTAATTAATGGGATAGTCAACTGGGGATCTTTCGGCGAGTATCTTGACAAACAACTCAAGCACCCTAACAATCTCTAATCAACAACCCATATAGATGAAACAATTATACATATAACAAAAAGCATTACTGACAGCGTCCATAAGGCTACCGAAGTGAGGGAAAATAGAAAACGTACAACCGTTAACTTACCACCTAAACACATAACTGACTTAATCAAGCGAAAGAATTCACTGAGAAGAGAATGACAGAAAATCCGAAGTCCCATAACAAAAAACATCGTAAATAATTTATCTCACCGTATCAAGAACCAACTTGAAGAGTACCGAATTTACTCTTACCAAAAACACATCAGCAATCTTGAACCACAAGATCCAGGACTATGCGGATACTATGCCAACCTCACGAAATACCTACAATTACTATGGACACTCAAATACTCAGTTCTGATGCAGAAAAAAGCGAAGCCTTTGCGGATCAACTCGAGAAAACATTCACTATTCACACCTATATGGACCCGGTTTTCAATAACATAGTGACCAATTTTATTGAAACACACCAACCTATCCCGGAACTAATCTTCAAACCAACCTCGCCCAAGGAACTTGCTTTAATTATCAAAACCCTGTCAAACAAGAAATCGCCGGGCAATGACGAAATACCCAATATCATATTGAAAAAACTCACCAAGAAAACATTAGCGTATTTGACAACAACATTCAACGCTTGTCTACGGATATGTTACTTCCCAAACATATGAAAACATGCAATCATTCTTATGTTCCAAAAACCGGGGAAGGATAAGAAAGATATCAGAAGCTATAGACTATTAGTTTATTATCAACTATTTCGAAACTGCTAGAAAAAGTCATCCATTCTCGACTAAATGACGAAGTTCTTAGACTGAACATTCTACCAGCTTATCAATTTGGCTTTAGAGAAGGTCATTCCACCTGCCATCAATTACAGCGCGTTACGGAAACAATTGAAAGAGGTTACGAATCCAAACAATACACAGTAACTTTGTTTATCGATATAGCTCAAGCTTTTGACCACGTGTGGATCAACGGCCTAAAATATAAAATCTTACAACTTTAACTACCCAATTACATCAAATCCGTACTTTTCTCCTTTCTTGATAATCGCACGTACGCAGTCAAAATTCGCACATCCTTATCTGCCATCAAAAACATACAAGCAGGGGTCCCTCAGGACAGTATCTTAGGCCCAATTCTTTTCAATATCTACATGCGGGACCTCCCTACCATCAACGCTGACCTTGCATTATATGCAGATGATACAGTCATAATAACCAAAGACGAAAGCCTAGAAGTGGCTATCTCAGAACTGCAAAAAGCCAGCACTATCTTCAGTAGGTGGTTCAAGAAATGGAACCTATCCATCAATTATGACAAATGCGTCACAAAAATCTTCACATTAAGACGATTTAATAACCTATCAGAAATCACAATTAACGGACACTCCATTCAGTGGAACGTCACCGACAAACCCGTTAAATACTTAGGTATATATCTTGACATCAAGCTCACCTGGAAATACCATGTCCTCAAAAAATTAAACGAAGGACATACAAGACTAATCCAACTCTACCCACTGCTAAACCGCAAGTCCACTTTGCTTACTTAATGTACCACTATCCTGTATAAATCACTGTTACGACCATTAATCCTCTATGGGTGTGTCATATGGGGCAACACATCCAAAACGAATCTTCGCAGAATCCAAGTATTCCAAAACAAAATCCTGAGAATCGCTGTCAACGCTCCCTGGTTCATCACAAACCAACAGCTACACTACGAACTGGGTATTCCCACAATTGAGCAGCATATAGCGAAACTTACTAAAAAATTTCATGCCAATCTCACCAACTGCAGTGGTGCAGCATTTAGTATCTAAGTATCTTTATAATGTTTAATTTGGTACGACTCTCACAGACTTCTTGCTTAAGAAGAATGATTTGCTTTTAAAATAGTGATTCACTCAAAGGCTAATACTTATTGCATAGGAGTTAAATTTTTTAGAGCAAGTCATTTGTTTAATATTCATATTATGTTACATCATAAAATTATATAATTTGTTTTTTTACGACACTCCTACAAAGACATGGCAAAAGACAGTTTAACACTTACAGTGAAACTCAAGAGACTGCGAGAAAAGAACCATATTATCTTTCACCATAACAATTTCCGCTTCTCTATCAAACATTATGTTGTTATATCCATCGTCAATAGGAAAAACTAGCAAGTGGACGAGACTTATACCAATTTAAATTATTTGGACGCTGACGTCAAAGTGTGGATTTCCTTCAAGAATCAGCGCTTCTTTACTAGTAAAATTGAATGTCTGGCAAGCAAATGGATAACAATAATTAAAATTGATGGTCATTTTGCTCAAAAATAATCATATTAACATGTTTTACTTTTCAATAAAATTTGTTTTTACAAAAATTCCGTTTAATCAACTTAATATTACGTTTCTATTATACGCGGGCGGTTTGATAAGTAACTTATATAAGGCGGTAGAAACATTTGCGCATGTGGTTCATGCAGTTTATGCAGATGAATATTCTACAATTACAAATTATTTATTCTTCTTCTTAATTCGCCTTCTCCTGTCGAAGGTTGGCAATCTATCTGGCAATCATCGCTCTAGACACCGCTGCTTTGAAAATTTCTGTTGAAATATAGGCAAACCATCTTCGTAAGTCCTTTAACCAGGAGTTTTATGGTCTTCCAACTGATCTGCCTTGTATTTTTCCTTCTATTATTAGTCTGAGTAACTCACACTTCTCCCCTCTCATTATATGTCCCATATATCTCGTTTTTCTCTCTTTAATCGTGATTAGGAATTCAAGAGGTTTCCGGATTTGAGCAAGAACCTTCTTATTTGTTATTCTTTAAATCCAGGATATTCTTAGTATGCGCCTGTATAGGCGCAAATGCCTCCAGTTTTTTCTCGGTTATTGGATCCAGAGTCCATCCTTCACACCCATAGAGCAGAACAGAAATTATGTAGCACCTGATCATGCGCATTCTGAGCTCTAGGCTGAGTTCGCGCGTTGTAAAAAACTGGTTCATATTTATAAATGCTTTCCTTGCTTGCCCAATTCGAGATCTAATTTTCCTTATTGGGTAGCACTGGCTGTTAATACTTGCCCCCAGATATTTAATCGTTTTCACTTGTTCCATAGTATTGCCATTTATTGTTAGATTAGCATCTATGTTCCTTTTTGCTAAGACAAGTAACTTAGTTTTAGGTATATTCATATGGAGACCATGGTCTTCATTGTATTTTACTTTGTCCATCAGTAATTGCAATTCACCTATGTTGACTGTTATCATACGGTGTTATCCGCATATCTAATGTTTCTTCCATAATGTCATCTAGAGCTTCTTTGAAAATAGCTTCAGAGTAGATGTTAAATAATAGTGGCGACAAAACACAACCTTGTCGAACTCCTTTCTTGATTACTGTAGCTTCTGATGTTTTATTTTCAATTCTGACTTCTGCTGTTTGGTGCCAGTAGAATTGTGACATAATTTTGATCTCTTCATCGATACCAGTTTTGTTAAGAATTTCTATAAGTTTGTCGTGTTTTACACAATCGAATGCTTTTCGATAATCGATGAAACAAGCATATATGTTTATGTTCATATCTCTGCACCTCTGTGTCAGTACGTTTAGCGAGAAGAGTGCTTCGCGAGTACCATAACCATTCCTGAACCCAAACTGTGTTTTATCAACTTGGGCGTCGCATTTTTTATAAATGCGCGTGTGTATAATTCTCAGAAAGATGTTGAGGACATGTGACATCAGACTAATCGTTCGATATTCGTCGCAGGTTGACGCATTTGCCTTCTTCGACATAGTTACAAATGTTGATTTTAGCCAGTCGGAAGGTATAATACTTGTTCTACGAATAGTATTAAATAACAAAGTTAGTATATCCGGCCCCTCGCCTTCCTTATCAGCTATTAATTTAATTACCTCAGCGTGAATGTTATCTGGGCCAGTCGCTTTTTTGTTCTTTTGTGCTTTGATCGCGTGAATTACCTCACTTTTAGTGATTTCTGGTCCTTTTTCATTTAGCTCGCTCTCTAAGAGGTGCCCCGGACTGAGGGCCGTTTTAGTCATTGTTTCTGATATTTGGATTCTTTGGAAAAATAGTACAATAAGAGTTCCGTTTCTTTTTTGTACTTCAGCGTAGAGACCTTTCTGCTATTATAGCTCCGCTCTTTAGTATCCAGTGTTTTGCCGTTTAAAATCATTTTTCGCCCCCCAAAACCTGGTTATGATAAAACTGCTTTCTTTTCCCATGTCTTGTCTGTAGAAGTACCGCCCCTAACTTGGAGAACCGTCGTGTCCGATGCTAGTTTTGGTCCGCCCCGGGTATTTTATTTTCTCGGTACCCACTATATCTAGTGAGCTTTCCTGTATCCGCCACCTGGGGAGGCGACCGATGGAGGGCCAGCAACCCTTCACGGGTATTTATTATCCAACAATTATTAAAATACAAATGCTTTAAGTGACAGTATAGAATGGATACGATTGGAATTTGTAGCGAAGAAAATTTATGAAAAGATTTTGTTTCTTTTAGGTAACTTACTATGAAACGGTTCAACTTTGGGTAAACGAATTTAAATGCCATAGAACAAGCATTAAAGTGCATTACAATCTGGAGATTGACAATAAACTATTATACCAGAAATTTTACATAATCATCTAAATATGAAGAAAATTTGCGCATGACAAGTGCCTTCTGGACAACTGGATAAAAATCTGGGTCAAAAAAAAATTTCAGGTCCTAGAAAATCTGCATTTGCGAATAATTCGCAAATTAGGGAAACACTGGTAAGTGCATTTAATTTTTGTAAACCTATAAAGTACTTTATAAAACTAAAATTGCTATCTTCCATGTTGTTTTAAGGTCTTATAGAAATATGCATAATTTTTATTTAATTGGCAGTCATAAACCATATCATTAACAATTTGTCCGCACAACGTGGTAATGTCATACACTTCTTGTAATAATTATTAAATTACAATCAAACAAATGTTTTTTTTGAGTTAAAAAAAGTTCTATTTTCGTAATGAAACCTATTTAGATCTATAGAAATTATGGAAATATATTTAGAGAACGAAAATATATATGTTATATATAAAGTTATCCTACGCAAGAATAATCTGGTAGTAAATACAGTTCTGTATTTTTAAAATCATTTAGTTATACCAACATATATGAAAGTACTAAGCTGTGTATTTCGACCAGGTAGCTATCGTTTCCTTTTATTTTAAAGGCAATTAAAACGTTCTGTGTTTCGATATGTCAAAAGCACAATCCTAGTTTAAATAGTGCCGCTGTACTCTGTACTTTTACGATATGAAAACGGTTTCATCAACAAGAAGTTGATTGGTTTGTTCAGGCTCATGTACAAAAGGTATTGCTTTTTAAATAGCACGGAAAATGGCAGGCTGCACATGCAACGCGGCTGTGACAACGCTGCAGCTGGATGCGGCAGTTTTCCGGTTGATTGTGTTGGAAAATGCCGGACCTGGAAATTGTTACTGTGTCCATCTGACTGAAACGTTAACGTTAAACTAACAGAATGGTGTACAAAGGTATGCTTTTAAAATAACAAAAATAGTTTTATCAACTTCTTATCAAGCTTTATAACTTAAAATATGAATATTCTTAAAGTTTGTTGCACAATCATTATTAAAGTATTTTTTAATTCTTACCATATAATAATAATAATAGTTCCCCGTAACAGGCCTTGAAGGCCCTTTGGAGTCGTAACAGGATAGATCTGCTACAATCTGGAGCCTACGGTACACTTACTATATAGAGTGAGCTAAATAAAAGGTTACAAGTTGCTATGAACACATAAACAGTCATTTGGCTTTCGATGAATAAACACCTATACATTCTTCCTCATACTGCTTCTCTCCATTTTTGGATATAGTCCTCCCCCTTCTTTTTCCATATTTCCCTAGCTCGTGCTAGTTTCATCTAGCTTTCCCTGCTACATTTACAACATCGTCGGATAATCTCTTCATCGGGCGTCCTCTACTTCGCTTACCTAGACGTGGCCTCCAATATAATAATCTATTTGTCCATCTTTCATCAGTTGTTCTTGCCATATGCCCAGCCCAGCTCCATTTTTGACGAGCTATTCTTTCTACTATGTCTGTTATTTTTGTTGTTTGTCGAACCCATTCGTTTTTTTTTCTGTCCCGTAACGTTACATTTAGCATTCTTCTCTCCATCGCTCTCTGCGTCTTTAATAGTTTGTCCACAATTCTGTTTGTGAATGTCATAGTTTCTACTCCATACTTAAGAACTGGCAATACGCATGTGTCAAAAATTTTGGTTTTCAGTTTGATTGGAAAACTTTTTGATTTAAGAACGCTCGACAGCTTTCCGAATGCTTTTCATCCAAGGCTTATTCTCCTGTCTATCTCGGCTTCTTGATGTTCTTTTCCTAGTTTAAGAGTATGTCCTAGGTATATGTAAGAATTTACTTGTTCGATCTGTTGTCCAGTTATTGTTATTTGTGCTTGCTGTAAAGTATTGGTCATAATTTTTGTTTTATTCGTATTCATTTGTAGTCCTACTTGCTTAGATTTTTTATGAAGTTGTTTCAGCATAATTGTTAACTCTGTTTCATCTTTCGCTATCAGTACTATATCCTTAGCATGTCTTAAATGTGTAAATTCAGTACCGTTTACATTTATTCACATACCGGTCCAGTCTATTTGTTTGAATATATTCTCAAGACCTAGAATGAATGGTTTTGGTGATAATATATCTCCCTGTCTTACGGCTCTGTTGATGTTTATTTTTTCTGATCTATGCTCTAGTTTAATAACTGAGGTGGCGTTTTTATATATATTTTTTAGTAGTGTTGAATATCTGGTATCGATACGGCAATCGTCTAAGGCTATTAATATAGATTCCATTTCAATAGTCTCAAAAGCTTTTTCGTAGTCTACAAAAGCTAGTGCCAATGTTATATTATATTCGTTACATTTCTGAATTAAGAGTTTAATGCTTTGTAGATGTTCGTTTGTTCCGTAACCTTTCCTAAAGCCCGCCTGTTCGAATGGCTGATAAGCGTCTAGTTTGTTACTTAGCCTATTTGTTATAACTCTCATAAATAATTTATAGAGATGAGATAAGAGACTAATTGGTCTATATATGTCACTTTTGTCGCCCTTCTTGTGCAGTAGGATCACTTCTGCATTATTCCATGCCTCTGGGATCTTACCTTCGTCGAGGCATTTGTTGAACAATATTTCTAATATGTTCGATAACGGTTTTCCAGCATTCTTTATTTGTTCGCTTATGATTCCATCTTCCCCTGGAGCTTTACGATTCTTCATGTGCAGCAAAGCCTTTTCGATCTCAAATTTCTTAATGTTTGGGATATCTTCGGCCCCGGCGTTTATTATTTTGCGACTTGTCTTTACTGTTAGCTTTGTGTATTTGTGAAGTATATAGTGAGGTGTAGAATTTTTCTGGTATATCAGTAATTTCCTTCTTGTCGGTTGTTTCTCCGCCGTTTGTTTTCTTAAGTTTCAATATATGTTTCGTCCCTATTGATAATTTAGATCTTAGAACTTTCATGCTGCCATGTTCTTCTATAGTTTTCTGTGTTAACCTTTCATTGTATTTGTACACGTCGTTTTTCATTTCTTTTCTTATTATCTTATTTAGTTCCGTGTATTCTACCGTGTTCCATCTATTGTTTTTCCTCATATTCCTTCGTTTCTCGGTTAATTTTTTTGTTTCTTCATTTATTTTACTGTATTTGTTCGTCACTGCTTTTATTTTTTCTATTTCCCTTGTGGATTCTTTTATCATTTCTACTACGGATTTATTTATTTCTGTTATTGTCTGACTTTCCATGGTGGCTTGTAATATTTCATTTGCTTTAAGAGTTACAATTGTCTTATATTTTTCATTTTGTGTATTCGGTATTTCTTTGTCAATTCGTCTCATCTGTCCGGGTTTTATTAATTTATATCTTTCTCTATTGACGTCAACAGTAATTTGTGTCCTAACCAATCTATGATCAGTGCCAGTAGTAAATAAGTTTAACACAGAAACATCTTGTATAATCTGTTTTCGATTTGTTATAACGAAATCTATTTCGTTTTTAGTGATTCCATCTGGGCTTTTCCAGGTCCATTTGTTTTGACTCTTTTTCTTATAGAAGGTATTCATGATATATAGGTCTATATATCACAACCTATACATTACCTGGCCAAAATAAAATGTGTCCTGCCTGAGCAGAATAACAAAAGTGATAAGAAATATCGACTAATAATAGCTTTAAATAACTTTAAGCGATCTAGAAGCGTATTTTTTGTCATAGCAGATTTAAAATGAATTTTCATATTAACCCAAATGCCCCAATTAAACATCAACATGATCAAAATCGCCAATTACAAATGTTTAAACAACAAGTTTATTTCACAAAATATTTACATGCCCTATAAGCTATCTATAACTAAAAATAAATTTAATTGCAGTTTAACAATGATAACAAATTACTCTTTATGATGAAGTACTTTGGTACAAATTAGTTTTTTCTTTATGTGTTACTGAGAACGTTTTTACTAACGTATTAGGATGCACACTCAAACGCCCCCTATATTTTCTTATATGGGGATCATTGTAAATATAATGTCATATTACTGGCACACCAGGGAACTTTGATTAACATTCTTAACACTTTGTTTTAAAAGCGTTGAATAATGTTAATGCTTGACTATCTCACACATTTCCATAACATTATTCCCTAGTCCCTTATAGGTACAAAAAAGATTTTATACAGAAGATATTTGCTATGAAGTGGGAGGTTTGATTTGTGGCCTAATAAACAGCACAACTTCTTGATTTTGATGTCAAGTTTTTTTTTGGGTATATAATCTCTCCGTATGAGTCGTTTGTTCAAATGTGCCTCCAGATATCTGACATAATCTTTAATTGTTGAATGTCTCATTGTCAATACGATGTGTACATTTATCTTCGTTCACTATTATCTGCCATTTATATAAGCAGGGTGCCAGAGTGTCAAGTGAGGTTTGCAGCTGATTTGAAATTTCTGTTGGATTTCTGTGTTATCTGAAAATCAATCACATTTCCATTGCAAGGTATATTGGTCGTATAGATTAAACATAACGTCGGGCCGAGTTTTAATAATTGTTGTACTGAAGGTAGCTAGTATAGTGGTTAGAGAAGCCTATGTTCGCAAATAAAACAAGCAGGTGGGATCTTCTGTAGATGCGGCTCCAACTAGTGAAGGTTGACTGTCTTTTCTAAAAAAATCTTTCTCTATGCTGACTCTCGTGATCCCCGTCCATTCTCTTATGTTTCTGAGCCATGACATCTTACTTCTTCCCACTCTTCTTCTACCTTCTATCTTTTCCATCATTATTTTCTGTAGTAGGTCGTATCTATCATGCCTCAGTACGTGTCCCAGATATTCGACTTTTCTTCTTTTCATTATGTGTAAAAGTTCTCCATCTCTTTCTATTCTATTTAAGACCTCTTCATTGGTACATCGCTCTGTTCATGAGATTTTTAATATTTGCCGGAAGACCCACATTTCGAATGCTTCTATTCTCGCGCTTGTGTCTTTCTTTAGAGTCCATGCTTCTGAGCCGTACAGGCCATATGAAACAGTTAACTACTCTCAATTGTAGATCGATGCTCAATTCTTTATCTCATAACATTACTTTCATTTTTCTAAATCCGTCTCTAGTCATGTACCTAAGTATCTATATTTCTGTACTTGCTCTATGTTATTAGTTGCTACTATAAGTCTCATATTTAGGTCTCTCTTCTTGCTTACTACCATAAACTTTGTCTTCTGGTTATTCATACTGGGGCTTAACTTTTTATTTTCTTCATTCACTCTGTCTAACAAGACTTGCATATCTTCTTGAGTTGATGCAACTATAATGGTGTCGTCGGCACATCGAATATTATTTATTACTTCACCATTTAGTTTAATTGCTTCCTCTCTCCCGTACAGAGCATTCATCATTATATGCTTTGAGTATACGTTGAACAGGGTCGGGGATAAAATGCATCCCTATCTATTTAGAATTATGAAGGTAGATTTCAACCATTCTTTTGGTATTATCCCTGTGTCGTATATTTGGTTGAATATTTCCAGCAGAAAGTCCATATCTTTCTCTTCCATGATTTTAAGGATTTCTGTGTTCACCTGGTCAGGCCCTGGAGATTTCCTTTCCTTTGCTTTCTTCAGCGCTTTCTGAACTTCCTCTTTTAATATCGAGGGTTTTTCTTTTTCTAAATTATTGTTTTGTTTCTCCATTCTGTTATCTAAAAAGAGTTGTTCTATATATTTTCTCCATACGTTCTTCTTTTCACTTATCTCGGTCACAATATTGTTCCCCTCGTCCATTAAAATGTTATGTTGTTTTCTTCTATTTATTCCTGTCATCGCATTTATTTTCTTAGGAAAATTAAAGAAATTGTGCTTTCTCTGTAACTCTTAGATTTCTTTGCATTTCTCAGTAAGCCACTTTTTCTTTACATATCTAGTTTCCTTCCTTATATCTCTATTAATTCTATCATAACCCAGATACCTAGCGGTAAATGAGGGAGCGGATAATATAAGATAATTCTATCATATTCAGTTTTATTATTGTTCTTGTACTTCCTTGTGTCGTTCGTCATTTCTAGTATTTTTTAGTCATCCATTTTTTCTTTTTGTCTGGGTTTTCTACACCTAATATTTCTCTTCCGACCTGATGTATTATTTCTGTCGTGTTTTTCCACTTATCCTCCACTGTTGGCGTTGTTCTGTGTTTGCTTTTCTTTGTCCAGTCTTTCAACTTTTCAGCTACTCTGTTTCTTATCTCTGGTTTCCTGAGTTTCCTTACTTCTATCTTTTTATTGAATTCATTTTTCTTTTTAACTACTTTCATCGTGCATTTAAACTTTACTACTACTGGATTGTGATCGGAATTTATGTCAGCGCTCGAGTATGTTTTGGCACTGTTAATGCTATTTCGGTGCCTTTGGTTAATCAACACATAGTCAATTTGATTTTTCTGAATATTTTCTTCTGTGTTAGCTGGAGAGGTGGATGCCCTGTTAAAATTAGAGGGTCGGTGAGTGGATTCACCGGTATTTAAATGTCCCTTATTGTTAATGATCATTACTTTTTGAAGTTTATAAGCCCCAGTTGTTATAAGTTTAATCTTCAATTGATGTGTTTAGTGTTAAAATTACAATATTGCAAAATAAGCGCGAAATTGGTTTGTAGTGGGTTTAGGGGGACAGATAGCTACCACCTCTATTGTGCCATTAATATCTCTGAATGCAAATGCATTTGACTAAATATAATCTTTTTCATGTTTTTTTATTTTAAAGTGTGCAATTTTTTTATTTATAAATGTAGTTGTCCTAATATTGGCAGTTCCATCAGGATTGTTAGTGTGGTAAATTTTAAAACTGTATATTTTAAAATACCATCTCTGGATGAAGTAAATGTAGGTATTAATAAGAAGAATTCGATTTTTTGGTGATGTTGGGCCAGACTGTTTGAGTTATAAAGTGCTGTTGTTATGACGATAGAAGTAAATTAGTTACTGTATTATTTTTGTACTTTGGTTGCGTAACCGTCATTTCAAATTTATTTAGGAAGTAAGAAAGAATTATATCGTTGCTTTCTGCATCTAGTTATGATTTGGGGAAGAGTTTGTTTAGATAGTTGCAGCTGTAGAAGATTTTATTAAATTTGAGATTTGAGGCCTTTTTTAATTGACATTGTTTCTGAGTGTTTGTACACTCTTATAAACGGCATAACCCTCGGTTATTACAGTGAGACGCCAGGTCACCAAAGCATTTTTGTGATGGGATGGACAATTCAAGGCTACAGATTCTGTAAATAAATCTAGAAACAGCGGAAGGAAGACCAAGTGTCTCTGACCACACAGTGGAGGCAGTTAGCAGATGCCTTGTGCATAGCCCACAACAGTGTACTAGAAGAGCAACTCGTTAAATTTTTTTACGATTCAACCCGTCCCGTTTACAAATCGTGCAAATTTTACGATCAAACGACCATGTCAAATTAACCGAATTTTTTATGGTGATGTAAGAAGCAATGGATGACAACTAATTTACTAACTGTCTGGTGTTCAACGATGACGCGACATTTCGTGTAACTGGAAAGAAAAACTTTCATATGTGAATATGGGGCATGGAAAATCTACATGCCGTTGTAGAAAACTGAATTTCGATTCAACAGTCTTCAAAGTAAAAGTGTGCAGATCATTTTTGCTCAGTGAAAAACCTGTGACGGGTACAACACCCTTGGACATGTTACAATTATGACCTTCAGAAATGTAGTGTAGTATTGTTTATTTTTAACGACTCCTTCGTGATTGCGTTATAATCGCTTACTCCATAACCTTTTTGTTGTGTATTGTTTTTAACATTGTTTTTATCATCATTTTTGTTGTTATGTATCAGTACATTGAACCTATTTTTTGTCAATGCTTAAATTGTTTAGATTTTACCTTTCTTTTTCACTTGTTATTATGGATTATTACAATCTATATTCTCGCCATTCAGTTTACATTTGACTTTCGAAGAATAAAATTAATTAAGAATATATTATACTGTGACCTATAAAAATAAATCTTGGGTATTTTATATAGGTGTAAGGGAAAAATGTAATAATAATAACGCGCTTAAGAAAATGTAAAAAACAAAATTGAACTATATAAATAAAAATATAAGAAGTAGGGTAGAAGAAGAAACACTAGTGAAGGCAGCTGCACAAATTAAATAAAATGGCTAGAACATGTAGCACCCAAAGGATTAGAAAAGAAGAATTTGGTTTTATATATGTCACTTATATATGGAACTAAAAAATGTAATAAAAAATTTTGTTTTCATTTTTCATTATCAACGCTTTACACAATGCTATATATGCAGATTGCTTTACCAGTAGGTCTTAATATAATGAGATATGAATTTAAAAGGTTTTGTGATTATCCTAGAATATTTTATTTTTTCTATTCCCATAATTACTCTTTATATCAATCCTATCCTTGTTTGAAATAACATCGAGATATCCCTGACTTTCATAAATGGATGCGATTATCAAATATTGCAATTAAAAGATTTGTTCTCTTTCTATCAAAAAATGTTAAGTAATGATGAACTAAGGTGATATAGAGAATCATTTTGTTCGTGTAGTGCTACATAAATGTGGAATAGAAAAAAGCGTTACCTTTAAGCACTAAAATTTTCTGGCATCAACTGTATGTTTATGTACTGGACTGTCAAATTGTTTAATCAGACTGCATGTGTCAAAGATCGTCAAATACCTGGAAAAGACAACGTTTAGTCGAGACTGCTCGAGCAGTTACATCCCTAAATGCTTCAATTAGATAAAATCCTTTTTGAAAGTAAAATTATGTGCTTTAAAAGATGCATATTTTTAAAATTTGGATGTCCCCCACTATTAAACAAGACCTAGGACTAGCTCTCTACCATAAACATGCGGAACATTTGGTGACAGCTGTTTTAAACAAAGGAGAGAGGGAAAAATCAAAAAGATTGTTGACCGAGTACGTGCATGACAAAAGCAAAAGTCTGATTATTAGTATAGATCTGATTATTACTACAATAGAGAAATGAAAAACGATGGGTTATATGCTAGTTTGTTCAAAGAGATGTCATTGTTTATGTCAAGGGCTTAGAAAGGCTATCATTTAGTATCTAGAATGGGTTGATGGTAAGTCTATTAGAAGCGGCTAATAGTTATTTACTTTAAAAAAGATCTTATAATAAAACCCCTGAATCAAACATTTTTTGGGAACAAACCCTGCACTAGCCCATAAAACAAAGTTATGCCAGACTTGATACAACGTATCTTTTTTAAGGGTATATAATTTACTTTCTAGTGGTCCATACCTTATTTCTTTGGATTGTAAACAAAAGTTTTAGAGTGGTACACTCAAAAAGATACCTCTCTGTTGTTTCTTTCGAAGAGAACTTTCTGACGCATGTAATACACGAACTATTAGCTGAATACCGTAAGTCTAGTTCTAAAGGGGACCATTTCATATAAATTCTTTATTTTCTAATTGCCAATAATTGTTTAAAAAATTATGTAAGTATGCAAAAATGTATAATTGTTTATTTTGTTTTTTTAATAAGTTTAAAACACTATTTATGGAAATACAAAGTATAATAATTGTGTAGTACTTATCATTTTTTTAATAGAACAATTGGATTTGATGGGTTTTGTCTTATTTTCATTGTTTTTTGTTTTTCTGTTTTTATTTAGAATGTTTATTCATATATCAAATAATAACAATACACAACATTTATCTTTCGTAAGTTTTTATATTACACTTTGCTATTTCAACTTCAATTTTTAATAATCATGTCACATACTATCCGTATTGATGTGATTTAGAAATTTCCAATTATTTTTCTGCTGGTTTGACACATATATCTGTTTTTTTGTTGTCATCTAGTAATGCCAATGTTGCGTCTAATGTGTTATATCGGATAATTAGCTGAGCAGACATTTTTCTGATCGATTGGCAAGAAATAGTTAATGAAATTGCTTTTTATTTTGCGAATAACAACCCAGAACGTGATTTGCTTGGTAATTTTTATTTTTACCATTTTTATTATCACCATGCTTACATTCAATTACAAGCATTCCAAAAAATTATTTATTTATTGATTGCGGACCAATATAACCTAAAATTGTTCTTTTTTAAATAAAGAAGCAACGAATTTCTGAGAGCCTCTTGTAGGCGCACCGTCACGTTAGACGTTCATGGTCATCGAGTACTCATTGTCGAGCGACGAACATACAGGTATTGGTCAAAATAATAGAAACTCCTGTCAAAACTGGGGCAGATTTTTACAGTGCCTGGTAACACTGGACACTGCATAAATCAGCCGTCTCTTGTTTGCTGCAGGTAGTATGGATTGTGTACTATTAGTAGAATGAGGCAGTGTAGGTGTGGTAAATGATCAGTATGTCTGACCTGACGGAGTTTCAAAAAGGTTAATCGTAGGAGCCTATCTAGCTGGAGCAGCTGTGAACAAAGCAGCGACGTTATACGGTGTAACACAAAACACGGCCTCGAAAGTTATGACCGTATACACAGTGCACAGTAAAACAGGGTCTACGAAACATAATAGTGGTCGAAAGACGAAGTTGTAGAATAGGAACCTCCGGGCCTTAAACCGTATTATTATGTCGCAGAAAACAAAAGCCTAGAAAGTGACTATAGAACTTATTTAGCACCTAAACACATCAGTGTCATCCAAACAGTGAAGCGGGAACTACATAAAATGAGTCTCTATGAGCATTTTGCTATTACGAAGACCCTAATAACAAACAGGAATGCTCAAAGGCGATGTACATGGTGCAATTTCCACAAAAACTGGACGTTGGAGGACTGACAATGTATCGTTTGGTCGGACGAGTCGCTCTTTAGCCTCTTCCCTACCGCTGGACGTCTATTTGTCTTCGCTCGGATGTATTATGGTCTGGGGCGCTATATCATGGTGTACGGCAGTTCTCCTTGTCACATTACACGGTCTGGTGACAGCAGTAGTACATAGAGAATTCTTGAGTAACCAGATACACCCAATAGTGCAAACTTTATTTTCAAACGGGAATGCCACATTCCAGAATGATAATGCTCCCATTTACACCACTGGTCCTGTTCAAGAGTGGTTTGAAAAGCATGCTGATGAGGTTCAACATCCTTCTGTCCCTCTCAGTCTTTAGACCTGAACATAATCGAGCCTCTCTGGGCTGTTTTAAAAAGCAAGGTTCGGAATCAATTTCCACCTCCTTCATCTCTAGCTGAGCTGGAGGCTGTCCTGCACAAAGAATGGTTTCAAAAATTTCATTCAGCACTAGGAATGTATCGGTCTATTTTGTTCAGAATTTAAGCTACATTGCGTGCTAAAGGTGGACCAACATCGTATTAATACAAGATGTTCCAACTTCCACAAGTGTTTCCATTATTTTGTCCAATGTCTGTAATGCCATCAATGTAAGTGGTTATCGTGAAACTTGGTTGTGTGAGGACTCGAACAATACATACATTTCCAGATGTTTATCAGATGGTTCCTATAGGCTCCAGAACCGGTACTGATCGTCGAAACGAACAGTACTAGTGGTACGGCTGGAATAAGTGGACTGTATAGGTAATTTTGAATTTTGAATAGAGAGCTTCAAACAACTCTAAAATTAAAAACGCTAACCTGAGGAAACGGCGCTTCCCACAGATATCGGTTCCCTGATGTTGGCCCTGGGGCTTCCAAAAGAAAAGGAGAAGGATATGGATAAAAATTAGGACAAGTTACCCCAATCTTCACAGCAGACGAAACGGGGACGTCTTCCTAGTGTAAAAGTTCTCTCTTCGAGCTGATAATTTGCCAAATGTAAAAGCGCGAACAAAGGCAAATGCGTAATTCCGCGAACAAAAATGCGAAGTGCAGGTTTTAATAAAGCAAAAGTATAAAGTCGTGTGAACTTAACGTAATTGAAATGGCCAGTTTAAAATGAATAAAGCAAAGGCTTAATGTCGCGCGAACTAAACGAAATCAACGTGCCAAAGCAAGTGCTAAAAGCCAATTGCACGAGCGTGGCTCGCGGCCTACATCGCGGCCTTAATCGCCACGCGCTTGCAGTCAATTGGGCCGATAAAACAAATTTCACATATATGAGAGGGAATCAAATTATAGTCGGCCCTAAATTAATTTTTCAAAAATAAATATAATTAGGAGATTGGCGCGAACAACTAGTGTGACATAAATTGTGTAATACATAAATATAGCCATAGAGTGTAATTTTACGTTAGTAATTTTTTGTGTATTGTATATAAATATTATTAAGCTATTTGATTTTTGTGAGTATAGTTAATAAGTAGTTTTAATAAATTCACTCGTGTTATTCATCACTGTCGAGAGCAAAAAATAACAATATATTAAACCCCATTTTAGCAAAAATTTATTTGGCGTTTTTATTTTTTCAAACTAATTGAACTTAGAGTTATCAATTACATATTTATTTTTTATTTCACTATAGCACAACTGTTTGTGTTTATTTGCATAGTTTCAATTTCTATTGGGACGTAAAATATATGGTTTGTCTCAAAAGTATTTAGTCATATAATATACAAAATTACAATTACAATAAAAAATTGTATATAGCCTCAGGTTCATTTAAAGTAAGGACTTTGAGATGTTATGTATTTTCCCTGGGTTGCCCCCCTTCTTTTAAGATATTTTTAAAAGGTCCTGTATTGGGATTGCAAATAACTGTCTCGTCCAGGGGTCGGCAAATAATTTATAGTGTAGTCCGGATACTTCTGAAAAATTTTATAGAGATCCAAAGCAAAAAAGAAATAGTGATATTATTGGTTTGAATTTTTATATTTACCTTTAAAAATAATATTTGTTATTACAAATTTATGAGAGAAATTACATTTGTGGTTTTGAGCCAGTTTTGTATAGTTCGATTCTCGTGGGTAACAACTTATGCGAAGAGTGTCTTCAAGATGGGCGTCCGTTAACCTTGAACGACATTTGTTTTTCAAAAAATCCACTTCCGAGAAAGATGTTTCGCACATACATGTGGAGTTAAACATAGTAGCCAGGTTAATAGCCAGTTTTTTTTGCAATTTGCTTACTTTTCTGAAATATGTTTACTCCAAAATTCGTCAGTGGAAAATTTTTTGTACATTTGCAAAGAAACATTTTCTTGGAAAACGATTATCTCCATTTGAAGTGAAAGCTTTGAAAGACTTCGCAGCCACATCAGTGGACTATGCCCTGAAGAAACTTAATTAGGCGATTTTAAGAATTGCGACAACTTCCCTACCTCTGGAAAGCCTTGAAATCTTGCTGCAAATTCATTCCTAGGATCTGACATAAAACTTCAAAACGCTACAGTGTCTATTTGGCAATTCCTTTTTATTCAAGAATTGTTGGGAAATTAATAAATTCTTAATTTCCAATATCTTTTTCAAAGATATCCAGCTTGCCACAGAAAGAAGTTGTATCAGATCACATATTAACTTCCCATTTCCTTGTAAGTCGGTGTTGAGTGCATTTAAATATTTCAGAATGTCTTTCAGGAAAGCCACAGCTAGCATATTGTACTCGCACTTCCTTGCTTCCTGTGCATCCAAGCTTTCCAAGAAAGGAGGTTACTTGTTCTTTATTTTCCAGAAACGTTCAATCACTTGCTTTTTACTTAGCCAACGAACATTGTTGTGTTGCAGTAAGTCAGAATACGCTAAATCACATTCAGACAGAAACTCATTGAACTGTCTGTGCTGAAGAGCAGAATGAGACCACATAAATTGATCAACTATACCAAGATGTCCACTACGTCTTTTAGTATTGCACTAAGTTTGCCACAAAGAACTGTGTAATAAATTATGGACTGATGGGATAGTAATCCAGCATTCTTATCCCTGATTCTCGTTACCAATTCCTTTGCTTTGCTTATTATCGCCAGGGCCCTGTCAGTTGGAAGGGTCACCATTTTATCATAACTGATATTTGATTTTGTCATGAAGTCATCAAAAGTCTTGAACAAACCTTCTCTGCTAGTCTTGCCTTTAAACGCCAATACTGCTAGCAATTCATCCCTAAATACTTTACTTTTATTGTTAAAAAAATAGACAGAATTGGACTATGTCATGATGCAATGGCGTAGCAAGATGCCTTCTGAAAAGCAGCCAAAAGTTTTGTTCTTTGTATTGTTTCATCTCGACAATGGAATATCTTGAATAGCGACGACGATACCTTTCTTCTTTTCAAAAAGTGCCGTGGTCACTTTCAACATACGTTCTTTTGCTATCTCAAGCAAAGAGATTTTTTTGGCGGTCCAGTTTTCTACCTTTCACGGTCCGGACTTAGACCGCGGTCAGTTGTCGACCCTTGATCTAGTCTAAATAAAATAAAATCTCTTTTTTTACGGGTGAATTTAAAATATAGACTGATTTGATATTTTGACAAAAACATATTTGCCGAGTGGGATAAATAGACGTTATATAAGGAAACTACCAATCAACAGTTGAGGTAGTACTTTTTGGAAATTGTTTGATTTAGACAAGGGTACTTATGATGCATTCAATCAAAAAACTTTATGTTCTGCATCCTGTTGTGACCTTTTTATTGATTGCAATCTAAAGTAAACAAGTAAACAACTGCAGCACGATGTTCCTAAGATCTTCTACCTTAATTTTTAGAATTCTTATCTAAACTTTTAGTCTTCGGATTTTCAGTCGCTAGTCCTGATTTATTATAGCCTGTTCTAGTATTTTGCTCATTTCGAGTCTTTCAAAACACGAATTACTTTGAACTTCCGGCCGTTTTTGAAATGTTTGTACCATACCTTTATGCATAGTTCTACTCGATTGCAAATGTAGCGATTACATACAATCCACTCTCATCAGCTCCCGAGCTATATTGCGGCTACGCAAACTGTTTTTATGTATTAATATTGGCTCAATATCTTCGACACAGACGCCGCATGTTCATCTTTTTTAGCATCGTCTTTTTCTTATAATATTATGTAGTGCTTTTGAGATACATTACTATTATAAGACTTTTTATGTGTCTGGAACAAGTTTATAATATATAGAAAATTCAAGTGACGTCAATGATTCTGTTGCAACTATTTTTAAATAAGTTAAAGTATTTTAATGGAAATATATGAAAGTAAAATCGGGAACAACATATAAATATATATATAGAGTACAAAAGCGTATGTTTGTGTATTCTATCGAGAACTATTCACATTATTGTTATCCTTCGTCCAAGAAGAAGCTTTTTGTGCCCATTCACATTTACGCGGGGATTTAAAACATTTTTTAATGTTCCCAAATTTAGGAGAACATAATTACTTTGAAAGTTAATCCAGCAAGCATTAAAATTTCATTCCAAATGCTTACACCGTTTCAGTGAGGGGCCTAACGCGTTGTTATTTAGCATTTCAGCTCTTCCAATTTTCTTATTTCCTGAGCTCCAAGCTTCCGCTTTAAGAAAATTTTAATATTGAACGGACGCGCTTTAACTGTTTTACGGCTTGTTATAGTAATCATTAGAGGAGTTTGGTAATTAGATTATTATCGAGGTGGAGAATTAACTTGGCTGGAATAAGCTGGATACTTCCTTTGTTGTTTTAAAGCGTGCGCGAGGAACGAGCCGCGTTTACATCTTTGGAAAGTTTGCGGCGTTTTGTCAAGACGGACCTGTCAAAACGCTGTTTCCAGTGGCTGCTTGCTAGTGTCTTTGTGCGCCCACTGAAACTAGAGCCATTCGCGGGGCTTATAAAGTGGTTTTCACTATAAGAATACAGTTTTTCTTATTTTATGTCTCTGGTGTCCTGTTTCTTTGGTTACAGCATGCTTTATGTTTGTTTCAGCGCTGAGTGCCGCTGTTCCGGCGGCCTTCCTCTATCCCATCCTGCTGTTCTCCAATTCCGCTCGCGTGCCCCTGTAAAATTCATGCCGGCCTACAACGGCGTGCTCCTCAAAAAATGCGCCCTGCCTATTCATTGTCGGCTACCGGAAATAAATAAAAATTCGTAAACGCTTCGAATCCAAATACGCTAACCTGCCACACCGGAATACATCAAGGGCCATCGACCGGCGGATTCATACGGCGCCCTGATTTTGTGTGCTTTCGGGAAATTTATTGAAAGCGAGGAAATTGTACTAATGCGACAACGTAATGAAAACCGTAAGATTTACGGCTGTGCCCTTGTTAATGCTAGCCTCTTTGCAAAAGTGGTCGGATTCAAAGAACATTTACGGAAAAATGTTGCCCACATTGATTCAGCACAGATTACTACGGTACAGTTATGTAAACTTTATTTTCTTTAAATATAAAGTGGAAAAAGTTAATTATAATATATCATGATAAAAACAATCAAAAGAAGAACACACTAATAATTGTTGAAATTGCAGTACCATTACGAACAGATTATTCCATTTAAAGTTTGTTGTTCCATGAAATATACTATAATAAAAAAATAATTAAAGTTTGAGAAATATATGTTTAGGTATGTTCGAGATTTGTTTATATTGTTTTTCTTATTAAATATGAAGTCTGGGGAAGTAGTGTTCTCAGCCATCGAAACTTAACACGTGTAACTTATAGAATGTTTCGTCGTCATCAAAGAGTACATTATCAATAAGTCTGCGAATTTGAAAGAGAGCATATTGTTGGCCTACATGAAAGAAAGATTTCTTTACGAGAAGTAATTCGTTATCTTCAAAAGCTTGTACCAACAATAGATCAGTGCACGGTACTTATTGTTTACCCCCGCTGTTCGGAATGGGACTGCATGACGTCTTTTCTTGTGACTACCACTGACTTCTTTACCTCACCAATAAAGGATACAATCGGCATCTAAAAGGCGCCTGTGGATACAAAAGTGATATAGAACTGTACTTTTTGATTAGTCCAAATTTTGATGAAACCAAAACGATGGTCGGATATTAATACGGCGTAGACGCAGACAAAGAGAGTAAGAAGACTGGATTTTTACAAGCTGTAGAACACCAACTACGAGTACTATGGATGTGAAGCTATCAGTTATAATAACAAGTCGCCTCTAATCAGAGTTAAAGCAACAAATAATGCTCGATCACATGTAGCACGTAACACATTAAACTTTCTTCCACAAAACAGAGTGGAAACTCTCCCATAGCCAGTCCGATCACCTGACACAGTCAGTCGAGACACTATTCTCACTTTATTTGTCTCGATGCCAAAAAGAATGAAGGCGATTACAAGAGCCTAAGATGGAGCCATACACTGCTGGATAAACATAAACTTTTATGGGAAAATATTTTTATAAATTTAATTATTTATTTGTTATTCAATTGCTAATTTGCATTTTTTTCTCGGTGTTGTAATTTTAGTAACTAATAGTGTACAAATTACATAAATTCAATTTTTACAAAAACAGTACTCGTCTAAATGCCATTGGATTATACGGGATTATTCAAGAAGATATATATTTTAAAGTTTGTAATGAAAAATTTGAACTAGTGATCAATGTGATGTAAATTGCATTTGGCTCTAGGCACATTAATGTTAAATATGTTCAATTATTTAATCTGAAATCCGTGTACCGGAATTTATAATATAATACGATTTAGATCTTATCTTAAGTCTCTTTAATTTTCTTTTTCAGCGCAGTTCTGTCTTGTGACAATGTTTTTATTTTGTCATTGTATTTTACATTTTTTTGTCGCCTATCTAACTGGTTTTTCCCATCGTATTCATTGGCTTTCTACGTTATTTCTTCCTTACGTCAAATGGTTTAGCCAACTCAACTGTCTTGCTTTTATTACTATTTCTATGGATTTTACCTTCAGTTCTTTAATAACTACAGTGTTTCTTATCTTGTCCCTTCTAGATACTTCTAGTGTTTTCCTTAAAAACCACATCTCTGTAGCCCTAAATCTGCTTTTATTTATTGTTAGAGCCCGAGACACACAACCCTAAGTTAGGGCTGGTCTTATCACTTTCTGGCATATTTGTGTTTTAATCTCTTTCAATTTTCTTTTTTTCCGAAAAACCTGTTTCTGATCATATTGTAGATCCCCTTCTAACTACTTCTATTCTCTCTGTTATTTCTTTGTCTATTTTCCGGATTTTGATTTGTTTCAGTGTGTGTCCATTTAGTTTTGTTGTGATTTTTTTATCATTATCATCGTCTTGGTTTTATTTATATTTATAGCCATGTTTTTTAGTTTTAATAATTTTTTTAATTCTATTTAGATTATGTTGTAACTTTTCTTCAAATTTCGTTAACATTACCATATCTTCCGCAAATAACCCTTCTTCCAGTTGTGTTGTTTTCAACTTCCTATATCCTATTTCTACGCTTTTACATCTTTTTCTGCATTTTCTTATAGCTTTATCCACGACTAATCAAAATAGTAATAGGTTAAGAACACACCTTTGTTTCAATCCTATCCTTGATATAAATTATTTACATTTGTCATTGTGTGTATTTACTTTGTTTATATTATTTTTGTACAGTATTTAATTATTTATATTAGATCATCTTCTACTTCTCTTTCCTTAAATATTCCCAGATATAATTTCTCTTTATCTTGTCAAAGTCTTTCTTAGGTCTCTTCATATTAATATTTCTCCTACTTGTCTTAGTGTAAATATCAGATCTTGGCTACCTCTTCGAAACCCATGTTGTGTTTTTCCTATCATGTCTTCTATTTTTCTCGGTCTGTTTTCGATTACTATCATAAAGATTTTTTCATGTGTACTTATTGTTAGTGAGATTTCTCTATAATTCGAGCAGTCTTTTGTATTTCCTTTTTAATATAATCCGGTCTTGAAATACCTTTCTTATTTCAATGATATTATTAGGAAATCTTTAAATAGCTCCTCTCCCATGTATCTCAACATTTTTGATGTGATCTCTCTTGTTTGGCAGCTTATCCTAACTTTAATTTAATAATGTTAAATTTGTTTAATATGTTTCGTTTCTGACCGTTACGTTTTTAAGTACATTATAACTGCGATGCGGCTTTTTAGAATGTTAAAAACCATTTTTTTTAGAAAAATCCCTTAAGGACCAACTTCCAGGTGTGGAAATGGGAAATTTAAAGAACTTTTTTTCTCCTAATACAGACGAGGATGGGTGTTCTGATGTGAGAACGTCTTTTAGAGTAACTTTTCCCCTAGACCTTCCAATACTACATGAATATTATTGTCTGATAAGAGCAGGAGCTGTTTTTTTTCAAACATTGGTCTATACTCACACCCTGTACAAAAATATTGCGTAAAATGTCCCAAGCAGATTCCAAGCATTTTCTCACTGCTCCGTTAAAGGGCAACTAACACTTTGGGATCGTGGTGCCGACTGCAGTACAGATTTAACACATTTGCACTTGTGACAATGGTGACCATTGCTTGCTCTCTATTACAAAACTTTTATAGTAACCCATGTATAATTCTAAAATTAAATTATGCTGTAAAATAAATATAAATTTGCATTTGGTATAGTTTTTCTCACACCATACTTACTATAGAATTTACATTTTTATTTAAAAATGCACATTAAAGTAATTTATTCCAAAATGTGTCGTCATCGTTTTAGATGAATTAATTTAATGCATCTAACCGAAGCTACTAAATTATTATAAACAAATTTCATTGGTAATGTGTTAAATTATTAAAAGCTTTTTAATCTTATATTCATATTATCAATAAATTTTATGAGTAAATCGGGTGACATATAGGGAATCTTAAGAAGAGGAGTGCTCATATGTTTTAATTTGTTGTATCTCCATCTAGCAGTAAAGAGAATGTTGAACTCTTATCCTTATCCCTTTAAGCTTCACTGCCACTTTTTTTATAATTATTGTTGTAATTTTCAAGCATTAGTCGTTATATTAGTGATGTAGTTATGTCAATAGTTTGCCGCAGAAGTCGTTTATGGTAATTTGCAACTCATCTCTTTGATTGACCTCATCAGGATAACGTTTTTAAAACTGTTGATAAGAAACCTTGAATTTTAGAAACTAGCTCAAGATAATTTTGTCCTCAAGAATGTCTGTTCTTTTTTATGGCAGATTTTCTAGCTTGATATCTACTTCCCCATTGGTTTGACCTGTGTGGATTACTTAGACAGATCTACTTTTCCAATACCTTGACTATTGTTAAGTAATTGACTCCATTTGTAAACTTAGTATTCAGCTTCTTCTTGAGTTGAAGCTTGAGGTACTTTTCCGCATCATTTATTAATTGCTATATGACTTTTTATAATTATAATCTTGTACGGTAAAGCAAATTTGAATTTTTAGGCTTCTTCTTCTTCTTCTTTCTCTTTTCCCTCTTTGTCTAAACGGCGTAGGGTACCTTTATCTATTTCCTATAGTTGTTTCTGTCTCTTGTAAATTTGTTTACTTCCCTCATTATTTTTTCTTTTCTTCCTGCCATTTCCTGGATGTTGTCTGTCCACATTCTCCTTGGCCTACTGCTTGGTCGTCTGCCTTCCGTTCTTGCTTCTAAAATTCGTAATGGGATTCGTTATGGTATTCTTTTTGTATGTCCATACCCTTTTAACTGTTTTTTTTATTGTGGTTACTTGCGGTATTTGTTGCAGTTGGTCTCTAAACGTTGTATTTCTTATTATATCTCATTTAGTATTCCCAGCTACTTTTCTTAGATACTTTATTTCCCCCATAGTTATCTTGGATTTGTACTTGTCTAACATAATCCAGATTTTTGCCCTATAGATCAAAATTGGAGTATATAATGTTTTATATATGTGTAGCTTTGTATTTTTTTAGGCAAATCCACAAATATTCTTATGTTTGGCATGTATTTCAACTTATAATTTTCTTTATTGGTTTTGCGTGTTCTAGGTTTATAAAAATAGCAGTAGAGCTTTTTCTATGTTTATATTCCTGTATGTTAATAATATTTGTAATTTTGTAATTTTCCGAAAGCAGTTTTGTTAGATCATCTATTAGGATTGAAGAATATAGATATCATGTAACAACTCTGTGTGCGTGTTCCTAATTTTCTAATGGATAACATTGTTGTCTACAAAATATTTCGGAAGTTTTTTGTATGAGACAGTTATATAGATATTGATATTAAAAACACTGTTAGGCATATATTTGGCGATTGTTCAAAGAAGTACCCTATATTATTTGTTAATAGTTAAATACTCTTTGTATAGAGATTTGTAGTAGCTTTAGTATTTTAACAGGTTATTTCTTGTTGTTATTGCCACGACTGGTACTTGTGTTGTTTGAATATTTTATTAAATTTGAAAATTTTCTTTAGGTTACTGTATATGGTACATTCAGCATTTTATTATAATTACACCGTTTTTTATTTCTGTAGATCTTTTGTCAAACGTTATTACAATTAGACATAGTTTTATATTTATATATAATATTTAGTGTATCTTGCTGACAATGTTGTATTGGGGTATTTACTTTAAAGTTTGTACAACAATTGTGTTGGTTAAATTTGCAGCATCGCAGTATGCTTCAATTATTTGCACGTGGTATAACATAACGTTAAAATAATTTATAAATTATAGTTCTCATTTATATAAATGATTAGTGAGAATTTTTTGAGAACTTTTTAAACCTACCAAAAATTAATGTTTTAAAGAACGATGAGTATTCTTCCTAGTACAGCTCATTATTATCAATTATCTTTTTCCAAAACTTTGCAAATTGCTGAATCTGTCTACGGTACCAATGTTCAGACTTAGAGACAGAAAATTCTTGACATGCATCTTCAATTTAATGAAACAACTCAAAACGGAGATCATAAAAAGTAGTCTATAGATCGAAACAAGCCGTAATCAGAGAGTATAGGATGGAGGCTGTAAGCCGGGTTTGGCATCTATTTTTGTTTTCAGTTTCGCTTTGGCATCACACATTTTTTACAGCATCTCTTTTTGATAGTTTTCATTTCGGGCAGTAGCGAATCAAGGCTCGAAGTTTAACTAGTTATACTCCATCTGTAACCAAAAGATAAAGATTGTTATTGAACCATAAATACGAACAATAGGAAATGCATACTAGCCAATTTTTTCGCAACTATTAGGAAACTGTTTTGCAACCTGTTGTTGCTATCGTACTTGGAAATAGGTGACTAGAAATGAAAATGATTCTGATGAATTCTATTAACTCAAAGAACGTCTAAGTGAAAATCTCTTAAAGTCCACTTTTGGATATCCTCGTTGTGTTTTGTCAGCCGGGTGCGGGTTTAAACTTAAGACAAATTTATAATGGTTGAAGTAAGTGAACAAATAAAAATTAAAATGCAGCTTGAAGGAAACTAAAAAGAATAAATCTATAAGTCTAGAAGTATCAGTATGCATTAGATTTAGATTAATAAAAAACCCGTAAAATAGTTTTTTAAGCGCCTATATCAAAAATATGTCTCTAATTGCAAAGGACAAATTACGTTTATAGTTCTAGAGAAAGAAATACAATGGAATAACAACAAAAAATAAAAACCAGTTAAAGTTTGTATTAGATAATGTACACATGGATCTTTCTGTCTAGTTTCTTGATAAAGTTCCAAAAGTTTTTCTATGCTTTGTTATGACCTGTTTGGAAATGTGTCAGTATGTTATGAACGATTATTTTTCCTTTAGCTACTGACTGAAGCTACTCGGTCAATCAAAACTGCGGCACAGTAGTGGGATAGTCTACCTTCCCAACGTGTCATATCTCATCAGTTTCAACAAACGCTTTAAGTGGACCTAATGGCAGGAAGCTTTGTCAGACTAAAAGAAAATTCGATTGAGTAGCTTTCAAAGATGAAATTCACAGCAGCGGAATTATTAAATATAAATCTGAGCATCCATATTGGTCACAAAAACTGGTAATAATTGTTTGCCACATCATCATCTTCTTCGGAAATATTAATGTAGGCTACACCATAACTTCTACAGGATGTAGCTGATCTGACGGGAACATCTCTGAAACGTGTTATTTCACTTTAGTTTCATTGTTGATGATAAAGAAACTGTTGCCAAATGTTTTTTAGCTTAACACAATTTTTTTTGTTTTAGACAAATTGTCTTGTCTGGTTCTTGTCATCTTCTGTCTTTTTATTAACTGAATGTCATTATTTTTTTTTGTTCTAGTCACAGATGCTTTCCCGTTCGTCAATTCAACAGATAAGTTAACAGATTTGAATATTTTGTGTATAGCTGTGTTATCTTCTGATATCTTGTTGTGGGTTGTGGTCCAGTTTTTTTTGTGTATTATATACATACTGTTCAAAGATTATTCTCCTTAATATACTCGATCATAATTTTTCTTTTTGGTATTGCACACATACGAATGCTTGATCTTACTCTAATATATTTGAATATACAGTGGTGTCCTCTGGAAAAATAAATCTATTTTGTGCTTTCAAAGTCACTCAGTTCAAAATTGTAACATTAACCACAACAAATAAGCATTAATTTATTTTAATTAAAAATTTCCTTGATAAAGATATAAATTGTTAAAATTGCTTTTAAAGAAGAAACATTTAAAATGTTTTAAATTAATTATTCGTGACACTAAATATTTAAATATTGATTTTCAGAAAGTTTAATATCTTAAAACTATAGAAATATTATTCTTTAAATAAATGAATCTTAAAATAGCAGCCATTTAGGTAAGATAAAAATGGAAAAAGAACTAAATATACGCGCGATGTAAATAATCAGTTTAAGATTTATTGGAGAGAGGAAGCCTCTCGGCTTATATATTTCCAGATTCCGTTCCATGAATGCGCTGAGAAACACCAAAGATGCGAGATCGCGTGATCGCAAGTCCATAAATTTTTGGAAATTAAACTATCACCAAAACTTCACGAAACTCTTTCGCATTAGCGTGCGGATAATTTACAACTCTATCTCCCGATTAATACTGCACGAAGAGGCTGTTTTGTTGTTTTAGGTTTTGTTCCCTTTTATGCTGCAGCAGAAATTTTTGCTGAAGTTTTCTGGCCTCTTTTTTACTTATTTATGTTTTCATTTATGTAATTAAAAATAAAACAAAGGCAGCATGCCCCTAAAATGGAACGTTTCCGACAAATACCCTGGACTGCACATTGCTCGTTATTCACTAGGTAACTAACTGACCAGCGATGAAAATGAAATTACCAATCCCTCTCCACCTAACACACCAGCAATTTAGTTCGAAGCGTTTTATCATATAATTGTCGGTAAGCCCAGATTAATTTATTAAATCTGTTGATCAATGTGGTATTGATGGTTTGTTTTACGTGTGATTAAAAGGGTTTGGTGTAATAGTGGATTTTTGCATAAATAATAAGCGACTTTTGAATATATTTATATATATATATACAATTACAATTTGTATGGAGTTTTTAAATAAAAAGCTTCCGTTATAAAAATAAATTTTAATTTTAATTATTTTTATTGCGAATTCGTTTGCGAAAACAGTATCTTTGCATCTCTGAACAATAATTTTTTCCAACACGTTAAGACTTTTAATCAACCGCAAAATATTTTTAATACAATAGAGTGCCGCCCTGAAAGATAGCGAAAAGCACTCAGAAGATAATAGCAGCTACTTAAAGTCGGTATAATTATGAAAATGACAAACGGAAGTTGAAGACAATACCACGGTAGCATTCATTTTGAATCTGTATGAACTCGAAGCCTAATGTAAACAGCGAAACCGATGGCCCGTGACATCGAAGACAAAGCTTGGGAATCTTTCTTTGGGGGAGCTGGCTTGAAAAGCTCACATTTCGGAAGCATTGTGAGACATTAATAACTGCCAAGCAACATAAACAGCATCCAATAAAAGTGTTAAAGCTGGAAACACAATCGTCCGACGTCCACACTTTATGAGTTTGCTTTGCGTTAGCGGAATATGTGTAGGAAATCGCCCGAAAACTATCGCTATGAAACTGAAAACGGTGAAAACTGCCGCCGCGCGACGCAGGAATCGAAAAAGTTTCTGAATGAAAAGAATCTATGATAGTGAAACTTTGATTTATCTCTCTGTTTATAGACTGAATTGGTTTAGTCACTTCTGTAGATTAAATTCGTAAAGTGATTTACTTTGGCGCTTTTAGCCAATATTCTGCCTCGGAGCCCTGAATCGCGTTTCTTTTGGATTTAAATGCTCGTTTGAATCTATTCGTTATAACTTCGTGCGTTTGTTTTCGAGCTAAAGTTTGCGCCGTGCATTTTATCTGGCTGATGTGATATTACAGTAATTTGAATATTTAATTAATCATGAATTCATTAGCGTGAATTTGTGCAGACAACTAAAGAATTGTTATTTATGACTAATTTAAGATAAATATTTCCGGAATAACCGAGTTAAAATACAATAAATTAAAAATACCTTATAAATTTAGTGAAATTTGTATTTTAATATTTAAATTATAAACAAATTGTTATGTAATTTATATAAATTTACGCCAGGTTAAACATTAACACGAATTAACCTAGTCTAATATTTATTATTTGTACACAAATTTGTTACATAAGCAAATAATTATACAGTATCTTTCGTTTGCAGCAATTAAAAGTACAGGAAAAATATAAAAAATTACAACTTTTTAATTGGCAAGTAAAAACTGTTATTGATATATTAAACTTGTTAAATGAACTGGATTTCAGTTTGCGTTACGTGATAACCTCAAGCGTCACCGTACGAAATCGTAATTAAAACAAAATAAGCGGTAACTAGCAATTTAACTAATAAGTGTCATAGATAGGCTAAAGGTTAAACAGGTGGATGTAAAACGGATCGAGTGTTGTAGATAACTAAATTATTGGTTAATGTGATTTAATTGCTACGAAAATTAAAGTAGAAACGATTACATGAATAGGAACCATAAAATAGACGAGTACGAGCACATAGTTTATCTAGTGGAGCAAAAGAAACAGAAGACCCGTAGGAGGTGAAAAACAACTTACAACAGCAAAAGGAAAAAATCAGAACAAGACATAGAATTTAAAGATATTGATTCAGTCTTAAACTACAAAGACCTGAAGACAGAAATATAAAAGATTGATGAGGAGTTCCAAACTGCAAAAATCACATGTCAAAAGAAAGTAGAAGAGTGCAAAATAGAGTTAGAAAATCTAGAAAGTAGAATTAGAAACTAGAACTTAAGCTAAAGAGGCAAGACAGAAAAATGTAAAAATAATGTAGTGAGAAAGGGAGCTAACATAAAAGAATAGCAGCTAAATGATGGAGTGTAATACCTATCAAGAGATGAACGTAAATTGACAGGATGGTAAAGAAAGCACGTTCGGTCAAGACTAATGACAAGGAAGACAACAAAACTAAAAAGAAAGAAACTTCTAAAAGGTACTAAAATATTTACTGAGAACGATCGAACATACGGAGAAAAGTAAGTTCAAACCCAATTACTTAAAATAGCTAGAGAAGGAAGAAGTTAAGGTAGGAAATCATGGAATTTTCAGAAATTGACAAAGACATTAGTGGAATTTGTAAAAAAGGTTTGGTTAAAATCGATTAGACTAAAGACATGATGGATTAACGGAGACGAAGTGACAGTGAATAGAAATATGATTGAGGAAACTACGATAACAACGCAACAAAAATCAAAACAGGCACTTTGCATGTGCAAAGTTTTGATAAGAAAGAAATTTATTTATATGGAGGGTTTGAGAAAACCGATACTGACTGGCAAAAACAAAAAAAAACACCGGATACGCAGTAGCAAGGTAGTAAGATCATTTGCTGTTGTATAACAGGGTGGATGGAACTTTATCTTCGAAAGATTAATTACTATTAATTTAAAATTAGGGAAAAAATGTACACATTAATAATAAAATATGGACCTAACTGAAACGATAAAAAATAAGATAAAGATACATTCTATGGCCAGCTCCAAGAGGAATTTGATAAAAACACAAACAGAATCATCATTCTAGGAGAACTGAAGGGCAACATGTCAATGTTGATGCAGTAGAGACTGCCTTAAAGGAATTAAAAGCTGGTAAAGCATGACGTACAGGCAATATAAAGTCAAAAATTATAAAATATATGTGCAAAGTTGGACAAACTTATCACTAGGGTCTGGAACTTAAAAGTGACAGATTCGGGAATGGCAAACATCACTGAATATACCAATATACAATAAAAGCTATCAAACTATATGCGACAACTATAGGGGATTATCACTATATTGTAAATCATATAAAATATAAAAAACAATTTTAGAAAAGAAACTGAGAAAAGTAATTGAACCTACAATAAATGGCCTTTAGACCCGGTAAAGACGATCATGATTGGAGTTTTTGTTTCAAGCGGATTATAGAAAGTATAATAAACCATAACGAAAAACTATACACATGTGCTATCGACTTAGAAAAAGCTTTTGGCAGTTTACCTAAGAAATTAATCTGGAGAACATTAAGATTAAGACATTTGAACGTACATTTATTAGAAGGAATCTAAAGCTATATAAAAAAGTCAAGAATAGCATAAGAGTTGGACAGCCTAATACACAAGAATTTAGAAGTGCGACAAGGAGGACCCCTACGTACTTTAGCTAAGTCATTGAGTAACAGACATTAGTAATAAGAAACCTAGAAAATTTAAGAATAAGTGAAGTTATAATTGCGGGCGGTTTAATACTAGTGGCCAATTCGAAAGAAGATCTTCCGAATAGTATTGATAGAGAGAAGAATAATAAAATGTTCAAAGTAAACTGTTATGCAAACTATTGCAAATAGAAAACTCGCTTAACAGAATAAAATGCGCAGTTTTATGACAGTAAATTACAAATAATTCCGGCTTGAATTTTCAAAATTCGGAGATTTGCTCTTAATTTAAAAGATATTTAAGTGCGCGTGATTACTGCGACCTGCAGTTATTTCTTCGTAGATAAACGAAATATAAATAATAATTTGGTTTATGTGCTGTGGAGTGAACAGAGACGAGTGCCACTTCTGAGCATCCTCTGTACTATCACTTCTTTAGTCGACCTCATGATATTATCGAGTTTTTCGACGTAGACGACCTAAAACTGTCCTGGTTTTTAAAAAGTTTCAGAGAAATACCCTCAAGGTCACGTGTACGTATAGCATAAATACTTTTTAGAGAGGCGAAGAGCAAATGGTAAAGTCACTGAGTCTTCCGAAGCCTAGCGTTACTGAGAAGAATATTGGCGTTGTACTCCTCTTTCTAGAGGATAACCGACGTTTTCTGAAATTTCGTTTGTCAATTTCTAGCTAAAAGAAAACTCGCATATCGTCGTAAAAGATGCGGATTTTCAATCGGACACATTATTTTGCTTTACAATACGCCAAATTTGACAAAAACCGAGGATTTGTTTTGGTCTATAGTCTTCCTACAGTCCGAACTTATCAATCTGCAATTATTATTTGTTCGAACCATTAAAAAAAAGCACAGACAGAAGTGAGAGATTTGGCAATAAGCATTTGCGGGATCAAATAACTATCTATCCGTTGGAAAAAAAGATAGTTCCGGTTTATTCTTAATCCATTCACACATTTTACTTACTACAATTCCATTGCACAATTTTAGTGCAAAAGTATATGTATAAACTTCTTATTACCACTAACATTGCATACAAGCGTTACGTTAAAATTTGTTTATAGCGTAATCCGTTTCATGGTCCGCCAAATGGCCTCACGATACAATAGCAATTAACAATATTGATCCTATCAATTTTTGAATAATTTGTGACCCACCAAATAATATAAATTATTAATATTACTTGAAACAAATATAACGCACTGTACAGCCAAATTCTCACTATCTAAATTTAAATATCGAAATCTAATTTTCAGTAGATATTGGTATTTTATTCTCTTTTCTCAACGTATGCAAGCTACTAATTTATAAATAACAATATATATAATAGTTTTCCGTAATAGGCCATGAAAGCCCTTTGGGGTCCTAACAAGATGGATCTGCTACAATCTAGAGCCTACGGTACACAAGGGTAGTAACGTGGCTAGCGCTACATACCGACCGCCTATTATTACCCCAGAGTTTGACCTCCAGGTACTCATTTATTGCGGCCTGAGTCGAGCTGGGCCGTAAAAATGCCAGCGATCGAATTGGCGAGAGCGGGATTCGAACCCGCATCTCTAGGTTTCGTAGTCTACCGACATATCCACTAAACCACTACAACAAATAATTCAACAAAACTTGCAAAGATGGTCGCTGGGCAAGAAAATGTGTTCCAGCAAGACTCAGATCCAGTGTACAAGCCAAGGAAGATCCAGTTATGACTACAAAACAATTTATACTATCAATGGTTTTCCGACTGGTGGCCACCTTCCAGTTCCACCCTAGACTACTACGTGTGTGATGTGGTGGAGGTAAAAGTCAATGAGAGGCATTGTAACACAAAGGGCAGCTTAAGGGTGATTTCCATCATGGACAAGGAAGACGTTGTGTTTACCTGCAGCAGGTTTAGGCCCTGGCTTGACAAGTTCGTGTCGTTAATAGGGGTTACATCGAATAATGTGATTCTCAATACTATTTACTTTAATTGTGTATATAAATTAAATTCCTTTTGTATTTTAATGTTATTTTTATTGTTTATTCGTTCTTTGGATTTACCATGACCACCCTTTATATGTATTAAATACAAAATGAAATGGTTCTGTATCACAAATGAGGTAATTGGATTAAATATAGTATATGTATATTTTTAGATTGTTCGTGATTTTAAATTTGGATCACGGGACACGGAAAATATATGATAATTTACAGGAAGTATAATTATTAGCTTTATCTTTAGTTATCTGGTTTGGGCTTCCTCCGACTACTACATCCGTGGTTGGCCATGTGCAATTTATTTTGCGCTGCCGATGTTACTACTATTTCTGCTGATAAACAGATAAAACAGAAATTTTTACACTCATTTATAATTTGTGATAATATAGTAAATTTATAACAAGAAGCTCAAATCTCACGCTTGCCGAATTGCACGCTTCAACTTTTGAACGCTTGGAGAGATGATGATATTTGTCTCACTGTTCGAGGATTAGGTATGGAATCTCAAAAATATGTAAATCCACTATTATAATCCACGTTGAACAAATTACGTGAATTATGTATATGTTAGAATCGTTGATACAGTCTTTTGGAAAAGATTGTTGAAAATTAAACATACAACAAATAAAAGTATTAGTACGAGATTCAGTGAAGCAATTATTACACAAACTTTAATTAAAACATTTTTCGCACTCTGCGAATATCAGTTGGCGAAAACACCTATGCAAGTCTAGTTCGCATTGTAGACAGACCTGTTTGATAAAATTATAACTTTGGGCAAAGCAAATAACACATCACTCAATAAGTTCGTAAGATAACTTTTAAATGGCACCATTATTGACAAATTCATATGACTATTAGGAAGTACTAACCTTTAAATGATACGTGTCAAAATTTTATGACAATCTGACGTTTAGTTCACAAGTTACAGTGATTTTAGTGACGCTACTTTTGTAATTTTCAAAGAATGGAAAAATTTGAGTTTCGTATGTTGATAAAGCGTTGCTTTTTAATGGAAAAAGCACCGTTCAAGCAAAGCAATGGTTTGACAAGTGTTATTCGGGCTCTGATCTATCGAGATAAATGGCAGACCAGCGGTTTGCTGATTATAAACGCGACCGTACAAACACCGATGATGTTGAATGCTCTGGTCGCCCAAATTCATCAGTTGTTTCAAAAAACATAAAAAGTCCACAAGATAGTTTTGGCCGATTGTTGAAGTTGTGCGAGATAGCTAACACTTTAAAGATATCAGGAGGCAGTGTATTCATCATTTTTCATAAATATTTGTCTATGACAAAGCTCTGTTCGAAGTAGGTACCGCGTTTGCTCACAGTCGATTAAAAACAGCAACGCGTCGTCGATTCAGAGCGCTATTTGAAGCTGTTTCAGCCCAACAAAAAAGATTTTTTATGCGATATGTGACAATGGATGAAACATGGATCCATCAGTACACTCCAGAGTGAAATCGGTACTCATTTGAGTGGACACCAAAGGGCGAAAGCCTCCTGAGGCGACCAAAAATGCAAATGTCACCTAGTAAAGTTTTGGCTTCCGTATTTTCGAATGCACACGGTATTTTATTCATCAATTACCTTGGGAAAGAAAGAACCATCAATAGCGAATATTATATAGCGTTATTGGTGCGTTTGTAGTAAGAAATTGTAAAAAAACGACCCCAAATGAAGAAGAAAAAAGTGTTCTTTCACCAAGCCAACGCACCGTGTCACAACTCGATCGCAACAATGGCAAACTTGTACGAATCGCACTTTAAATTGCTTTTCCATCCACCGTACTCTTTGGATCTGACTTCCAGTGACTGCTACCTGTTTGCAAACCTAAAAATAATACTCCAGGGAAAGAGATTTATCTCCAATGAAAAAGTGATTGCCGAAACTGAAGCGTATTTTGAGATCAAAGATAAATCGTTCTACAAAAAAAGGCATCGAAATGTTAGAGAAGCATTAGAATGAATGTATCACTCTTGACGGAGACGATCTTAATGAATAAAGTCGAATTTTGCCTAACAGTTGTTGTTTTATTAGTCATCCCACAAACTTATTAAGAACACGCAGGCCTCATTTAAAAAAGCTTACCAATCAACTAACCCACCAAGTTAGAATGAAACTAGACAATTACAAACTCAATATGTATCACAAATATATAGAGGAACTACAACCCCGAGATGCAACAATGTGGCAGGCTACCAAAAGACTTATACGGCAACCAAACATAATTTATCCAATAACAGACAACAACATCTCATATATAACCAACGACGATAAAGCCAACCTATTGGCATTGAATTTTGAACAAGTCTGTACACCAAATGACACAGATATAACCCAAGAACATCAACAAGTGAACGAAACCATTAATAACTATAATAGACAGACTCAAAGAGAGTTCCTACCAACGTCTCCATCAGAAATTAAACACATTATCACAAAACTTCCAATAAAAAAATCACCGAGGCCGGACATGATCGCAAACTCAATATTGAAACAACTCACAATAAAGTCACTAGCGTTCCTGGCAACAATATTTAATGCTTGCCTTCGACTTGGGTATTTTCCAAAGAAATGGAAACAAGCCATAATTTTACCATTTCATAAAAGTGGAAAGGATAAACATAAACCAGACAGTTATCACCCAATCAACCTTTTGTCAACGCTGTCAAAGCTTTTGGAGAAAATTGTTCATGTACGATTAAACGAAATTTTGGAAGAGAAGAATATCATACCAGAATATCAATTTGGCTTAAAAAAATCTTTTAATATTTACGGAAATAATAGAACAGGGCTTTGAGGACAAGAAATACACAGTTATGTGTTTCATCGACCTTCAAAACGCATTTGATAGGGTGTGGCATGATGGACTTCGATATAAAATGATAAAACTAGAACTCCCATACTATCTTATTGACATCATCACCTCATTCATTACAGATAGAGTATTCGCTGTTCGGGTACAGACAACCCTATCTTCTAAAAGAACTATTAACGCCGGAGTACCACAGGGGAGTATATTAGGACCAACTCTGTTTAACATTTACGCACACGATCTACAAACAATAAATAGTGCCACCATAGTAATGTTTGCTGATGACACAGCAGTAATTACACAAAATGAAAATCTCCAGACAGCGGTTAACCAACTACAAATCGCTCTACACCCAATTTGCACATGGTATGACAAATGGAAAATTAAAATCATTCCAACGAAAAGCCAAGTGAAAGTCTTAACTTTGAAAAGAATCCCAGACTTTCCAAACGTAACAATCAATCAACGTATAATAGAATGGAACGCAAGAGATATGGCAGTCAAATAGCTAGGGGTTTACTTGGACACCCGACTTGGATGGGGAATCCATGTTAATAAGAAGATAAATGAATGTTATGCGAGACTCTCACTACTATACTCGTTAATTAATAGAAAATCTCACTTGCGCATAGAGTGCACCATGTTAATATACAAGATAATTCCATATCCAATCATGACGTATACGTGTCCAGTTTGGAGTACTACAGCTAAGACTCACTTACGAAAACTCTAAGTCCTACAAAACAAAATCATAAGAATTGCAGTGTACGCCCCGTGGTTCGTCAGAAATGAACAAATACACAGTGAACTAAACTTATTTAATGTGTCAGACTTTATAAATAATTTGTGTACAAGATTGTTTTTCAAAATACCGAAGTGCCCAAGTGCAGTGTTTTATAACCTAGACCAGAGGAACCGACATCAGAGACTCAAAAGAAAACTCCCACAATACTTATTACCATAGTTTAACTAGTTACAATTAAGCGTGATTAACGTTAGCTAGCTCTTATTCATCTCACATACAGTTGTAGCGGTACAGAGGAGTCAAACGATGACCTCACTATGTATTAATTAAGTGTTTTGTTTAACATAATTATCTATAGCAGATGTATGATGACCTGATTAAATTTAATAAAAAAAACGAACTTATTGAATGATATGTTATTATTGTTCTGTGATAATTTGGATAGAAATTATCAGTGATGTTTGAAATGGTCTCACTTCTATAGCTCTTCTACTTAATGGTATACATTTTTAGTGAATTAACTACTCCTCTTGTTTAACAATGTTATTATTGAACTAAGGTTGAAAATGAGGTTTATGCAGAATGGTGTTCCAGCACAGTTTCGCTATAGGCTTACCAAATTGTGCTTATGAAAAAAGATGGATTGGTAGAGACGCTTTATCCATCTGGGCCACTTGACTTAATCATATAAATTTTAATTTTATGAAAACATTTACAAAATATTAGTTTAATCTGAATCAATTCCAAAATTAATAATTTTTAATAGGAACTCTTGAAAGTTTTGAAAATAAAAAATACTCCAAGAATATATAAAACATTTAAGAGACCTTTTATACAATGAATTAACGCGTACATTACAAGCAACTTCTAAAAATTTCTGATTTAGTTACGGAAAGTTCTTTTCTTATTCACACATTTCTTTTTACTTGAGTGTGTACGGATTAGTAAAAGCTTATATATTAAAATATGACTTTAAATTATTGAAATTTGCGGAGGTAATGCTACTGACATGTTTTTGAACTTTCGCATCAATAAATCTCACAAACGGTGCTAGAGATATAAAAAATATAAAAAAGTAGCATCTAGCAAAAGTTGATAAAACTCTCCTTGCAAAAAATATTTAAAACTTACTGGGGTAAATTTTGGGTGGATTGGATTACAGAATCAAATGTTTATTAAAAGTTCTAAATTTTGTAATTCTAGCTGAAATATCTCTCAGGTTATTTTACTTTCAAAGAGCTGTATTTCTATTAAGAAGTATTTTTGCTTCCTGTTTATAGAAAGTTTTCGTTCGTTTCGATGCTCTTTAAAAACACTATGTTTTTAATTTGAAATTGATGTTTTATATACGAGGGTTTTCTCAAAACTAGACTTTTCTAGCATAGTGACAGAGAAATTGTAAAATATAAACAATATAAGTTTTTGCAACACTGTATCAATTTCATTGTAAACGTAGCAACAGTTTGACTTGTCAGTAAATGTGGAGCTACTATTACGAATGTACAACGCTAGTAAAGTGTCTGTTGTTATTTAGTTTTAAGTGCCCAGAATAAATCTGCTAGTAAAATCTATGCTGCTATGTTTGATGTGTATGGCACTACGGATATGTCGGTGCAAATGGTGCGGCGTTGGAGGAAATACTTGACTGTTAATAAAATATGGATGAACAAATAAATGCAATAGATTTCAGCACACTAACAGTTAGTCCAATCATCCAAAATATACTAGATTTTCGTAAAGTGAGTAGTTTTTAGGCGACGCAACTTTTTACCAATGACCGCAAAACGCAACGTTATAACGCAACTTTAACTGTTTAATAAGTTATAAAAACGAAAAATCCGCCTTTATTAGAGCGTTGTGGCCGAAGACGAATCTTAAGTATATCGCTTTATCCCTGAAATTCAAGGTCAGGTGCATCCGTACTAAAAAAGATAAACAGAACAAAGTTTTGGGAACCTTTTTTGAGATTGATGGGGTATTATTTTTATTCGTTATATTTTAAAAGATAAGATTGATTCGGACTCGTATTATCAAATAATAAAAGCTATCAGATTCAGTTTAAATACAAATTTTCAGATGGACAACATCGGCACTTTTACAATTAAAAACACTTTTAGGCGATCGCAGATAGAGTTCACAAATTTATTTTTCTCGGTCAATAAAACAACAAATATTTACTTTACAATCCATAAGCCAGTTCTTTTTACCGTCTAATTAAGAACAACTTATGATGCAACGAATTCCAGTGAACTATTTAATTGGTCAAAGAAATGCCCAAGAATACATATGAATGACTTTAACTTTTTTTTTAATTTACGCACTTGGGGCATACATTGCAACTAGTTAATAACTATCTAGCAATTTAATTCGAACAATTCTTACTTAAATCTAGGTTACCTTACATCTAAGCAAGTCTTAGCGTTTGATGGATGTGTTCCCACTGGCGCACTCCACATATGGTTTAAAACACTTATTTCACCTGTTTTAATTGCCCTTATTTCACTTAACTGCACTTACACTAGCTCGAAAGGTTTTAGCCTTTTTAGCCTACGAGTAAGTCCACTGTTGTCGAGCAATTGTAACACTTCGACATTCACATGTTCATGTAATCTAGTTTCGTGCTTCTTCGCGAACCGTTTAATTTCCTCATTGACCATTGGCACTTTTAGGTCCTTATGGATGTCGTCATTTCTGATGTACCAGGGGGCGTTGACGATGCTCCTAAGTACTTTGTTTTGAAAGGTTTGTATAATTTTGACATTAGATTTCTTCGTGCATCCCCAAAGTTGCACGCCGTAAACCCAAACTGGTTTTAGAATCTGTTTATACAACAGTAACTTATTATGCAGGGATAGCTCAGAGTGTCTTCCAAGTAACCACCACATCTTTTAAATCTAATGCAAAGTTCTTCGCGTTTTTTCTTGACGTGTTCTTTCCACCTGAGCTTGGTGTCGAGTGTCATGCCCAGGTATTTCGCTGTGTTAGCGTGTGGAATTGTCTGCTGATTGATCACTATGGGTAAGTAATCAACTCTTTTGTTGGTGAAGTTTATGTGAGTAGACTTCGCCTCATTTAGTTTAATCCGCCATTTCTTAGTTCAACTAGTGACGTTGTTGACGGCTGTTTGCAGTTTGTTTGTCGCTGCTTCTATTTCGTTGCTTGTAGCCAGCAATGCAGTGTCGTCAGCAAATGTAGCTGTCTTCACTCCATAGCTCATAGGGATATCGCTGGTGTAGAGCAAGTACAAGATTGGTCCAAGGGCACTTCCTTGCGGTACTCCTGCACCGATGTCTTTTAATTCCGAGTATTCTTCGCCGTATCTTACCCTGAAGTGACGGTCGGAGATGTATGATTTGAAAATCTGACTCATTTGCATGGGTAGATTCTTTTCCATCTTATATTGTAGACCCTCGTGCCACACTTTATCAAAAGCTTGGGCTACGTCTAGAAATATTGCTGAACAAATTTCTTTTTCTTCTAGGGATTTTTCAATTACATCAGTGATGCGATGCACTTGTCGAATGCTTGTTTCGAAATCCAAATTGATGGTTCGGGATAAGTTGCTTCTCCTAAATAATTGGTTTGAGGCGTTTTAAGAGCAGCTTCTCGAACAATTTGTATACGATTGGTAATAGCGAGATTGGACGGTATGATGTTTTCTCGTTGGGTGGTTTCCCTGGTTTCGGGATCATAATAACTTCCGCTACCTTTCACTGCATCGGTACATATTGTAATCGCAGAGCAGCGTTGAAAGGTGCGTAAGTTTCATTATGCCCTTTCTTGGTAGTTCTTTAAGCACTTGCGCACTAATTAGATCATAGCCAGGTGCTTTTTTGGCGCTGAGGTTCTTTCGAATCTCCGTGGCAATTTCATTCGGGGTTATTGGATCAATCACCCAGGTGTCTATCGCGGGTAGCGGTTCGTTGTCATTAGCAGAGTGGGGTTGGAAGGTATTTGCTAAGTGCTCATAACTCCGCCTTTTCATTATCTTTCCTTACCCATTCACCGTTTTCTTTGCGAATAGGTGGATTTTGGTTTTGTGGTCGGTTTAACCTCTTAGTCGCCTTCCATAGAGAGTACTTAGTATCTTTGTCGTCTGATAAACCTCTTAGGAATTCAGAAAATGTTTTATTTTTAACGGTACGGATTTCCTGTTTGAGTTGCTGGCTTAGTCAATTTAGCATTGTTTTACTGCAGGTGCTCTGCTTTGTTGCCATTTTTTCCGTGCTTTACGTTTCGCTGATACGAGATCTCTAATTTGTTTTGGGTAGTTTAGCCCAGTTGTTTTTTGTTTTGGCGTCGGAGTATTGTTCCATGCTGCTTGTTGTAGATTAGCAATGAGCAGTGCTGCTTCCGCGTCTAATTGATCGGTTGTTTTTAGTGGGACATTTAGTTGGACACGTTCTTCTACTTCAGTTCTGAATACATTCCAGTCTGTCCTTTTGTTTGTTAATGATGGTGGATGTGACTTATTGATGATCGTCTCACTTAACGTCAAGATAATCGGAGAGTGGTCTGATGACAGGTCGTAATTGTCTTCAATACTGATGTAATTAGATGATATGTTTTTCAGTATAAAGAAGTCAATTAGATCTGGTATTTTGTTGCCATCTGATGGCCAATAAGTTGGCTTACCAGTAGACTGACATTTACATTTAGCTTGCTTAATTGCATCGTACAATTGATTACCTTTGACTTTAACTGAAGAAGAAGATAGCATTTATACTACCCAAGAATGCTTGTGGCAAGTAGTAAAAGTAACAAAGAGGAATAGAATTAACAAAAATGATAGAGACAAAGAGATGCAAACAGCCAAGTTTATAACATCGATAAATATAATACAAACAACAATATATTAAAACATCACAAATGATTACAAAATTATACCTTGTATAGTCGAAATGGAAAATATACAACAAGAAGTATGGCAAACAATACAGTAAAATAAACCTGTCAAAATCTAAACACATAGTGAAAACTAGCAAGATATATAGAGGAAAATAATATAATTCACCATACCTACCAACCTAGTGCCAGGGTGATCGCGCGGTTGAGGCGTTAGGCTGTAATACGGACGGACCTGGATTCATGTCCCGTAGTTCTCTATTGCCTGTCGGGTGGCCTACTCAGTAATTAAAAATAATTGAGTACCTGCGTTTACTTCGCACAAAGGGTTTAAATCGCGGTACTTACCGACCAGGCAGAGAGAGCAAACATATAAGAACCTTGACCTCTCAATTTGCAATATTAATAATGTTAATCAGTAAGCTAAATAATGGTTTTTAGAATAGCTTTGGCCTTGCTCAACATAAAGATAAAATCCAGTTATTTTTAAAACAAAATCTAATCGATATCTTCTTGATCCTACTTCAAAATACCACAATATAATGTATATTACACTAACCACACGGATGATACTACACACTAAGATAGATCTGTAAAAAAAAACATTAAGTCACTGCGAGCTACTAAGGTATACTAAAGACTATCTTCAATTCGTGTACAAATTTCTTTATACGAAATAACTATCGGTGCAGTATATTGTCCTTCAAGGTATAATAAAAAAAACGCATTCGCACTTTAGTTTAGTATTTTAGGCACTGGATTTTTTAAAGAAGAAGATCCAGAACAACCATTATAAAAGGCAAGGAGCGTTTCAATCCTATTCAAGACTAAGCATATCAACAGGTACCTACAGTGCATATTCAATATACATTCAATCTACACCTAAACCATATAATTCAAACGCAGACTGGGATGAATATAAACACAAGCTGAAAGATATAATAAATTTAAATCTGAGATTTGAAAATCTAAATGAATAGGAAAAGCCACAATTAGTTTTATTAATGTCCTACAAGAACCAACTCAGCAAGTTTCTCCAAAAATAACATGTAAAAAGACATCAGAAGTGTTCCTCTAGAAAACAAATAAGTGCCTGAAAAAAAGAAAAGCACGAGCCAAATGACATAGGACACACTTCCTAACAGATAATATTATTCTGAACACAGTTGCAGACTGAAATCTAAATCAAACACTCTGCAACAAGCGTCATCCAAAACTTATTTATGTAATCTAAACCGTTATGATAATACAATTTGGAAACCGATGAAAGCGAAAAACAAACCTGCAATAACTCTTCCTCTTTTAAAAATAAAACAACCGTTACCAGAACAGTGAGCAAAAAGTGATAAGGAGAAAACAGGAGTATTTGCAAAATATGTTATATTTCAGTCTCACAAAAATGACCCGGAGGAGATTTCATTTGTAGTTGGTATCTTTAGATTTTGTTGGTGTTGGAGGGTCGTTTTGACGTCACCGGGATGGTAGATAATGTGATCGGACTAGCTGTTGACGTCAATCGGATTCAATCTATCTAAATCTTGGTTTATCGCTCTCAAGGGACAAAAAACAGACCGCGATATGGCGAAAGAGTGAGTGGCGTCAGAAATATTACCTGCAACGACCCGATTGACGTCAGCCGTTAGTCTGATCACGTTATCTACCATCCCGGTGACGTCAACAACGCTCTCCTCCAATACCAACAAGATCTAAAGATACGAACTACAAATAAAGTCTCCCATAAGAGTACCATCTATTATTAAAGCTAGAAGCACATACAAATTCATTAATGTAGCTCTACATTAAGAAGAATAAAAAGACAGTGGCCAGCTGGCCTATAAAAAGGATTAAGAGATCTCTGCACTGGAGGGGGTATCTCATCATGTTGTCATCGATCTAAATACTTGAAACGTACATTGTGGACGATCAGATTAATTTATAGAATACTTTGTATTTTGATTGCTAATAAATCATTTAAAACAAAAAATAGCAAATATATAGAAAAATAACAAATAAGCTATTGAGAAATATTTGCAGGCGACTGAGAACAAAAAGAAAACTTACTTTTGAGGCAGCCCTCGTAAAAATAATAACTGCATCTGGGAATGCTTTTTTGGTTTATTTGTTATACTCCGGAGTGTGCAGATTGGTGGATAAAATTTGAATCTAATGGGTGTATTCTTAAGTAGCGGAAAGAAGAAAAATCTATATAAAACTAAATATTGAAGCGGTGAGAATCTCTTTAACTCAAAATTTTGTCAAGTTTACCAAACTACTTCTACTGAGTAGCGCATCTTATGTTATCTCCTTCAGTGGCGTTTTTTCTTTTACAAGTTTCAAACACAAGGTTACTACGAGGGTGAATCAATTATAAACTGGAATATCTCTTTTACGAGCCCCAAGGTAAATGGAGAGGAGCTCGGCTTTTAAGCGTTATAGAGGTGTAGAAGTTACAGGGGATTTCCCTTCATAGAGTATCTCCCACAGCTGCCTCTTATCCAATATTACAATGTCAGAACAAGAGATAGGTGTCTTAGTCCGTTACGTCACAGGAAATTGAAAAGCACAGCTTGAGATGACATTCTCAAAAAAAGATTTAAATAAACAGGTGAACGAAAAGTAATTGAAAATGAAGGTTATTAACATCGCTCTAAGACTCAGGCAAACGAGGAAAATAATTTCAATCCTTGGTGCATTCTTGAGAATAATCGAAGTTACTGAAATTACTCTGAAGTCGGAATAAGTTACAGCAATTCAAGCAATTCCAGAGATGTTATTCTGCTTTACAACAACCCCCAGCCTTATACCCCTAAACCTAACAAAAAATTTAAGATTTATTCTGGACTGGACTAGAACACCATTCACAGTTTGACTCTACAGTTATTATTTGTGTGAACCATTAAAGCGCTTGAATGGTAGATTTGTTAACGATATTTATGTCAAACCGTTTGTGCACCTTCATTTTAAGATAGCCAGGGTCCAAAAATTACCTAGCCATTGGAAAAATGTATGTTTCAGATAAATATGATGAAAATCTATCTTGTACGTGGGCTGCACGATATTTATTGTGAAAAACTAACAAAAACAAAGGTTTAATGTTGGTAACTTTTTTAATGTTTTTCAAAATATTCTTCCTACCTAATCTGGAACCAATTTCATGGCATTTTTTCCATAGCAAATCAGGTTTTTCCGAAACATGAATTTTGAACGGGTCGATCGCCTCTTCCGGCATCGAAAATCGTTATTCACGCAGTTTGTACTTCACGTGTGGGAATAAAAAGAAATCTTTAGGAGCCAAATTAGGACCTATCAATTCAACGTTTTGAGTGCTCAAAAAGCCACTTGGTTGCGTTAATGTGTGTGAGCTCGCATTGCCATGGTAGAGAATGATCCGGCATCGCGCGAGGTTTTTCTTATTTCTCCAAAGACTTCTGACAGACAAATGGTTGTGTATTATTCCGAATTAATCGTTTTATGAACCTCTAAAATCACGGTTGTGACAAGTCCAGTTAAAAAAAAATAGACGACCATTTCGAGCGCGAACGACTTTTGTTGGGTTTGCCTCATCTTGGAAGACCCATATAGTCGACTGCTGTTACTTTCGGACTTACACACAATAATCTTCACCTATTATAATGTTATAAACGGTATTTGAAGCACTGCAATTATATTTCTTCAGCATTTCTTTCAACCAATTGGCACAGACCTGTTTTTGAGCGATCGTTAACTTATGCGGTGTCCAACGCGTACACAGATTTTTCATGCAATATCAAATGCATGCTAGTCATACTAATATGTTGCTCGAATTTTATGATAAGTCACATGGCGATCTTGTTTTATCACTAGGTGTACCAACAATCGAAGACTACATTAAAACAACCACTAATAAATTTCTCAAAAATATCACGGCGTGCGAAGGAGCAGTTCACTATAACCTAGGTAAACGAAACATTCACTCCCGCCTAAAACGAAGACTCCCTCAAGATCAATTCTTATCCGACGACGATGAATAACCACACAGATTTGTTCGAGGTATCAAGTCACCTCATAATTTAGAATAATCATTTTAAATATATTAACAATGCCATGTATAATACAATTGTAGTGTTGATCTGGCAAATAAATAATTATAAAGAAAAAAAAGCTTTATCAGTTCGTGCAAGGCATCGATGTTTGCTGGCACCACAGCCGATTTTGGATGGTCTTCTTTAAATTCATCCACCAGCGAACTACGACCATGATTAAATTCGTTGAACTAACTTAACAGTTAATATTTCATTTATTCTCGTAATATATAATGGTGGTAGTTGTGAGGGATGGCTTGCAAATTGAGTGGTTAAGGCTCTCGTGTGTTCGCCCCAACTGCCCCGTTGTTGCGCACTATCTGTGTTACGCAGCAATGTGGCAAGCATCGCGCCTTAGACGGCCGCCGCTATTATCCTTTGTTCGAAATAAAGGCAGGAACTCATTTTTTTAGTGAGTGAGTAGGCTACCTACCAGGAATTTGAGCCCAAGAAGCATCTTAATCGCTTGGACATATTGGCTCATAATAGGGATATAATTATTGATACAAATTAGATAATATTATTGCGTAACCAATGTTACTCTAATTTTTTGTCTTAACGATTCCAGTGGTGTTAATTTTTTATGTCTAAATTTGTATATAAGTAAGTCATACCTCTTTCTTGGAGATTGTTTGGGGATTTTAAATAAAATAATTATTAATTTTAAGACAAAATAATATCTTCTGTATTTCGTTTAGATTTACCCCCGACCTGTCGGGGTAAATGTAAACAAGTAACTACTTACTCATTTATTGCAGTGATCTAAACTAGGGAGAAAATGTAATCAAAGTGTATACTATTGCTTTTGTTGGATTAAAACATAGATCGTACTTGTGTTCACATTTATCCCACATTTTGCGAAATTAAAAACTAAATTAATTTTAAAATTGAAAATAGAAAATATTTACTAGATTTTTTAAATTAATTAATACAAAGCAAGTAGAAAATCTTAATTTTTATTGTAACTAACGCAAAAGAAGTAGGTAATTGCAATTTAGCCTACTTTTTCATGAATTGGAAGAACTGAAGGAAATCTGTAGATAATAATCTCCCCCGTCATCTTAATTGTAGGATCTGGAAGTACCCCTATAATCTGTTTCATGGTACTGTACCCGATATCATTTGCATTGATGGAAACTATATTCTAGATATGTCCGAAGACTTCAGACAAGTTATTTTTATTCCCGCCGATTTTATGTCTTCAACCACGTAAACATATTTAAATATGCCAGTGCTTCTTTTACCACCTTTGAACTATAATAAATTTCCCGTTTGATAAATTTGAACTATTTGAAACATTTTTAGCCTCTATATCTTCTGGTTCCATTTCATCCTAAGGATCTTCATCACTCTCGTGTACACTAATGTCGCTCTCATCATCAGTTGTTTCATTTTCTTTTTGACTTCTTGGGTTTTGTGGTCTTATTTTCTGGATTGAACCCGATAAGCCATAGGCTTTCGAACGGCACCCCCCTTATGTCTTTAGGTTCAGTAGTTCTCGAGTTGGAAGTCGCGACGGACAGGCAGACGTCCGCACTGATTTCATTAAGCTTTCCTTTCAGGTATAGAAGCCTAAAATGCTGTACACTATAATATTAGTTGATGTTGATGTTGAAGAATGTGGGCAATTTGCTGCTGAATGTAAACTTGTTTCAAAATATATTAAATTATGCCTATTATTAGACTCAATAGATAAATATGGGGAAGAGGTAGTTGCAACATTAAAGGTCTTACTTGGTTTCTTTGTTTCAAGATTATTTAAATACGCTAATATTTTTTCAGATCTTCTTTGGTGAAGTGTTCCTTACCGTACTTTATTATATGTTTAAATTACTCTTTAGTGGGCCAAGCACACACTTATCCAGAGGTTGCAACTTGTCAGTGAAGTTTTATTAAAACTATAGCCTCTTCAATTATCGCCACAACTATGTGACTGCAGTGACCATCAAATAGTAATAAGACTGTTTGTTCTAGTAAATTTTCAGATATTCGTAAAGGTCCATATTCAAACTTTGAGGGGGCTGGGTCCCCGCTGTAACTTGGCAACCAAGCATCCAATGCTTACAATTGATAGCTCATTCGAAAGAATATTTTAAGTACAGCAAAATATCGTTCTGATTCAGATGGGTCCGTTGCACACAATGCATTTTTTGCAAAACTTTGCACATATGTAACAACCACATGCTAAATGGTTTTTGCAAAAAAATTATTGTGTGCAACGGATTTTCGTTTGGGCCAGAACGATATTTTGTTGTACTTAAAATGCTTTTTCCAATGGGGTATCAATTGTAACCATTGGATGCGTGGTTGCCAAGTTACAGCGAGCGTCCAGATCTCTCAAAGTTTAAATAAGATCTTTTCCGATATACGATGTAAATAGGTTTATAAACCATTGGTAAAAATGTGGTTCTTCTATCCACCCGTTGCTTGAAGCTGCATATAATATTCCTAGATAAGCGTTCGTTGAGATCCATCAAACTTGAACGCTCGCACCCTTGAATACAATAAACGGTGGTAGAGCTTTATCATTTACTAAAATGCATGCCAGTATAGTAGTGCTTTCTCTACCCAAGCTTCTAGATAGACGACATAGGGCTTTTTCTTTACTACTGATCGCCCTAATACGATTTAGATCACTGTTAAACCCTGATTTGTCCACATTAAATACGAAACTGCTTTTATTGTGAGCTAGACCATGTTCAGTAATAACCCTTTCAAGATTTTCATAAAAATGATAAATAATTTCCGGTTTCTTTGGATCTTTTCTTAGTTTTTACAAGTGTTCTGGCTTTTTCAAGGAAAAACAAAGATTTCTTCTCATAAGTGCACAATACTTTAAAAGGTATTTTCAAGCCTTTAGCTTTAAAATATTCCCCAACTAGCTGACGAAGTTCTAACTTATCACAAGTAAGTTCCATTTTTGATCTTGCTAGCAAATATTTTACAATTTGATTTTTTTTTTAATAGGGATTATGCCAGATCAGCATTATATTTGCTATTACATGGCAAGGTTAAAAGATTTTTAACATTTATGTCACTAAAATAGATAGTTCATTGTGATTTTGACAATTAAATTAGTTATTCTCACTATTTAGGACATCAATAGGTAACTTCCTTTTAAGTTTGGTGTGTAAGTTTTCAGTGCCCAAGTTGTAGTGAACCGCACCATCGCATTGATTTATATTATCATAAAATTGTTGGGCTGTTTTCTTTATGAATTCTTCCACTGTCAGGATTCCCGTTTCTCGGTGGAGCTGCGAGTTTCTTGCATACCACTATGCATTTGTTATTATACCCCACATTTTATTTTGTAACACTTGAAGTTTGCGAAGATTAGTTTTTGATGTCGCGCACCAGACGCTGCACCCGTATGTAAAAATTGGTCGAATGATGGTCGTGTAGATGAGAACCCCACATTTTATTTTCAATGTTGACTTCTTGTTGATGAGGGGATAGAGCATGGCCAGTCTTGCGTATGATTCAGTCAGTTTTTTATTGGTGTGGAAACTCCATGTTAATCTACGGTCGAGAAAGACCCCTAGATATTTCACCGCGCTATCTTTCGGATTCCGAGGGATAGGTACATTATTGATAACGATGTTAGGTGGGTCTTGTGGGTGACGCAAGGTAAAGATTTTGGCATTACATTTGCTGGGATTAATTCGTATAAATCATTTGTTAAACCATGAGTTAAGATGATTCAGACTTATTGCAGATTGTTTGCGGCTAGGTTAATGTCGTAGTCTTGAGTTATGATTGCTGTATCGTCGGCATACATTGCGATGTCAGAGTTTGGTGTTGTAGGAGCATCGTGCATGAAAATATTGAATAACATGGGACTCAGTACGGATCCCTGCGGTACTCCCGCATTGATTTTACGTACTGATGAGGTATATCCTTTTATTCTTGTCTGGAACGTTCGGTCAGTTACAAATGATTTAACTATGTTTAATAGGTAAACAGGGATTGCCAAATCTTTCATTTTGTATAATAAGCCGTTTATCCATTCACGATCAAAGGCTTGCCCAATATCTACAAGTGCCATTATCATGTGCATTTTGTTTTCGTAACCCTTTTCAATTATCTCAGTGAGTCGTAAGATTTGATGACCAGTAGAGTGCGCGCTTCTAAAACCAAATTGGAATTTGGGCAGGACTGCATTATCTTCTAAAAACTGGTTTAATCGGCTTTGAATGGTTCGTTCAAAAACTTTAGAAATTGTGGACAGCAGGCTGATGGGTCGGTAGTTGTTAGGGTTGTCATGCGGTTTATTTGGTTTGGGAATCATTTGAATTAGTGCTCGCTTCCATTCGGCAGGGAAGTAACCCAATCTTAAGCAGGAATTAAATATGGCTGTTAGTAAACATATACTTTTTTGCTGTAGATTTTTCACAATTATGTTGGGGATCGTGTCGATTCCTGGTGCTTTTTTGGTTTTAAGTTTTTTTATGCATTCCTTAATTTCTGTTGGGGAGATAGGGTTATCTAGCATTTGTTCTTGTGGTGTAATATTTCGAGATTCCATTTCAACCTGTCTGATATGATTGGGATCATTGTTAAAATATGCAGTGGTAAATGTTGCTTCGAGATGTTGTGCGAATATTTCAGGTTTGTCCTTATCATCCGATATTGTTTGGCCATTGTATTTTAGTGTGAGGGTAACCGTAGGTTGCTTCAGGATCCGTTTGGTGGCTTTCCACATGTTGGCGTCTCCAGGTTCGAACGATTCTAAATACTGTTTATAAGTTTATTCTGAACTGATCGAGTTCGTTTTTAACCTGCCGGATCAGCACATTTAGATGGTGTTTATTTGCAGGGTTCCTAAGACGTTGCCACTTCCTTCGGGTGGAGTTTTTTTCTTTTATTAATTTTAAAATTCGGAGTGGGGGTGTTTGATTATTGACAGGTTTGCGTGTTTGAGAGACTAGAGTAGATTGTTTGATAGCCTCATTTGTTGTTTCTTTGAAGAATTCAATGGTTCCATCAATTTCAGCTGTGGTAGATATGGTAAGAGGCCACTTCATTTGTTCGTCCATGATATTACGAAAAAGTTCCCAGTTAACTGGTCCGTTGATTAGTCTTGGAATTTCCGGGTAATAATAAGGGGTACAGTTAAGAGTGAATATTACCGGCAGATGATCAGAGTCAAGTTCAGTTATTACGGTTTGGTTTATTGGTAGTTGCAGGTTTTTATATATTATTATATCTAGGATGTCCGGCAAGTGGTTTGTGCTGAAATTTGTAAAGCCAGTTGGGACGCTAGTGTGTTCAGTTTTATTCCGTTGGGGTTATTGGCCCTGCATTCCCAGATTGTGTTTTTGCAATTTAAATCTCCGGCCAGTATTGTGGGCTGCTGGTTGTCAAATATTTTTACCAGTTGTTCTAAGATGAGTCTATTTGTGGGTGGTTTGTAAGCCGAAATTATGTTAATTGAAGAGTTATTCTTAAAGGTTAATTTCGTGGCGGTAGCTTCAAGTTGATGAATGCCTGTTAGTTCAATAGGGGTGGCTACGATGTTATGCTTTATGATTATTTCAGAACCGCCCCATCCTATTGCTGCCTCTCTGTCCTTCCGAATAATGCGATAGCCCGGAATTGTGAATTTCTCGTTTTGTATGAGGTGTCTATGTCATGTCTTGAGAGGAATGATATGAAGATAGATCTCTGAGTCTTTATACCGTTAGCGTTCCAATTCATTAGGGTTCACTTTTGTAGAGTGGTTGATTTATTTGCCGCCATTTGTGAGCAGCATTGGGATAAGGGATAAGAGGAAGTTTTTGATTTGGTCATAGTAGGGAGTGCTTAATGTGAGAATGGACTGGAGGATTTTTGATAAAGGCGAATCAGTAGTATTTGCGTTGTTGTTGATGTTCGTGATGGGATGGGAGGGGTGAAGGTTAGTTTTTACTGCTTGGACATAGTTTGGGTTGGCAGTGATGTTTCCAGTTATGGTAGAGTTGGGGTTGATGGGCTGGATTGTGGGTGGGGGTATTTTTTTGTTAAAGTTTCTTGTGTATGGACATCCTTTGTAGTTGGCGGTGTGCTCACCTCCACAGTTTACACAGTTAGGTTTAACTTCGTTAGTTTTATTGGATTTGGAAAAATGGTGTTGCTGAGGGCATTTCACGCATCGCGGTGGCATGTGGCAATAATTCTTGGTGTGACCTATCAGTTGGCAGTTGGTACATTGTGGGGTCTCATTTTTCTTACGTCTTGGCTCGACCGATATAACTGAATATAGGAGTCTGTTGAGATTAAATATTTCTTTGGCTTTATCTGTGTTGCTCAGTTCAGCCGCTATAAGGGGCATTGGCATTTTTTTGTTGTTGAGTAGACGGGTTACTTTAAGAATGGGATAATTTAGATTGTTTAGTTCAGTTTCTATTTCTTTTTCTGTGATTGATAATAGGACACTGCGTATTATTACAGAAATGTTCGCTTCTTCAGGATTTCGGTAGGTATAGAAATCTACTTGGTTTTCTTTATCATATTTTGTGAGTTTTCTGAAGTTTTCAATGCTGTTTACATTGATTCGTAATTGATTGATTCGGTGCACAGTAGAAAAATCTTCTTTAACTATTTTTTTATGTCTGCGGTTACATTCTGGTAGTGAGTAGCGTTTGGTAAATATATTGGGGGTATTTTAGGTTTTGGTGGTGGGTCAGCGTTTGAATTCTTAGTATTTAGTGAGTTATTGGGGTTATTTGTGTTAAGTACTGTGGTGTCGTCCTGTTCAGATTGTAGGGTATAATATTTGTTTTGGGTAACCAGCGTCTGCGACTTAAAAAGATATCGTTTATTTACGTTGTCGTCCGGTGACGATAAAGGTCTTTTATTGTTTGATGACGTATTATTGGGTGAATGTTGTTGATAATCCATTTCTGAATGTGTTCCAGTGCACTTGGATCTCTTGTAGATTATGGTTGAATATTTAAGGTGAAAGTTACTCGGTTCGCTCATTTTGTCGTAAGTGTGGGCACTGTTATTGTTAATTCACGATAGAAATATGCTAGGTTAGTTTAGTACTTACCACGCCGCAATCAGAAGATTGCGGCGGGGAACGGGACAGATGTGTACTGTTATTAGGTTGGGTCGATTAATAATGTTTATCGTTATTAGAGAGGGATGCACTTGACCGCGGTCAACTAGCGCACACGGTTCGTTATCACAAGCCGATAGCAGCACGTCTGTGTTCAACGAAAGTCAAACGAGCACTTCTCAATTTGATTTTTGACTTTAGGTAGTAAAACGTGAGAACGACCTGGTCCAGTTACATTTATTAGAGTTTTTCTTCCGCCGATTCTATTATGAATGACAGATTTTGGAACCCTATAATGTTCTGCTTGATGGTAGCTTTTATTTCTGTTTAACACATTTGTGACATTCTCGGTTGTAAAGGATGGCTCTTCCTTCTTTTGGACATAATTTGGGAGCATGGTAACAGCAATATCAACAAATATATGTGATAAAATTAAACATTTGCAAAATGATTTCAAGTCTTTATGCCTACATTATCTTAAAATGGTGTTTATATTTATCCCGAAAACTAGTTTACATTTCCCTCATATGGGAAAAAATGTAGGGCAAATGTAACCTAACATTTTCCATTTATGTTTTGTGCGTATAATTCATGTTGAAACATAAGAGCTGACAAGCTTCAAACATTAAAACCTCACAATTTTTTACCTACTTCCAAAAATGTCTTTAAAACAGCAAGTTTTTGTAGGTTGACACGAATGCAATCAATATTTTCAAATTGAGCTTCCCAAACAAAATAAGGAAAACGTAATGAGACTTCAATGGTATCCCATATCGATTGCGCCCGACTTAGGATCGATTCTTGTCACCTGATTCATAACATGCTGTAAAAGATATCGAATATGTTTTTGATCTGTAATGTTTATAATATCCCCAATTAACCCTATATGGAAGACTGGCAGAAATTTATTCTTGCCATCTTGATATCAATTCCTGAATTCAATTTAAGGCATGTAAAGAAGAGCGGAGAAATATATTATAAACATTTAGGGAATTATAGCCTGGAGATCCATGAAACAATAAAAATAACGAGATAAAACAAAACAAATTTGAACTATCGGCAATTTGTTAAGAATTGCAGAAACAAGAGGCTATAAAGGAAAGTTTGTATCATTTGTATGTATGTATGTATGTGTCGAAATTTTCTAGGTTTATCCCGAAATAGCTTTGTTGCGAACGTAAAAGGTGTTGAATGTTTTCTTGCGCAAACACTTCTGGATGCTACTGATGCAAGATACGCGGATTATTTAACATTTATTATTACATGTCTGTACGCCGCCTGTGATGCGTGCAAATTACACACGTACGGTCATTAATTCTATATTTTATTTTCGTAGCTACTTTGTAGCTATGCAGCTTACTTTTCACTTGAAAGCAAGCGCAAAAAGCTGCTAGTTTACGGGTATACACGGCAGTGTTCGCAAATGAATTCTTACATTGCCACTACCCCTGCATTTGCTAGCGGAAGTAGCAGGTACTTTCTTTTGACACACCTATTTTGCAGCTCCGCGCTTGCATTACAAATATCTGCATTTGTGAGCTGGCATGAGGCAAATAAAGCACAACAGCAAAATAGCGCTGGATTTAATCTTTCCACCTAAAATATCGCGCTCACTGTTCACGTTTTAGCGTTCTTGCGACATGCACAAAAGACACGCAGTGAACAAAATCAACACTAAAATTAATAGGCAGCGGGTGCAGAGGTATCTGTCATTCAATTTCTCCTGCAGAGAGTAAAGTATTCCTTCGCGTTGCACCGTAACAGTAAAAGCTTTTATAGGGGCCGTTTTTCAAGTCAAGCACGCTAACTAAATACATTGTTGTGACTTCCATTAATAAAACCATAAAACCAAGAATTTATCTCGCACTAAAAATGAGTTAGATTCAACTTATGCCCGAGGAACTTTTTTACGGAAGTTGATTATCGCATCTACGTGCAGTTGACGGAATGTTCCGCGGCACCGTAGACAAGCATAAAACAAATTGGTTCTTTCTCGTTTTCGGCGCAAGCTGGGACGATGGGCTTATAAGGCTTTATTTTCCTAAAAGGCGCCAACTTCTCCCGGATCCCATCGTTCGGTTCCGGTTTCGTTTTCGTTAAAGTTAATAATCTTGAATGAGAAATCTCATATCACATGGCCGAGAGGGGGTGTGCAGTTTCTTTCTGAAACCCGACTGGCTCTGTTTTTACGCGAGAATTTACGCGCGGAGGTATCGGTTACCTAGGTTACATATTGCACCGCAGATTTGCCGAAGCATTTTCAGATGCCAGAATAAATAGGATTGCAGCGGTTAGGTCTGCGGATTCACGAATACCATGAACTGAAAATGAGGAGGGCGTCCTGCGGATTTCAGAAGTTTTTGTTTCCACGTGATCGAACGGTGTAATCCTAGGTGGATAGAGACTAGCCCGCGCTGCAAACCGGGGCTTTCGGAGAACTTTAAGATGATAGAAACGCTTTCAGTGGCGAATAATTAAAATTTCTTTGATATTTAACGCATTTCAAGAATTACAAAAATAAAAAATAGTTGCGGAGTATTGTAAATGTTTAAATATAGAAATAATAAGAATATTTAACCTTTTAATCAAAATTCTATATAGAAAGTGAAATATTTTTTTAATTTATGCATTAAAATTATTACTGCTGTATTGATCGACGCTGCAACTCTGGGTAGGTTTAAACTCATGTTTATAGCGATGCTTTCGTATATTATTTTCTTAAAGGAATCCAGGACTTTATTTCTTTTTATTAGTGTCCAACAGGACTTGATTAATATTTTTACGTCCTAGGCTGACAACTTTTAATGACATGCCTTTTAAATTTTTGCATGTTTTGAAAATTATCAAAAAATCCAAGGTTGATTATTTACGCAAAACATTTTTTTTCAATTGTCGTTACATACGTGCACTTCAATACAGTGTTTACATACGGTCACACATCAATGAAGGAAAATAAAAACAAATTTTATTTCATTCAAAAACTTTTATTTAAAAAACAATTCTTTCCTTCAATTCTTGCTTCAGAATTAGCAAAGCTCTGGACTATGTCGTCCAAAGGACTCTGCAGAAACTGAT